>OZ022563.1:37002920-38252920 GCA_963991005.1 Barypeithes pellucidus | reverse complement strand
CTGACAGTTTAAGACAATCCAACTTTGGCAATTGTTTCCTAAGGGACAAATCTATCAACCATTAAAAACCGGAGATCGATGTCATATCTGGTTCAGAAAATATTAACTTTTAAATTAAGGCGAAATTTTTCTTGCTCGAAAGCAAATGGCCAGCAGTTTAGTTCAATAAATATTGTTATGACATTTTCAATCAAACTTGTAGCAAAAAACAGAAAAAAAATTGTTTATTAAGAAAAAATATTAATTAATGAATTATGAAAAAAGTTAAAAGAGTGAAATAAGTTAAATTAATAAAAGGAGACGGAAACAAACTGTTAGTTCCTTCTACAATTTGAATTTGCTGATTGACAAATATTTTAAAAAATTTTCAATAATCAAATTCAAAATGTAGAAGGAACTGCCAGATTATTTGTAAACTCCGCATCGGCTCGTCAGTTCAAGTTTATAAATTAGAAATTGTTCCCCAGCGAAATGCAACTGCGAGCGCAGCGCAACTGAACTGCACTTGAAAGTGTATAAATGAACCTTAAAAAAATGATCTCAAACTAGTATCATCTTCTAGTATCTATAAATGAATTCATGAATTTATCTTGCTAAAAATCACTCGAACAAACTCAAACTATAGCATTTTAGCAATCTAAACTAGATCAAACGATGCTATATAAAAAAAACCTGCTGGAAACAGCTGAGAATGAGCTTATAAAAATGCTCCAGCTTCGCTGTCGCGATTATATCAGCTTGTTATTGTCGTTAAATTTCTAAATAATCTAGTTTTCGTAAAAAATAAAAGTTTATTCGATAAATGAAGCTCTTGTGCTTTTACATACGATAAATGAATTGATACGAATAGATACTAAGACATAATAATATGTTTATTTTCTAACTCAAGTTCATTTTTAATACTCAACGGTTCTATCACTGACAGTTGATATCATCAAATTTAATTGTAACAATTACGTTTGTTTGTTTTCTTGTACGACAATTGTTTGATTGTGTAGCCATTTTACTGGATAGCGGAAATGAAAGTCTACTTATTTTTGAGTGTGAGAGGTTTTCATCAGCTAATTTTTAGCTGGAGAGGTTTTTATCGAAGGTAATATAACTAGAGCTGTTTTTTTATCGATACAATATTTAATGTTCACGATAAGTTTTGTTATGGAGATTTTAAGAAATATCGTTGGCATGTCTATTCTGATTAAATCCTGATAAGGAAGATCGACTGATTTATCTATGAATAAACATGCCAAACCGATCAAAAAATAATATTTCGAAAACTAAAGGAACAAAATTTTGAGTATTATAATGAAAAATTTAATCGATAATTAAGAAGATTATTTCCAGAACCTAAATTAAATATTATAATAATTCGAGAGGAACTTTTAATATACAGGGTGTCCAGGAACATGTGGGAAATCTCCCGGATATGAAGAAAACACGTGAAAAGAATACTATAGGTTCATATAAACTTCTTTCGTATCGGCCTCCTATTCGGAGATATGGGCTCCCAAAGAGCACAAATGGAATCAAGTTTTTTACACATAATTATTCAACCACCTGGTATATTTCAACTATTTTTTAATATGATGTATACCAGGTAAGACCCGTCAAATTACTACCCAAGAAACTGTTGTGAATTACTCACAGCTGCAGGGACGGACTAGCTGTAACACTCATGGGCCCATTTTTTTTACGCCCTGTACGATGAGAACTGTGGGCAATGATTTTTACATACCTTTAACTATTGGCTAAAAATTAAGTTCTCTTCATTCATGTCGCTAATCCTAACCGTTTTCGAAAAAACGGCATTTCATATACATCATGTGCTTCGGGTATTTCAATAAAAGATACATCTTTGTTCCGATCCAATGTTCAACCTTCAAGATTCCACTTTTTCATATTTAGCCCATGAGCAGTTAGGGCACTCAGTGTAAATAAAATGACGTTTTCTCGAAAAGGATTAGCGACATGAATGAAGAGTACTTAATTTTTAGCCAATAGTTAAAGGTATGTAAAAAACATTGTCCAAAGTTCTCATCATACAGGGCGTAAAAAAAATGGGCCCATGAGTGTTCCAGCTAGTCCGTCCCTGCAGCTGTGAGTAATTCACAACAGTTTCTTGGGTAGTAATGTGACGGGTCTTACCTGGTATACATCATATTAAAAAATAATTGAAATATACCAGGTGGTTCAATAATTATGTGTAAAAAACTTGATTCCATTGGTGCTCTTTGGGAGCCCATATCTCCGAAGAGGAGGCCGATACGAAAGAAGTTTATATGAACCTATAGTATTCTTTTCACGTGTTTTCTTCATATCCGGGAGATTTCCCACATGTTCCCGGACACCCTGTATACTGTGTTGAAAAAAGGTCGGTACCCCGGAATAACTCCGGTGCATCTCATTGTAGCGGAAAATGTCTGGGGAAAAAGTTGTTTGGTTTTGAAGGACGAATAGTTTGCAATTTAAACCACCCTCGACCCCCTCAACAGTTGTTGTTTATTTTTGGTCGGAGACCGATAAGACAATAAAAAATATGAGGTTCCATTTGAAAATCTTAACTTATCCCCACCCGGGCACGGAGGTTGAGGGGGTGGGGGGTGGTTTAAATTGCAAACTATTCCTCCTTCAAAACCAAACAACTTTTTCCCTAGACATTTTCCGCTGCAATGCGATTCACCGGAGTTATTCCGGGGTACCGTTTATGCAATATGGATTCGCGTCGATATCGATACTAGTTTCGAAGCTAGACTTTAAACTTCTTGACGTTTCGTAGGTTTAAGGTTATGTGAATACAGTTTCAAGACAGTATAAATAGAAAAATACATTACAAATATATCATAGGTACATATACAGTGTGTACATAAAGTAAGGAACAAATTCATTATCTAGGAATCTAAAAATATTTCGGAAAAATCCTCGGACACGTGTATAATAATTTTTAATGGCGCATTTTTTTCCCATACAAACTTAATATACAAGGTGGCTCATGTAGTAGATATTTATGACATTATCGACGATTTTTTTAAATGGGAATCCCTATATTTTAGTTCAGATCTGTAATCTCCAAGAACAGCTGATTTCAAAAACATAACACACTTAGGGCCTAAAATTCACACTTTCGTTACTACAGGGTAAAACAAATAATTTTATTTAAGATATTTTAATTTAAAAAAATGTAAAAAAATTAAATAAGCTATTTAATTAAGTGTTGAAATTGTTCTCCTTCTGCTGCCTGACAGTACTCCAAGCGATCAATAAATTCTTGTTGGACTTTTCTTATGGTTTCTTCTGAAATGTTCCTGCATTCTGTTGTTATTCGATTTTTTAAATCTTCAATATTGCCAGGTCTGACTTTATAAACAACATTTTTCAGGTGACCCCACAAGAAAAAGTCCAGTGGTGTAAGGTCTGGAGACCTAGGCGGCCATTCAACAGGCCCACGTCTTCCAATCCACTTGTTCGGAAAAACTTGGTTTATGTAATGGCGCACTACTGCTGCATAATGTGGAGGTGCGCCGTCTTGTTGGTACCACAAATTTTCATCTAGAATTCCTGGATTATTTCTACTAGGGTATAAGTTAACTAGCGTAGGGATAAGAAAGTTCTGAAGAAAATGAAGATAATTTAGCCCGTTTACATTGTTGTCAAAAAAATATGGCCCAATAATTTTGTTTTTCACAATACCAGCCCAAACATAAATTTTTTTAGGATATTGAGTATGGTGCT
The DNA here is from genome assembly GCA_963991005.1 of Barypeithes pellucidus. Lineage (NCBI taxonomy): Eukaryota > Metazoa > Arthropoda > Insecta > Coleoptera > Curculionidae > Barypeithes > Barypeithes pellucidus. Next base: position 38,249,194 of record OZ022563.1, on the reverse strand, counting down.
CACGCATCCACCTGGGATTTTCTTTTGCCCAGTGTCTACAGTTTTGCCGGTTCACTTCTCCATTTAATTTAAAGGTAGATTCATCCGAAAATTGGAAGATATTTTCAACAAACAAAGGATCTAAGTTACATTTTTCCATTAATATTTGACAAAACTCCATCCTTTTATTTATTACTTCTAATGAACTTACTAGAAAAATACAATGTAATGACAATGACATTATCTAAATACCATAGTTACATAACAGCAAATAAGCCTACTTGAGAAAAAACATAAGTAACAGCAAATGATGGTGCGTCCATTAATTACGTAAGGCTTTCAGGTAAAATTGGGTGATGGCGGAAGGGATTGAGCCAAATGTCACGAAATCTTTTATTGGGGGAAGGGGGGTTGAAAAGTCGCTAAAAACGCCTCACGTAATTAATTGATGCCTCCCAAGCCAAAAAAAAATATCTTAAATAAAATTATTTGTTTTACCCTGTAGTAACGAAACTATGAATTTTAGGCCCTAAGTGTGTTATGTTTTTGAAATCAGCTGTTCTTGGAGATTACAGATTTGAACTAAAATATAGGGGTTCCCATTTAAAAAAATCGTCGATAATGTCATATCTACTACATGAGCCACCTTGTATATTAAGTTTGTATGGGAAAAATGCGCCATTAAAAATTATTATACACGTGTCCGAGAATTTTTCCGAAATATTTTTAGATTCCTAGATAATGAATTTGTTCCTTACTTTATGTACACACTGTATATGTAGGAAATTTCTACTATATTTTTTTTTTTTTTTTTTTTTTTTTTAGTTATTTATAATATTAGTATGTGGATAAGTACGGTTCTGGTTTATACGGGTTCTGCCTCAGATCGCATTACTCCAGGATACGACACAGACGAACCGTCAGCTCCTCTAGCGCATAACAGTTAAGGATAAGGGTTGAGGCGGGAGGACATGGGTTGGTAGCGAGGGCTGAAAAGAAAACGGGAAGACGTAGAGACGCGACGAAGACGAGAGACACGACGCCGCGGTGGTCGCGGAATGATATCAATATGAGAGAGAAGAAGAAAAACGTGTTCGCGAGAAGCGCGACGGGCGGAGAGTTATAAAAAGGCGGAAGACGACGTTAGAGTTATAAAAAGATGGAAGAAGACAACGGAAGACGATGTTAGTTTTAAGTAGACTGTTAAGGCTGTAAAATCGATGTAAGAACAATAATTATCCAATTAATTAAATATTTAACAAACTTTAAGTGTATCAAGTTTCTTGCCCCACTACCTCTAGACAACAGAAAAAAGCCTATATATATATTTTGACTTAAATCCTATCTTTAAAATAGCTTTCCGATTGTCTTGTGTAATCAAACAATTCATTTAAATTTAGATCGACATTTTCAAAAATAGTTAAATATCGCGAAAATCCCTTGTCTTAACTAGAGAATCATAACACTTGCCTTTATTTAGTCCCCATAATCGAAACATTCAATAATATGCATGGCATTTCGTTTTAAATTTTTGCAAGTTTGGTATGTAACTTTTTTTTGAGAAAACCTGTATATTTTAAAATAATTTTAAAACGCTCCTAATCGACCTAAATATACTTCTACAAAGAAAAAATTAAAATAATATAGTGGTTGCCGTAAATACCGACACGTATGTGATGCCGCATCCTGTATAAGCTATCAACGTAATCCGTTGACTCGTTCTTCATAAACGTCTAATAGTCCATCCACCATCAATCACCCTGTATATGCTGAATCTATTTAAAAATAATTGTGGTATCCCTTTAAAAAGTCAATTTAATAAGATTGATTGCCTTGTGTTTGATGATAAAAAAAAAAAAAAAGAAGCTCCTTTTGCGTCAAATGAAAGACAAATTGGGCTGACTAACGTATCCAAAATCCCATCTGATGAGACAATTTAATTTAACTGATACTGATACTATACTGAATTGTAATTTATCAAGTACACGCAATAACGTATTAAATTAGCTGAGAAATCGTGTAGCAGGAAGTTACCTACAATACATTAATAAGCTGTATTGATGGCGAAAATCGATTATAGATTCAATATACTGTCGTCTATTAGCCGATCCAGTAGCGGAACTTCAAAATTTGGTTGTGGTAGCCCTTTTCAAGATTTTGTAGTACGCATGCTTGTATGGCATGAACTTCCGCTTGGTATACTGTGGCGTAGTTCCCCAGAGGAATGCTTATGTCCATCCTGGTAGATATAGATGTTACTCCATAAGAATTTAAAATAAAAAACTGTAGATTCCTACGAGAGAAAATTTTTTAATGCTCTTTAGAAACGAAGGTTTATACTAAAAACCATATTTATTATATAATATTATTCCAAAGCCCATATTCTTTTCTGAATTTATAAATAACTTTATTGTTTAAAATCACTATTAAACCAAATTTCCAGGAAATGTTTGCAAAAGTATAAGTTCTCCTAAAATTAATTTAAAAATACATAATAAGATCGAATAATTAGAATATCATACAGGGCAGGTTAAAATTAGGAATAGGAAGTTTGCATTCAATAAAAAATACCTACGGTGACAACGTTGTAGTTGTTAATTCCTTGTTACTATAAACATTATCCAGGACCTATTTTCCTACTAGACTCGGTGGGCCTGGGCCTGGGGCCCCACTTTCAAATTAGGATTCTCATATCTGCTGCTACAAATATGCATCCAGCATTGGAGGATGACTAAATGGGAAAATGTTAAGATTCCCTTCGCTGTTCCTAAGATCTGGCGAGAACCGCAAGACCACGTTACTGACTGTTACTTTTGATTGATCTCCCATCAAAAAAGGCTTTTGGAGAAAAAAGGTATGAGAGACCTGGTTGCCCAACTTCTTTTGTGTTACCAAAACTTACCTTATTTGCAAAAAGGGAATAGGTATGCTTTTTTATTACAAAAAAAATTGTGAAGGTTCTTAAAATCTAAGGCGATCGACAGATGTGTAGGAACTCCTTTTCTTGATGATAGTATTAAATCATATGGTGTAGATTTTTCGTCTTATCAAGTCCTTGTCGCTTTCATCGAAACATTTAATGAAACCGGCATCTTTACGCTTCTTTCTAGATTTAATGGGATTTGACCCGATTCTTTTCACTGTAGAAGTATCTTAGTCAAATCAGACGTTTCAGTCGCAGCAGCACTAGCATAAAGTCCTCTGTTGAGTAAAGAAGTATATACTATTTTTACAATTTCCCTAGCATCGAAAGATAAATGCATTTTCTTCACTGCAACACTAGAAGAAGCACCATCAATGTTTTTCTATGGACGCCACATACTGTTTTTTTATACGTTGGGTAAAATAATATCGGTAATACAACTAAACTCTTCCAGCAAGAAATAACAACTAACAAATTTTACCACAAAAAGATATTTAAATATAAATTAAGCAACCTAACCGACCTGATGTGCCTATATTTAATTATAATTATTACAATCCGGTCCTTTCCACATAATAATAACAAACGGTCATAAATAATGGGATCGCCCAGGTACTTTTACTGCCGTCATTAAGTTATATCCACTTTTCGTGGAATATTCTTTAACAGGGGAAAAAGCCGTTCCCAACGGATTAGGTCATACGAGCTTAACCGAACATCACCCGAATACATTCGAGTTGTAGGGAAGATGAACATTAGGGTAGTGGAACAGTAGGACAGATGAAGCAATCTCATATGTGATGAAGTGACTTTTGTGAAAAAAAAACGTACTCTTAGCACTTTAATGAAAAAAGCTTACCACTTGTATTTTGACTGAAAAGTTGGCGACCAGGATAAAAATTAGGATTCCCATATCTGCTGATACAAATATGCATCCAGCATTGGAGGCTGACTAAATGTAAAATGTTAAGATTCCCTTCGCTGTTCCTAAGATCTGGCGAGAACCGCAAGACCACGTTACTGACTGTTACTTTTGATTGATCTCCCATAAAAAAGGCTTTTGGAGAAAAAAGGTATGCGAGACCTGGTTGCCCAACTTCTTTTGTGTTACCAAAACCTAGGATGTAATATGTCTTTGAAAATTCATTTCCTGCATTACTTTCCAGAAAATTGTGGCGCTGTAAGTGACGAACATGGTGATAAGTTCCACCAGGATGTTTAAAAGATGCAAACAAGGTATGAGGGAGAATGGAACTGTGAGATGTTAGACTGCGACTACTGCTAAACTGCGAGATATACCCCAGAGGCTGCTTTCAAAGATATGCTCAAATCGCAAAATGAGCTTTATATTCAATAATAAAAATGTGTGCTTCTGTTGAACCAACAATATATTGTTATCTGTATTTTGAATGTTCATTGTATATTAGGGTGGATCGGTGGTTAATCTATAGAAAAAGAAATTTTTTACCAAATAAAGATTTGCCATTATGCAAAAGTGGCTCCATCGAATAAATGTTCTGAGTATAAAAAAATAATTAAAACTATTTATATTTAATACTGTCCCAAGGTGCTTAACATTTTAACATAAATGTAAAAGTCGTAAATTTTCTTTTTGTTATGAATCCTTAAATCACATTTAAAAATCATTATTGTATACGGAATATACTTAATCACTAGCTTAATGTAATCACTACGATTATTAATAGCTCCCCCCCCCCAAAAAAAATTTTGAATTTTGAATGTGATAACTTTGGGTTGAATTTTATGCAAAGACAAGGCCCTTACAATGGAGGAGTCTAGAAGGAAGGTCATATTCGAAGAACATATGAGCTTGCTCAAAGAACCTGGATCCAAATATATGGAGTTAGTTATTAGTAGCAAGAACATTGCAGACATTTAAGAAACGAAGAATACCGATTGTGATAAACACAGTGGTTGGGTGTGATGAGACTGCTGTTAACACATGTAGCAAAAGAGGTGTTATTACGATATTTAGAAATAAAACCATTACAATGGTGCATCTGGCAATATTATGTCAGTTTTCAACACAAAAAAGAAAATCGACACTTGTGATACCTAGATATTGTAACTTTCCTATTGTATTTACGCTTATTGCAAAATATACTTCTCTGAACTATTAAAATATGAGGAAAGTACAAATACGCCACCAACAAATACACAAACGGCCGAAATAGAAACACAGCCACCGTCGTACGAAGAAACAATGAAGGCAATAAGGAAATTGAAAAACAACAAAGCCCCGGGCAGCGACGGCATATCCGCCGAATGCGTAAAATCAGGCGGAGAAACACTACATAAGGCCATACATAAACTCATACAAACCATCTGGAAAACAGACGCCATACCGGATGAATGGAAGGAAGGGATAATAGTCCCCATACACAAAAAAGGAGATAGAAAGAAATGCACAAATTATCGTGGAATAACTCTTCTAAATACATGCTATAAGATACTCTCCAATATCCTAACGGAGAGAATGAAACCATACACCGAAGAGATTGTGGGGGACTACCAATGTGGTTTTAGATCAAATAGGTCTTCCGTAGATCAGATTTTTACCATTAGACAAATAATGGAGAAATGCTGGGAATTCGACAGAGAACTCCACCAAATGTTTCTCGATTTCTAACAGGCATTCGACAGAGTATGTAGGTCAAAGCTGTGGCAAGCAATGCAAGAACTAGGATACCCAAAAAAGCTTATATCGCTGATAAGAATATGTATGGAGGGTACACGATGCAAAGTAAGAGTGGGACAAGGTCTCTCCAACTCCTTCAGTATCAGCAATGGTCTCAAACAAGGCGACGCCCTCTCTCCAACTCTTTAACATAGCATTGGAATACGTAATTAGGAACTTCAAAATCGAGAAACCAACTGCTATCTTCCATCAGGAGGGACCCAACCTGCTCCTTGCTTTTGCAGACGATGTCGATGTGATTGGAAATAGCAGGATCAACCTCAAAGACTCCTTCATAAGATTCGAAAAGGAAGCGGAAAAGATAGGCCTCAAAATAAACGAAGACAAGACGAAGTATATGTACCTCAGCAGAAATAATCGGAACCGAGATAGAGTAGGACAAAACTTCTCTATCGGAGACTACAACTTCGAGCGGACAAGACAATTTAAATATCTGGGTGCAAGTATCTGTGAAAGCAATGACATCACAGAAGAGATTAATAACAGGATACAGAGTACAAATAGATGCCTGTCTGCTCTTCATGGCATAATAAAATCTAGAATACTTACCAGGAAAACTAAGCTGAACATATACAAAACAATTATAAGACCTGTCGTAATGTATGGATGTGAGACCTGGACACTAACGGTTGCAAGCGAAGAACGACTTAAGGTCTTTGAACGGAAAGTGCTAAGAAAAATATTTGGCCCAACTAGAGACGAAAATACAGGGCAATATAGAATAAGAACCAACCAGGAACTCAGAGAACTACACACTGATACCAACATAATAAACGAAATAAAGGCTAGAAGACTACAGTGGGCAGGACATGTCATAAGAATGCCAGATCATAGAACGGTAAAACTGGTATGGGAGGAGGCTCCAAGGGGAAAACGCCCATTAGGCCGCCCCCGTCTAAGATGGAGAGATAATATTACAAAGGACCTAAGAACCATGGAGATCGAGGACGGTCACGATCGGATGCTGGATAGAGAAGGATGGAGACGTGTGGTTGAGTCGGCAAAAACCCACCCAGGGTTGTAAAGCCACTGATGATGATGATGTTATTGCAAAATGGAAACATCCTAGAGAAATAATAAAATTATTCAAATCTATTTTATATGCTTAAAATTAATAAAATATATTATTAACTTCCATACAAATATTAAGAAATTCTTAAAACTTTAAAGGCATTGAAGCGGTATGAAGCAATTGAATTTAGCAACTATATATATGAAATGAAAATTTGATACACGCCCTAACTGAAATCTTTAATATATATATTTTTAGTTACTTTATACAACTTTTGATACTATACAAAGCCCAGAATCGACCATCACTAGAGTACTGCTCTCATGTCTGGAGCTCTGCACCCAAACATACTCTTCGGCTACTGGATTCAATCGAAAGGAGGGCGATTCGTCTGATCGGAGACCACGAGCTGACGAAGAGCCTTGACAGCCTGGAACATCGAAGATAGTGTGGGGGATTGGGCTCTCTTCTACAGATATTTCCATGTAAAGTGCTCGGCTGACCTTGCCCTCTTAATTCCTCCCAGAGCGGCGAATAGCAGAAATACACGAAGAACCACTGCCGCCCATTCATATGTGGTTAAGCTTAGTACTCCTCGAACTTCATTATTTAAGAACTCTTTCATCTGGAGGACTTCGTCCTTATGGAACGACCTTCCCGAGGTCGTTTTTCCCAACGAATATAACCTCCAACGATTCAGAACCAACGGGAATCGCCTTATTCGCACACGCACCACTCAGAATGCCTTAAAGGATTTTTCCTATAGTGTTTGATCATTAAAAAAAAGAATAAAATACATTGGTGTACCTAGTTGAATCAAAAAATAGGTTTTATTCAGGAAACAAAAAATTTTTAAATTTGTTGCACAGTGATATTTATAAATCCACAACTCGATAGCCTAATATTTTAATATTAAATAACGACTATCCTTGGGTTTAATATTTGTTCATCAAATTTATGAAATAAATACCAATAATAAATAAGGAGAAGGTAATCTAATTACGCAGTAACGAGTAATTTTGACAACTCAATTCTGAAAATCCTGCCTTTTTAAAACAAAACTTTTTAATTTGTATGACAAGGCTTATTATTCAATGCGCGAAATAAAGCGGTAACAGACAATCCCTCGATAATTGCGATGTTGCATCGCGCTGATTGAACTAAATCGAATGTGATGCATATCAAGAAGACTTCGAGTTACTAACTTTGAACAATATTGATCTGTTAGCTGGAAGAGATACATAGCGCTGTTAGGAAGTAACAAACAAAACCAATATAAATACGACATTTGTCTTTAATACACGGAAAAAGAATATAGGAAAATTATTATGGTAAAGATTTTATTGTAAAATTTTCTATAAAATGTAGTAGTATTTACACGTTGTACCAAAATAATATTATAAACATAAATTTCCAAAAAATTATAGTTTTTAGTAAAATGAGTTAATTACTAATATACTATACAGTGAAACCTCTCATAACGGACACCTCTATTAAGTGGACATTTTTTCATAGTCTGGAACTAGGTATATGAAATTCCATGAAATCAACCTATCTTGGGCGGACTCTCCTTTGGGCGGACGCGGACAGGCTGTTTTCATACACAGAGTGCAAAACCCTCCTTTAAACGGACAAGAAATCTTAAAAGTATTTGGGAGACGAATAAGTACGATGCGCAAACTCTCTGAAGACAGACCGGCAACCAATCGCGTATGCGTGGCAGCGCGAGAGGACCTCGCCGAATAAAAGTATGTGTGATTCAACGACAGCAGTCCACCGTTTATTTGTGAGTTGTAAGGTTAAAATCGTAAATAATGGCAGAAAAAAGTCGCGTTTTGAGTCTGAAAGAGAAAATTGATGTTGGTAAAGTTTTTAATTTGATAACAATGATTTGGGCGAGTTCATTAACATTAATAGCAATGTCCTATTAGAAGATGATAGTGACCCCATTCCTACCGATTATGTAGCCCAAACTGAACCCCCATCACTATCTGACGACTCTGAAGAAGAAGTTGAATGCAGTATTCAAACAAATGTCACCAATTATCAACAAGCCATTAGTATGGTAAAGGAATTACAAGAGTATACAAAGAATAGAGGTGACTCTACAGCAATGGAATTGTTATCAGACTTGGAATTACATTTTCTAGATTACAAGTTTAAAACGCAAACACGTTAAGGTACGTTATTAGAATATTTTAGTACGACATCCTAACTAAAACTAGTGTATTTTTGTTATGTCATGTTTATTTGTACATACATATACCTAGTAATAATTTTGCATTTACATATTACCTAATAACAAACTTCCCATGGACCGACACCTCTATTAGGCGGACACATTTAGACGGTCCCTTTGGTGTCCGCCTAAGAGAGGTTTCACTCTATACAGGGTGTTATGGAAATGACGTATTATATTTAAACTGGCAATTCCTGAGATGAATACAAATTGACGAAAAATATCCTTAAATGGCGCTTTCAATTCATTTCGCAGTAAAAATTACCTGACGTCAAACCAGGAATACATCTGTGCGGCACTGCGACATACGAATTCTCATCGGTGTTGTCAGAATTACACCTTATACTCTTTAAGTTTGAAATACGAAACTACGTAACTAGGTCAAATGTCAATGAACTTTTTACTTTTAATAATTGACTGACTGATTTTTTAATGTAATTTTATTTAGGCCACACACATACACTTACCTTGTCGGTCTTATTTAAAAATTACTGTCAATTTCTATAAAAACTTATACAGCGTTTTAGTAAAGAAACCGGCACATCACATAACCCATAACCGCAAAACTTCACATGAACAATGGCCACCATAATGCACAAAATTCACTTGGAGCCATCGTTTTTATTAACATTGGCTTGTCTCGCCTAGATTTCTTTTAAGTTGTCCAGATCTGACGGGTGTCGTTCGAATTTCAACAAATGAGAACATACCTGACCATTTATAAAATCCGCGGCGGTTCGTTCGAGTCAGTTCAAGTTTAGAAATCAGAGATTGTTTCCCAGCGAACTGAACTGAATGTAAAAGTTTATAATAATGTACCCTGAAAAATAAACAACTTGCAATCTGTCAAACGGTTATTGACTTTCTAAAGAGTTTACCCTGAAGATATGACAATATTGTTGACATATTATGTTGCTTTGTTTAGCTTTCTGACAGGGGCACCACGTGGTCATTTTTGGTTTGACATAGGGTCATGTACAGGGCATATTAAATCAAAGCGCCATTTTTGGATATTTTTCTTCAATTTGTTTTCATCTCAGGAATTGCCGATTTAAATATAATACATCATTTCCATAACACCCTATATAATTATTGTTGGATATACAGTGTCACCATTAAAGTCCGCACCATATGGAACTTTTTTTTATTAATGAGGTTAGTTAAAATTAAATTTCGGCAATCGTTTTTGCTTCAAATTAGACTAAAAATTATATAATCAAATGTCACCATCTGTCATTCGGTATCTGTCAAAAATTACATTCTAATCAAAAAATGCTGAAAAATGGCATTGTTTTACCGAATTTCAAAAAATGTTATTAGAAAAAGTTGTTTCTAGTACAATTCTTGGCCTAAATACAATTCAGTTTTCTAGCTCAAAGTTGATTTTTTTGCCATTTTTTCTAATTAACTTTTTTTTTATTTAATGTAAGTTCGCTTAATGGATATTAAACTATTTGCTTATACCATACTCAATATTTTATTTAGTTTGTATGAGCTTTTTTTTACTAGAATGCCATTTTTTTTCGAAATTTAAAATTAGAGGCAAAAAAATTTGACACAGGTGGTGCAAAGTTATCCTAATTTAAAAATTTTAACAGATAGACGTCAGATGTTTCGTTTTCAAATAACAAATACATCTAAATATTTGATAAAAATTTTATTTTATACTTAAAACTATCATTATTATTAAAAGGAACAAAAAGGAACTTTAATCATTTTAAATAGGTAACACAAAAGCAATATAAATTTCACATTTCAGTGTGACGTCCTTCTCGCTCTATACAAACACCCGTCCGTCTATAAACGTCTTTGACAGCATTTTGTAAAAAGCTTGGTCTTATATCGGCACAACACTGTCCTATCGTTTGTTCCAAATGCTCGATATTTCTAAACGGTCGATTCTTATAAACTTTCTGCAGAAAAAAGTCTAGTGGGGTTATGTCAGGCGACCTGGGTGGCCAGTGACATTCTCTATCACGCCCTATAACTCTGTTTTGAAATAATTGGTTTATGCGTTCTTTCACTGCTACAGTTTGATGTATGGGTGCAACATCAAGCTGATACCATAAGTTATGTCTATGGTGTAAGGGCATGTTATCCAAAACTTCGGTAATCTCGTTATCAAGAAAATTCAGGTACCTTTCACCAGTTAAGTTTGCTCTAAAGAAGTATGGTCCAATAAGCTCATCTTTCAAAATTCCACACCAAACATTGGTTTTAAAATGATACTGGTCGCGACATTCAATTGTGAAGTTAGGATTTTCTTGGGACCACCATCGGCAATTTTGTGAGCACACGGTACCATTCGAAGAGAAAGTGGCTTCATCTGTCCATAATATCTTGTATGGAAAAAGAATATTCTCCTCATATTGTCCCTGATACCAAAACGAAAAATCAAGTCGGATATCAAAATCGCGTTCTTTTAATGTGTTTATAAACTTGGGTTTATATGCCCGAAATCGATTTTTCTGAAGAATTTTTCTAACGCTTTCCCTCTTGCTCACTTATCTTGGTTACACTAGTTTGACCGTGGTCAATAACAGTTAAACAAACATCAAGTTGTGCTGCTTCATCGTAATTACTTGCCGCGTGAGGTTTCTTAAAATTATTTCGAACAGATCCAGTTTCTCTAAATTTTGACATTATTCTTGAAACAGTGCTATGCTGCAAATTTTTTTCTGGATGCCTCTCATTAAAAATGGCAGATACTTGCCGGTGAGGCATATTCTCTCCACAAATTAAGACAATTTCTATTTTTTCTTGAATGGACAACATTGGTGATAACACTGAAAACTATAACTTGCGAAAATATTCACATTTATGACATTTCTTTTATTTATTCGGCACTCTAATTCGTTTTTTTCCACAGCCTACTTATAAAAAAATGTGTCTAAATTTTGAACTAATCTGATATCTGGGAATTTTATTATAAGTTTTTTAAACTTCTTAGGTGTATGTACTATCAAAAAAATGGAATATCTGACGTCTATCTGTTAAAATTTTTAAATTAGGATAACTTTGCACCACCTGTGTCAAATTTTTTTGCCTCTAATTTTAAATTTCGAAAAAAAAATGGCATTCTAGTAAAAAACAGCTCATACAAACTAAATAAAATATTGAGTATGGTATAAGCAAATAGTTTAATATCCATTAAGCGAACTTACATTAAATAAAAAAAAAGTTAATTAGAAAAAATGGCAAAAAAATTAACTTTGAGCTAGAAAACTGAAACTTTGTATTTAGGCCAAGAATTGTACCAGAAACAACTTTTTCTAATAAAATTTTTTGAAATTCGGTAAAACAATGCCATTTTTCAGCATTTTTTGATTAGAATGTAATTTTTGACAGATACCGAATAACAGATGGTGACATTTGATTATATAATTTTTAGTCTAATTTGAAGCAAAAACGATTGCCGAAATTTAATTTTAACTAACCTCATTAATAAAAAAAAGTTCCATATGGTGCGGACTTTAATGGTGACACTGTATAAATAATAAAAAACTATCAGTTTGTTTTACTTTTTAGTTCCTTTATACTCTTTAGTAGGTTTAGACGAAATCATAAGAATGTATATTTTTTCGTTAATTTTATGGTTGGAAAAGTTTGTAAAGTTAGAATAAATTATAGTATTTTTTACAAGAAAAACTGCTAGCCTTAATTGGATTCTAATAAATTCTAATATTTTTTTTGCTAAAATCATAAAGTGTTTCCGCATTTAGCAAAGAAAATTATTAGAAGTTAACATGTGGAAAAATCCTTCAGTCCTCGTAATGCTATCAGATTGTGTTGTAAAAAATACTATAATTTATTGCGACTTTTACTAAAAGTTTTTGTAAGGAACAAAATTATTTATTTTAAACTTTACTAAGGTTTATTTTAGTTTATTCAAATTGGGGTTAAAATTTTGCTAAAATCTTATGGTAGTTCTTGATAAACGTTATTCCAGTCACATATAGAACCATACTGTATGGTTAGTTTCACTATATCGTAAATTTAACTCAAATTTTTCTTTCCGTGTATAGTAAAATTATTGTAGTAAAGATTTTATTGTACGATTTCCTATAAATTATTGTGCTAATTACAATTTTCATTATTAATCCGCCCCAAAAAACTATAGTTTTTAATAAATAATAGTTTTAGTAAATTCAATTCAAATATATTGTATTTTCACAACGAATGTATTGAAATAATTTATTTATAACTCCAGTAAGTAAATATATTTTATATTCCGACGTGTCATAATGACATTATTATGGATTTCATTTTCAGTGTTAAAATGACATACTTTATAGGACTGAGTACTATAATGAAAAATAGACGCAAAAATTAAAAACTTATTTAAAACAAAATGGAACATCAAGTTTTGTAATTGGCATAAGTTTTTTCATATGAGTACATTAGATGCAGAACTCGGTTTTTGCAGGTTACGTCATTTTAAGAAAAACATGAAAAACCGCTAACAAGTTTATTTAACAAAAATAAATTGCAGAATTGTTATAGTAGTACGTTATAAAGTTATTTTCACCCAAAAAATTCAAAAAAAATGTTTAGAATTAGGTAATTTAATAAATAATTCAAATCAAAGGATTCAAAAACATAGTTTTGCATCTGGCTTAATCAAAAACAAAGTTTTGCAACTAAAAAGTGCAAATACAGAAAAATAAAAATAGCGTTGCTTAATTACAACGTTTAATAAAAAAAATAACGGTTACATAGATAGTTAAACTCCTTAAACTCTAAAAAAAGATGTTTCTGGCATTGTTTGCTCTAAATCGTCAGTATCACTTGTGTGGTCACTCGGCTTGCTTGGCGAATCGACAATTTGGTAGAATTTCAATTCTGGGATTTCTCTCCACTCCGGGCCATAGTGTTTTTGTAAAAGGCTAGCAATTGAGGATTTGTCTCCTCTCAAAGAGTTCCCCGTTGAAACTATTGTAGGGCGTAGTCCTGAAAGATGTTTCCCTCTTTTTATTATGCTACCTTCAGAACAAAAATCCGACCTGTAAAACACTTCACCACGCACTGTAACATTGTTATTTAATTTTTGTTTAGCAAAAATGAATCTTTTAGACTCATTGAATTTAAAATGCCATTGAGCAGGTTTCTTGACTATGTTAGTTGCAGCTGTTTTCCAATCAAAAATACTCCAGTCTTCGTCGAGCTTATGAATGGTCGAGAATTTTTCAATAATAGTTTCATACTCACTTCTATTAACTATAATTGACAGCTTTCTTAATTCTCTCTCAATTAATCCAAATACCCTGTCGGGAGGTAAAAATGAATGCCCGACAACAGGAAAAGTAATTTCCAATGATTTAATATTGGCAGGTGCCTCATGTCCTAAGTAGTAAGCTAACATGGACATCATGACCGAATTTTTATTCTGACCCCCGCATCCGTCCGCAAATAAGTGAATTTTTTCAATATTTTCTGGAAATGTGTTAGCTATCAAAGTATCATGTACTGCTGATGCGATAACATTGGAGTTCTTACAATACTGAGACTCTAACCATAAGTAGGAATGAGCTGTTTGAGGAGTTATCTTGGCTTTTGAGTTGCCCTTTACAATGGTGAAATTATAAAAATTAATTTGCTGCGAAAAGTAGGCAGATTGGTCTGGCAACTTTGGTAAAGCCAAATTTTTTTGGCAATCAAATGAAAAAATCTGCACATGTTCTGATTCAGCTTTCAGTGAACCATAAAATGCCTTAGCTCGTAAAATATGTGCTCTTTGGTCGGTTATTATTTTAATTTTTTCTTCTTCTGAATTATTATTTTTCTTTAACAATTCTTTTGTACGCAAGCATGTCGAACACACATCAGTTAATGGGGTACCAAAAGACAAGTTCTAATTCTCGTTCAAATAGGTCCGGAAATAAGACAATTTGACATTAGAACCTGGATTTTTCTCACGATATAAGTCAAATAATTTTTTAAAATTTAAATCGCATCTCAGGTATAGTCTAGATGTACGTTCCCGGCTATAATGACTTTCTACACAAGTTAGGCTTTCAATAAATTGCTTAATTAATAATTTAGCAGCATCATTTTTGGCCAAAATTCGATTACCTCCCCTTTTTTCTTTAGGAATTTGACCAGATCTCACAAAATTCGCCACAATTCTTTCAATTCTATCTGCGCTGAAATGAGTTATGCCTAGGAAAGCATTTTTGCATACTCGTTTTAAATCACCCGTGACCGTAGGAACTTTGTATTTAATAGAAATTCTGTGAGAATTTTTAGAAGATCTCTTAGGTGTTGTTCCCGCGCAGAATTTTAAAATAACAATATCTTGTTTAATCTTCTCAGTTGTGGAGTAAAGCATACTGTGAAATTGCTGGATATCTCTCATTGTTAACAATCGACATGAAAAAACAGCTTTGGAATGAACACAATTCGGATATATTGGCAAAGCTTGTGGTTTGTGCCTAAAAAAAGCAGAACGTACAGTACAATGATGCCTAAATAAATAGAAACAATTCTTACCTTAAAGTTTGTTTTTTGAATCTTATCCATTTTTCAGGTTGGCGGGACTTCTTTCTACCTTTGCCTTTCGGGGAAGGTGTAACGCTAACATTTAATTCCATGTTAAATAATATTATAATAATGCTTCAAAAAACGAATAAGAAATACTGTTTTGGTTTTACTTCTACTGACTAATGGCCTGTTTAAAATTCAGTAAGCACTGACAGCGCCAGCATGGTTCAAAACAGGTGATTGTCACGCGATGCGTATATTAGCGTCCTGATCGGTCAACGGCAAATACCGAGTTTTGCATCTGACAGGTCGAAACAAAAACCGAGTTTTGCATCTCTGCTAGCTTTTTAAATGATTTTTACTCTACAAAACACCGACTTATGCATCTGGTTTTCTTATGTAGGCAATAGGCAATGCATTAATGTATTAATACTAAAATAATATCATTTTTTACAAATTTGCAAAAACCGAGTTCTGCATCTAATGTACTCATATATGCCTTTAGACTTTTCGGGCAACAAACCAACAACTGCTTTATTGGCCAATCTTCGATTTCTGATGGCAAATTATCCATATTATATTATATAAACGTTAAAATTAAAAATTCAATTCTGACAATGACAATACAAACAAATATTTCTCGAGTTACCTGGTTTTATTAAAATCAAGCTATTAGTTTACTGACGAAAACTTAAAATTCATCAAAAAAAAAAAACACAAAAATCGTCGGAATATAAAATATTATATGAATTTCGGATCATAAACAATAATTATGGTAAAGTACGTTTCACGAAATTTGGACACGACTTAATGATTTCCTGGGTCGGTCCCATTGTGTCGACAAGAGCTTGGCAATAAACAAGTGCAGTATGAAGGGACGGGCTAAGGAAAACAAGTAATGATATGATTATATTAATGTAATCAAATGAAATAACATTTTTTTTTAAATATTACTAGTCATATTTATTTACATTTATAATGTCATTCTATAGATAGTTCTGTTTCGCTATCGCTATCCTCATCAAAATTAATTATAATTGGATTTATTATACGATCCAGACTAATATACGAATTTTCTACAGTTATTACCTGACGGACTGAATTTTTTCAACTACCTGGGGGAATAAAGCATTTTCGTATTAATTCTACAACACTAGAATTTAAAGTCGGAGAAATATTTTCAGACCTAACCAGTGATTTTAACTGGTGCCACATATGCTCTATGGGGTTAAAAATGCAATAATAGGGTGGGAGCCGTAGCACTGTATGTCCAATTTCTTCTGCCACTGTGTCACAAACATATACTTTTTTTATACAAAATGTCTTTAAAATTTCTAAAAGATCACTTTTTTATAACTTTCTTAAAAATATATATCATTCGCCGCCATGTAGTTCTGAATCTCCAATTTTATATTATTTGAGCTTGGAGCTTTATGTAATAGGCGACTGTGATAGCTCGCATTGTCCATTACTATCACGCTATTCTGAGGAATGTTTGGTAAGAGACAATTCTTGAACCATTCCTCAAAAAGTTCGGCCGTTGTATCTTCATGGTAGTCCACACAAGACAAGAGTATTTAATGTTTTTTGCAGAAAGCCACAAGGCATTTGGAACCCAACCATTTTCTGACCTATCATGTAAAATGCTTATTCTTTTTCCTTTATTTAACGGAGCTTTTGTTTTACAATTATTGGAAGAATCAGACCAGCCTTTGGATGGTGTTTCATGCGTGTCAAACCAAGTCTCGTCGAGGTAAATTATAGGACGGTTTTCAGAACGAGATTTCCTTACAGAAGATATACTCATGACGCCATTTTTGTAAACGGTGGGATTCCATGAGTACTTGCCTTTTGTCAATTTTGCGGTATCTGAATCCCATTTCCGAGAAAACTCTCCAAAGGCTAGTGCGGCTACAACTTATTTGGGTTTCATCATTGGTGAGCCGTTGCTTCAGAGAATCTAATGTAGGTACGCGTTGCTCTTCGTGCATGGTGTAGATTTTTCGCCTTATTAAGTCCTTGTCGCTTTCGTCGAAAAATTTGGTGAAACCGGAATCTTTACGCTTCTTTCTAGATTTAATGGGATTTGACGCGATTCTTTTCACTGTAGTCAGAGGTATCTTAGTCAAATCAGACATTTCAGTCGCAGCAGCACTAGCATAAAGTCCTCTGTTGAGTAAAGAAGTATATACCCTTTTTACAATTTCCCTAGCATCTAGAGATAAATGCATTTTCTTCACTGCACTAGAAGAAGCACCATTAATGTTTTTCCATGGACGCCACATTCTGTTTTTTTATACGTTTGGTAAAATAATATCGGTAATACAACTAAACTCTTCCAGCAAGAAATAAAAACTAACAAATTTTACCACAAAAAGATATTTAAATATAAATTAAGCAACCTAACCTACCTGATGTGCCTATATTTAATTATAATTATTACAATCCGGTCCTTTCCACATAATAATAACAAACGGTCATAAATAATTGGATCCCCCAAGGTACTTTTACTGCAGTCATTACGTTATATCCATTTTTCGTGGAACAATCTTTACACGCCGTGTTATTAGACTGGGCTGACGTCCATTAATACTCACGGCTAGTACCATAATGATCGTTATTATGATCCTTATAACATAAATATCTATAAATGTACTGAATGACATATTATACATATAGTATTCTTTCATTTCATATATCATTACATGCATTTTTTAATAGCTTTAAATTAGAATTAAATACGTTGACAGTAATATAAGTCCCTATAAGAAATATCAAAATCGCTATCTCTTTGACGTCACAGCGTGTGGCAGATGAAATTGGGACGATTAGATATCTTACCTTTAGTTATTGTATTATGGTAGATATTCATTCTGGGTACTTGATAGCGTTGTCGTGATACGGCCAAACGCGTCTAAAGATGTGTCTGACGAAAGGAGAAGGACAAAAACTCTATATTTGTGGTTTAAAAAGACATTTATTTTTCCAAGTAATAAAATGTTATTGTTAAACTTACTTTCCTTATATGCATGCTGGTTAGCTTAACTAACAAAGAATGCATCTTGTAACCAATTTTAAAAACATATTTATCAAGTAGATACGTAACCGCATCAACAGAAAAGAAAAAATATTGACTGAAACTCTCCAATTTCAATTTGTATGATCCTAAAATCAGCTAAAGATATCGCGTATCAGGAACTGAGCAAAAATAATTATTGTTGAATGCGTACAATATAATCTAAGCCATATTGTTGACGTTAATCAATTAATAGATTGAATTTCCTGATGCCTTTGTCTGGTACATTGAACATTTGAAAATAACTCTGGGGATAGAGTAAGTAATTAACCAGAAAAATAGTTTCGTTCTTTCGTTTCAGAAAGCCTGCTTTGTTTGTTTGTTTCAGTAATTAATATTAAAAATCGGAAAAACGCATAAATTTTATTGTAAATTGGGACGCGTTTAAAGAATATTCTAAGCCACCGATATTTAACCCCGGTAGGGGGTAATATCATATTTGATTATCAACTACTCAAAAATTAATAAACAACTGACAATTTTTGGCATCATTGTGAAGATAAATATTTTATAGTGGAAATCAGTGAGGGGGATTACTCTTCCAGGGTTGGGTGGAAAATTTAATTACTTATTAGGTTCTCCGAAACGTTTTTGGAATCGTCGATTTATTCTGTAACGTCAGGAGGATATTAATTTTTAAATTATATCATACGATTTCACACTCACTAAATTTATGATACAAATTAGTTTCTGTCCAAGCGGGTCTGAAACCCAGAAGATGAAGTTTTAACTCAAAAAATGTTAGTTTTTCTCACCTATTCATGCGTCGATCCGGGTATATTTAAAATTACAATTTCACTATATCTATGGAGTGGACATTGAGAGTGGGTTACAGCCATAAATGTTGATACAAATGCAGAGTTTTGGAGAACCAGCCAGAATCCTGTTATACAGGGTGCCCCAAGTAAAGTGACCTATTAGAAGTATCTCGAGAAATAAATGAGATTTTATTTTGAAAATTGGGCTGTGGCTATAAGAGATGGTTTTCTACGTTTATAAAATATTTTCGATGGTGCGGTGTTGCCGGATCATACCGAAAGTGGTAGCAACTTCGGAATTTTAAATGAATCACCATATATATTATATATTTTTTGGAACAGTTTTCTGCATAATATCATATATCTATCTTTAAGAGTTTTTGAATTATAAATAATTTTGTGATTTTTTAACGCCGTATCGGGACCTGATAAGAAAATCGTATCTTTTTAGCGGTTACAGCTAGAAAGCTGAAATTTTGATAATAGTTTCACAAGACCATCGAAATTTTATAATTTACAGTATTTAATTAGTTTTATACAGGGCGTCTCCATAACAATATTTCTGAGGGCAAAAATCTTCTTTTTTTAAATGGGATATGTTTTGCTAATGGAGGATCGAATTTTCTATCTAATGATATCAAGTGCTCCTATACCTATCTTCAGTATTTTCTGAGTTATAGCGAAATTTAAAAATTATCTTATAAAAATATATTTTTTGGTAGTTGGCTATGGATTCATAGAAACAAAATAATGAAAAGTCCATGTGACGTTATGTCTGTGTTGTTGTAAAAAAAAATGGTTAACCAATAAGGAATTTATTAATGAATAAATAAACAAAATGAAAATTACGCAACGAAACCAATAAAATAACTAGTAACTAAATTGTTTAAAATGCTTGGCTATTAAACATTCATAAATTGTGGTTATAACATGTTCATTTGTCACCTTTTTCATTTCTTTCCCTTCTAGAGACCACAAAGCTGTTTGTACTCGATTTTCTAAATCTTCTCTTGTTGTGACGGGTGTCTTGTATACTATTTCTTTAATCCTACCCTATAGATATAAATCTAGGGGGGTAAGATCCGGAGACCTTGGGGCCATTTCCGTGGACTGCCTCGGCCAATCATCTTTTTTGGAGTCAAAGGAGCTGCATCAGGATGCAGTTCATTAAATTTTCTGCAAGTTCTAGATAAAACTCTACCACACTCCCCATGAATATAAAATAAACTTAAAATATCTAAGCTCGAATAATGTGAATTAGCCATTTTTATTACAATAACACAGACATAACGTCACATGGATTTTTCATTATTTTGTTTCTATGAATCCATTCCACAGCAAATTACCAAAAAATATATTTTTATAAGATAATTTTTAAATTTCGCTATAACTTCGAAAATACTGAAGATAGGTATAGGAACAATTAATATCATTAGATAGAAAATTCGATCCTCCATTAGCAAAACATATCAAATACAGGGTGTCCCATTTAAAAAAAAGAAGATTTTTGCAATAATTCATCTGCCTCAGAAATATTGTTATGGAGACGCCCTGTATAAAACTAATTAAATACTGTTCAAAATTATAAAATTGCGATGGTCTTGTGAAACTATTGTCAAATTTTCAGCTTTCTAGCTGTAACCGCTAAATAGATACGATTTTCTTTTAAGGTCCCGATACGGCGTTAAAAAATCACAAAATTATTTATAATTCAAAAACTCTTAAAGATAGGTATATGATATTATACAGAAAACTGTTCTAGATTTTTACCTAGATTCAAAGAAAAATATTATATATAGGGTAATTCATTTAAAATTCCGAAGTTGCTACCACTTTTGGTATGATCCGGCAACACCGCACCATTAAAAATATTTTATAAACGTAGAAGACCATCTCTTATAGCCACAGACAAATGTTCAAAATAAAATCTCATTTAGTTCTCGAGATACTTCTAATAGGCCACTTTACTTGGGGCACCCTGTATAGTGTGTTCTTGCATACTTGTGCACTAAATAATGTAATTATTTTTAAACACTATGATCTAAAATTATCAAAATCAAGTACGATAATACCTACTAAAGAGGGTTACTGTGCACCGAGCGGACTTTTGAGTTATAAAATGATAGTTTAAAGAAAATCTAGAAGAAAAAATCTCTTAAATACGCATTACCGATAAAGCATAAAATATACGATCCATTGTCTTTATTTATTTAATATCACAACGTTTCAATTGGTAAACATCTCAAGTAGCCTTCAGGTGAATACTGAATAAGTTACTAAACTAGGAGAATATTTAGACTGACTGGGGTGGGGAAGTTAGTCGAGTATAACCGAGGTGGGTGCGGTCATGTTTCACTACTGAATGGCGTACCTATCCTTACCCTTACTTAACAGGGGTTTCCAAATATTCCTAATATCTAAGGAAGGTTTATTAAAATAGTCAGAATTTTGAATTATGACGACTGCTTCTTTGCATTTCCTTCTTCTCCAATGTTCCTCTTTAAGTATGATCTGTGACTGATCCCAGATCTGTTGTTTCTCCTTTTCATATAGGTATGGTTCTGATGTTCTTTGATCCTTGTTTTAAGTTGTCGTGGAGTTTCACCAACATAGGATTGTCCGCACTCCCAGGGTATTCTATAAATACAATTCTTCATGACTTTCTGGTTGGCCGGTTTTGTCTTCGTCAGGTAGCTTCTTAAGGAGTTTTTAGAGTTAACTACTGTTCAGATGTTGTATTGCTGTCGAATCTTTCGAATTCTCTCACAAATACCCTTGACATAAGGTATTTGTGTTTTAACTATCCCATGTTTGGTATTATTTGAATGGTTTGAGGTATAATTAAGGTAATATACCTTGTATGAGTTTGTTTTCTGTATACCGATGTTTGGATGGTAGTTTGTCGTTACTTCGTTTATCACTCATAATACAGTATTGTCTCTAACCTTCATACAAACATATAAGATTATGTTTTAAATTTTTTATAAACATTATCTTACATTATAACATCGTTTTATCCCATATGGGTCATTCTTTTAACCTTGACATTTTAGAATCGTCCGAAAAATTATTTACAATTTATATACATAACATTAGTCGACTTGTTGGGATTTATTGGCGTTTGTTTTGTTTTCTTTTGAGTATAGTTTGTTCTGGTTTGTTGTTTACATAAAATTAGTTGACACGTATTTCAGGATTTTGCTGAAAAAAATTTTTTTAGAAAATATCCACACATAAATTCTTGATAATTTTTCAGGAGATTGGATCAATATCGATATTTTTTATTTTACACTTTGTTACTTTAATTTTCGAAGTATATTAAAAAAATTTGTCATTGTGAACAACTGAAAAATAATATCAATTTACTTGTTAAATGGTTTTAACCTGGTATTAATCCATCTTAAATTAATTTTAAAAAAATACAATTTTGTTCTTTATCCTCTTATCTATAAAACCCATTTTACGAAAAAGTGGTACTTCTTTTAGTTCGGAAGTTATCAAGTAACGCATGGCGTGGGGAATGCACTAGCGGACGGGTCGTGTCGTGTACCTTCGAGCTCGGTGTAGTGTAAATCGAAAATATTTAATAACTTCCGAACTAATATTGGTTTTGTAGATAAGAGGATGGAGAACAAAATGGTATTTCTAAAAATTAATTTAAGATGAGTTAAGAGCATGTTAAAACTATTTAAATAATTAAATTGTTATTATTTTTTATTTGTTTACAATTACAACTTTTTTTTAATATACTTCGAAACCTGACTACGTGTAAAATGAACAAAATTCCTCTATTGATCCGATCAGTACAACTGGAGATATTAAGTTTGAAATATGAGAATATTGGAGAAAATCCAGCAAATTATTAAAAATGTATGTGGATATTTTCGAAAAAAAAAAATTTCAGGAAAATCCTGAAATTCGTGTCAAATAATTTTATGTATATAAGTTGTAAAAAAAATTTCGAACGATTCTGAAATCTCAAGGTTAAAAGGTGTGCGGTTTGTAAATTGTTGTTGTGAATGACCAATATTACAAAAAACGACCGTTAAAACACTTTTATACCTAAATAAATAAATAAAATACTGAATAATTCGAATTTTATTTATTTATTTAGGTATAAAAGTGTTTTAAGAATTAAATCAGGCCATAAACTATTAAAAGTGACTGCCTCAGAATACTAGCGTTTGATGCATACTTTCTTGGTGATACTGTAGGAAGTGCTGGTTACATTATAGGTTCAAAACGATCTAATTAACGTTTGCAAAATCATTTCCTGTTTTTGTTACACTGTTCCAAACGCAATAATAGCCTTATAGTGGCAGTAATCGATTGACTACAGCTTCCGGCTTCTCTTATTTCAACCAGACTCCCGGACAACTGGCTTTTAGATTAAATACGGAGCGATATTAAAGGAGTAAAGGAGACATTTGCTTAACTGTCTAATAATATTGTAAAAAAAATCGCCCGGTTTGAAAAATTTGTTCGAAAATTGTCTTTCGTGTTATTTGGATTTGAAGGACGCAATTTAGTTTAAAAAAAAAAATTATAACATTGTTAAGGTAACGTTTTGGTGCTATATATAACGCACACGGTGAGATATTCCACCAGGATCTTTCATAGTTGGAAATCAAGGAAATTGAAACTGTGAGATGTTAGCCGACTACTGCTCGACTATTACGAGGAGGCTGCTTTCAAAAGACAGGCTAAGAGTGCAATATTAGATTCAATGATAAAATGTATACTGTTATCTGTATTTTATATATTCATTGTACATTCCTATAAATTAAAATTCAGATCTTCTTTTGCGAGCTAACTAAAATCCTCCTTCCTATTTAAATTTCTTCCCCAAAATGGCGCACGTCCGCCATTTTTACAGTTAGCACTGCCATTATTTCGTCAAAAAGAAGTTTACCTTCCCCTATAACGCACTCCCAAATTTTGTAAAAAAAAAATAACGGCCCAAAAGTTATTAAGCCGTTTCCCGACTATATACACACACTGTATAATATGTTAATATGTAACTTTTTTAGATCTAAAAGTTAAAAGTGAAACTAATAGTAATGCTTTCTAAAATTAATACAGATATTATATTGTTGGCACTGACAATCCAAAAAAAAAACACATAAGATTTGGCCCTATTTACTAACCTATATTTTATTCTCAGTGTAGCATAATCCTGTACCGTGATAGCTTGTTTCCCGTCTACCGACAATAAATACAGCTGGACATAGGCAACTTCTAATACGTACCAACAAAATTTATCTAAAACATGATTCGCACGCTTAGAACGAAATTGTAATATCTCAATTTTTGGAATTATAAAGATAACACATGAAAGTTGTAAGGTACATCGCTACTTTTTTCAAAAAGAATCAGCGACGATATTAACCTTGAAAACTGCCTAAAATACGTACTTTTGGTCCGATTTTTTTACTTTTTTACTTAGTTTTTTCAAAAACAGGCTATGTACCCTAGAAATAGAGATACTTTTTACTAAAATATGACTTGTCCTGACAGATATTTCAAATAGCCTTTCCACAATCCTGCAGTGGCGAAACATTGTTAATCATCTTATAAACTTGGATATAGTTGAATAAAAGAAATAGGATTTGTTCAAGAAATAAACAAATGTTGAAATTTGTGACCCAGTGTTACTAATAAATGTAGATTTTAAATATATAGAAATTTGTAATCGTAAACAGTAGTTGTTTTCAACTATTATTTGAGACAAAAGATATTCCTAATAAATTTGTTTTCCAGCAACAGGTGTTTAGATATTTCAATTTAAAGATTATATTTCATATTCAGTTCATACACAGTTCCGTAAAAAAAATGAAGTTACTTTTCTTATTATCAAATATTCGATAAAACCACCCCAACCTGTTTTTGTGTTCATTAGCGTCTGGTGAACCAATACCTAAAAAAGGTTTGCAAGTTTCCGGAATCAATGAAATTCTGACAAATTGTATTGGGTTTAATAAACACCTGACATACATCACAATCGAAACAAACTTTTGCCGATGAAATTTGGAAGACTCTCTAAGAAGCTACAGGCGTCTATTTCTATTAGTATCAATCAATCAATCTATCTATTAGTATCAATCAATCAATCGGTGAGGCTATATCTAGGATACTATGGTGTCAACATGTTATTGATACCTACCCCATGGCTTTTTTATTTCTATCTAGTAGGACTTTTTTAGTGCTCATACATACTAAATCAAAGTTTATTTTGCAATTCTTCATAGGACGGGCTTTTTCGGTTTTTAAAGTTCTGGTTTTGAAAAAAATATTTCACAGTTCTAGAAAAATTTATAATATCAACCTATCCATCGGAAGACTACACGCAGTGTAAGAGTATAATCTGAGGGTAAGCCTTCCTCATCAAATAATTGAGATAATAAGAAAAATCCCGACAGTAATCAATTTACAACTAAAATCGATAATATAAAATTAACCGCCAAAACAAACACTAACCTTAACTGAACTGTTAACTTGATCACACTGATAGTGTTGCCAGAAATTATTTTGGTTGGGTACTAGATTGCTATTTAAAAAGTACTAGGCTTCATAAAATTGAAGAACGAAAAGTAAGGTAAAAGATGGCAAAGCTAACGAGCAAAAAGGAAGGTCTTATAACGTAACACCGTTGGGTTACCTATAATTACCCTGGCTAGCTCACAGGATCGTAAGGGTTCCCTACTGCCTAAGATTCGTTGTGTTCAAATTCATTTAATCTAGGGCGCCACTGGTTTTTAGGAGAAACCAGAACCTTCTGAAATAAAGTATTAAAACAAATATCTTTGCCACAATTAAGTAATTTTATTCTGCGTTACTATGAAGATTGAAATGTTTGACAACTGAATGTTTGTTAATTAATAACGTCAAGAATTCTACTTATTTCATTTTCTATATCTAAGTATGTACATTTTATACACAAATTGCCTGACCTGAAAAGAATTAAATTATAAGACGTTGGTATGTTCAACCGAAACGACGTGATTTTACTGAAAAATTATCTAGCGTAAATACCCAGGAAAAATTCAAGAATTTTATGACGTGATAAATATATATATACAAAAGCGAGATCATACCGTGATGTCTTTACAAATATACTATTAAATGGAAAAATTTTATAATTTCAAATGAAGAAAAAGAATCAGTGTATGGCTAATCAAAAAAGTCACGATACCAGTTTGGATCCTCCCTTAGCGTAGGTGATTCCTCCAGACCGATGTTCACGAGCCACTGGTCTGGGAATGAACTGCCCCTCCAAGGTTGATCATCACTCGTACTGTTGTCTTGTTACAATGGTGGCTTCCACGGTGAGTAGAATCGACACCCTCTGCATTGACTGTTGAACGATAGCTTCTACGACGAAGGTTATCCCCTATTCGGAATTTGCATCTAGCCTGTGAATGAACAATGGTTGACCACTAAATTGACCCGTAACTGAACGTCTCGTAGCTTACGGAACCCCAGACGTCATAACTTGGATATGGAACTGGAACTTGTACTGGAAGTTGTATTGGAACTCGTACTGGAATTCTTACTGGAGCTCTTACTGGAAATTGTACTTGAACTTGTACTCATACTTGATCTAATACTTGATCTTGTACTGGAACCCTAAAATAAATTTTCTTTCTCAGCAACTAATACATAAAGATAGTAAAAGCAGGCCTCGCTACCATGAACAATTAACCAAATGATGGCTTATGACATACCTCTATCACGAGGGAACTGCATGAAACAAATCGTCTTGAATGACATCCATTCCCCATAAATCCTCCAAAATCCAAGGCATCCTATAGGTTATTGTAGCCACACATGTCGGATGAACTTTAAAAAACTATATAACTTAAAATGCCGACCATATTGTCGAAGAAAAATAATACTTATACGAAGAATTTTAATTTAGCACTTCATCTTCGGACTTCTAGACAGAAAGTGCCTGGTCATCTTCCTTGATATACCAGCTAAAACCCTATCTATGAAACACTACTTTCTCTTCGCTGAACTTGACCCATATAAAAAATAAACATCCTGTCCTCTGCTGTCTCCGGCAACGTAAACCTAACTATTAACAAAAATAACCTTTAATGACTACCACTTAGTGACTAAAACCAATTACAAAGAAGAAGACATGCACTTATCCTCCTTCTGTGCTCTTCATTTGACCTAGACTTTGACAATCAGCTGGTATCGATTTTTGTAGAACGAAACAATTCAACTACAGCTGTCTGTCATCAGGAAAATAAATAAAAATACTGGAAAATACCTATTTATAAGGAAAAATCACTAATATACAGTAAGTAAATAGTCCTGTAACTCAATTATAATATTCATCGGAAGTTATGTATTGTTTTATTTATATTTAATTTAATTTTTAGGTTAGTCACAGAAATCTTGACATGGCCCTTTGATACATATTGCACGCGGAAAATTGGACAATTATGGATCATTTCTATGGAATTCCTTCCTATGATCAGACTTCCATCCTGTACTACATCGAATAAACAATTCGTAAGCTGTTGTAAATAAATGAGTATTACTCATTGATGTTAAATACAGGGTGTTATGGAAATTACGTATTATATTTAAACCGGCAATTCCTGAGATGAATACAAATTGACGAAAAATATCCTTAAATGGCGCTTTCAATTCATTTAGCGGTAAAAATGACCTGACGTCAAACCAGGAATACCTCTGTACCGTACTGCGGCACATACGAATTCTCACCGGTGTTGTCAGAATTATACCTTACACTCTTTAAGTTTGAAATACCCAACTACGTAACTAGGTCAAATGTCAATGACCTTTTGACTTTTGATTGGCTGATTGAATTTTTAATGTAATTTTATTTAGGCCACACACATACACTTACCTTGTCGGTCTTATTTAAAAATTAATGACAACTTCTATAAAAACTTATACAGCGTTTTAGTAAAGAAACCGGCACATCACATAACCCTTAACCATAAACGGAAAACACACACAAAATTCACTTGGAGACATCGTTTTTTATTAACTTTGGGTTGTCTCGCCTAGATTTGTATGAACTTTTGTTTTTAATTATAAAACACATTGTAAAATGTAAAAAATAACATTTATTTGAACTAAAAATGACATCTGAAACATTTAAAACACGAACTGTCAAAAACTAGAAATGTATTAATGCAATGCATGTTTTCCGGTAGATTCCTGCGCATTCACCAAAAAAGGTTGAAATAAATAATTATAATAATCTACAGCACTTATTTATTGTTTTCCTTCACTGCTGTAGATACCAATAAGCGTGTGAGTGAGTGAGTGTAGCGATTTTGTGTGACAAGGGCCTATCTTAAAAAAACTAATTTGAAACATGTGTGTTTCTTTAAGTGATTTATGGTAATTTGTTCAGTGTTTCACTATTTGTTTTGTGTCTCTGACGATATACAGGGTCATGTTCTGAGATTGGAAGAAAAACGCCGAAGGGGTTTTAGTGGGGTATAAGCTTTACCCACTAAAACCAAAAAAACTGAAGATTCATGGCCCTGGATTTCTTGCTAGTATACTGGCACCTGGATTCACTTCTATTTGGATACTAGGTAGCTAAATATTTATTTTTATAAGAATCTAAAGTTTTACACGAACAATTTGGCAACATTGCGCTAGAACATCTGTTTATTACACAGCTGCTCAGTGTAATGTGACTGTGCCGAGGAGTTGTGTGTGGGTTTATGGGTGAATTTTTAAACGTTCGATTTAAAAAAAAATATATGTAGCGCTTCTCTAGGACACCCCAGGAGTCACCCATTTAAATATAATATGTCATTTCCATAACACCCTGTATAAAGTGAACAAAGTGAATTTAAGCTTTTTGTATCCTTTTTAAATAGAAAACAGTAGCATTTACCTCAAAATAGGTATCTTGGGATTTTCAAATGCTACAGTCTTCCGTACCAAAAAAACACTGAGGAGCGAAAAAACAACCACTGCCGAAAACAGTGATGAGAAAAAAAAGGGTGTGGTAAAAAAATAAAAGTACTCGATATTTCAAGTCTTAAATTTCCGGACAAAGTACTAAATCTAGTACTATTAGTACTAACACTAACCCAAGAAAAGCGGTCAATCGTTTCAATCAAAATGCTCGACGTAGCCAAATTTTCAATTTTGACGACCAATTAAAAAACTGTACTATTATTATGAAATGTTGTTGAAACGAGTAAACTTTAAATCTGTATAATTAAAATATACATATATTTTTCAATAAGAAATTGACATAAAATATCATTTTATTATTTAACCTTGTCAAATAGACAACACTGTCGTCTCTGCGAAGATATAAAATGCGGGCGCTATTATAGCACTTGTCCCCTTAGAAAACTCGCCGGTGCGTGCTCAAATATCATGCTTTATAAAACTTGTACTTTAATATACTATTAGGGCACTATGAGAGTGGTGCGTGTGCGAATAAAACGATTCACGTTGGTTTTGAATCGTTGGAGGTTATATTCGTTGGGAAAAACGACCTCGGGACGGTCGTTCCACATGGATGAAGTCCTCCAGATGAAAGAATTCTTAAATAATGAAGTTCGAGGACTACTAAGATTAACCACATATGGATGGGCGGCAGTGGTCCGACGTGTATTTCTGCTATTCGTCGCTCTAGGCGGAATTAAGACGGCAAGCTCAGCCGAGCACCTTCCATGAAAATATCTGTAAAAGAGAGTCAAATCCCCAACCTGTCTTCGATGATCTAGGCTGTCGAGGTTCTTCGTCAGCTCGTGGTCTCCGATCAGACGAATAGCCCTCCTTTCGATGGAATCCTACTGGCTACTGCCAAAGAGTATGTTTGGGTGCAGAGCTCCAGACATGCGAGCAGTACTCTAGTGATGGTCGAATCTGGGCTTTGTATAGTGTCAAAAGTTGTTGAGGTGTGTACAACTTTCTGGTTCGGAAGAGTACACCAAGCTTCTGAGAAGCTATCTTGGCGATTGCCACAACGTGGTTATGCCAAGACATGTTTCCTCCCAGATTGACGCCCAGCAAATTAATAGATGAAGCCAGTGGGATTGCGTGTCCGTCCATGACTATATCCGGTTCTGTAATGTTAACCTTTTGAGAGAAAACTGCTGCCTGGCTTTTTTTTGCGTTAAATTCGACTTGGTTACTATCACCCCAAGACAAAATTTCTTCCAGGTGGAAATGAATCCAATCTGAATCCAAATGGAAATGAACCGGTCGCGCGCAGTCTAAATTGCATCCATCGGCAATGAAATTTGAAGGATTCGAGGCGAAATGGCAATCGCCGAAGTATATCATTGCACTTACGACGTTAATTACACAAATGACTTTTTAATAACCATAACCAAGTAGATGTACCCTACATATACCTATGTGCAATGACATTCTGATTGAACTTTTTGTACAGAAGATAGAATTAATTATTTTATATGGAAATGAAAATGCGTAGTGAGGCTCCACCACCTCACTTGCCTCGCCTGTCGAGCTGCCACTGGATTAAAAAGTAATTCATTTCGAAATGTATCTAAAAATTTGGTGTATCCGTAATATAAATGACAAATAACAAAATAAAAAACGAACAAGGCCATTATGAAGACTTGAATCGTCTGATTTATTTTCGTTCAGGGAACTTGCAAAATCGTTTTTAATTTAATTGAAAAAGTTAGGGCTATTCCCGCAAGAGTTATTCAGTTGACAATATATAAGTTGCGGACCCAGAAGTGTATTCAAGCCGAAGTGCTCGTTCCTGTTTCAATTATTTCCTTTCTTATTATGTTTCCAATAATTTATATCAATTTTTTTTTAAATAAATAAAAATTACGTTTGTTATCTTTTATTTTATTCTATTTATTATTTTATAATACGCTATGTACAGTGAAACCTCTCATAACGGACACTCTATGATGCTGACATTTTTCATAGTCCAAAACTAGGTATATGAAATTCCATGAAAATCAAACTATCTTGGGCGGACGCGGAGAGGCTATTTTTATACAATTTTCATACAAAGAGTTAGAAAACCCTACTTTAAACGGACAAAAATTTTTGTAAAAGTATTTGAGAGACGAATTAGTACGGTGCAAAACTCTCTGAAGATCGGTTACCAATCGCGTATGCGTGGCAAAACGAAAGGACTTAGCCGAATGAAAGTATGTGTGATTCCCAGACAGCAGTCAGCCGTTTATTTGTGAGTTATAAGGTTAAAATCGTAAAAAATGGCAGAAAAATGTCGCGTTTTAAGTCTGAAAGAGAATATTGATGTTGTGGCAGTTTGTAATTTGATAACAATTATTTGGGCGAGTTCATTAACATTGATACCAATGTGCTATTAGAAGATGATAGTGACCCCATTCCTACCGATTATGTAGCCTAAACTGAAACCACATCACTATCTGACGACTCTGAAGACGAAGTTGAGTGCAGTAATCAAACAAATGTCACCAATTATCAAATAGCCATTAGTATGGTAAAGGAATTATAATAGTATGCAGAGAATAGAGATGACTACTACATTTTCTGATTGCAAGCTTAAAACGCAAACACGTCAAACTACGTTATTAGATGTTTTTAGTACTACATCCTAACTAAAACTGATATATTTTTGTTATGTTATGTTTATTTGTACATACATATACATAGTAATAATTGTGCTTTTACATATTTTACATATTACCTAATATCAAACTTCCCATGGGCGGACACCTCTATTAGGCGGCCACATGTAGACAGTCCCGTAGATGTCCGCCTAAGAGAGGTTCCACTGTATTTCCAAAAGGTGTGACTAATTAAAGTTACTTATTAAAGAGCATTCGAAAAAAAAAATACAGATCCGTATTTGAAGAAATTTGGTTTCAAAGTTGACGGTATCAATTTTTGACGATGAGTTCTAAAATATTTTTTATTTATTTTATTAACATGCACTTCTTAAGTATTTTCCACTGAAGCTGGTGAGAATATATGCCTTCGAAACATGTATGGAAATTAATATATTGTTTATTTAACTACTGAAGCCGACTATGAGCTTCTCTACCTCTTCATAATTTCACTCCACTGAGAGATGGACTATTTAAAACAAATAGTTTAATTTGTTTATGACTACTTAGGTCGTATTTTGCCTTTAATTTTTGTTGTATGTTCATAAAATGAGTATACCTAAATGATATTATCCTTTCATTTCACATACTATTAAATGCGTAAAACGTTTTAATACCTTTAAAATAGGGTTAAAAACGCTGATAGCAATATAAATCTCCATAAGAGATTAACAAATCACTCACCTTGTGACGTAACAAGCCACACCTCCATCGGCGTAGAATCTTACCTGTTTAGTTATTTATACTTACAGGGTTAGGCTAATGTTCCGGAACGTTTTAATTACAGGAGAACGAAAAGTGATATCAGATCCGGGTTTTCGACAAGGACTAAAATTTTTCTATTTGACTGTGCATTTCATTTTTGTGTAACATTTTTTCAATAGAACATCCTGTATGTTATTAATTCTCAATAAATTTAAAATATTTTTCCTATAATATATCATATGTCAAAATTCAATTGTTGTCGGAAATATTGGCCAATAAATGAAGAAAACCAATATATTTTATTTTAAAAAATAAGTAAAGATTTTTACATTAACGCAAGTTATTTAACTAAATGTTCAAAATGTCATCCTTCAGCCAGCTTACAGTGTCTACGCCTCTTTGAAAACAGGGAAAGCACGTTTTGCAAATATTGATGAGAAATATCTTGAACAGCAAGTAAAATTAGTAGACTCCAGCTAGATGAACTATTCATAGCATATTCTACATTTGAATTAATTTCTTGAATAAACCGACTCTCTATTTCTTTAATGGTTTGAAATAATACTTTAGCTTCCATTACTATCTACTAAATGATGCTGATAGGTCTAGGTCCACTTTATATTAGATTTGAGTGGGGGTTGTGAGGAATACGGATATCAACACTAATTAAATAAAAATGTTGGAATGTATAAAAATTATTTATTAAAAAAAAATATAAATATAGAAATATAAGGAAGAAAATACATAAATAATATACATTAATTTCGATGCGACACGTGAAGAAGTTGACGTGTTGATCCAACATTGTCTGGTAATGATCCTTAACTGCACGCTCTTTTCGATCCAAAACATCTAAGAAATCGTTACCATTAGTGACCATTTCCAAGAAATATTCCAACCTTTCCTCAACTTCTCCACGTGTGACCCTAATCTCATCCAAGCTAACTTCCTCTGTCTACAACTAGAAGAGCCTCTTGTTCTTTTTCATGTTGTTGATGATCATCCAACATCTCGATGCCATTCATAATTAACTGTTCCTCATTGGCTTGGACCGCGTTGACATAGTTGGCTTGGACTGAGTTGACATCAGCATTGACATCAGCATTGACCACGTTAACATCGTTGGCTTGGTATATGTTGACGTGATTGGCTTGTAATGCGTTATCATCAACGTTGGCTCGGAATGCGTTGTCATCGTTGGCTTGGTATGAGTTGACATCAGCGTTGACGTCAGCGATGGCTCGGAATGCGTTGTTATTGTTGGCTTAGTATGCATTATCGTTGGCTTGGTATTCGTTGACGTCGTTGCTTGGTATGCGTTGTCATCGTTTGCGTGGTATTCATTGTCGTTAGCTTGGTATACATTGTCATCGTTGGCTTGGTATGCGTTGACGTCGTTGGCTTGGTATGCATTGTCATCATTGGCTTGGTATGCGTTGACGTCGTTCCCTTGAATCTGACCCTCAAGCTGGAAAGGTAAACTTCTTTTAAAATTGTTTCCAGAGCTTCCTCCAACTCATATCTGGCTGGTACAACAACAACGTTTTCGATAACATTAACTCTTCCAGCTAATTTTGCCATTTTTGGATGGATGCTTTGGAATGCATTATTTTTTAATTCTTTATTATTTTTTCTCACTGAGAACAGAATGTGAATGAAAATCTCTACGAATCGAGAGGTCTTTATACTAAACAAAATCACATTAAAAATGCAAATTACCCAATCTTTTGCCGTTTTGGTGATTTGATTATTAGCAGGACGTTTCTTTAAGAAATTCAGAAATGTCTAAACTTATTGTTTTGTTATATGATCTTCCCTTTTACCCCAAGGTGACCATTACATAACTATAGGGTGTAAAAAATAAATTTGATTTTCTTGTGAAAAAATTTGATATAGGTATAAAATAGTAAGTGTTACGTAAGAACTTTTAATTTATTATAAATTTTAATAAAAATATACATGATGTTTCACTTAAAAATAAGAAATTTAGTTCGTTCACACCGGAAGACATTAAAGTTTCTAATTTATCTTAATAATTGTAGATTTACAATATATACTCATATATCATATTTCGTTATTGTATTGCAAAATACAAAAACAAATCTTATTTTTGAAATGCCTTCAATACTCATTTTTTTCTTATGAACTGTTATGAGATGTAGGTACATTTTCGACACTTCTATAGGGTAGGTATCTCCGTAACTGTTGGTGCTATCAAAATGTAGTAGTAGGAATGTAGGTGTCATGTACTCTTTTTAGGTCAAACCTAAAATGATAAAATCAAAATTTGAAAATTTTCGCTTAAGAGATACGGGGGAAAATCAAACAATTGACAATATTAAAATTACATTATATTCTCTTAGTTACAAGAGATGCAAATATTTTATACAGAAGTTTCTTTATATTGATTGTTTAATTATCTGCCGTTTTCAGAATAAGAATACGGGTTCAGGTAAGAAAGTTATCGGACCTAACCTCATTTTTTTAAATAGAACACCCTGTATATTTTAATATAAAAAGATAAATTTTTACATTATCTTTACAAATATATAATATACCATGGATAATATTGGTTTCCTAGGCGATTTATTTAAACTTTATTACTTTAAACCACAATAATAGGCCATGAAACAAAAGCTAATATCATAAAGACAACTATTTTGCAATTCTAGTTGTTATTAACATTGAACGTCAATTTTATTTCTACATATTTATTTGTGAAAATGACTTATCAACATTTTGAAAAATTTGATATGATATCTATCATCCATGGTGTGTTATAAATTTGGAAAGAGAGTTTAAAATGCTATATTTTTAGATTAAAATATATAGGGTGTTCTATTTAAAAAAGTGAGGTTAGGTCGGATAACGTTCTTACCTGACCCCGTATACTTAATCTGAAAATGGCAGATTAATCAATATAAACAAACTTCTGTATAAAACATTTTTCTGTGTCTCTTTTAACTAAGAAAATATAGGGTAATTTAGAAATTGTAAATTTTTTGATTTTTTCCGTATCTCTGAAGCGAGCGAAAATTTTTGACTCGAAAAGAACACATGACACCTACATTACTTTTTTGATAGCACTAACAATAACGGAGAAACCCTATAAAAGTGTCGAAAATGGGACACCTTGTCCCACATTATTCTGAATCCAAATATTTGAAAATATACATATCTAACCATTTAAAAATTAAAAGTTTGAGGCAGTTCCGGTCGGATCGGAAGTAAATAGAAGTTCTCCATTATGTTAAAAAATGTACATTTATATGTCATAATAATCCACCAAATTTCGTTCCACCAATGCGAAATCCAAAAACAAGTCTTATTTTTGAAACACCTCGTATACTCATTTTTTTTCTTGTGAGATGTACATAGAATGTTATTCTGAATCCAAATATTTGAAAATATACGTAGCTTCTCATTTAAAAATCAAAAATTTGAGTCACTTCCGGTCGAATAGTAAATAGAAGTACTCCATTATGTTAAAAAATTTACATTTAAATGTTATAACAACCCTCCAAATGTCGTTACTCCATTGCAAAAACAGGAATCCTTATTTGCACGTACATTTCAGAATCACCTGGTAGATAGATAGGTAGATAATCTATGCGCAGTCAAGTTTCTTTGACCTTAAAAAATCCGGATATGTTTCTCGCGTTAACATCGAGTTGCCTGACATTTTAAATTTTTCTTCGTACAAGAAACGTACCTATTATTGAACTGTGAAGTAATTTTATAGAATAATTGGTATATATTTTTAATTATTTTTATTATGTATATAGAGTGATCAATTTTTTCTATAAAGGGTGTGTATTTAAATCAGACATCATCTAGAAAGGCATCGTCTTCTTCCAGTAACCCGTCGACTTGGAACGCATCATCTGGAAAGGCATCGTTGGCTTGGAACGCATCGTTAGCATAACTATGGATGGATTAGGGTATGTATAGATGTGTGTTCACTAAAAAAACCATTCGAAATTCCTTGTTAGATGTTCCCTTTGTGGCCTTTCAAAAATTTAGATTTAGTTACATAATTGATTCAAATAAATTAGAAAGTTTATTACGTTCCCTCGTTTTATTAAGTACACAGATATATAGAGTGTTATTGGAATTCGTTTTCGGGAACCTGGAATATGTTGTTTTGGAGTCTGGTAAGCTACTTTATTTTTTTTACTATCATGGAAAATCATACAAATTTTATCCGTTTTAAATATTGTGAAATGTTTCCTTATTCTTAGGTAATTACTATTTGTTATTAACCGAAGTTGTTTTTATGATAATAAATATGACATAGCGTTCGGTAAAATCTCTACAAAAGTAGACTTAATTAACGGGCTCTAAATCGATGGATATAGATATATTCCCCTATCACACCTTTCCATACACATACCCCCCTACCAACCATATACACACACACACACACATACCCCCCTACCATATACACATATATACCCCCCTACCATATACATATATATCCCCCTAACAACCATACACACACATATCCCTCTACCATACACCAATCTATCCCCCAACTACACCCCACACATATTTAAATATCAGAAACCCTCTAAGGATTATAACAGTACCAATCGTCTGAAGTTGGAACCAAGTTTCATCACTTAAGACGATCAAAAAAAGAACTTTTTCAAACCATTCCAAACAAAACCCATTAAAAAAAAATTGATCAAAAACAAAATATGGAGTGCCCATCTTGTTCAAAACATTAATAGCTTCTCTTTTTAAAAGGTTTCGCTGTACTTTAAATGGTGATACAATACTTGATGTTGACTTACATCCAGGGATGAACAACCCTGTGATCACAAAAGGAATTGTTCTGTTATTTTAGCACACTTAAATAGTGAGAAAGAATTGACAGACTTTTCCAGTGAAGAAATAAAGATGTTGCCGTTAGAATATTTAAAAAAAAAATCCCTATGAACTTTTAGAAGTGTGGAGCAAGTTGCCTACATCTTATAAAACAAACTTTGATCTTCAAATTAGACTACCATGTTTTATTCATTATAATAATCCAAATCATAACACCCACTTCGATGGGTTACCGAACAACCTGTATAATTGTTACATATACAGGGTGTAACTAAATAAGTGTAAAACATTTAAGGGGGTGATTCCTCATCGAAAAAAAGATAGGATCTTTCATATAAAGAAACTTCATTGGAGCATCCCTTGATAAGATACAGCCCCTTAAAGGGGGTACATAAAATTTATAAATAAACAAAACTAATTTATTAATAACAAAACATACAACATCTAGAAATCATAGTAAATGTTCAATATGTCTACCTTCAGACCAATTTAATTGTCACTATCGCTTATAGCGGCCTACTGGATAAATTAGTTTTGTATTTTCGTTTTATGGCGATATGTATCCTGTTCGTAAAATATTTTTTTGCTGCGAACTGGTTTATTTTGGGCAAAAAATTCAAGAGACATTTTTTGTTTAGAATGAAACAGGCTATCGGAAATAAATTTTTAGATGGTAAACAAATAATAAGACAAAAACTTACATTGGAAATAAATTTTAGGGGTTGCGTTTTCCACCCCTTACAACCATGGGATAAACAAATAAATTACTGGCTAAGTGTCTTTTTGGTAGTAGAAAATGTCAGGTTAATTTCAATATTGTAACTTTTTTAGTGCTTGTGAAAAAAATTGTTAAACACATTTTATGTACCCCCTTTAAGGGGCTGTATCTTAACAAGGGATGCTCCAATGAAGTTTCTTTATATGAAAGATCCTATCTTTTTTTCGATGAGGAATCACCCCCTTAAATGTTTTACACTTATTTAGTTACACCCTGTATAGTAAATATATAGGGTGGCTCATCGAAAACAGTCCAGCAAGGTTTACGGCTGTGTACGTGAAAATAAAATAAAAAACTCGGACCCGTAACTTGTGTTTTCAGGGGGACACGTTCCACTATTAATTTCATCCCTGTAACCTCAACCCCCCTAGCGGGGGCGGCTACTGCCCTTGTTTTCAAATGGGAATGGGTATGTTGTGATACATCTTTTTAAAAGGCATTACATTCTCGTTAAAATGGCGCTTCGACAAACCCGAGCAACGGAATTTGAAACAGTTCACTGCACCTCTTATCAAGTCCACAGGTTTGTGCGTAAACAATTTTTTTTAAAGTAATAAGTATCAGTCAATTCAACTTTATCTTCAGTAAAGTGATATCCAGATCTACATACGTTATTTCTGCGCTATTATTTTCTTTTGATTTGATCGTGACATAAAAAATGGTTTATTCTATTGAGGCAAGAGTGGAAATTATTGAATTGTATTTTATAAACAATCAATGTGCAAGAGTAACGGCAACTTTGTTTAATGATAGACATCCAGATAGACACGTACATCATGGTTATATCCTAGAATTAGTGGCAAAATTTCGGCAAACTGGTTCAGTGCCAAATAAAAAAAGAATCATTGAAAATCCGGTAAGAAATGAAGCAGTAGAAATAGCTGTTCTGGGTCAAGTTAGTATGAATCCAACATTAAGGACCAGAAAAATGTCTGATGTAACGGGAATTTCGCGGACCACTGTACAGAGAATTCGGAAACATTATAAATTGCACCCATACAAAATTCAGCTTCTCCAAGAATTGAATGAAGATGATAATGACCGCCGTTTACACTTTTGTGAAGTAATGTCAGAACAAGTATTAAATTATCCGAACTACCTTTTTAACGTTTGCTTCTCAGACGAATGTTCTTTTTTTTCTTAATGGCACTGTCAATCGACATAACTGTCTTTACTGGTCCGACACGAATCCAAGGATTTACCACGAGGTTCATACTCAAAATCCTCAGAAATTAAACGTTTGGGCTGGTATTTTCGGTGATCACATAATTGGACCATTTTTTTACCTGAAAATTTAAATGGAGATACTTATTTAGACTTGTTGGAGAATGGAAATTATGGAAAACGACCAACGTGACCTGGAAGAAAATCCAATATTTCAACAAGACGGGGCTCCCCCGATTATGCATTACCCGTATGCCACTTTCTGGATGAAACGTTTCCTGGTAGATGGATTGGGAGAAGGGGTGCTATTGAATAGCACCCGAGATCACCCGATTTATCTCCCCATGATTTCTTTTTGTGGGGACATCTAAAATCCAAAATTTATGCCACCCAACCCGAATCCTTAGAAGATTTACGGAACCGCATTACTAATGAATGTCAACAAATTACACCAGATGTTCTTCACAATGTCCGAGAACACATTGAACAGTTGTTATACTATTGTATGGAGGTGAATGGCGGATATTTTCCATATTTAATAAGATAACATGTAAGTATTACTCAATAAAATTACATTTTTACAAAGCGCCATTTTGAAGAGAATTTAATGCCTTTTAAAAAGATATATAATAACATACCCATTCCCATTTGAAAAAACAAGGTCAGTAGCCGCCTCCGCTAGGGGGGTTGAGGTTACAGGAATGAAATTAATAGTGAAACGTGTCCCCCTGAAAACACAAGTTAATGGGTCCGAGGTTTTTTTTTTAATTTTCACGTAAACAGCCGTAAACCTTGCTGGACTGTTTTCGATGGGCCACCCTGTATATCAACTCAAGTGTAATTCAAAATAAATATTTTTCACCTATCATAGTATTTTATTTGAAATGTCATTGACAGTCCAAAAATAAAATTGATTATTCATGAATTAGCAAGGATACATCCTATTATAAAAAATTCCCAATGGTTCAATAAAAGTTCAAACAAGTATTATATAACTGATGCAGAATAATTAATATGGTTGATTTTTACGAAAAGTTACATCATGTTTAAAACATGATGAACTAGACAAAAAATATAACAGTCAAGTCAATAACAGTTCAAAAATATTAAGAGATGACCGGAATATTTAATAGGTGGTTTTTTACCAAGTTAAATCAAACTTAAAACCAGAAAAATTAATTTTAAAAAATCCACAGGATCAATAACAATTCATACGCATAAATTATATAGAGATTTTAACAAACGTTACGTCATATTTATTACCATAAAAAACACTTCGGTTAATAACAAATAGTAATTACCTAAGAATTAGGAAAAATCGCACTGTTGAAAAACATATTTAAAACGATTAGAATTGTTATGATTTTTCATGATAGTCCAAAACAATGTTCCCGAGAATGAATTCCAATAACACTCTATATATCTCTGTACTTAATAAAAAGAGGAAAAGTAATAAACTTTCTAATTTATTTGAATCAATTATGTAACTAGACCTACACCATATATTTGTCAATTTTGAATGATATTCTAAATTTTTTTTTTGCGTGGACACTAACACCATATATTTTTTGGGTTTATCTGTGTCTGCTCTATATAGGACAATTTAACGCTCTATATTTTTGTATGTGATAAAAAGAAAGAACAGTAATCACTAATCTATTTAAATCAATTATGTAACTAAACCTAAATTTTTGAAAGGTCATAAAGGGAACATCTAACAAGGAATTTCGAATGGTTCTTTTGGTGAACACTAACATCTATACATACCCTAATCCATCCATAGTAATGCTAGCGATGCGTTCCAAGTCAACGATGTCTTTCCAGATCATGCGTTCCAAGTCAACGGGTTACTGGAAGAAGACGATGCCTTTCGTATGATTTAAATATATACCCTTTATAGAAAAAATTGATCACTCTATATACATAATAAAAATAATTAAAAATATATACCATTCTTCTATAAAATCACTTCACAGTTCAATAATAGGTACGTTTCTTGTACGAAGTAATATTTAAAATGTCGGTTCGTAGGGATTTTCTGCTCTTGGTGAGAAAAAATAATAAAGCATTTAATTAAGAATTTAATGCATTCCAAACCATCGATTCAAGAAATGGCGAGATTAGCTGGAAGAGTTAATATTATCGAAAACGTTGTTGTTGTACCAGCCAGAGATGAGTTGAAGGAAGCTCTGGAAACAATTTTAAAAGAAGTTTACCTTTCCAGCTTGAGGGTCAGATTCAAGCCAACGACGTGAACGCATACCAAGCCAATGATGACAATGCATACCAAGCCAATGACGTCAACGCATACCAAGCCAACGATGAAAATGCATACCAAGCTAATGATATGCATGCCAAGCCAACGATGACAACGCATACCAAGCTAACGACAATGCATACCAAGTCAACAATGACAATGCATACCAAGCCAACGACGTCAACATATACCAAGTCAACGATAATGCATACAAGCCAACGATGAGAACGCATTTCGAGCAAACGTTGATGACAACGCATTACAAGCCAACGACGTCAACGTATACCAAGCA
The DNA here is from genome assembly GCA_963991005.1 of Barypeithes pellucidus. NCBI lineage: Eukaryota > Metazoa > Arthropoda > Insecta > Coleoptera > Curculionidae > Barypeithes > Barypeithes pellucidus. The sequence continues at coordinate 38,207,383 of OZ022563.1, read as the reverse complement.
AACGATGTCAACGCATTCCGAGTCAACGTGGTCAATGCTAATGTCAACGCACTCGAAGCAAACGATGGCAACGCAGTCCAAGCCAATGAGGAATAGTTAATTATGAATGACATCGAGATGTTGGATGGTCATCAACAACATGAAATAGAACAAGAGGCTCTTCTAGTTGTAGACAGAGAATTTAGCTTGGATGAGAATAGGCTCACACGTGGAGAAGTTGAGCAAAGTTTGGAATATTTTCGATTTCTTAGATGTTTTGGATCGAAGAGAGCGTGCAGTTAAGGATCATTACCAGGCAATGTTGGATCAATGTCAACTTCTTCACTTCGATATTAATGTATATTATTTATGTATTTTCTTTCTTGTATATTTCTATATTTGTATTTTTTTTTAAATAAATTAAATCATTTTTATACATTCCACCATTTTTGTTTAGTAAGTGTGGATATCCGTATTCCTCACAACATCCACTCGATCAAGTTGACATAGACCTATCACCATCATTTATATGTATGTGTATATGGACAGGTATGGTAGGGGGATATATCCGTATCCATCGATTTAGAGCCTGTTAATCTAGTCTACTAAAATTTTATTTTCAAGATCCTCCAAAAAGATTTCGGTACGATATTCGAGAGAATTTACTATAAATCTAAATGTGTTAGATATGGAGATATAGGAGGCCACTCCATGCCCCTATCCACAGGAAACGTTTCATCAAAATATTTTCGGATATGTATAACAAAAGTCGGTGACGCACCATATTGCTAAAACCAAATATCAGGTGACTGAAGGACGACATTTCGAACATTTAGTTAAATAATTTTTATTTTAAGTTGTCGTTTATGTAAAAATCATTACTTATTTTTCAATATAAAATGTATACGAACAAACCCAGATATGATATTACTTTTAGTTCTCCTATAATTCAACCGTAAACTCTGTATATTCATCAGCGTTTAACTCCAGAATGAACATGATTTAAGCAGGCGTTTCGTTTTGTAGAGCACTGATATCTAACACGAGATAGACTGAAATTCATGTAAACCAGGCTTTCGTCTCCTAATATAAGTTGTCAGATTTATAGATTGAATCATTTTTCTTTAACCTTCGATATTCGAAGTTAACGTTAAAGACAGGAACATTGGACTTTTTGAAAGGCCAAATTATACAGTGGTAAAGTTTCCTTAACAATGTTAAGTTTTTTATTTTCCAGCTATAGTTAAAATTTATGGAGAAATTTCACGGAACAAAAATTCAATATTTCAGTTCTTCTTGAAAATATTGAGAACCGAAATAATGGCCATTCTTTTACTTTTTAACCGTATTTTCATTTTAGAATCGTGGGAAAATTATCTGCATACAATTAGTTAACACATATTTAAGGATGTTGGTGAAAAAATTTATTTTTCAAAATATCTTGTTATATCGCTTGATAATTTGATGGTTTTTCTTCAATCTTCTCATACTTGAAATTTAATATCTCCAGTTGTACTGATCGGATCAATATCGGTCTTATTTTATTTAACACTTTGTTATGTTAGTTTTCGAACTATATTAAAAAAAAATCGTTTTGAATAAATGCAAAATAATAACAATTTAACTGTATAATAGTATATTACAATACAAGAATGCTGTAAAGACACCTACCGTAAGTGTGTTCTACGATATTTTTTTTACATGTGCCCCGAAAGTGCCTCTTTTCATGCATGTTCTCTTCACCGAAAGTGGCGTTTTCCAAGAGATCGGGCGGGAAAGTATCGAAGCGGGCGGGAAAGATTTTTCCCGCCCGCTTCGAGTCACCATGTGCTCATAAATAAATAAAACCAGTCAGTGCGGGATATGAACCCGCGACCATCAGATCGCCAGGCTACCCACCGAGCTATACTACAAGCGATAATAAATAGCAGATTATATATAAATTAAATTGGCAGTTAATTTTTCTCAGCTGACCATGACCTCGTAATTCCGCCCAGAGCAGCGAATAGCAGAAGTACACGACGAACCACTGCCGCCCATCCATATGTGGTTAAGCTTGGTACTCCTCGAACTTCATTATTCAAGAATTCTTTCATCTGGAGGACTTCATCCTTATGGAACGATGTTCCCGAGGTTGTGTTTCCTAACGAATATAACCTCCAACGATTCAAAACCAACGTGAATCGCTTTATTCAACCACACCACTCCCAGAGTACCCTAAACGATTTTTCCTATAGTGCTTGTATTTGATCATAAAAAAAACATAACTGCTTGTTAAAATGCAAGTAGTAACCTTAGATTACGTACGAAAAAACTTCAAAGTAAACATGGATTTTCCAAATTGTTACCCTTGTTTACAGATGCCTTTGTAAGTCTACCAGCTCGTTGCCTTTAATTAAAATATTTTAAGCCCTTTGCCTGATTACGGAATTTAGTGCAAATATGAAAATATAATATTATACTTCAAAAGCGTAAACGGAATTTCTGTTTAGATTGTATCGGATTAGCAAACGAACGGAACTAAAATAAAAATACCAATTTTTGTCGATATCTCAAAACTAGGGCTGCCAGTCCCGATATCTTGTTCCAATCCCCGGATATTCGGGATAAAGAGTATCTCATCCTGGGATCCCGGGACTAATCCCAAAAAGAATTAACATGAGAAAGATTTCGGTAGCTAAATACACTAAATAGAAATCTTACCTACTGTTAAATTTATCTTTAAAACGAACCTAAATTTGTATAAAGAATATGGAAGATACCGTAATTTTTTAAATGTTTTTTTACACGCTTCCCCCACCCTAATTATAAGCGATCTTTCGCAAAAATTAATGATCGTTTTATATCCACTATTAAATGAAAACCTTCTTACCAGTGATAATTCGAAGAAATTTAAATTTTTACTTAATATACAGGGTGTCCGAAAATGATGAGCAAAAAATTTAGGGGATAATTGTGTACCGAAAATAAAATGCTACCTCTTCCTATAGACTTTTTTCGAAAATTCATTATTAACGAAGTTACATGGTGTTAAAGTTAAATTTTATTTGCAGTTTTTATGCAACACCTTTTGCCACGCTCATAATATTTCGACGAAATCTCGTATATGGGGCTTTTTCAGGATAAGAAATACAAGTTTGTCCAACGGTTTTTCACATTTTGTAGAGGGCGCCACATACGAACCTATACTTTAATTTGAATGGTCCCAACTTTTTGATTCTACACTGTATGCGCATTTTGACCGAATATTTTTATTCTCCTATCCCTTTTACATAAAAAAGGTATACTACTTTTGTTTCGATAAATCTAATCGTTTTCGAGGAAAACGCTAAAATATTATGATTACGAAATCATTTTAATTTATTTTCAACCTTAAACATAGCATGCTTTGGAAACATGCGCTATAGTTAGGGGTCAGAAAATTAATAAATGAAACTTTTCCTGAAAGGTGGATAGGACGCGGAATTTTTTGAGAAAAAGAATTAATTTATGCATTGAAGGGCGTCGTGTTTAATTTATTGTTCTAGTAACTTATGTATTTTAAAACACGAGAAACTTCAAGAAATAACTTTCCGCAAAAGTTCTAACGAACCCTTTTATTACTTACATATTTCGATAGATTCAAATTTCAAATTTATTTATTTCAATGTCGTTTACAAAGAATACAAAGTAAATAAACGTATAATTTTATAAAAATTTAAAACAGTTACATATGGCACCTAGGTATCAAATACCTGTATGTGCCTATTTATAAAATTTTACATATTTAGAACTATCAGCTAAAGCTACTGGTCCAGACGAAATTCCTATTATAGTTCTCAAGAGATGCGCCGATGAACTAACACCAGTATTTTGTAGACTTTTCAACTTATCCTACAAAAAAGGTATCTTTCCATCTTGCTGGAAGACGGCGCGAGTCCAGCCTATTCCAAAGAAAGGTAAGAGAACCCTGCCCAACAACTATCGACCAGTAGCATTGCTTTCAGTTATATCAAAAGTAATGGAGGAAGCTATTAACACCAACATCTTCTAATATACCTGGAAGACTTCAACATTATCAGCGATAATCAATATGGTTTTCGGAAGTCCAGATCAACTGGAGATCTTCTAGCCTATGTCACCCATATTTGGAACAACGCAATCGAACATCATGGGGAGTCTCGGGTTGTTGCACTGGATATTTCTAAAGCTTTTGATCGTGTTTGGCATGAGGATACTAAGTAAATTGCGATCCTATGGTATGCCCAGTCGATTCTGTGCATGGTTGTCTAGCTTTCTTAAGGACCGCTCTCTGCAAATGACGATTGACGGATTTCTCTCAGACACCTTCAACCATCAATGGCGGTGTTCCTCAAGGGTCCATATTGTCTCACACTCTCTTCTTACTCTACATTAAAGACCTTCTAGTGAAAACTAAAAATCCGATATTTAGTTTTACTGACGATAGCACACTTATCTCATCTTCCTCTTTGAATGCGCAAACATCGGCTGCCGACGCACATCTTCGCAGACAGCATGAAGTATCATGCCTCAACAAAGACCTGGAAGAAATTTTGGCTTGGGGTGACAGTAACCAAGTCGAATTTAACGCTAAAAAAACCAAGGCAGCAGTTTTCTCTAAAAAGGTTAACATTACAGAAATGGAAATAGTCATCGCCGGACACGCAATCGCACTGGCTTCATCTATTAATTTGCTGGGCGTCAATCCGGGAGGAAATATGTCTTGGCATAACCACGTTGTGGCAATCGCCAAGATAGCTTCTCAGAAACTTGATGTACTCTTCCGAACCAGAAAGTTGTACACACCTCAACAACTTTTGATACTATACAAAGCCCAGATTCGACCATCACTAGAATACTGCTCTCATGTCTGGAGCTCTGCACCCCTAACATACTCTTCGGCTACTGGATTCCATCGAAAGGAGGGCTATTCGTCTGATCTCTTTTACAGATATTTTCATGGAAGGTGCTCGGCTGACCTTGCCCTCTTAATTCCGCCCAGAGCGACGAATAGCAGAAATACACGACGAACCACTGCCGCCCATCCATATGTGGTTAAGCTTAGTACTCCTCGAACTTCATTATTTAAGTATTCTTTCATCTGGAGGACTACATCCTTGTGGAACGACCTTCCCGAGGTCGTTTTTCCCAACGAATATAACCTCCAACGATTCAAAACCAACGTGAATTGCTTTTTGCGCACACGCACCACTCCCAGAGTGCCCTAAAGGATTTTTCCTATAGTGCTTGTGTTTGATCATAAAAAAAAATATATCACAGCAAGTTAATCGTTACCCGCAGTAAATCAATCTCTATAAACCTCAATAAATTCTTAATGAAGAAGAATAGGAAAAAAGTTAAAGCGCTAAGAGTGCAAGAACAACAAATCCAAGCAGCGAAAATCACAAAACCTGCAGGGAGTGCAACAGTCTAAATAACACCGCTATTACAATATATCATTAAAAATATTTAAATTAGTCAAAAAGAATTTTTTAAACTGAGTTTTAAAATGTTTTTATCTTTTATATTTCTTATTTCCAATGGTATTTTGTTGTATAATTTAGGGACCAGATATGATATAAAGTGTTGATAAAGAAAAATGATATCGTATTAATCACATGGAAGCAATGTTATTTTAACGTTTTCCTCGAAAACGGTTAGATTTATCGAAACAAAAGTAATATACCTTTTTTATGTTAAAAGGTTAGGAGAATAAAAATTTTAGTCAAAATGCTCATATAGTATAACCCAAAAAAGTTGGGACCATTAAAATTAAAGTATAGGTTTGTAAGTGGCGCCCTCTACAAAATGCGCAAAAAGGGTGGTCAAATTTGTATTCCTCATCCCGAAAAAGCCCCATATACGAGATTTTGTCAAAATATTATGAGTGTGGCAAAGGGTATTGCAAAAATACTGCAAATAAAATTTAACTTTAACACAATATAACTCCGTTAATAATCAATTTTGGAAAAAATGATATGTTTATTTTCGGTTTACAATTATTATCTAAATTTTTTGCTCATCATTTCCGGACACCCTGTATAATAGTAATTCCCCTAGCGGTCTTTTTGGAAACGTGAAAATATTTTCCATCAATTTTTCTTTGTCGCTTTAGTTAATGACATTTTTTACTCAAAGATTTGAGGTTTATAGCTTCCATAATATGGTACCTCGCCGACCATAGTGGGACACATTGTATATTCAAAAATATTAATATTACAACAATAAACGTAAAAATGTGATTGTGAGTCCGGATAGTATAACGAAACATAATATACTATTAGCTTCAAATCACGTTCCCTAAAATTATACTTCGTAGTTACCTTTTTAAGAAGAAGGACCTATACATTTCTGGCGTATACTCCATTGCTTCATAACAAAATATTTTTATGGGTTTAACCAGCTAGGGGTCATTTTAGTAACGGGAAAATATTTTCCATCAGTTTTTCGTGGTAGGTTTGGTCAATTTTTTAAATTTTTTTTACGTTCAAATACAAGCACTATAGGAAAAATCCTTTAGGGCACTCTGGGAGTGGTGCGTGTGGGAGTAAAGAGATTCCCGTTGGAGGTTATATTCGTTGGGAAAAATGACCTCGGGAAGGTCGCTCCATAAGGATGAAGTCCTCCAGATGATAGAATTCTTAAATAATGAAGTTCGAGGAGTATTAAGCTTAACCACATATGGATGGGCGGCAGTGGTTCGTCGTGTATTTGCCGCTCTGAGCGGAATTAAGAGGGTAAGGCCATGTAAGTATCTGTAAAAGAGAGTCAAATCCCCAACCTGTCTTTGATGTTCTAGGCCAGGGATGGCGAAGCAATGGCACGCATGCCACGTTTGAAAATTTTGATGGCATGCACAAAATCAAATTTTATAAGTTATCTTTTTTGATAGAAATTTAAATTATTGGAAGTTATCGATTATTGGATAAAATAAATAAAATTGCAGAAGATGAAATTCTAACTACATGGAATTCAATTCCTGACACGTTTACATGTTTACATGTTTAAAAATATTAGCAAAGGCAATTTTATCAATATTTTCATCGACGTGGGCATGTGAATCTCTATTTTCAGAATTAAATTTTATAAAAAATAAATATAGGAATAGAATGACGGATGAGTCGAGCTCAGCATGCGTACTGTTGAACCGAAGAACTGAGGAACCTCGACAGCCTAGAATCTAGGTTCTTCGTCAGCACATGGTCTCCGATCAGATGAATGGCCCTCCTTTCGATGGAATCCAGTAGCCGGAGAGTATGTTTGGGTACAGAGTAGTACTCTAGTGATGGTGGAATCTGGGCTTCGTTAAATCAAAAGTTGTTGAGGTGTGTAAAACTTTTTGGTTCGAAAGAGTACACCAAGTTTCTGAGAAGCTATCTTGGCGATTGCCACAACGTGGTTATGCCAAGACATATTTCCTCCCAGATTGACGCTCAGCAAATTAATAGATGAAGCCAGTGGGATTGCGTATCCTGCCATGACTATATCCGGTTTTGTAATGTTAACCTTTTTAGAGAAAACTGCTGCCTGTTTTTTTTTGCTTTAAATTCGACTTGTTACTGTCACCCCAAGCCAAAATTTCTTGCAGGTCTTGGTTGAGCCGTTATACTGCATGCTGTCTGCGAAGATATGCGTCGACAGCCGATGTTTGTGCATTCAAAGAGAAAGATGAGATAAGTGTGCTATCGCCAGCAAAGCTAAATATATGATTTTTATTTTTCACCATGAACTATTTTTTCTCAAAGAAATACAATGTTTATGGCTTCCATAATATCGTACCACGTCGACTTTAACGGGACACCCTGTACTACTCAAAAATGAATAAGCAACATATACATATTTTATTTATATTTCTCTCAGACACCTTCACCATCAATGCCGGTGTTCCTCAAGGGTCCATATTGTCTCCCACTCTCTTCTTACTCTACATTAACGACCTTCTAGTGAAAACGAAAAACCCGATAGTTAGTTTTGCTGATGATAGCACACTTTTATCATCTTTCTCTTTGAATGCACAAACATCGGCTGCCGACGCATATCTTCGCAGACAGCATGAAGTATCACGCCTCAACAAAGACCTGGAAGAAATTTTGTCTTGGGGTGACAGTAACCAAGTCGAATTTAACGCTAATAAAACCCAGGCAGCAGTTCTCTCTAAAAAGGTTAACATTACAGAACCGGATATAGTCATGGACGGACACGCAATCCCGCTGGCTTCATCTATTAGTTTGCTGGGCGTCAATCTGGGAGGAAATATGTCTTGGCATAACCACGTTGTGGCAATCGCCAAGATAGCCTCTCAGAAGGTTGGTGTACTCTTCCGAACCAGAAAGTTGTACACTACAGTACTGCTCTCATGTCTGGAGCTCTGCACCCAAACATACTCTTCGGCTACTGGATTCCATCGAAAGGAGGGTCATTCGTCTGATTGGAGACCACGAGCTGACGAAGAACCTCGACAGCCTAGAACATCGAAGGCAAGTTGGTGATTTGACTCTCTTTTACAGATATTTTCATGGAAAGTGCTCGGCTGACCTTGCCCTCTTAATTCCGCCCAGAGCGACGAATATCAGAAATACACGACGAACCACTACCGCCCATCCATATGTGGTTAAGCTTAGTACTGCTCGAACTTCATTATTTAAGAACCCTTTCATCTGGAGGACTTCATCATTGTGGAACGATCTTCCCGAGGTCGTTTTTCCCAACGAATATAACCTCCAACGATTCAAAACCAACGTGAATCGCTTTTTGCGCACACGCACCACTCCCAGAGTGCCCTAAAGGACTTTTCCTATAGTGCTTGTGTTTGATCATAAAAAAAAATATAGTAGTAATCAGTCAGGGGATCGTTCTTCCAGCGCTCGATAGAGAATTTTGTCGACTTTGACATGACCCTAATTTATCATTACAAAGGGTTATGTTTCCGTGTTGTACAGGGTGTTTTAGGAAGCATTTCAAATTTTTAAAATCTTTTATGTGCTACACAATTTGGTAGGTAATATGATTTCTGGCTTATTCTAGGGTATTTATTGGAAAGTCTACTAGGTTCTGCCCAAACGTTTGTGGATTGGAAGATATTAATTTTTAAATTAAACCATACAATTTTTCAGCTCTTGCGCCGTAAAGTATTCAACAGTGGTCGTTCCCACGGAAATTAATTAATTAACTTAGAGTTAAATGATTCGTTTTAACCGGAAGTCCGCTATAAACGGGTTCACTATAAATAGATTTTACTGTATTTTCAGTTACAAACCCTTACAGACGAACGCCAGTATATAATGCTTTTTGAGATTTCCGATGATTTTGTTGAAATCAAACAATTAAAAAATATTCCCATATATTGTGTAATTTCTTTTTGTCATTGTATAAAATAATCAAAAAATATAACTTTTTGTTTCTTTATCAGGAAGGAAACTATAGGAAAGAATTCCGGCTAAAATTCAAAACTTTTCTCTGTGCGCAACTTTACGAGCCCCAATATGCTCTTATTAATTTTTGCTGCACTTGTTTGTGAAGATTTACGATCAAACTTTTTTCATTAGAAGTGACCTAAAAAATATATCAAAACAGCCGCAAGTAGATACGGTAAAAACCAAAAACATATAGGGGAGTTCTGCCTAAAATGAAATACTCTGATAAAATGACATGGTGGCTGTTGAAGCCTTCTTACTCTTCCAAATGATCTGCGGCTCACTTCGCCTGGATTTACAGGTGGCAACGATGCGCTCATTGTCATGGCAGACCCATGTCCGGTGTAAAACTAGCGCGGTGAAAGAAAAGCTAAAAGTGAAGTGTTTTAAATAATGAAGTTCGAGGAGCACTAAGCTTAACCACATATGGATGGGCGGCAGTGGTTCGTCGTGTATTTCTGCTAGTCGTCGCTCTGGGCGGAATTAAGAGGGCAAGGTCAGCCGAGCACCTTCCATGAAAATATCTGTAAAAGAGAGTCAAATCCCCAACCTGTCTTCGATGTTCTAGGCTGTCGAGGTTCTTCGTCAGCTCGTGGTCTCCGATCAGACGAATAGCCCTCCTTTCGATGGAATCCAGCAGCCGAAGAGTATGTTTGGGTGCAGAGCTCCAGACATGAGAGCAGTATTCTAGTGATGGTCGAATCTGGGCTTTGTATAGTGTCAAAAGTTGTTGAGGTGCGTACAACTTTCTGGTTCGGAAGAGTACTCCAAGCTTCTGAGAAGCTACCTTGGCGATTGCCACAACGTGGTTATGCCCAGACATATTTCCTCCGAGATTGACGCCCAGCAAATTAATAGATGAAGCCAGTGGGATTCCGTGTCCGGCCATGACTATTTCCGGTGCTGTAATGTTAACCTTTTTAGAGAAAACTGCTGCCTGGGTTTTTTTAGCGTTAAATTCGACTTGGTTACTGTCACCCTATGCCAAAATTTCTTCCAGGTCTTTGTTGAGACGTGATACTTCATGCTGTCTGCGAAGATGTGCGTCGGCGCATTCAAAGAGAAAGATGAGATAAGTGTGCTATAGTCAGCAAAACTAAATATCGGATTTTGAGTTTTCACTAGAAGGTCGTTAATGTAGAGTAAGAAGAGAGTGGGAGACAATATGGACCCTTGACCCCAACACCGGCATTGATGGTGAATGTGTCTGAGAGAAATCCGTCAATCGTCACTTGCAGAGAGCGGTCCTTAAGAAAGCTAGACAACCATGCACAGTTTTGATATATGATACAAGATAAGTGGGGTGTAGAACTATCATCAGGATTTCCATGATTGTATTGATGTTGTATTTCTTTGCCACTAACTGGCCAATAATCTATGCTATAGAGATTCTAGTTTGCACGATTTTAAAGATTAGAATTTAGTATTTTGGTAACATTGTTGAACATGCAATTTGGGTAAAACGACATAATATGATCTCGGATAATATCACATATTATGTCGTTTTACTCGGAGCTAATTTTTGTATACATATTATGACCAGGAAATTTCCTGGTCCGGTTGAAGGCAAATCCTGGAAGAGTTGTCACTGAGTTTCAGATTGCCTCGTTATTTTCAGCTGCATAGGGTAAAAAATAGATTTGCTGAAACTGGGATTTGGCCAGTGAACCCTGAAATATTTCCTGATTATCTTTTTGCTCCAGCAGAAACCACTAATGTAGAAGAAACTGAAGTCCAACCTCCACAACAAAATTTAAATTAAGTCCAACTTCCGCAACAAAACCAAAATATTCCTGAAGCAATTTAATCAACTTCGAGAGCAATTCAGACAACATTAAAAGCTGCAGAGAGAGCACCTAAAGTAAAACTTTCAGAAATATCAACACTACCTCATGTAACTTCAAGGGACACAAAAAGAAAACAAAAATCCACTGGTTCGCAAATTTTAACAACCACTCCTCAGTTGGAGGAATAAAAACAGAAAGCGAACGGTGACATTGACGTGGCATGCCTTTTTTGTAATGACGTCTATTCGAGGTCTAAGCCTCATGCATTTTGGTTAAAATGCCAAATCTGCTCCTCATGGGCATACGCAGAATGTGCAGGAAATCGTTCATATGTGACCTATGTATATAAAAGGGATTTAAAAATGTGTATCTATTTTTTTAATAAACTTGTTAAAAATACTAGTTTACAATTTTTCCCACCTTCCCCGCTAAAACGACATAGTATGTCATTTTATACCATAGTTTCCGCCTAAAATGACACAGTCGGCCATTTAAAAAAAAGGTGTAAATAATATATGGGTTGAATTTATTGTATTTTTATTATCATTATTGAAAATGGCATATTTGTAGCTAAGTTTAAAAAAATAAAAGGTAGTGCTCGAATCAAGCTGAGGCTAGATATAAGCCCCAATGTTTAGGGTATGTCATTTTAGGCAGAACTCCCCTAATATAAAAGGGGAGATATCACATGCACAGTTCTACTGTTTCCAATAAGTTAGAAGAAGATGGCTTTAAAAAATGACAAGGCTTATAATAAGGTACACGTTTAGATAATTTCGATCTAACATTAGTTATAAATAGGTAATCGTTGTAGGTATTTTTTACAGAAATTAAGATAATATAAAGAAATAATCCATATTTTTGCAATATTTACTTATAATATAGAATTAGCTACACCACTGCTTTACCTGGAGAAAAGAACATAACCTCATTATTCTCACTTGCCGACGAAATATTAATTCGGGATTAGAATAGTCGAATTTCTTAAACACCATGCACTGACGAACCATTGTGGATGGCTCTAAATAGTTTTAGTTCGAAAAACCCTAAAAATTAATCCAAAAACACAATAGATCACAATCAGAAAAGTAGCAGCGATAAACCGGCAACAACACCGTCGGCGAAAAAGAATGAAATTAGTAAACTTCAGGGTAATTTTTACACTAGCAGGTAAAAATGAGTATCCAGCGTTGCCACTGTGATGTGATTTCCTTAAAACATTGCAATTTGATGTTCTTGGGATATACAGTATGTCCACGGATGGCGTTTACAAGAGGACAAATGGACTAAAAATTGGAAGATACGAAAAAAAGTCAATCTTAATAAACATTTTTGCTTGTCTAGAAAATACGATTCATAATAAGAAACTTAAATTTTTTTTTATACAGGGTGGCTAAAAACTGCAAAAATGTTATTTTGCTTAAGAGTAAACATACTGTATCATGTTTTCTGATGAAAGCATATTTTCAACAAATGGAACCGTTGCAACCCAGCACGTTAGGTACTGGTCTTTAGAAAATCCCGAATTCAGAATTATGACGAGAAGACAATATTTCACAAAAGTGAACGTGTGGTGTGCGATATCCATCCATGGCATTATAGTGCCATATTTTTTTGATAACACGTGCAATAGATTATCATATTTAGAAATGCTGGATACATTTTTCAATGATGAACTCGAAAATCTACCATTAAATTTTCGACAAAATATGTATTTTCAGCAAGATGGTTGTCCAGCCCATTTCGCTCGTGAGGTTAGAGAATGGCTTGGCCGCAGATTTGGTCTAAGGTGGATTGTCAGGAATGGGCCAATTTTGTGGCCCCCAAGAAGTCCCGACTTAACCTTGGCTGATATGTTTTTATGGGGCTGTTTAAAACAAATTGTTTTTGCAACCGCAATACCAAATGATATTGAAGTGTTGAAGGGCAGAATTATCAAGGCTGTCCAATCGATATCTCAGGAAGAAATCAGAAATTATTTCACTTATTTGAGAAAGCAATTAGAAAAATGTGTCGAGTATGGGGGTGGAGTTTTTGAATTATGAAATCGTTATCGTATTCTTTCCATAAACATAACATATTATTATTATAATTACTTCATTAAATAAAGACATTGACAACAAGTATCACCTATTCATTATTCAAGTAAAAACGTTTATTAAGAGTGACTTTTTTTCGTACCTTCCAAAATAAAGTATGTTTACTCTTAAGCAAAATAACATTTTTACCGTTTCTACCCACCCTGTATAAAAAAATTGAAGTTTCTTATGATGAATCGTATTTTCTAGACAAGCAAAAACATTTATTAAGACTGACTTTTTTTCGTATCTTTCAATTTTTAGTCCATTTGTCCTCTTGTAAACCCCATCCGTGGACGTACTGTATATAAATAACTTTAAGAGTAGACAATTTGAAAAATACACACTGGAAAGTGTTATCTTGTATTTGATCATTGATGTTCACTTTGCCCCTTATATGGGGCCAAGCGGATATTTTGCAATAACTCACTTTTTTCTATTTTTTTGTTAAGGTAGATACTTTGCCCCAAACCCCCCTTACATGAAATTTTCCATTAGAAAAAAATTGAATAACATAAATTTAATATCATTTTTATAAAACAGAAGCAAATTTAATATTCCTGGCGAATCTACCATTAATTAGAGGAAAAGCTTTGTTGTTTCTGTGTACAACGCAATCATGCTTAATATAAAGGAACTAATTGGAAACAATTATTTTTATATTGTTATTGATGAAACAACGGATTCCTCTGGCAAATACATAAGGTATGTTCCAGGAATTTAGTATGGAATTTTTCATTTCATTATTAAAAAAAAACAATCAATTCACACAACAAATAGTTATTTATATAACAAACGCATAAATAATTTGCAGTTCCTGAAAAATTGTAATATGCATAAATTTTATACTATATTTTCAATGATCGTCTACTTCTCTTTTCCGAAATTAAGGAATATATAACGTGTCCAAGATAAGGAGGGCCACTACAGGGATCTCGGAAACCGTAAGAGATACGAAGTCGGTTAAATATAGGTAAAGTTGCGCAATTACGTGTCTAATAATTTACCGTTTAGAAAGTTTTAAAATTCCCATTAGTTCCGGAGATATCCGGAAAAAACCGAAATTTTGAAAAATCGTTTTATCGTTTTCCTGGGTATTTTGAGATCGAATTCTAAAGTAAATTGCACTTTTACAGTGCCACTTTTTTCGCTCTATCTAACAACGTTAATTGTTTTATAATCCGACGAGTCGTCTTCGAAGGGCCATTATCAACTTTATTTTTTTAAATACGGTCCTGTTTTTCTGATATTGGAATTTGAGAGCTTTTTTTCTGCAACGATGTATGACACATTGTGGTTTAATGACGTTTCGAGGGTTTTTTGAACAACAGCAGGAAATTTTGGGATACGGTCCTGTATCTCTCCTAATTTTATAAATAATATCTAATAAGTAAGCTCTAAATTTTTTACTTATGTTGGACTAGTTCAATAAATAACAAATAATAATAAACCACAAATAAGTGAATAAAATACAGAATCATTATTTTAAACTTCTGTTGATTCAGGTTTGTTCGGGTTTGTTCGAAGAAAAGTAGGCGTTTGAAAGAAAAACATTAAGATGGTGACGCGTGATTTGTTTCATTTGACGTTCCCATTGTGATCGTTTGAAAGCGTTTTAAGAGGTTTTCTAATTTCCACAAAATATCGAACATAATTTTACAAATGCTGATGAAAAGTTTGATTTATTCTATCGCATGTTTTATTTTATCTAAAAAAAAAACTGTTATGTGGCAGTTAGAAGATGTTATTTGTGCTAAGAGAATAACGGAAATGATTTTCAACACCTGATTATGTAGTTCTTTACTTTTTTCCTTGTTCATTTTATTATTGTTTTGGTATGATTTTTGTTCACTTATTTGTGGTTTATTATTAAATAATTTGTTATTTATTGAACTAGTCCAACATAAGTAAAAAATTTAGAGCTTGCTTATGAGATATTATTTATAAAATTAGAAGAAATACGGGACCTTATCCCAAAATTTGCTGATGTTTTCAAAAAACCCTCGAAACGTCATTAATTCACAAGATGTCATACATCGTTGCATTCGAAAGAAAAATGCTCTCAAATTCCAATATCCGTATTTAAAAAAATAAATGGCCCTTTGAAGACGACTCGTCGGATTACAAAACAATTAACGCTCTTAGATAGAGCGGAAAAAGTGGCAATTTACTTTAGAATTCGATCAAAAAAAAAAAAACAGAGAAACAATAAAACGGTTTTTCAGAATTTCGTTTTTTTCCGGATATCTCCGGAACTACTCGGAATTTTAAAACTTTCTAAACGGTATATTATTAGGCACGTAAATGCGCAAGTTTGGGATCTTTGCTTATATCGACTTGATTATTCAAAATTAATGTTGATTTTAGCTTGAAATAGCATCATCAAAAAGTCGAAGATTTAAAAATGTTTTCGGTACCTTCTTTGGAAATATACTAACAATACCCATATTGCTGAAACTCTTGCTTGCTTTCGATACAATGCAATTTAATAAACGTATTATACTCCTCTTTGTAAGCTTCTTTGAACTTTTCAGGCAATAAATTTCGTATTGCTTCATTGGCTCTACTAATTAATTCGTCTGGAGCTCATTGAAATGAGTTTTGTTCATCAGAATCGAAATTAATTCTTTCAATTTTTGATATTTTCAAATATTATTGACATTTGTAACAAAAGCAATTCGGCGCCCAGGCAACGAACGACGCGGATGCTGTTTTCATGGCAACGATATTATAATTATTCAGAGAGAAGTTTTATCCAGTTTACGGCAGACTAGGCACAATTTTGCCATATTGAGTTAACAATTACTATTTTTTCCACAAACAATACTTAAATTTAACACACAAACCCTAAAAGACAACAAAGAATTTTATTTAACAATAACGACAAATATGACAGTTCTTAATCCGGCTGTGTCCAATAAGGGCTTTATATAAAGTACACAAATAAAAATTATACTAATTTTCAGAGCTCCACGATTATTTTTCTCGAAAGTTGTTTGCAACCTACATAGAATGTGAATTGCTTACTCTTCAGAGACTGCGATCCAAAGCGGTATCCTCCTTGATTTAAAATCCTTGGTCGCCATGCACTTCCAAAATTTATATCAGTGACGCCAATGCATTGCATTTTAGATAAGGCTATAACCTCTAACAATCAGCCATTGGCAGTATTGACACCATTGACACCAGCCATTTTACGCAAATGAGCGGACCAAGCACTATAGGAAAAATCTTTTAAGGCACTCTGGGAGTGGTGCATGTGCGAAGAAAGCGATTCACTTTGGTTTTGAATCGTTACTCATCTCATCAACTTTTGACACTCTACAAAGCCAGATTCGACGATAACTCGAGTACTACTGCTCTGAAGCTCTGATTCCCAGCATACCTATCAGCTGCTGGATTCCATCGAAAGGAGAACCATTTGTCTGATGGGAGACCACGAGCTGACAAAGAACCTCGACAGCCCAGCACATCGAAGACACGTTGGTGATTAGACTCTCTTTTACAGATATTTTAATGGTAAATACTGTCTTAATTCCGCCCAGAGCGACAAATAGCAGAAATACATGTCGAACCACTACCACCCATCCATATGTGGTTCAGCTTAGTACTCCTCGAACTTCATTATTTCAGAATTAATTCATCTGGAGAACTTCATCCTTATGGAACGACCTTCCCGGCGTATTATTTCCCAATGAATATAACCTCCAACAATATACAACCAACGCGTATTCGCACACTCATATCTTCCAGAATGCCTTAAAGAATTTTTCCTATGTTGCTGATTTTTGATTATAAAAAAAACCTAATAATAGCACTTGATCAAAAATTTTACTAACCAAAAATAAACAACTTGTGACCGCTATCAAGTACACCATCCACTGAGTATTTTAGAATTGTAAAATATCTTAATACAGTGCAACCTCGATAATCCAAACCTTCGTTACATCGGATTCTTCAATAATCCGGCCAAATATTTCAACTGCATTGTGTACTTTATGATCAGGATTTGATAGTATAGTTTTTGCAGAATTATATCGTTGATCTCTTGACTGTAATAAAACCTCATTATCTATTCGACCATAAAATAAATAAGGAAATCCCAAACTTTTAAAACCTTCTCGGCAGAGCCGGACCAGGTATACAAATTCAATTTATACCTATGCCTGATGCATATATAAATACAAAGTGATTTTCAATAATTTTAATCTTTAGTGGTTTTCCGGCGAGTAATTTTTAGTTAGGCTTATTAGTGGTAGAAGTGGTTGGAATTGTGCTGATAGGGGGGCATCTTCAAGTGTAGGGAATGGAGACTTAAATATTTAACAGCTGTTAAACAATTTAGAGAAGAAAATCGTCCAATTGTTTACCTTGACGAAACCTTGTTCGATACCCATGACTCCAAGAAAAGGTTGGGATGATTCTTCAAAAAAATGTCAAACCAAGGCACCATCAAATAAAATCAAAAGAATCACAATATTACATGCTGGTTCAGAGAACGGGTTTGTTCCAAATTGTCTGTTGCTTTCAGCTAAAAACATAGCAGATTCTTCTTTAGATTACCATCAAGATACCGACGCACAACTTTTTGAAGATTGGTTTAAACATAAACTCCTTAAAAATATACCTGAAAATTGCGTCATTATAATGGACAATGCTAGTTATCATAGTCGGCAAGTAAAAATCATTCCCAATTCTAATAATACAAAGCTAATATGCTAATAAGCTAATTGAGCTAATATGGCACCAATTAAAATCCAATATTAGGAGAAATAATATTTCTCCTACTTAAATGCATCTGTAGTAGAATTAATTAAAAACGAAATAAGAAAAATTTCTGCAGGCAGCCGGAAAAACTGTGTACAGCTTGTACTTAAGGTGGAAAATTCTTACAATTGTATGATTACAAATGTTCAACCCTTAATTATAAGTTTAGGCTTAGATGAAGATAGTGATAGTGATACAGAGTTAAATTTTGAATAAATTATCAATAGTTTCTTAGAATTTATTAATTTTTATTGTACTTGTTATCCTAATAGTTATACTTTTAAATTATATTATTTTCAATTATCATTAATTGTTATCATTATTTTACATTTATTATAGGTGCCTAAATCTAAATCTATTTCTTTTAAATTATAAAAATAAATCATGTGGTGCTGGTATACATTTTCAAGCCGGCCCTGATCCCATTTATTGAGCTTTGAAGAGGTTGAGGCGTATACAATAGGGTTTAATCAGGAAGTTTATTTATGGCAGTAAGAATCAACGGTATAATTCTGCAACAACTCTACTCGGTAATTCAAGCAATCAAAAATTACAAATTACTTCACAAAATAATACAAAATTTAATAAGTATGCTTCTGTTTAAAATAATTTTTGTTTATGTACTATTTTCTAGTTGTTTTGTATTAAATGTCTCGTTTTTCAATAAAAAACCGTCACGCTTCAATAATCCGGATTGGTTACTAATCCGGATGACCGCGCGGTTTAAATTAGTCAGGATTATCGAGGTTGCACTCTAGTTCTATTAGGACAATAATTGACTTGTGCCAATTTCTTGTCAATTAACGTTGTATTTAATCCCTTTGCCAAATTGATAGAGAAGCTATTTACATCAACACTAAAATAAAAATAAAACCGTTGCGCTGAAAGTGCTATAAACCTCAGTTATTAGAAAACTCCTTGAGCATCTTATAGCTTTAATGGCACTGTTGCGTCGCGACGCGACGGGCGCCCTTACAAGCGTCGTTGGCCGGCGCCAGCATCGTTGTTAATTATTGTTTCGATGCTTGTTGACGCTGCGTGTTGGCCCAGAAATTAAATGTCAGCTATTGTTTAGCATGATGGTATTTGACCCGGTTTTTGTAATGTATAATATAAATATTTCGACTTCTAACAGGGTTGGCTTCGACTCGTTAAAGCAAGTATATTGGACTGCAAATTTAATTAATATATTTAAATTTACTTATTCGGGTTTCGGATCGACTAAAGTGGTGTTTTACATTTTAAAAATATAAAAGAATATCGGTAAGGGTTTGTTCGCAATATCATTTAAAACATGGTCTAGTCATTGGCGGCTAGTATTATTTTAAATAATGTAATCAAAATAGAATTGCATTTTATGTTTGAAGGTAGGAAACTATTTTTATCAAGATTTTAAAAATTACTTTTATGTTATACCAGTGCATTATTGTGTTTTTATACCTTAGATACCATCTACATAATGGATTACTTTATGCCCGTGCGGGCATAAAGTACACATTATGGCCCGCGCTGGCATTAAGACGCAAAAAAACAGTTTTCGATTAACTTATTCTTTATTAACAAAATAAAAAATTTCAGATAGATCATTAAAGTACTCCAGTAGCACAGTTTTGTTAATGTTTTCTACAGCATTCTCTGACATCCACTTCAAAAATTGTCGCCCTCAGGGCATAATCATCTACTTAGTACCCTGGATATATGAATAACTATTTATAAGATGTCATTTTTTCAACATGGGGAAAAACAGCTATATGATTAATAGAAAAGTTTTGGACTGGCATTGTCCTTATTTGTCATAAATCACAACGTTTCAACTGGTAAGTATCTCCAGTCGTCTTCAGGTGAATCAGTATTCACCTGAAGACGAAAGATAACCATTTAAAAGGTCATGACGTTTGATCTATTTACTTTTCTGTGCTTGTGACGAATTTGAAATTTTTGTTTGATATTACTATTATTTGTTTTCCAAAACGTTTTTCGCCGTCGGTTTTCTGGAATCATATTTGTTCATAAAATTGTTAAAATTATAATTTTTGAGAGTTTGTCGTGTAGATATGAAAACACCGGCCCAAATGCGCTGAGGTCTTTTCACACTGAATACCTGTTATTTATTGAGTGCGACCGTCGTCAGTAGCGGCCATGTAAATTTTCAGATTTCATATAAGGTGATAATCTCGCTTAATAATTCATAGCGCCATTTATGGTTATTTTTCTTCAATTTATTTTCATCTCAGGATTTGCCGGTTTAAATATAATACGTTATTTCGAAAACCACCTGTATATGGTATTTGTGGTATTTAGTTTTCTTGTATTATCATAAATAATATCTTGTCATAAATTAAGAATTAAGGAATTGTATAAAACCGGCCTTAGTCAATAAACTCAGTAAAACGCTCCCAGGATTACTGTCGTCTTCTGTCCGACATATTACTATTATTAAAAAAGGCGAAAAGTTCGTTATATTACAATTTGTCTAGCGCGTACGTTCAGTGGGTCATTCTTTTACAAACAGCACAGTTTGACATTTTAGAATCGTCAGAATTTGTTTTTTACAACTTATACACATACAAATAGTTGTAAAATATTTCAGGATTTTGCAGAAAAATATTTATTTTCCAAAATAACCACAAATTAATTTTTTATAATTTGATGGATTTTCTTCAATCTTCTCATACTAGAAATTTAATAACTCCAGTTGTATTGATCGTATTCAATGTCGGTCTTCTGTGATTCAACACTTTGATATGTTAGGTTTCGAATGGTGTTAAAAAAATTGTAATTATGAACACATTCAAAATAATAACAAATTAATTGGTTAAATAGTTTTAACATACCCCCCCCCCCCCCCCCCCTCCCTTTAAATTGGTTTTAAAAAATAAAGTTTTGTTCTTTATCCTCTTATCTACAAACCACACTTTACGAAAAAATGTCACCTCTATTAGATCGGTAGTTATTAAATATTTTCGATCGCAAGTTACCCAGGGTGTGACAGAGCTACGCTTTCAACCGATGCGCAAAGACTGGTGCATTCTGCGCGCTCTGTATGACTGGCGAGCGAATATATTTAGTAACTACCTAACAATCTAATAGAGTTGCCAGTTGCCACACCGAGGTTTGTATACTATTTTATTTACAATCACATCTAACATTCACTTCTTACTACTTTTGAATTAAAATTATTAATAAAAGATAAATGTCATTTTGACTTTTCCATTGAAAAATTAGACAGAAATTTCAAATAACCGCATGTGGTAAAATAACCTAGGTAATAATACACATCAAAATGGTATATATCATTTTTTGAATATAGTTTCCATGTCACTAAACAATGTATTATTTTAACAACAGAAAAATGCAAATGCTATCAGATGTGGAATTTGATTTTGCTGCTACTCCACCAGAAATTCGAGAAGTTGCAAAAATAGTAGAAGAAGATCTTCTGTCAACTAAAAACCGCCCGAGATATGACAAGGCACATAACTGTTTCAAAGAATGGTGTACAGGAAACAAAGTTCAAAATCCTGGTTCTGAGTTGGCGCTACTAGCTTATTTCAGTGAAAATGCCAAGACAAAGAAGATATCAAAGATTTGGTGACATTATTCAATGATGAGGACCACTCTATCAATTAGGGAAAAAGTAGACATCTAAACACGAAAAGCTATTAGCATTTTTAAAAAAGCAAAACATAGGATACAAGCCGAAAATATCGAACACCCTGTCTATGGAGAATATTGAAACTTTTTTGGAACAAGCACCTATGTAATTTCTTGTTCAAAAGGTATTTTAGGCCAAAAGGTTGACCATTTCTATATAGCAAGGTTTTAACATATCAGTGACTGCCTACAATAATGCCAATGTAACATTTAATGTAAATAAGTAAAACGAAAACCATGTTAACTTTTATTTTTTATAAATGTCATTAGGTTTATTTTAAAAAATGTAAAAAAAAATCAATGTCGTTAAATTTGTGTAATGAGTTGTATAGTATGTTGGTGTGTTCGTATATCATTTTGAGATATCGATTTTTACAAAAATTACAAAAAAATAATTCACTTTCCACCCGGGTGGAAACAACGTCAACTTTCCACATTTCAAACTTGGATGAAATGTCATTATTACATGCATGGTTGTAAATAAAATTATTTAAACAATTAAATTGTTATAATTTTGCATATGTTCACAATAACCATTTTTTTAAATAGACTTCGAAAGAAACATAACAAAGTGTTAAATAAAAAAAGACCGCTATTGATACGATTAGTACAACAGAAGATATTACATTTCAAGAGAAGATTGGAGAAAGTCGAGTATGTGTAAATATTTTGGAAAATATTTTTTTCACCAAAGTCCTGAAATACGTGTCAACTAATTGTATGTATATAGGGTGTTGAAAAAAGGTCGGTACCACGGAATAGCTCCGGTGCATCGCATTGCAGCGGAAAATGTCTAGGGAAAAAGTTATTTGGTTTTGAAGGAGCAATAGTTTGCAATTTAAACCACCCCACACCCCCTCAACCCCCGGGCGCGGGTGGGGATAAGTTAAGATTTTCAAATGGAACTCCATACTTTTTATTGGCGTATCGTATTCTGCGATCAAAAATAAACATCTTTTTTCCAAGCCCATCCTTCACCAATTAATCACCATGAGGAAGACAAAATCAGAACCGTGCGAAAATAAAATTTTTTTCGGAAATACTATTTTTCTCTGTCTTGTAGTAAAAAATGCCAGCGGAAAAGTTGTTTGTTTTTGGTCGGAGAACACGATACGCCAATATAAAATATGGGGTTCCATTTGAAAATCTTAACTTACCCCCACCCACGCCCGGGGGTTGAGGGGGTGGGGAGTGATTTAAATTGCAAACTATTCCTCCATCAAAACCAAACAACTTTTTCCCCAGACATTTTCCGCTGCAATGCGATGCACCGTAGTTATTCCGGGGTACCGACCATCTTTCAACACCGTGTATAAGTTGTAAACATTTTTTCGGACGATTCTAAAATGTCAAAGTTAAAAACTGTGCGGTTTGTACAAGAATGACCCGTATTCGTAGAGGTTGAAAATCTATAATAGCAATACAAAGACATTAGATGAAACTAGAGACATGTCTACATGCTTCGACGAAAGACGTCTTGCCTGAAATCAAAGCCTTTGTCCTTCAGTTTTCTCACTGGCCGTTTGTCTTCATTCCTTAACGTCCGATATGCTCTTGTTTTAACTGATACATTTTACTTGACAGCATAAAACGTAAGGTAAAACCTCATGTGTGGACCAGGACCGGGTTTTAGAATCATAACCGGCACTCTTAACACTTTTCAATCAATTTAACAACTCGTAGGAACATTTCAATACTCATTAAATAAATTGGTATGGATAGTGAATATTCATTATTGCCTCCATAAAAATCTTTTATATACATACATGCAAACCTCAAATTGAACTTAATGGGAAGTAAAACCTTAACGAGTATTATTATGTGACGAGCTTTCAAAGCCATTTAGAGTAAGAGCCAAAATGAGTCATTCACAAATTTTATTACATGCTTCTCATCATATGTAAATATACTTACCATTATTTCTGGGAGAATTTATTACAAAATAAAAATATGATATAAAAATCCATCAATTTACAGGAACAAAAAATTAATAGCCATAAACATTGTTATTTGTGAAAGTACTCATATACAGGCCGAAGATAAGAACCACTTCGATTAAATGGGGAAAAATATCGCAATAAAAGTAATAGGCTGCACAAAAAGCTTTCGTAAAGTTCTTACGTTTTGAGTTCTTAAAAAAACTGAAATTTTGATTTACTAATAAAAAATTTTTTCGACGCTAATATTAAAGTTAGAGCAAAACTGACAAAATATTCTCTTAGCAACTTTTAGTGAACTCAAAGATTACCTATCAAGTTTTTTTTTGCAACCTGTTAGTACAACCTGAGCAAATACAAGTTACATTGTGGCTACTCTTTTTTAAATTTCTTATACAAAGCGTTCGTTAAAACATGAACAAGTCAGTTAAATATGTCTTAATTTAATTTTTTTTTAAATTGATAACCTATATATAGGGTGTTATTGAAATGGCTTATTATATTTAAACCGGCAAATCCTGAGATAAAAATAAATTGAAGAAAAACAACCATAAATGGCTCTTTGAATCATTAAGCGAAATATACACTTTATATGAAATCCCAAATTTTACGTGGCCGCTCCTGAGGACCTTCGCAATCAATAGTTTATTGAGGCAGTCTCCAGTTTTAAAAGAGGTAAACGCATTATAGGCGGTGTTGTCATATTGCAACACAGAATTGTGAACGCACGTGTTCAGTTTTTGTCAACAAGACGTCTTTGACGCGCGTTATTACTTCTTTTCAACTTTTTAGAAAAAAAAACTACCTTCGATCTTATTTTAAAATAATCCGTTCTATAATTAAAATCCGAAAAAAAATTGAAACGGAACCAACAATAGATAACATCACACAAAGTTGAATCACATCACAACATTTATTATTATGAATTATTTCACAAGAGAAAAAAAATCGGATAATGCTACAACTAACAAAACGTTTTAAATTCGTATACGTCAAGCACGTGGAACCCTCGACAGCGTCATTCCATTCCCGAAGTCTCGAAACATACTGAACCAACAATTGTGGCGCGCGGCGGGTATCCAAGCAAGGGCGAGACACGCGGTTTGATCTGACATCACTGTTAGTATACTCTAGTGACCCACATTATTGCTAAGTGAATCCATATGGAACGGCGCGATAGTTTATGGGTAAAAAGGGTTTTTACCTTAGTCTTTAGATATTTGATTAAAAAAAAGTATGTAGACTTTATTTAGGACACCCTAGGAGTTACCTATTTAAATATAATAAGTCATTTCCATAACATCCTGTATTTTTAGACGTATGTATTTAGCTTCCGAATAACTTCCATTTTGTTAAATATGTCCTTATACCTAAATATTATAATTTCTGAAATATTTTAAGATTTGTCTTAACTCAGGTAAAACTGGGAAATTCTGAATACATAATTTTGTGCTTTTGAACAAAAAATAAATAAATTTCATTAATGCAACTATTACACATCCCAACAAAAATTTTTTGTTTTGTTGCCGAAAAAAATACAACTGACTTTAGTTATTTTGAATGCGGTGATTCCAAAAACACTTAGCTTTCCTTCATATCAGCTCTAGCTCATAATAAATTGTAATATTAATACATTTGGCAATTATAATGGTCATACATTTTATCAAAAATTTAACTAATTCCAAGACTAATGTCTTTTTAATTATACCTATTTATTCATAAATCACAGGAAATGCCTAAAATTATATTGGCAAAAGGCCATATAATTATTACAGATAAGAAATAATTTTTCCTTGGTTTTTTTGCACCTGCAGATTTTTTTTTTTTTTTTTTTTTTTTTTTTATGATCAAACACAAGCACTATAGGAAAAATCCTTTAGGGCACTCTGGGAGTGGTGCGTGTGCGCAAAAAGCGATTCACGTTGGTTTTGAATCGTTGGAGGTTATATTCGTTGGGAAAAACGACCTCGGGAAGATCGTTCCACAATGATGAAGTCCTCCAGATGAAAGAGTTCTTAAATAATGAAGTTCGAGGAGTACTAAGCTTAACCACATATGGATGGGCGGCAGTGGTTCGTCGTGTATTTCTGATATTCGCCGCTCTGGGCGGAATTAAGAGGGCAAGGTCAGCCGAGCATTTTCCATGAAAATATCTGTAAAAGAGAGTCAAATCACCAACTTGCCTTCGATGTTCTAGGCTGTCGAGGTTCTTCGTCAGCTCGTGGTCTCCAATCAGACGAATGGCCCTCCTTTCGATGGAATCCAGTAGCCGAAGAGTATGTTTGCATGAGAGCAGTACTCTAGTGATGGTCGAATCTGGGGGTTGAGGTGTGTACAACTTTCTGGTTCGGAAGAGTACACCAAGCTTCTGAGAGGCTATCTTGGCCATTGCCACAACGTGGTTATGCCAAGACATATTTCCTCCCAGATTGACGCCCAGCAAACTAATAGATGAAGCCAGCGGGATTGCGTGTCCGTCCATGACTATATCCGGTTCTGTAATCTTAACCTTTTTAGAGAAAACCGCTGCCTGGGTTTTTTTAGCGTTAAATTCGACTTGGTTACTGTCACCCCAAGACAAAATTTCT
The DNA here is from genome assembly GCA_963991005.1 of Barypeithes pellucidus. Taxonomy (NCBI): domain Eukaryota; kingdom Metazoa; phylum Arthropoda; class Insecta; order Coleoptera; family Curculionidae; genus Barypeithes; species Barypeithes pellucidus. Next base: position 38,181,180 of record OZ022563.1, on the reverse strand, counting down.
TCCAGGTCTTTGTTGAGGCGTAATACTTCAAGCTGTCTGCGAAGATGTGCGTCGGCAGCCGATGTTTGTGCATTCAATGAGAAGGATGATAAAAGTGTGCTATCATCAGCAAAACTAACTACCGGGTTTTTCGTTTTCACTAGAAGGTCGTTAATGTAGAGTAAGAAGAGAGTGGGAGACAATATGGACCCTTGAGGAACACCGGCATTGATGGTGAAGGTGTCTGAGAGAAATCCGTCAATCGCCACTTGCAGAGAGCGGTTCTTAAGAAAGCTAGACAACCATGCACAGAATCGACTGGGCATACCATAGGATCGCAGTTTACTTAGAAGCCCCTCATGCCAAACACGATCAAAAGCTTTAGAAATATCCAGTGCAACAGCCCGAGACTCCCCATGATGTTCAATTGCGTTGTTCCCAATACGGGTGACATAGGCTAGAAGATCTCCAGTTGATCTGGACTTCCGAAAACCATATTGATGATCGCTGATAATGTTGAAGCCTTCCAGGTACTTTAGAAGATGTTGGTTAATAGCTTCCTCCATTACTTTTGATATAACTGAAAGCAATGCGACTGGTCGATAGTTGTTAGGCAGGGTTCTCTTACCTTTCTTTGGAATAGGCTGGACTCGCTCCGTCTTCCAGCAAGATGGAAATATTCCTTTTTTGTAGGATAAGTTGAAAAGTCTACAAAATACTGGTGTTAGTTCATCGGCGCATCTCTTGAAAACTATAATAGGAATTTCGTCTGGACCAGTAGCTTTTTTGACGTCCAGTCCTTTCAGGATTCGTTTGACGGGACGCTGGCGGAACACGATTTCGGTTATTTCGGATTGAACTGCAGGAATGTCGGGTGGTGTTCTTCCCTGAAAATCTACAGTGGAATGTGAAGAAAATAGTTCAGCAAGTAAGTTTGCTTTGTCTCCGGCTGTGGATGCTATTGTACCATCGGAACGTGTTAGAGGTGGAATAGTTGATTTTGTAAAATTTTGACTGACGGCCTTAGCGACTGACCAAAAGGACCTTGATCCGTTTGGACTGTCAAGAAGTTTGTTTCTGATCCTCACGTTATGGGCTTCTTTGCTTTGATCTATTGTTAGCTTACATTGGTTTCGGGCGGTAACAAAGATGGTACGATTCTCAGTGGTAGGGTTTTGACGCCACTGCCAGATAAGCCAGATTTTTTGATCTCACAGCACACTCACAATCCTTGCTAAACCAAGGGCGTTTTTGGGAGAAGGGGATAAATGCTTCCATGCTCGTTAGAATGACGTCGGAGACCTCCCCAGCACAGACGGATGGATCATCAGAAGAGAAGCATACGCTCATCCAAGGAAAAGTGCGAAAATGGTCTTTCAGGTCTTCCCACTTGGCCGATCTGTAATGCCATATCCTGCGAGGTTTAGGAGGTTGTGCAGAATTAATTGGTAGTTCGCTTAGAGTTGAAATAAGTTTGTGATCGGAAGATCCTAACGGAGGCTGTACGGTGACTGTATATAGATCAGGATTTGACGTTAAGAAAAGATCCAAAAGACTAGCAAAATCTCCAGCTCGGTCTGGAATCCGCGTTGGTTATTCTACGAGTTGAGTTAGACCAGAACTGATCGCCAAGGATTCGGCCTCGCGGCCTTGCTCATCGTCTGTATTTGAGTATTTAAGCCAGTTGACATTGTGGACGTTAAAGTCGCCAAAGATAGCAATCTCGGCATTTGGATGGTTTGTTTGCAAAAAGTCGATTGTATTGGCTAGTGATGAGAAAAGGTCTCTGTAATGGGTATCACTTGGTGGACGGTAAAGGCAGAAGATAAACTTGGTGATTTTCGGCGTTGATATTTTAAACCACATTACATCAAAGTCTTTCGGTTCAAGTGTAGGTTCTCGTTGGCAGCAGAGATCATCTCGAATAAAAAGACATACGCCGAAGTTGCGTCGGAATCGGAAATGAAAATCGTATCCAGGGTATAAATAGCTGACGGTGTTTGTTGCCGATCTGACCTTTGTCTCGGTGAGTGCGAGCACGTGAGGCTTGGAAGATTGCAAGTGCTGGTGGACTGAATTGATGTTCGTGTTAAGCCCTCTAATATTGCAGAAATCAATTTTGAAGTTGCTAGTTCTGGGTTGGTTAGCAACTGCAGGTGCCACACCATTTCTTCGTTGAGTGTTGTTAGATCCCAGTAAATTGTCGGAAATGGTTGTTTTCTGATGATTTTCGCTTGATGGGGCCCCAGGTCCCGTATCGTATTTGCAATTATAACAAAATATACATTAGAATGCAATAAAAGTGAATGAAATTGTACCTATACCGTAATCATCATAAATCAATTAGTTAACTTGGCTTGTGTCTTAGGGTATTAGTACCTATATAATCCCCATATGTGGAATGCATGTACAAAATTTAGTCCAGTAATGGTACGTATTTTGAATACTTGTCCAGTAAATTTCCGGCACTCAGCAAAGAGAAATTGAAAGCCGGAATACTTGATGGACCTCAGATCAGAGAGCTCATAAAAGATTCACATTTTACAGAATCCATGACCGAAACTTAATTTCTGGGAATCTTTTGTTAAAGTTTTGCAAAATTTTCTCGGAAACCATAAATCGGAAAATTACCGAGAGATAGTGGAAGATATGCTCAACAACATGGGTGTAATATGAGCATTAAGACTCATTATCTCCACAGCCACTTCGAACGATTCCCAGAAAATCTAGGCGACATTAGTGAAGAACAGGAGGAACGATTCCACCAGGATATAAAAACTATGGAAGAGATATATCAGGGTAGATGGGACTTTCACATGATGGCCGATTACTGCTGGAGTGTTTTTTTTTAATCTCATGCGAGAGAATCTTATGGAAATTTTTGGCTGATGCAGATTGCTCATTTTTATTTATTAGTTTAGGTTAATTTAAATTGATAACTTAAGTTAATGTTATTGACAGATGATTTTTGTATTTGTTGTGGTGTACAATAAGCATTTTTCTTCCGTTCCTAAGTTGTTTTTTTGGTGGTAGCAGTAATAAATATATAATTATGCGATATAAAATACCCTTAATCTCGAAAATATAGCTTATGGCTTTAGTTTTTGAAAAAGATCTGATGGAACAAACCCAAATTACCTAGAAATAGTAACAAAATTGGAAATATTAGTGCAGGAAGAATATCCTGTTATGTCTTGTTTACATTTCTGATTTTTTAATAGTATTAAAATGTCACTTTTTTAGTTTTGCGTTTAGCCCCAGATAGCAAGTTTAGTTCTAAATCGAAGTTGGGGAGTAAGTAAAAGTGTGACTTTTTAAAATAAGTCTTTCTTTCCAGCCAGGGTTTTAATACAGATACTATTAAAAGTTTGTTGGGAAAAACATTGAAAAAGTTACCATGAAGTCGATAGGTGGATCCGTATTTCCGACGTATCGGTAAGGGGGAAGGAATATCGTTTAAAACATGGTCTAGTCATGGGCGTGCTATTATTATTTTAAATAATGTAATAAATATAGGAAATTCTTCAGTAATTGTATTTTATGATTGAATGTAGGTAATTTTATCAAGGTTTAAAAAATTACTTTAAAAAAATTACTTTTTACAATTCAACAAGCTACATGATTAATTACTTAATGATTATTTTTAGGTCGTATTAATGTCCCTTTCTAGCTTTCGCTTAAGTGGCAATTTAAAAATATTGATTTGTGATTCATCTTCACCTACCCCATAAATATTCGCAATCGCTTCACGTGCCTCGCTGTGAAGGGCAATAAGTACGCATTTATTATCACAAAGTTCAAAATTTTAAAATAATACCCTAATACACGACACAATGGACACTTATTTATAAAACACAATACAATAACTGTTGCTCTTACTATCACTACGCAACTGGGTGGGTACATCCATCAAATATCGGATATCGCCGAATAAACCCGATGGCCCATCGCTATCAACTGTCTGGGATATAACCTAAAAAATTAGCTCCAGCTACCTGTAACCAAGACAAAGCGAAGTTGCCATATTTTTAGATTAAAAATACTTTAATCAAAAACATATGTTATTTTGCATTTAAATATCAAAATAGACAGTATGAAGAGAAAATTTTATTAGTAATATTGAAACTATAAATAGAATATTGTTTTCTTTTTTCGATTCGAAAAACTATAATCGAGAAAATTGCGTTTGAAAATACTTTAAGTAGGAGCGTCTCTAAATTATGATGAATTTTTCATTTAATTATCAAGACTGGCGACATTACTGATAGTGTCAACCAGCACTCACACATATATTCAAAATTTATTGATTAGGAAAGTTAGGCTCTAAATAAATAATTCCTGGGGGGGAATTCACCTCTGGATAGAATTCAAAAATGGGGACAAAATTAAATTTCCAAAAAATAGCCGTCCACTTAATAATCTGATTAAATCAAATTCAAATAAAATTTAAGCGGAAAATTGGTTATACGGGTGCTATCAAAAAACGTCTTACGTGAAACGCGCAGATAAGGAGAACGTTTAGAGTTACCTATCATTTATTAAGCGCAAAGCGGACGTACGTTTCGGTCTACGTACTCCACTCATATCATGGTATAATGTACGTACGTTCCGCTTGGAAAAAATTCCTACGGGTCTTTTTCTCAATTAGGCGAGAGCACCTTTTCACATACTAAAACTCTCCATTGCTGCCATTGTTTAAAGACCCAAAAATCAGGTCCGCCATCTTCAAAGATAGCGTTACTTAGTTAATTTTATTATTTTTATAGTAAAGTTAAATAAGATTTTCGTTCCGCGTGGATAAATAATAATGCGCATTTGAAATACTTATTTGTTGAGTTATAATTGAGAAAAATTATTTCGTAGTTGTAAAATCCTTTTAAAATTAGCGTGCAAACCTCGAATTGTCCTAAATAGGCAATAAACGTGCCGCAATTATTCTAATTTGCTCGGAAAGCCTTTTAGAATAAAAGCTGAAACATGCCACTCGCAATTTCATTATGTTCCTTATATCCTCTATCGCTCGGGAGGAGTTAAAGCTATAAGCTTACAGAGCCTAATAAAAATCCATGGCTTTACTAAAAATTTAAAATAAAATGTAATTAGAGCGTGCCTAAGTGTTTTAATATGCGTGAGTGAGCATTAGACACGTTTTCTCCATAACAAAGGATTCACAGAAATAATATTCCCGTCGGCCCGGTCGAAGCACAGGGGTATTTTAATGAAGATTGTCAATTTCAGGAACGAAACGTCGAATCAGTAAGTAGTGTATACTACTGAACGTATATTTCGGTCCTCTAAATTGTTGTTTATGATCAAACGTAAGCACTAAATCGAGGTGTAAGTATCACGATGGTAGTGATACAACGGGATAGTGATGCGTCTCAGATAGTCTTTCCTACATAAATGTCAACCTCACCTGCACGCGGTGCACCCTGCTTTTTACAGACGAGGCTCTGACGACTGAATCACGGAGGTATGAACGTTAAGACGAGGCTGAGATAATGAAGCCCTCATGATATATCCTCTACCAGTGGCGGCTCGTGACCTATGATAGAGGGGGTTCACAAGTATGGTGAAATTATTTTTAAAATTTTATTTTTGTTTAACGACCAAACAATTACTTTCTAAGCGTTTTAAATGTAGAAAGAAAAGAACTAATAAGAAAATGCGTTAGGTAAAACATATTTTTATTTATTTTTTAATTTTACACAAGGAAATACAACTTTTGGAAAATAAGAAAGGTTTTCTTAGTGTGTATAGCTGTCGGATCTTAACGTCGTCGCATGCAACCCTCGTAACAATATTTATACAGTCCACTACTAATACTACTAAAGCCATCTACGAGCTATCAAGAAAACCAAATGATGTCTAATACCACTACGCCATCTACGGCTACGTCATTAGGCGCAACCAAGACGAGAACAATAGTTAACTGTTTTATGACGAGAACGAATCGAGCAACGAGACTGACAAGTTGGCATTTTTCATATTTTCAGTGTTTTCTAGTTTAAATCCTTAAATAAAATGGTTTAAAATCATATCGAGTATCATTTATCGAAATACACAACATTTATCGACCCTACACAATAGTGCTTAAACGTAAAGCCTATTCTTCGGTTCTTAATTGTAGAAAATTGATCAATAACAGCCTCATTAAGTTTGGAATACCCTCTATAATTTTTTTTCATATATTTCATTTTTAAACGTTCTAATAAAGTCCCTAGATTTACCCTTTGTGGTCTGTGTTAAATTAATTTCGGGTTTAGGTGTTCTCGCATTCTTCACTTCAATTTCTTGCTCCAAACTCAAAGAGTTAAAGTTATTTCTTAAATAATCCACCGTCAACTATTCATTTTAACTTAATAAATATATAATATTAAAATATTAAAACATACACGCTCGAATTTCTAACTAGATGCACGAACAGACAGCGCGGTTCACACAAAAACTGTGCGCCTTTTCAATGTTAAATCGCCATAGCCCCGCTATACCCCGCTGCCACCCGCCACCTGTTACTACAGGGAAACTGCACTACTTAATCGCACGTGCGGGCAAGTCTCGTCAGAATCGTCATTTACCTCGACCGGGGCACGGTTGCCGGATCTATACAGTTTCGTTTGACGGGATGATAAAATATTAGGGAGGGTCGGACATTTTTAGTTAGACGATACGATTAAATATTAGGGAGGGACTTAATACGATAAATAATATTCAATGAATATAAATAAAAAATGTTATTCGTTTTGTTTTGGGGGTGCACGTGCGCATGTGCTCCTGTGGAAGAACCGCCACTGCCCTCTACCAACCCATAATGGCCAGCGTGGTAGAAGTATGGCTAAATTCCTCTTAGAAGTATGATGGTTACGATAGTGGCCGACAAGGAGAGAGAGCAAAGGTTGCAAAGAATCACCTGGTTTGATCAGGTTATCAGAAACGAAGACTGCAAATTGCCACCCTAAATACGAGAACACTGTCATCAGAAGAGAGATTGTTAGAACTGGAGGAAGAACTAACGCATATAAATCTAATAGGGCTAAGCAAAATAAGAAGAAAAGGAGAACAACAATTGAAACTAAAGTCAGGGCACCTGTTCTATTACAAAGGAGGAAATGACTCGACCGGGGACGATGTTGGTTTTATAATAAACAAAAATCATGCCAGTAATGTTATCCAGATGTAGGCCTAAGAGTAGCATACCTTACACTAAAATTAAACTCCAAATATAAATTAAAAATAATCCAAACCTAACCAGATTACGGAACAAATGACCACCTACAAACTATCATGACTCTAATAAAAAAATCTATTGGGTATAACAGGCTACTTGTTATGACCTTTGTGGACTTCGAAAAGGCGTATCATCGAGTAAATCATCATAAAATGTTATTAGCGCTGGCGGACTCTCGCATTGATCACCATCTGTAGAAGGAACTCACCTATCTTCGATGTTCTAGGCTCTCAAGGCTCTTTGTAAGCTCGTGGTCTCTGATCAGACTAATAGCTCCCTTCCAATTAAATTCAGTAGCCGAAGAGTATGTTTGGGTGCGGATCTCCAGATATGAGAACACTACTTTAGTGATGGTCGATTCTGGGCGTTGTATAGTGTCAAAAGGTATTAAGGTGTGTGAAACTTTTATATGGACCCTTGGTGAATACAGGAATGGATGGTGAAGGTGTCTGAGAGAAATCCGTAAATCGCCACTTTCAAAGAACGGTCCTTCAGAAAACCATGCACAGGATCGACTGGGAATATTATAGGAGCATGTAATGCCAAATATGATCAAAGGCTTTAGAAATGTCCAGTGCTATAGCCCGAAACTCTCCATGACGTTCGATTGCGTTGATTGGTGACATAGGCTAGAAGATTTTCTGTTAATCTGGACTTACAGGAACCAAATTGATAGTCGCTGATAATATTAAGGCTTTCCAGGTACTTTAAAACTTCTTGATTAATGGATTTGTCCATTACTTTCATTATTACTGAAAGCAATGCGATTGGTCGATAGTTGTTGGGCAGGGTTCTCTTATCTCTAGTTGATATAGCTTGGGCTTGTGCCGTCATCCAACAAGGTGGAATTATTATTTTTTTGTATGATAAGTTGAAAAGTCTACAAAGTTCTCTACAATTACTATAAGTACTACAACAACGACAAAAATTTACAATTTTCTATGAACTTAGCACTAAATTATTGTTCTAAAGATTTGAAGATATTAAAAATATATTAATTGTTATCGACATCTCTTCTGGCAAATAAAAACATATTATTTATCAACTACTTTTCATCGGTAACATAATTTAAACGGCTTCTATTCTATTTGAAGCACTGAAGTCCTAAAGCTTATAAATAAGCGTTCCAGTAATTTGTATCTATGTATGTACATCATATAATACCGACATATGTGAAATTATTTGATAACAGTACAAACAACAATATTTTGTAATCTCTTTGTAGGTAAATAATTAGGAAAAAAACAGGATGGATGTTTTTTATTATTATCTATATTATAAGCCAATGCTTGTAAATTAGGAAACCACAGTACTATAAAATAACAAGTATAGAAATATAAATTTTATAATTTGAAGGGCTCTAATAATGTACCGAGTGATGCATCCTTAAGTTGAATATAGGAAATCCCATGTCATTTTTGAGATGGCTGAATATTTACTCCCCTGTATATTTTATAGAAAAACTGCATTACAACTTCTTGAAGAGGTAAATTGTCATAAGTATATAAGAAACTAATATTCTATTATAGTTTCAATGTTCTTAAAACTTACTTTTCATACTATATATTTTAATATTTAAATGCTAAGTAAAATATTTTTTTATTAAAGTACTTCTAATCTAAAAATAGGGCAATATGGTGCAATATTAACGGTAACCATGGGTAACCGGTGGCTAGAGCTAATTTGATAGGTTATATCCCAGACAGAGGATGACGTCACGCTTCTGTTGACACCTATTGTGCCATCGTGGTTATTCCGCGATGTCCTATATGCTTCATCCAGTTGCGTAGTGATAGGGTTTGTTCACGTTGGTTCACATTGTTTTAAAACTATGATAATGAATGAATATACCCTGGTAAAAACCTTTATAGTCAAACCCGTGAAGTGATTGCCAATGTGTACAGGGTGTGTGAAGAGGAATTACAAATTAATACATTAAATTGCCACTTAAGCGACAGCTAGGAAAGGTCGCAATGTATACGGGAGTAAGTGTGGGTGCAGTAAAAAACGTTCACAAAGAAGATACTGAAAGGAAAGAAAACAATTGTTGTCATTCCCTGTAAAAAAGGGCCTGTCTCTCTGCTGTCGGAAAAATCAAATGCTTCGACTTTGACATTGTTTGGAGAACAATACAAAAGTTTTATTTGAAAGTAAAAGTGGTTCCAACGTTAAAAAAGTTGCTACAACAGCTGAGAAGTGACATAAACTCTCCGTTTTCCCGTGAAAATTTGAAGTGCATGTTGAAATCAAATGGATTTTATTGGCGAAAATGCCAAAATAAGCGAAAAATATTAATGGAAAGGGCTAATATATTGCACTGGCGATACAAATATATTCATGCCATGAAAAAATATATATTATTACATTATTAAGATAATAATAGCACCCCCATGACTCGGCCATGTTTTAAAAGATATTGCTTCCCCCTTACCGATACCGCGTATAGCTATAGACTCACTTGAGCAAATTTTAATTATTTCTTGGAAAATTGTGATTATTATATAGATTTAATTATAATGACTCCAAAATAAATAAATTCTAGGAAAAAGTACCTGAGAGTACCTTATTGACGCAAAATTTGAGTTGAAAAAATTTGAGCGAAAAATAAACAAAATAAATATATTTATCGCGTTACATCATTTTGATTTGGAACCGCTAATTTCGCCCAGTAATATTTAGCCGAATACAGTGAACTAGTAGAATGTTCGGTACAATCAAGTATATCGAAGATATTGTTAACTTAACCGTCTTACTGTTTAACAACCTTTAATATTTAATCCGATATCGGACTTCATAAAACGAACCGGCTTTAACGATATTTTTATTACTTCATACTAATGACTTTTTCTCGTGAACTTATACTTATCATAATTTAATCAGCGTTCTTTTGAACGCCGTACGTAGATAATTATTTCCTCAAACTTTTTAACTGTCAAACTTTTCAAAGACCATAAACATTTACTCTCAAATACACAAAAATGAACAGTATCGCCATTAAAGTTGGGACAATATATATGGAAAAATGTATTTTTGGATTTAGGTAAAATTTGAATTTACCTACAGTTTTTGCTTCAATAGAGACTAAAGATGACATAATTACAAATTTGACAATTTCTCCACACTGATAAAACTGTGTTCCTTTAAACAAATAAACTGATGTATTTGCCGAAGAAGTATTGGGAACAAGTAAATGTGATTTGAATTAACTCACTTTTATTTAACTAAAATATGTCAGAGTATTTGGTTTTATTTGTAAAATGATTTGACTCTTGGTTGATTTGTTTCAAATAACACATGCTTTAAAGTAAATATCTTATTAACAAAATATAAAATGATGAAATTTAAATAATTCATTATTTAAGCGAAATAATATTTCTTTAGAAACTAAATACATTTAACCTTAAATGAAATCATTCAATAGCGACTGTTTAAACAACTTGGTTATTTAACTTAAATAATCAAGTATTTAAATGAAATCGTTATTGTCTTGTTATTTGGAGGACCTTGCATTGCGTCACCAGAATTGAGTAATTTGATTGGCTACAAAAGTGATATGGTCGCGTTTGTTGGTTTTGTTGCTGTGCAGACTGCAGATCTTTCTTTCGTGTACCGAATCACCGTTTTGCACACCTCTTCTCTTCTCCTTGCATATTGAAACGTGGATAAAACCCGTGGTGGGTTAAAAGTGCACGATTTGTTTGGTGTTGTGAGATACTTTAACTTACTTTAAGTGTTTGTGGATAAAAATTTGAAAATGGAAATTCCAGTGATGTGAAATCTTTTGGAAAAATTACAGAAATAAATATTCTTATTCCAAGTCTAGGCGACCGAATACGGCGTAAGCGGGGGCTAGCCAGTTTAGAGGTAAGTTATTTTTATGTTAATTGTGCAATTTTTTTTTTGTAAAATAGAATAAGAATAGAAATTTTCCACATTTCAAATTTTTGTTTATCAAAAGATCTGCTTCAGAAGAAAATAATATCTTAATATCAAAACTTACAATATCACCAAGTACGAGGAGTATCAAAATTATTACTATTTCATTGGACTAAAAATAGTTCATAGGTAGAATTAATAAAAATATTTTATTGTAATGACAAATGTGAAAAAGTATCCCTAATCATTTATAATTCAAACTGGTAGTATGTCTTGTCTTGCATAATGGTACCCTGTATATTTTGTATTTTTATATTTTTAGTAAATAATATATTACTAAGTATAACATTAAGCTCTGAAATAATTGTGGATACCTTTTTCTTTCCTTCTTTAATTTTGAATTTTAACAGATGTTTTCATAGTATAATAAATAGTAATTTTTTTATAAAATGAAAAATTAGTAAAATTTCCATATTATGTCAAAAAAATTTTTAGACAGTGTGCACCTACTTTCACACAGTGTGTCCGAAAAATACGTGTACAACGTTTGATGATAGAGTCCTGACATCAAAATAGGTCGATTTAAGCCAAGTTAGTTTTACCCGGAATCATTTTTCCCAAATTTCTTTAATTGTTGTTGGTGTATAATCCAACACTATAAGATAACGTTTTAGTGATATATAGTGGCTTATTTATAAGAAGTCATATAAATGTGACGTCCACAGTTGTAAACATTCCTTCTTATTTTTACTGTCATCAAAGCTATGACAACTCAGGTATTTTTGTTAGATGCTTTTTTATTTTTATCTCTAAAAATTTTTGTTTGATGACCGGTTTTGCCCGACAAAAAAAAAATTTGGACTTTACAAATTTTTACGTTTCAGGTAATTCATGATGAGGAACCAGAACCATTAATTAAAAGGCTTAGAGATGACAGTACACCTTTAAATGGCAATACACCTTTGAATGACAAGTTTGGACAAGAATTGGACATTAATTGAATTAACCGGTTGTGATCGCAAACAAATATTGAGCAAAAATGAAAAAAATATATATCTGGATAAAATAAGAACAAATTTGAATGAACTCGTGATATATTTAAGATAAACAAAAAATTATTTGGACGAAATACAACGTTATTCATTTTAAATAAATATAAAAGTTAACTTAAACAAACATGTACTTGAATAAAAAAAAGAAACACTAAGAGAAATAAATGTCTTATTTAAAACAAATAACTTAAGCTGTTTAAATAAATAAGGTTACTGTTTCGGCAAATGCACATAAAGCAAAAGCAAACAAATATGTATTTGAATCAAAGATGTACAAATTTCATTGAAATAAACATTTTGTCAATTTAAATTTTAACTTATTTATTTTAACTCGTTAAAGCCTTTAAAATAAATAAATATTTACTTACATTTTGTAAAAAGTGATTACCACCAAGTAAAATATTATTTGTATCAAATCAAATAATAGTGCAAGTTCAAATAATTTCATGTTATATTCCAAATACATATTTGGTTGGCTAATAGGAAACAAATATTTATTTGAATTAATGGCAAATTTTTTTAATCTAAATAATTAATTTTATCAGTGCACAGAAGGTCGAAAAATGGCCCTTATTAATCAAGTTTTAAAAGAAATTTATTTGGAAAAGTTGTCTGCATTGTAATTTTATACTCACATACCGAGTTTGAATCACTTCTGATATTTTTTGTTTTCTATCTATTTTTGGGAAATATATATTCTCATTGAAAACGGAAGTCGACCATACCACCGAAAATCTATTTGTTTATTCAACACTAATCATCTAAATTCATTTTTCATATCAAAAATTGTACCAAAATATTCGTTTTCCATAATTTCCATAATTTAATTAAAGTTTAAAAATGTTGCCATCTGTGGAAGAAACTCCTTATAACTTTAAAGATTTAACCAACGAAGAGGAGAGTCTTGTTTTTAAATAATATTTACTTTGAAAAAAATGGACATATTAAAATAATAATATCGGTAATAGGGTCGACTTCCGTTTTCAATTAAAATAGATATTGCCCAAAAATAGATAGGAATCAAAAATGATCATAAGTGATTCAAAATTATGATTATTTTTCCTGAAAAATTTACGATACAATAGCATACACCTATTGTTTTATTATAGGTAGGTAGGTATATTATAATTTATTGTTTAAAACTTAATTTTAAATATTGCGCGATAACAAATTTGGCAATCTGCCAGACAAAGAGAGCACGTTGTATAGAACCTATATACACCCTCATACACCCTCATACACCTTATATACTACATACTTTATAGCTTAACTTTATTTTAGAAGCCCCAGGAAGCATCATTAATTGTATTTCTGATTTGGCAAATAATGTAATTCAAATTTGTCAATATAATTTCAGGAAATTGTATTGTTTGTATTGTAGTAACAGTATCAGATGTATTCCAGTATTGGTTTACATAGTAAGTTTTCTCGCAATTTTGCCCTCTTTACGGATTTCATCCTACGGGTTTGTTCGGGTGTGTTGGTTGTTTCCTCACCCAGGGGCTGCTTTCTGCGTGAACATGCGGCAGGCCGGAATGATCAGCCGCGTCACGATCAAGGTTTTTCCCAACGGCGTTCTATGTTATTATGTCATATTTGTCGTTTCTCGTGGAGGTTCTAATCTCCATAAACTTGTTCAGGATACAACGTTCTTTCTAGAACGAGGTGTCGATTACTCAGTTCTCTTAATCTTATTTCCCACCTACAAGTCATATAGATTGACAGTCCATTTAACTTTAATAGAATGCCAGAGGGGAGAATAGCGAAATGGAAGGATTTTAATTTCTTGATGTAACGTTTCCTGAAAACACAAATGTTCGGTCGCAAAAGCGTGTTACGGTTCAAAAACCTTAACTGATGTTATTTAGTCAGGGGGGGACTATCTTATTTTATCGGTTTGATGTCTGAATTAATCAGGGTGAAGTCCGTGTAGTTGTCGCCTAATATATCCAATCGAACCAGGGACACTAAAGTGTGTGATCTAATATCTTATGTGGCCCATACAAACACCATTATCCTGCAGGATATTTCCTAATAAAGATATTTTGAAAAAAGCCTGCTCTTAATTTTAATTTTACTATCTTTACTATATTTTTTCTATTTGGGTTTCATAATGACTACATTATGAAATGCAAAAAATTGAATAACCTGCCACTTTATGATATTTTTTTATGTTGGCAGCAAGTAGGGTTCGAATTTTAGGCTTACTTCGATTTCGTTGAAATTAGTTTTCTAGGCATTATGGATTCGACAAATTTTTTTAATAAAAATTTAGAATGCTAACCTTTAACTTTGCAAATAGATCATTTTTACTAGATATTTATCCGAAATACCTGTACTCGGAAATATATAACATGCTGACAACTATAAAACAACATAATCTAAAAATAATAGAAATATCTATACCAGTTTATGCTTTATTTCTAAAGTTTTATTTAATAATGTACTATTTTTATTTTTAATTCAATATAGTATTATAAATTATAGTTACTGTAGACATTTCCTGGGCATTAATTGTTATTCCTGTCAGATTCTGTGTCGACACAATATTTTGTTCAATAGTATTATTTATTATTTTGTTCAATATTTTAAACTTTGTTCTGCTCGCACCATCACTCAAAGTTTTACATATTCTTTTTAAAAGGTGTCCTAGGGTATTTTCTGCAATTTCTCGTATTTCTGACGGAGTACAACTTTCTTCCTGACTCGTTTTAATTAACTTTAATAATATATTTATTTTTAATTATGACGGATGGGAAGAAGCTTTGTCGTGTTCAATTGTTTCTATCATGGCATACTTGATACTTGTAACATTTTATTAATTTGTAAAAGTATTGCCAAGCCAAAAAGAAAATATTAATTCAACTGGAAAAAATCTACTATAGTTTTTAAAGTTTTTCATACTTTAAAGACCCAAATTTCGCTTCGCGGGTCGTTTTCTGAATTAAACTAACATAATGTCTTATGAAACTTGTATCTTAATATACTATTTTAAAATCAGTAATTTAAAAAATGCCTCTTTCCTGCCAATTCATAAATATTACGACTCGGTAGACGGGGAGGTATAAATCACCGGAAAAACCACAATTTAACAATTTTTCCGCTGGCAAACGAACTAAATTTAACTTTAATTCCGGCATAATTGTTAATTATAGCGCAAAATTTTTCTGCAATTTTTTTGTGTAATTTAGGCTCGGGATAGGTAAAGCAAGCATCTCTTTGGAATGCTGCAAAGGTAACGTCTCTGAATTGGAGATTACGGGCAAAATTACTGCGAAAATCTATTCAAACCTTATTCTGCCGACCGCGTCGCTGGATGTCGGTTAAATTTAACGGGAATTGATTTTTAAACCACTGCCGCCCATCCATATGTGGTTAAGCTTGGTACTCCTCGAACTTCATTATTTAAGAATTCTTTCATTTTCAAGGCGAAGAGTATGTTTGGGTGCAGCGCTCCAAACATGAGGGCAGTACTCTAGTGATGGTCGAATCTGGGCTTTGTAAGTTGTTGAGTTGTGTACAACTTTCTGGTTCAATATGATATATACCAGGTAAGATCCTTCAAATTACTATACAAGAAAGCATTGCGAATGACTCAGAGCTGCAGGGACTGTGACACTCTTGATATCGCCCTGTATGATAGGAACTTTGGACAACGTTTTTTAAATACCTTAACTATCGACTAAAAGTTAAGTACTCTTCATTCATGTCGCTAATCCTAACCGTTTTCGAGATAACATCAATTTAATTACCTTATCATCTACTTGGCGTATCTCGGTAAGAGATACATCTTTGTTCCTATCAAATGTTGAACCTCGAAATTCCGCTTTTTCATATTTAACCGGTGGAAAGTTGGGGGAGTGTAAATATAATGACGTTTCCTCGAAAACGGTTAGGATTAGCGACATAAATGAACAGTACTTAATTTTTAGTCAATAATTAAGGTATTTAAAAACGTTGAACAAAGTTCCCATAATACAGGGCATTAAAAAAGAGGGTCAATGAATGTCAAAGCTAGTCCGTCCCTGCAGCTGGGAGTAATTCACAACACTTTCTTGGATAGTAATTTGAAGGGTATTACCTGGTATACATCATATTAAAAAAAAAATTATATATACCTGGTGGTTCCATAATTATGTGTAAGAAACTTGATTCCATTGGAGCTCTTTGGGAGCCCATATCTCCTAAGAGGATGCATATACGAAATAGTGGCGTGTGTGAGTCGAACGAACATCGAAATATTTTCATTTCGAGGATGCTGAACACGATGGCGGCGTCAGAATTCCTCTTTCACACTTTCTCCCCGTTTTCGAGGATGTTGAGCACGGTGGTGATGTTGAATATCGCGTCCGACTCCTTCACCGGCCAATACTCGACCCCGAAAGGGGTGAACACGATGGCGGCGTCAGAATTTCTCTTTGGGGTTGCACAACCCCTCAAAACGGCCAAAAACCATCCCCCAGAGGGGTTAATCGCGCTTCAAGAGGTTTCCTTGCAGAGAAATACACTTTCCCCCCGTTTTCGAGGATGCTGAGTATTGGCCGGTGGAGGGGTTGGAAGGGGTCGGACGCGATATCCAACACCACCACCGTGCTTAGCATCCTCAAAAACTGAGGGAAAGTGTGTTTCTCTGCAGGAAAACCTCTCGCAGCGCGTTTAACCCCTCTGGGGGTGGTTTATGGCGGTTTTGAAGGGTGGCGCAACCCAAACCTGAACAAACCTAAAAGAGAAATTCTGACGCCGCCATCGTGTTCAGCATCCTCGAAAACCGGGGGGGGTACTCGTTTTCCGGCTGAAAATATTTCGATTTTTCGGGCTTTTTCCCAACTCACGCCACTAAAAAAAGTTTCTGTGAACTTGTAGTACCCTGTCCACTTATTTCATCCGGGATATTTCCCACATTTTCCCCGGACACCCTGTATAAACAATTTCTTTTTGAGCTCAGGTGACCGATAGAATTAATCTGGCCCTTAAGTACCCGCCCCCAATTTACCTTTCCGTGTTATTGAACTTGTAAACTTGATGCTCAGTCCACCACCCCCGCAAAAAAAAATTCGTTTTAATAAAAGAGAATTTTTATTGGACGTATAATTTAACCTAAGGTATTTAAATTTGCCCAATTTGTTTTCGTTACCTTGTTCTAATGACATAATGAGATTCGGTTAAGTAAAATTTATAGCAGGTGTAAAGATGTCTGGGGAATTTTTACGGTTAAAAATTGAATTAGAATTTGCAAGCAGCCCCCAATATCAAGTAATCGAACGTGAACAATCATCAAACAATATCGAATTAGGTCTAGTTCAATAACGTTCAAAATGATTATAATAATAACAAATCTATTTTAATAAATATAATTATCAGATATTCTGCTGACGTTTAGATTTGATCATTTTATAGTTGTGCTTGGAATTAATAAGATAAATAATGATTGTTAAAGTTATTGTTACTTTTTAAATAATTAAAATGTATGTATAAATGGGTGCATTAAAAAAAACCGTTAATATAAAGTTTTCCTCTAATATCCAGGCAAAGTTATTAGTATATAGGGGATATCGGGGTAAGATTGCGGTACTAAGGAAAAATAATAATTTTTTTTAAACCATTTATTATAAAGGCCATAAATACAAAATAAGAACAATAATACTTTTTAATCTTATACAGGGTGTTAAGGAGGTTATTCTTGGGTCCATTTTCAGAAAAAAACTTTATATGAACATATGTCCTAAACGTCTTTTGAGATAAGGGTGTTAAAGATGTTCATGTTTGTAAATAAATTGTTAAGGTTAATGTCTAAAATACGTGAGAACTAGACTAGATAGAAAAGTACACCAAGTTTCTTAGAACCTATCTTGGCAATTGCCACAACGTGGTTATCCAAGACATATTTCCTTCCAGATTGACACCGTCCATGACTATATCCGGTTCTGTAATGTTAACCCTTTTAGAGAAAACTGCTGCCTGGGTTTTTTAGCGTTAAATTCGACTTGGTTACTGTCACCCCAAGTCAAAATTTCTTCCAGGTCTTTGTTGAGGCGTGATATATCATGCTGTCTGCGAAGATGTGCGTCGGCAGCCGATGCTTGTGCATTCAAAGAGAAAGATGAGATAAGTGTGCTATCATCAGCAAAACTAAATATCGGATTTTTCGTTTTCACTAGAAGGTCGTTAATTTAGAGTAAGAAAAGAGTGGGAGACAATATGGACCATTGAAGAACACCGGCATTGATGGTGAAGGTGTCTGAGAGAAACCCGTCAATCGCCACTTGCAAAGAGCGGTCCTTAAGAAAGCTAGACAACCATGCACAGAATCGACTGGGCATACCATAGGATCGTAGTTTACTTAGAAGTCCCTCATGCCAAACAGAATCAAAGGCTTTAGAAATATCCAGGGCAACAGCCCGAGACTTCCCATGATGTTCGATTGCGTTGTTCCAAAGATGGATAACATAGGCTAGAAGATCTCCAGTTGATCTGGACTTCCGAAAACCATATTGATGATCGCTAATAATGTTGAAACCTTCCAGGTACTTTAGAAGATGTTGGTTAATAGCTTTCTCCATTACTTTTGATATAACTGAAAGCAATGCGACTGGTCGATAGTTGCTAGGAAGGGTTCTCTGACCTTTCATTGGTATAGGCTGGACTCGCCGTCTTCCAGCACGAAAATATTCCTTGATTGTAGGATAAGTTAAAAAATCTACAAAATACTGGTGTTAGTTCATCATCATTATCATCTTTGTTAATACCTAATTTCATAACAGAGTGTAAATGAATGAATTTTATTTTTTTCGTACGAAAACTCTACGTCAAATGACAAATAATCAAGATATGACAGTATTTGTTGAGCAAGGAATGTGAATCTCAAGAATAATTTTTACGTGGCGTACCATTCTTTTCTTCAATAATACCGGGGACAATTACGGCACGAACGCCACTGGTCGGAATAAAAAAATATGTTAAAATGCATTCTGATGAATAGAAAGTGTGTACCGAATTTCACAAAAATATCTAGAGCAGTATTACAGATATTAATATATAGGTTATTTTTCGAAAATCTTAACACCCTGTATCTCAAAAGTTAAGTCGTTTAGGACATATGAAATTTTTTCTGAAAATGGACCCAAGAATAACCTCCTTAAATATTAACATGTTATTGAGAAACACCCTGTATATTTCATTATCGCAGCCACAGGGTATACTATTATGGGTGTTTTAAAAAAACTTGTGCCATCGCCTGTATGGCGATTCCTTACATAAAATAAGACAAATAGTTCATATCAATATGGATCTGCAGATTTTTGGTTCCAATTACCTTTTTTTGGTGTTTTCATGATATTTCCGAATCGGCTTTAGCCAACTTAGTTAAATTTATGTTCGTTCGTTGTACGACACTGACTTTTTCACATTTTGATAGTACAGTTTGTTAGAAATTTAAATGATAAAAAACATTTCTTAATATTTATTTGAATTCAGCTGCATTTACAAGATAAATGCAATTTTATAACACTAAACTATCAACCTAAAAATAAATAATAAAAAATCTAGTATGCTATTCACAAATTATATTGCTCAAATTTGTGCTTTAGCTGCTTGTTAAAACCCAAATTTCATTAAAATTATTAAAAGCATTTAGGAAATATCTTAAAAACACAGAAGAAAATTAAAATTTTGAGAAGTCGAGCTGCGAAATGATTACTTGGTCAGCAAGAGTTTACAATTGGTCAGTAGAAACAAACATGTCTAGAAGCAGTTTCCTTCAGAGGTCCCAGGGCACTGTCAATTTATGTAACTTTCTTGTGTTTTCTTCTGCCGAATACAGAAGGAAATCGGCTACAGAAGGTGTAGCGGGGGCGGGTTTTCACTTGTTTTCCCAGGGCACTGTCACGATTCAGAAATGTTTGCTGTTCATAAGTTGCTGACCACCTAGCTATTTTGGCTGACCGATTACATTTTTCTGTTCGCAAAAAAAAGAATATTTTGCTAACCAGTTAAATGATACCCTAAATTTTTTAACACCATGTATACTTGAAACAAAGCATCTGCACACGCATGTTAATGAGATTGCCCTATTTTTGGGTAAGGAATCACCGAACGAGCGATCGCACATGTTTTTGAAACACTGCGTATATACCGAATGTTGTTATGTGAAACTGTTTGCTGCTCTGCAACTTTTTTTGTAGTTATAATTACGCACAATATATCAGCAGCAGTTAAATTCACAATATTTGATACATGAACAATACTCTGATTCTCGCTCGCTCTGACCCAGATCTCCCCTATTACCAGTAAGTTTGACCACTTTGTTTTCTTATATTGTTAAGTTTACAGACAAGAATATGCAGTTAAATAACAAAGGTGATTTAAAATCCTCCCTTTAGTGACATAGTAAAAAATTTTTAAATATACAGTTCTAATTAAGAAAGTGGCACAAGATATGTTTTAAAGACTTAAGTGAAGTGTTTTCAAGTTACGTTGCAGAAAGAAAAAGTTGTAAAATGTCTGTAAGTATATAATTTGTACTTTAAGTGATTCATAATCTTTTAAATATAAAAAATTTAGAAGTGATAATAATTTCATCGATATTAAATAGATACTTTTCAAAACTCAAGGGAAAACTCCTCATTGCAATTTTTTTCAACTGGAAACTTTGGATGAGCAGTTAATACCAACGAAGTTTTTTCAGCAATAGCACGTTTTCTGTGTATTAATCGCGTAAATAATTTTTTTCTTGTTGTTAGTGACAGTTAATTTTTTTTCTTTCAATTTGTTCATGAGTTAATAATTTTATTATGGAGGGGTCTTTGCCAAAAGTTCAATGGAAATAAACTCGAGAACAATCCTGGATAAAACGTGTTAAGTCAAAGTTTGCCTTAAGTGTCATCATCAGCAAAAAATTTAAAATCGAGACAACGAGAAAATACCAGGAATCAAAAAATTAAGGAAAAAATCGACTAAATATATCTAAATTTTACCTAGTGTAATGGAAATAATTAAATGAAATCTACTTAAAATGATGAATTGTTCATGTCATCTTCAGCATAAATTTTGAAATCAAAACAATAATAAATTATCCGGGAACAAAAAATTTAGGAAAAAATTGACTCATTATGTCTAAATGTCTAAATTTCACCGTAGTGTAACGAAAATAATTAAATGAAATCTACTCAAAATGATGAATTATTCATGTCATCATCAGCATAAATCGAAACAATAACAAATTACTAGGAAACAAAAAATTTAGGAAAAAATTGACTCATTATGTCTAAATGTCCTTACCGTAGTGCAACGAAAAAAAATTAAATGAAATCTACCAAAAAGGATGAATTATTCATATCTAGTGGAGTCGTTCGGGTATTCGAAAATCCCTTGACGAAATCGAGTAATTTTTTTTCCCAATCGATACAGTAGGATCCCCTCGACATTCTGAAATGATTTGTGTAGGGCGCCGCATTGGGGGGAGGGGGGCACGCCACGTAAATCAAACCTACAACGGAAAATCGAAAATAACTCAGCCGGTTTTGATGCTACAAAAATGAGCTTGACAGAGCGCGTAAGCTCGAACAAACCCGATCCCGATATCTCAATGAGTTCGCGAATTAACGCGATTTTTAACTGCAGAAACAATAAAATTTAATTAATTATATCTCGAGAAGGGGCGGAGTTGGGGCATCAATTTTTCGCGAATTAACGGGTGATACCGAGTACTTTGATGGGCCGGAGGCTGGTGTTGGTGGGGCAATTAGGAGGGGAGTCAGGGGGATTGGAGATTTTTTACATAAATGCTAATAAGTGGTTTATTAATCGAGCTACGGGTATCAGGCCGGATTCAATTTGTTCATTTTCTTTTTTATCAGCTACGAGGTGGGATTGGCGAAAAATTTTTATTTTCCCAAATGCGCGCTGGGCGTGACGCGGCATACAAGAAATGGCCAACTCCGAAAACTTTAGATATCATGTTTAATTTTGGTATGTGTTAATAGGATATAGAACCTCAAAGTTTAGTTAGAAAAGTTATTTAATTGTTCCACCAGTGGCGTCGCTGCAAACATGTCCTTTGATATTTTTTACAAAAAAGATGGTACGCCACTGATATTTTTACATGTGGCTTTTCTGATTGGCCTGTTCAATTCTCCATGAAAACGATCTCTTGAGATTTTCTCGTCAGACGCATCGTTCTTGATTAAAACCACTAAATTCATATTGAAACTCATTATTTTTAACATTGATAAAATAATTAATGATAATTTTTTTTCATTTCATTTGCGAAAATAAAAATTAAAAGTCATCGAATTGCCCATTCCAACGATTTTTATAAAAAAAAAATAACATTAATTATTTTATCAATGTTAAAAATATTGAGTTTCAATATGAATTTAGTGGTTTTAATCAAGAATGCGTCAGACGAGAAAAACTCAAGAGACAGTTTTCATGGAGAATTGAACAGGCCAATCAGAAAAAATATCCACATGGAAAAATATCAGTGGCGTACCATCTTTTTTGTAAAAAATATCAAAGGACATGTTTGCAGCGACGCCACTGATGGAACAATTGAATAACTTTTCTAACTAAAATTTGTGGTTCTATATCCTATTAACACATACCAAAATTAAACATAATATCTAAAGTATTTTCGGAGATGGCCATATCTTATATGCCGCGCCCAGCGCGCATTTGGGAAAATAAAAATTTTTCGCCAATCCCACCTCGTAGCTGACAAAAAAAATGAACAAATTGAATCCGGCCTGATCCCCGTAGCTCGATTAATAAACTACTTATTAGCATTTATGTAAAAAATTTCCAATCCCCTTACTCCCCTCCTAATTGCCCCCCCAACCCCAGCCTCCGGCCCATCAAAGTACTCGGTATCACCCGTTAATTCGCGAAAATTGATGCCCCAACTCAGCCCCTTCTCGAGATATAACTAATTAAATTTCATTGTTTTTGCAGTTAAAAATCGCGTTAATTCGCGAATCATTGAGATATCGGGATCGGGTTTGTTCGAGCTTACGCGCTCTGTCAAGCTCTTCAATTTTGCTTTTCAAATTTTTTTTGTAGCATCAAAACTGGCTGTAGCGTGCCCCCCTCCCCTCCCATGCGGCGCCCTACACAAATCATTTCAGAATGTCGAGGGGATCCTACTATATCGATTGAGAAAAAAAATTACTCGATTCCGTCCCGTCCGAGCCGTTTATTTCGCCAGGACGACTCCACTAATCATCATCAGCATACATTTTAAAATCGAAACAATCAAAATTTATCCGGGAACAAAAAATTTAGGAAAAAATTTACTCTTTATGTCTAAATTTTACCGTAGTGTAAAGAAGAAAATTAATAACAATGTCATCTTCAGCATCATTTTTAAAATCGAAACAATAATGAAATAGGAAACAAAAAATTTAGAAAAAATTGAACTCATTATGTCTAAATGTCTAAATTTAACCGTAGTGCAACGCAAAAAACTTAAAAGAAATC
Organism: Barypeithes pellucidus; assembly: GCA_963991005.1. Lineage (NCBI taxonomy): Eukaryota > Metazoa > Arthropoda > Insecta > Coleoptera > Curculionidae > Barypeithes > Barypeithes pellucidus. The sequence continues at coordinate 38,157,573 of OZ022563.1, read as the reverse complement.
TACCAAAAAGGATGAATTATTCATGTTATCATCAGCATAAATTTTAAAATCGAAACATTAACAAATTATCTGGGAACAAAAAATTTAGTAAAAAATTGACTTATTATGCCTAAATTTTACCATAGTGTAACGAAGAAAATTAGTAACAATATCATAATCAGCATAAATTTTAAAATCGAAACAATAACAAAATACCAGGGAACAAAAAAAAATGGATTCATTATGTCTAAATGTTTAAATTTTACCGTAGTGTAACGAAAATAATTAAATAAAATCTACTAAATAGATGAATTATTACTATGAGTCGGATTTTTGTTTATAAGAGTGAATACACTCAAGAAAACGAAACAGGAAATGATACATAAGTCGACAACAATGGTACATTGTAGACCTAGGAGGAAAAGCTGAGCATTCCCGAACGACTAGGAATATGGCTTTTCCAAAAATCGACAATTATTCACAGGACATAAATCATTATTATAATCAACTTGTTAAAATTCTGGAAGAAAAAGTCAGTATTTCCTTAAACTTAGTCGTTGCCTGGTAAAGGAAAATAACTCTAACGAAATAATAGTTCCTTACAGTAAAGTAATAATGTTTCCTTACAGTTATTTTCAGTTGCCTGGCAACGACTAAGTGTACGGAAACATTGATCTTTCCTTTCGAAAATGTTATCAAAAATGTCAATATTTCTTATCAATTTTTGGAAAACATAATATATTGCATCTTTTATACAGGAGATCCAAAAAAAGAGGCCAATTAATAATATGACTGTATTAACATCGTTTTTCATTTTAGATCCAAAAATTAACACTAAACCTAATAATATAATCGAAATTTTTTAAGAGACAAAAAATTATCCAAAGAAATTAAGCACCGGCGCTTATACTAAAAATAGGAAGGGGGGGGGGGGGGGGGTTGTTAGTGGACACCTCGTATTTTTATTATTTGATTTGTTTCGTTCTTTTTAAACGATGTGACTGTATGGTACGAAATTCGAAATTAATATCTTATTAAATACTAAAATTATTTTTATATTTAAAACGTATGCATATCAAACATGCATGTCTAAAATCTCAGGATTATATTTTAAATTTAAATTAATTACTTACTTAGCTCTAAGGGCCAGCTGCCGATCATTTGGACACACAAATCGGTTGGGTTTTTCACTGGAACTGGCACCGAAGTCCATCATAATATTCCTGCAAAATATCATTCTTTATAATTTAACTAATTTTTTTCTATTTTTATATACAATGTGTCCAAGATAAGGATGGCCAATACAGGGATCTCGGAAACCGTAAGAGATACGAAGTCGGTTAAATGGAGGTAAAGTTGCGCATTTATGTGCCTAATAATATGCCGTTCAGAAAGTTTTAAAATTCCGAGTAGTTACGTAGATATCCGGAAAAAACGAAATTCTGAAAAATCGTTTTATTATATTATTCTTAGGTTTTTTGAGTAAAGTAAATTGCACTTTTGAATTGTCACGTTTTCCGCTCTATCTAACAGCGTTAATTGTTTTGTAATCCGGCGAGTCGTCTTCGAAGGGCCATTATCAACTTTCTTTTTTTAAATACGGTCCTGTTTTTCTGATATTAGAATGTTTTTCTGATATTATAATTTGAGAGCATTTTTTCTTCCGAATGCAACGATGTATGACACATTGTGGTTTAATGACGTTTCGAGGGATTTTTGAACAACGTCAGGAAATTTTGGGATACGATCCTGTATTTTCATAATTTTATAAATAATATCTCATAAGTAAGCTCTAAATTTTTTGCTTATGTTGGACTAGTTCAATAAATAACAAATAATTTAATAATAAACCACAAATAAGTAAACAAAAATCATACCAAAAAAGTAATAAAACGAACACGAAAAAGTAAGGAACTACATAATCAGGTGTTCAAAATGATTTCCGTTATTCTCTCAGCACAAATAACATCTTCTAACTGCCACATAACCAATAAAATAAAACATGCGATAGAATATCAAACTTTTCAGCATTTGTAAAATTTAACATATTTTTGGACAATAGAAAACCTCTTAAAACGCTTTCAAACGGTCATAATGGGAATGTCAAGCGAAACAAATCAAGCGTCACCATCTTAATTTTTTGTTTCAAACGCCTACTTTTCTTTTAAATCCCGAATCAACAGAAGTTTGAAATAATGTTTCTGTATTTTGTGCACTTATTTGTGGTTTATTATTAAATTATTTGTAATTTATTGAACTAGTCCAACATAAGTAAAATTTTAGAGCTTACTTACGAGAAATTATTTATAAAATTAGGAGAAATACAGGACCGTATCCTAAAATTTACTGATGTTGTTCAAAAAACCCTCGAAACGTCATTAAATCACAATGTGTCATACATCGTTGCATTCGGAAGAAAAAATGATCTCAAATTCCAATATCAGAAAAACAGGATCGTATTTAAAAAAGAAAGTTGATAACGGCCCTTCGAAGACGACTCGTCGGATTACAAAACAATTAACGCTGTTAGATAGAGCGGAAAAAGTGGCAATGCAAAAGTGCAATTTACTTTAGAATTCGATCTCAAAAAAACTCATTAAAACAATAAAACGATTTTTCAGAATTTCGTTTTTTTCCGGATATTTCCGGCATTACTCGGAATTTTAAAACTTACTAAACAGCATATTATTAGGCACATAAATGCGCAACTTTACCTCCATTTAACCGACTTCGTATCTCTTACGGTTTCCGAGATCCCTGTACTGACCCTCCTTATCTTGGACACGTTGTATGTAAAGAGTCGCCGATTGTTTCGTCAGTTTCATATTATATTTTTACTATACCGGGTATTTCAAGACTTATAAATACAATAGTAGGTAGTTGTTAGTTCGAAGAGCACAATATCCTATTTACCAACTTTGTCTGAAATTGTTATTGACAAAGTAAAAATGGTTCAAATTTTTATTTCCATATTTATTTAACTTACTAAAGTTGGTAGAAAGTAAGATTTTTTACCATATAAAGTTATATTATACAGAGAGTTTTCCAGCGTATTGTAGTCATCCATATAGGAGGCCATGGAATCCATGTCAAACGCCGCACGCTGTTTCCCGTAGCCCCAATTACTGACAGTAGTTAAATTTAAAAATGGAACGGTTTGAGAAGTAACTTTTGTGTAAGATTTGTAAAGAATTTAGTGAAATTAAAATGTATCATCGGAATTTTAAGTTTCTAACGTATTTACTAGAAGAATGTGGGTCAGACTTCTATTCGTCTAATTTCTTTAATATAATTAAATATCGTCTTCTATTGGTTTCTACCAAATACAGACTTCTTCGTAGACAGCAGCAAAGCGAAATTGTTTCGAAGTACTATATTTATTTCATCAAACATATAAAATTTATAAATTTTGATGACTGTGTGCTCCGTATTCCCCATTAAAAAATGAAGAAGTGGCCAAAGAATTTCAAGAACATTTAGACGTTGTAATCGAAAATAATTAGGTACTTGTAAACTATAATAAATAACAATAATTTGCTGTATTTATTTGTTTTTAATTTATATAATAATGTCTAGTAAAAGGTTCAGAATAATTAGAAATATAAAATTATTAAAATATCAGGTTCAGTCAAGCAAAATGTAATTCTATACACAAACGTAAAAAAATTGCCACTGTAATCACTTCCTGCCGCCTTAAGGAGGAGAAAAATATCCGGAAATTTGCTTAGTTACAGCCGGAACGGGTTTGTTCGTTTGTTCTGTAATTTAAACTATAAAAAAGTTATAGTGGTGAGCATTCCTCCTGCAACACCCTGTATTTCTGCAATTGTTTGTAATTTAATACAAACCTAAAATAGGGTCGAATTAAACGGTTAAAGGTCGAATTTAACACTAAAAAACCCAGGCAGCAGTTTTCTCTAAAAAGGTCAACATTACAGAACCGGAAATAGTCATGGCCGGACACGCAGTCCCACTGGCTTCATCTATTAATTTGCTGGGCGTCAATCTGGGAGGAAATATGGCATAACCACGTTGTGGCAATCGCCAAGATAGCTTCTCAGAAGCTTGCGGTACTCTTCCGAACCAGAAAGTTGTACAGACCTCAACAACTTTTGACACTATACGAAGCCCAGATTCGACCATCACTAGAATACTGCTCTCATGTCTGGAGCTCTGCACCCAAAAAATACTCTTCGGCTACTGGATTCCATCGAAAGGAGGGCTATTCGTCTGATCGGAGACCACGAGCTGACGAAGAACTTCGACAGTCTAGCTATAACATCGAAGACAGGTTGGGGATTTGACTCTCTTTTACAGATATTTTCATGGAAGGTGCTCGGCTGACCTTGTCCTCTTAATTCCGCCCAGAGCGACGAATAGCAGAAATACACGATGAACCACTGTGTGGTTAAGCTTACTACTCCTCGAACTTCAATATTTAAGAATTCTTTCATCTGGAGGACTACATCCTTGTGGAACGACCTTCCCGAGGTCGTTCTTCCCAACGAATATAACCTCCAACGATTCAAAACCAACGTGAATCGCTTTTTGCGCACACGCACCACTCCCAGAGTGCCCTAAATGATTTTTCCTATAGTGCTTGTGTTTGATCATAAAAAAAACAAAAAACAAAGGGTGTTATGGAAATGGCTTATTATATTTAAATGGGTGACTCCTTAGATGTCCTAAAGCAACCTTAAATACTTTTTTACATCGAATATCGAAATACTTAGTTAAAAACCTCTTATATTACACGGCGTACTGCCGCAGGCCACGTCCTACGTTTTCAGTTAACAAGTGTTTGTAGGTCAATAGACTAGCAATGATGCCAGGTCACAAATTCCCCGTGCTTGTATACGAATTTTAAAGTTAAGGTATTTCTGGCTTAAATAAGGTGTTAAGTTTACCAATTGTAGCATTACCGTTACGTTGGGAAGTAATTTATAATAGGTAATAAATGTTGTGCTGTGTCAAATTTGTGTGATGTTACTATTGGTTGTTGCAAAACATACATTTTTTGCTATATATCTTTCTATGGAAATCTTTAAACGAATTGTTTTTAAATAAGAACTAAAGTAAGGGAGCATGTGTCGCTTATTGTTTTTCTCTAAAGAGTTTGATAAATAAATGACGTCTTTTTGATAAAAACTGCATTCTACATGAAGGTGTCTCTTAAATTACTGCGTATTTCTGATCGCTACCAATTCTCTTCATTGCAAAAAACACCTTTCACCGTAATTTTATACAAAGAATGTTCAGGAAGGTATGACAGAATGAAAGAAATGTTAAATGATAATATTTTTTCTAAAGTGTTCGACTACGTCTAAATATGACACCAGCGTTCACCGACTTGTTTTGAGTCTTGACCACATATATATTATAACCATTATATTGCCAATACAAACGTTCCAAAATACAAAAAGTGTCCCCGCTATGGGAGGTGGCGTGGTACTATTGAGTTTGCGCAGTAGGGTGGAAATTTTATCGATCGCGTTAGAGCCCGCCCGAAATTATTTGTTTGTTGTTATTCGTCGCCATCTTTGATTCTGGATGCTTTTCCAAATTACAGAATAAAAAGTGGTTCGTCCACATTGTTGTCGGTATATTAGTGCTTATAAACTTTCATTACCTGACAACATTTATTGTGAAGGAGTTTTTAATTTGTTGTGATTCGCTGTTTGATAGGCTAGTGGCTTGATTTATTTAAGATGAAAGGACCAAACTGCATGGTGCTTTTTTGTAAAAGTCGTGGATCAATACCAGGTATAAAGTATGTCAGGTATGTACATGTATACGAAAATATTTTGCTTATCACATTACTCGATCTTCCGAACCGAATTAAACTAAAAAGCTTGTCACTCGTATAAAATATAATATATACATATGTGGCCACTACCTAACCTTGAAATTAATGTATTTTTAATTTGGTGCATTAGCAGCTGATAATAATTCTCAAAATAGTCAATATAGAAATTCACTCTTAATTTTTGGTTTAGAAAAAAGTGAGTTTAAGAAATTTACGACGTCGGATGAAAGTTAAATTAAAGCTCATCGTGTCGATTGTTACAACTATTTGGACGGAATTTGGCACCAAAAATTTACACCAATCAGGGCACCGTCGGATCATCATATCGTCAGAAATCGTATGCATGGAACGCCGTCTTAATTCGAAATAATCGAAATTTTGGTTGCAATATTTTTCCTAACTAACCAGTGAAATTTACATTAAAAAAGTTGAAATCCGGTCCTGTCGAATGTTTACTTTCATAAGGAAATTTCCGATCCGCGCAAACTCACTATTACCCCTTCGATGCCCATAGCGGGGACATAATTGCAGATGGTATTAGCAATATAATGATTATATATATGTGGTCTTGACCTACCTTATTAGATTTATTGACAACTCTGGCCGGTGCCTACTATGTAGTTTTTCAGCTTTGACATAAGGAGAATATCTCGCGTATTAATTCACAGTTTCTACCATATTATTATATGGTTATTTTCCTTCAATTTGTTTTCATCTCAGCATTTGTAAGTTTAAGTAAGTATTTTAAGTAAATTTCATGGCATCCTGTATATCGTAGATTTTTTATCCTTTTAGTCGGAACTTTTCCTTATTGGGTGCTTTCATCATTATTTTAAATAGGGAAAATAAGAAAACTTTTGTTCGTTTAAGTAGTAATATTTTTCCAGAGCAGAAAAAAAGCCGAATAAATAAAAGCGAAACACATTAAATTCTTAAGTCTTGGAAACTTAAAGAAAAGTCAACATTTTCAAGATTCCTTATTAGCTGCTTGCATCTTTAAAGTTTCTTAAAAATAACTTTTATTTCTATTCGTAAAACAATTTAAATTTAATTATGAGATTTCAGCTTATTGAAAAAAATGTTGCAATGACAGTACCCAAGTACTGTAAAATGTAAGCAAAATAAAAGCAGGCCCTAAAAAATAGTCCATAAGTCAAAATCTTACTAATTATAACCATATCCTAAAGGGTGGTATAATTTTACAGGAATGTATTAAAATTTGATGAAATGAAACGATCCTACAGTCTAAAAAATGCATTGGTATCTAAAACTAATTTTATCTTGCTGTTAAAGTTTTAGCTTATACAAAAGTAATTTCTAGTTAGCAAAACAAATTTTCGTTTTATCTGAATTACGATGAATAAGATGATCTAGTTAACAGAACTAACTCTTATTTTTAACTACTTCTTAGTTAACATAACTATATTATCATGTTGAAATCAACACTTTTTTGTTACCTAGCTCCCTATACTAATTTACCTAGTCATTACTATTGGCCAGATATAGGTAGTAGTAATAAGCAGGTACGATCTATGACGTCACACCAACTGCCGCCATTTGCTGCTAGGAGATGGCGCTGCGCGCTATATTTTCTCGACTACCGTTGATAATAGGGCGTGAAGTATTCCTATCCTGTACTGACGAGAATAAAAGAGTTCGATACCGGTCTGCAGGTGGTTACATCCTATCAATGGAAAAGGCTTCCTTTTCTTGGTAGTACCATTCTATCTGAAATAGTATTTAAGTGCTAACTGTGTAGACTAAATATGCCCTTTGTAATAAGTTATCGTCGAGTCGTCTTGAGAAATAATAATTTTTCCATACATTGGTATTTAATATTTCTTTGCTCTTTTAACAATAAAATAGGTAATAATTAACAAACACAATTATTGAAACAACAATATGATGTTGCTCCTAATGACTAACTATATTGGTTACCGTAAGAATATTTATTCTTTCGGGTACTAGAAGTACTTGGTTGACTTAAAAAGAGTTATTAGTGACTCCAACTAGAATGATCGTAGCAATAAAATTTGGCCTTCGATACTAAATTTCCTATTATCGCCATTTTCACTAAATTTTCTTGTTATGGGGACTAAGATCTTGGTATCCTAAACTAGACCATTTTTTAGAGTGTAGTGGGTAAGACACAAAAAAATTAAAAGTTGAAAAATATAAACTTATGTTGAGCTGAACTAAAAAATTGAACAAAAAACTTAATTGCGATAAGTATATGGTTCAATATATTTTTCATGTAGTCATGACGACACGTTTCGTTTATTTCTCTTTTCCATAAATGCTCTCCGTGCACGACAAAGCTTTGATTGCTGAAGCCTCCCATCAAAATATTTCCTGAAATGTAATTTTTGCATATGGGAGATGGTATCTTATGTAAATTCAATTTGATAAAAGTTTTTGTTGCTTAACTTTTGCTATTCCAAGCGGATCGGGCTAAAACTTTGTATGTCAGATTTAAAACCATATACAAGGTGTGTGTGTGGGTGTTCTAAAGGAAGCCTTTATACTTTTTTAAATCGACCGTCTTTAATCCACTATGCAAGAACGAATGAACGAACAAACCCAACAATCCGTTGTTCGCTACCACGATGATTCGTGATGGAACTTCCGCCCACGTCTCTTCCCGGAAAAAACACCGTGCCGCAGAAACATGAAACTGAATACGTCTCAATGCATTGTTCTTGTTTGACGAATCGATTTAAACATTCATAGTTCGGATTTCGTTCTCAAATAACGTAAAACGATTTTACTTACTAGTGAAATTGCTTATCCAAAAAAATTCCAAGAATCCAAAATGTTAAGGTTTGCAAACGTTAACTAAATATTAATTTTTCTAGAAATTATAATATGGCTATGGCCTAAAATTCATAATAAATTTACGGAGTGGTATCAAGTTGGTTAGTGTTCACTCACTCGATGGTTTTATGGGGTATCTCCGTTATTAATAAAGATAGAAGGATGCAGTTGTCGCAGCACCATGCTACTATTTTATGAAGCAAATGATACCGCAATCTGAATTTTTCTGGGCCTGCTTGTTTTTGGTATATATCTAGTTCGGCATTACGTCGATTACGATATTTTGTTTTTGACATTTTATTTCCACTTGGTTGGTTGATTGGTTGGTTAAAGGCGGGAGTCGGGTGCGAGGCCCGAACTTCTATCACTACAGCCTTCTAGTTTATCGTGTACACTGATCTTGTTAGACAATATTTGCTCCTTCTATGAGGTCCTTCTACCAAGTCTGTCATGTGAGAGGTTGTATCCATATTGGATGTTTGCGAAGATCTTAAGTCTTCTGCTAGACAGCGCTTCGCAGCAGTAAATTATATGGGGGGCAGTTTCATCTTCTTCGCCGCAGAGTCTGCATTCAATTGATCCATTGTAGATTTCTATACGTTGAAGGTGTTTTCGTAAGTGACAGTGGCCTGTTAGCAGACCAGTAAGCTATTTCCACTGGGGCCGCATCAGGATTAGCATCCCATTTGATAGTATCCTCTATGGTTTTCCAATTGCGGCCAGTGCGTGTATTTGACCAGATAAACCTTGCCTTGCCTTGCCTTCTAGAAAGATGTTGTTTTTGCGACCATCTAAATTTTTTCCCACTTAGTGATTCGCGGACCCCTAAATAGTTGCTCGCGGACCCCCCAAAGGGTCCGTGGACCCCAGTTTGAGGAACGCTGCCTAGCTTATTAAGAAGAAATAAAATGGTCCGAATCCAGTGAAGTTCAATAGTTCTCAGGAAAAAAAAATGTTGCCTTTTTTAAATAGGTCACTAAATATATTTTTTAATAATAATAATAATTAATAGTAATTTCGTTTCCAACAACCTTCTCAGAAATATATATTACTTTATTTTTAGTCTTATCAGGATTCCGGAGTAGGTACCTGTCAACAAGTTTTCCTCCCAAGCGTTTATTCCTGTTTTAAGAAAAAAATGTCAAAGGAAAAAAACTTTGTAATAGAACTAGAAGTCGCAGAAAGTCTATATTTTTTGTTTCGGAAGATTTTTAGATTTAATTTTTTTACTCCTCCATCTAGAAGACAATTATGGACAAACCCGAACAAACCCGAGTTAACAAAATTTATACATCTTTCGTTAATTTTTTTTTTTAAATGTACAGTTTTCATAGGAAACGAAAACTCCGTTTTTCAGCGTAGAAAATTGAAGTATAGACCCCGATCACGTGCAGTCTCTTTCTTCCGATTATCGTTGTTTCTGTCGGCGTACCGATTACGGGCGGACGCTCGACACATTCTTCTAACTGCAAGGGAAGATCCAATTCGCCTCGTGCCTCCAAAGCGTGAAACCAACAGGGGTCAAATCGGAGATTTCGACAGACTCCGGCATCCTCCTAAAGTTATTTCCGAAATTTACGTGTTTAAAAAATCCCTTTTTTTCAATAAGCCGTGACGGGTTTAAAAAAAGCAGACCACATTCAGTTTGTTCGTAATGAAAAGAGTTTCTGCGCCTGTCAGCGTATTCATGTTCTCTAAGTTGTTTTATAACTTCTAATTAATAGTAAAAAATCAGTTTGTCCTAAGCCAATGTAATCTCTGAAAAATAGGACGTCCTCGTTTGCTATATCCAGCAACGTAACGATGGAGCGTTAGAAGTGTATTTCAATGATAAATATAACCCATTCTGTAGCATATAATTCTATGAAATTTATAAACTTTTTTAAATTACTTAAATATTCCGAAAGACGAGAGCCTGATAAAATAAATGTTTCCAATGATAAAATCAAATTTAATTGAACAAGGTAATTATCGACCTAAAATCTACCACAAGGAGAATCGTGAAAATGATGAAATAAATGTGCTTTTGCTTCAATTGAAACAAATCCTATTATAATAATAAATAGTAACCATGTGTAAAACATGTCTAACGCTTAATGGAGAAAAATTTAAGCAATATTTATGAGATAGTTCCATTAATGTTCAATTTTTGTTTTTAATATTTAACCGCGCCAGTAATTGCTCTTTTTTAGATAGTCATCATCATGGCGTAGCAAAAAAATTGAATATTTTCTAAAAAAAGTAAATTTCGGAAAAATAAAAATAAAGTGTTATAAGAAGCTTCTAAATTATTATTAGAAAATAATATACAGGGTGTTATGGAAATTACGTATTATATTTAAATGGGTGACTCCTTGGGTGTCCTAGAGAAGCGCTACATATTTTATTTTACCCCCTTACTCACATATAAAATAATAAAAATAAATTATTTATCTACCTAAAGAGAAAGGAAATCCAGGCACAAACACAATCAGTTTTTCTTCTTTTTCATGGGAACACTCCTGGAAATACTTTATGTACACACAGTAATAGTGAAACAGAACCGATAGTTAGCTTTTGAAAATACAATAATACAGATTATACTACAGATTATTAGATTTTATTACACGAGACGAAATTTGACATCCAGAAGAAATAACCGATCTTAAACTGAGCAATTTAGTTTCGTCAATAAAAACATTTATGGACTGGCAAGATACTTGCGTAAACCGAAATAACAGAGCGGATTACTGCGAGTGTGTTAGTTATAGATGAAATACAACGTATCTGGCCGCTGGTTGGTCTTTAACTAACAGCCCGCAAGCGTGTGGCGTTATACGAACACTTCGGCTCAGCCGTTTTAAGCCGTCAAGAGGTCATTTGCATTTGACGTAGTGACGTACGTGCCTATTTCAAACTTATTTAATACTATTCTTTATGTTTATTCTGGTTGTTTAAAGCATTTTTTTTTCGTAAAGTTTCTTAAATTAATTGTACAATAAGGTATTACAGAATGGGAAATTGTTTATATTATTTATTTTGTCTAAAGAGTTTAAGGTATGACAACACCGGTCAGAATTCGCTTTTTGTTTACATGTATCGCAGTGCCCCACAGGTGTTTTTCTGGTTTCACGTCAGGTCACTTTTACCGCTGAATGATTTGAAAGCGCTATTTATGGGTATTTTTCATCAATTTGTCTTTATCTCAAGAATTGCCGGTTTAAATATAATACGTCATTTCCATAACATCCTGTATTATAATTAGAAAGGAAATTTGTTTTTTTCCTTGAAAACTATTGAACGTAAAAAAATTTGAGTATGTCACTAGATCATAGGTAAAAAACTACAAAGAGAAAATTGTATTTCTTTTTGATTATACAGTGAGTCCCAGAAGAAATGTCTAAATTCATTTAAAATTCAGCGGTAAGTTTTTTCAAAAAACGCTCGTACCCGTCGATTTTGATTTTTTTATTTATTTTTTCTTGTGGTAATTTCATGTATACAGGGTAGCTCAAAAATAAGTTACGACCATCAACTTCATTTTTTCAAATGAAAACATATATTTTTTATTTCATTTTTGAATTTTGCATTGAATTCTAAGCATGTTTCATGTACCATGTCCTATACATAAACTCAACAGTTATTGAAAAAATTAGGATTGAACATATCATTTAGGGAATCCAACGATCTATCAAAAAGCTTCTGGCAATATGGCATTTTGGGCTCCATAATAAGTAAGAGTGTACTGTCTCACTGTCACCGTTTATTTCCATAGAAACTGTATGACAATTTTATTTCAAATAAGTATAATTATTGTCAAGCGTAGTTTCAAAGTTGCGGTTTTCACAATAATGGTGAAGTTAACGGAACGGGAAAAAAAATTGAAATTCTATGCATTCTGTGAACCTCTATCATCCAATGCGGATTTTCTGTTGCCCAATATCGACAATTTTGTCTGTTCACATTACCATTCAAATAGAACGTAGCTTCATCCGAAAAAATAATATTTTTTACTAAATTATTATCTAGATTGCACATATTTTGCATGCGTCCGCAAAACTCACTTCGCCTATCGAAATCATCTTCAAATAACTCATGCACTGGAATAACTTTGTATGGGTGATATTTGTGCTTTTGAACTACTACGTGCTACAGGGGAGTACATGGATTTTCTTCCAAGGAAAGCAAAACGTCAAGTTGTTCATTTTCATCTCGAGTAGCACGACCAGATTTAGGCAAATCTCTAACATGACCGAATTCTCTAAACTTAGCCTCTATTCTACTCACCATCTTTTGACATATGGGAGGACGATCAGGATGGATTTCATTAAATAATTGGGCTGTTTCTATTTGAGTACGTGTTTTATCACCAAACCCAACCATGCATAGAATTTCAATTTTTTCCCGTTCCGTTAACTTCACCATTATTGTGAAAACCGCAACTTTGAAACTACGCTTGACAATAATTATACTTATTTGAAATAAAATTGTCATACAGTTTCTATGGAAATAAACGGTGACAGTGAGACAGTACACTCTTACTTATTATGGAGCCCAAAATGCCATATTGCCAGAAGATAGATCGATAACTGTTGAGTTTATGTATAGGACATGGTACATGAAACATGCTTAGAATTCAATGCAAAATTCAAAAATGAAATAAAAAATATATGTTTTCATTTGAAAAAATGAAGTTGATCGTCGTAACTTATTTTTGAGCTACCCTGTATACATGAAATTTCCACAAAAAAAAATAAATTAAAAAATCAAAATCGACGGGTACGAGCGTTTTTTGAAAAAACTTACCTCTGAATTTTAAATGAATTTAGACATTTCTTCTGGGACTCACTGTAGAATACCTCACTGAACCTAAAATGTAAAATTCTGAAAAACATCCGTATATCAGAAAAAAGAAGGCCTAGAAAAATTCTAATTGCGGCATCCTGTCTTTCATAAAAAGTAGCACAGTTTTGCGGAAACCGCATCCTTCTATGTTTATTATTAACGGAAATAGGTACCCCCTAAAAACCATCGGAAACGGACACCCCCCGTACATACAATCATTTTTAAGTAGGCTCAAATATGTATTTATTTTGATTCGATACATCTTAACTAACGGTTGTCAATTTGGTTAGTTTGCCATTTTCAAGTACAAAAAAAGGAGAATAAGATTAATTTAATGATTTGTTAATTTTTAGTAACAATTTGTCTAATATAGTACCTATGTACTAAACCCATTAAGATTGGGTAACATATACATACATTATTAGGAATTTTAATACAAATACCGCATGTATCTTTTTCCACTTCGTCTGTCTGATGTGCTTTCACATTTTAACCGAGGGACAATAAAGCTTTGATCAATGTTGCGAATATTTTTAGCCTACTACATTTTTCAAGCTAAAATAAAAACCGCATCTTTGAAATATTCAACCGTCATTATAAGGAAGTATAGGAATTTGAACATTGACGGTAAAATAAATATAAATTGTGTGCAAAATTTATTTAAACACTTACGATTTTATTTTACAAAGTCAATATGGTTAGCTACACGGTATCTTCTGCAACAATGTTGATTTACTAACCATTTAGTAAATGGTCGGTGTTTTTAAGTTTAAATTATATACAAAACACATTCTAAACATTAAAGAAGTAGTCAAAGCGCTATTTTTAATAATACAACGTGTCCAAGATTAGGAGGGCCAGTACAGGAATCTCGGAAACCGTAAGACATACGAAGTCGGTTAAATGGAGGTAAAGTTGCGTATTTACGTGCCTAATAATATGCCGTTTAGAAAGTTTTAAAAATCCGAGTAGTTCCGGAGATATCCAAAAAAAAACGAAATTCTGAAAAATCGTTTTATTTTAATTTTATTTACATTAGAGTACTTTAGTGTGATTCGTCCAATAAGTCTCACTGTTCCCCCCTAGAGATCTTCACGTAAATCATTCAATTATCCTCAATAGCAGTTTAGAAACATTCTTAGATTTCCTGCATATCTACACCGATGCTTCAAAATCTGAACCTGCATGCGGTGGGGCCTTGTATATCCCCAAAATCAACTTGGAAAATAAATTTAAATTAAATTCCAGCTTCTAAACTTTCACCTGCGAAGCAATCCCTATCCTGGTACCTATCAATTTTTGCATTACCTCGGAGCACAATAAAAAAAACTGAATAGCTGGATTACCGCAAGTGTCCAATTCTTTCAATATAAAACAGGCACTAAATAAGATTAATCAATATAATAAAGTGCTGGAATTCATGTGGATCAAGACCCACACAGGTCCAGCACAAAATGAAGTTGTGGATAAACTTGCTAAAGACGCCATACTTCATGGTACACCTAAGGACTATCCTATGAACTTATCACTCACTCCTATCTTATTTCCAAAAATAAAAGTCTAGTATAGAGGCATAAATATAGAATAGACATAAATACAAGACTGTCACAGAGCGAGAAGAGTGTGACCTTGTGTTCTTCCTGTTAGGGAATAAAATACTATAAACTGCCTATATTGAACTAACTTAATCTAAATACTTGAACTAACGAATCAATAAATCAATTACCGACTGGCCGAAGCCAACACAAAAAAATTACTTATCGTGGAAATATTAAAGATCAAAAATTATATTCTTGAAACATTTCTGGTGGTGAGTTCGATGTTTATAATGGGTACCCCGTTCTGCCCCAGTACCCCGTTGCCCCTACAGTATAAGAGGTCGACCACGAAAAGTTTTTTAATAACAATTTTGTCTGTTTTAAATCTTATTGGTAATTAAAAATGTCACCAGTCTTCATTCCCCGATCTCAAATGATGCGTAAATATGAATTTCGTTCTGCATTGACAAGTTTTCTTAATAACCAACCGCAAATTCCAGCTTTCAATCAGCAGCAGAAACAAACAAGAAAATTATTATTTTTAGAAAATTATATTCTGCTCTCAATAACTTAAGTCTAGTGTATCTGACATAACAATTTTTTGTCCAAGAAAAATGCCAGCCTCAGAGTTTATTATAAATAATATTTTAATGACCGATATTTGAGTGTTATCTTAAGTTAGACCTTAGCTAAGGTATCCTTCACGCAAAGGTAAAACCGAGAGTAAGTAAACCTTAAAAAACTATGTTTTGAAATAATTTAAGGGTCAGTTGACGCGTTAAGTGGAAGATTAACACGTAAGGACGTGAGATATTTTTCTAGTAGATGAGAGTTACAGAGAACTTTCATACTGTCAAACTTGTGTTAAGGATGACTTATGTACTTCTGTACCTTAAGGTGACTTTGAAATATTATCCCTGAGTATCTTAAGAATACAGAAGTTTACTCTTGTTTCTCATGTGGTATTAAACTGCGACAGAAAAGTTTGATTGAAAAAAACATGTTTAAATAATAGATTTTATTTTTTTTTTTTCCCTTATTTGAAATAATGATGAAAGAACCCAATGAGGAAAAGTTCCCACTTTTTTATGTTTTTATGATCAAACATAAGCACTATAGGAAAAATCCTTTAGAGCACTCTGGGAGTGGTGCGTGTGCGCAAAAAGCGATTCACGTTGGTTTTGAATCGTTGGAGGTTATATTCGTTGGAAAAAACGACCTCGGGAAGATCGTTCAACATGGTTGAAGTCCTCCAAATGAAAGAATTCTTAAATAATGAAGTTTGATGAGTACTAAGCTTAACCACATATGAATGGGCGGCAGTGGTTCGTCGTGTATTTCTGCTGTTCGTCGCGCTGGGCGGAATTAAGAAGGCAAGGTCAGCCGAGCACCTTCCATGAAAATATCTGTAGAAGAGAGTCAAATCCCCAACCTGTCTTCTATGTTCTAGGCTGTCGAGGTTCTTCGTCAGCTCGTGGTATCCGATCAGACGAATAGCCCTCCTTTCGTTGGAATCCAGTAGCAGAAGAGTATGTTTGGGTGCAGAGCTCCAGACATGAGAGCAGTACTCTAGTGATGGTCGAATCTGGGCTTCGTATAGTGTCAAAAGTTGTTGAGATGTGTACAACTTTCTGGTTCGGAAGAGTACCCCAAGCTTCTGAGAAGCTATCTTGTCGATTGCCACAACGTGGATATGCCAAAACATATTTCCTCCCAGATTGACGCCCAGCAAATTAAGAGATGAAGCCAGTGGGATTGCGTGTCCGGCCATGACTATATCCGGTTCTGTAATGTTAACCTTTTTAGAGAAAACTGCTTCCTGGGTTTTTTTTAGCATTCAATTTGACTTAGTTACTGTCACCGCAAGCCAAAAGTTTTTCCAGGTCTTTGTTCAGGTGTGATACTTCATGCTGTCTGCGAAGATGTGCGTCGGCAGCCGATGCTTGCGCATTCAAAGAGAAAGATGAGATAAGTGTGCTATCGTCGGCAAAACTAAATATCGGATTTTTAGTTTTCACTAGAAGGTTGTTAATGTAGAGTAAGAAGAGAGTGGGAGACAATGTGGACCCTTGAGGAACACCAGCATTGATGGTGAAGGTTTACCTTGGATTGGAAGGATTACCTTGGTTTTCGATCATTTAACAAATTTTCATTATATTCCTGGGAATATGAAATTTAAAGGAGTGGTGTATGTTTGAATGTTTTTGAAAATATATTCTAATGCTTTACTATAGGGGAGACAGGGGAGCATTCAACCACAAAGAACAATATCTGGATTATTAACTAGCTTGGCTCATAAAAGGATAACCAAATTACGTTATCTGTATAGGATATACTTAGAAATATATTACATGACAAATATTTTTTTTTAATGGAGTTTCAAAAGAAAAAAAGATTTTTAAACATCAGGTAATAAATGGACGATTGGTCCCCATCCTTAGGGAGCATTCGGCAATCATGAGGGAATTTACAAAATAAAAACAAAAAAAAAAAAAAACCAAACAAAAAAAACAAATATCAAATTTTAAATTATTAAATAGATTGTTTAAAGTTATATTTTCATTTCGAATTAACACAAACAAAATATAACAAACTCCAAACTGACTAAACTAATTTATTAGATATTTGGGTTTAATTAACAATACGGGATGCAAAATTGTAACAAAAATGGTACTATTTACATCGTCAATTACAGAAAAATAAAGGATTCTAGATAGATCGTTTAATTCTTATGGTATTCTCGTTTATTATGCGCAACAAAATTAAGTCCAGTCCAGCCTATTCCAAATAAAGGTAAGAAAATCCTGCCAAACAACTATCGACCAGTCGCATTGCTTTCAGTTATATCAAAAGTAATGGAGAAAGCTATTAACCAACATCTTCTAAAGTACCTGGAAGGCTTCAACATTATCAGCGACCATCAATATTGTTTTTGGAAGTCCAGATCAACTGAAGATCTTCTAGCCTGTCACCCATATTTGGAACAATTCAATCGAACATCATGGGGTGTCTCGGGCTGCTGCACTGGATATTTCTAAAGCTTTCGATCGTGTTTGGCATGAGGGGCTTCTAAGTAAACTGCGATCCTATGCCCAGTCGACGACTCTGTGCATGGTTGTCTAGCTTTCTTAAGGACCGCTCTCTGCAAGTGGCGATTGACGGATTTCTCTCAGACACCTTCACCATCAATGCTGGTGTTCCTCAAGGGTCCATATTATCTCCCACTCTCTTCTTACTCTACATTAACGACCTTCTAGTGAAAACTAAAAATCCGATATTTAGTTTTGCTGACGATAGCACACTTATCTCATTTTTCTCTTTGAATGCGCAAACATCGGCTGCCGACGCACATCTTCGCAGACAGCATGAAGTATCACGCCTCAACAAAGACCTGGAAGAAATTTTAGCTTGGGGTGACAGTAACCAAGTCGAATTTAACGCTAAAAAAACCCAGGCAGCAGTTTTCTCTAAAAAGGTTAATATTACAGAACCGGATATAGTCATGGACGGACACGCAATCCCACTGGCTTCATCTATTAATTTGGGAGGAAATATATCTTGGCATAACCACGTTGTGGCAATCGCCAAGATAGCTTCTCAGAAGCTTGGGGTACTCTTCCGAACCAGAAAGTTGTACACACCTCAACAACTTTTGACACTATACAAAGCCCAGATTCGACCATCACTAGAATACTGCTCTCATGTCTGGAGCTCTGCACCCAAACATACTCTTCGGCTACTGGATTTCATCGAAAGAAGGGCTATTCGTCTGATCGGAGATCACGAGCTGACGAAGAACCTCGACGGCCTAGAACATCGAAGACAGGTTGGGGATTTTACTCTCTTTTACAGATATTTTCATGGAAGGTGCTCGGCTGACCTTGCCCTCTTGATTCCGCCCAGAGCGACGAATAGCAGAAATACACGACGAACCACTGCCGCCCATCCATATGTGGTTAAGCTTAGTACTCCTCGAACTTCATTATTTAAGAATTCTTTCATCCGGAGGACTTCATCCTTGTTGAACGACCTTCCCGAGGTCGTTTTTCCCAACGAATATAACCTCCAACGATTCAAAACCAACGTTAATCGCTTTTTGCGCACACGCACCACTCCCAGAGTGCCCTAAAGGATTTTTCCTATAGTGCTTGTGTTTGATCATAAAAAAAAAAAACCAAATCATTTTTTACTTTAAATTTTACAAGGACAAAATCTTCCTGATTTAGCTTTAATTCTCTCTTCTCTTCAAGATCATCACTAAGATCTTCGTCTAAATAGGTTAAGTTCCTTTATCGCTTGTTTATTGTCCTTGTCTTTTGATACAGGCTTAAGTCTCATTTTGGACTTTACTTTTCCCGCTCGACTATCTGTTATCTATTCTTTTCCGGTGTGTCTATAGGTTCGTTCCAACCACCATAACAATCGTACAATGTACGGTAACGCACATGCGTAGTAGTCGAAAGCCGTTCCAACCGACACAAAACGGTGTATCGAGCGATCCCGTTTGTGTTCCAACCAAATTTGTGATCGTTCGCAAACCAGTTCCTGAACGGTGAAAACGATACATGGACAAGAGCAGGAACCGTTTGTACTGACTTGCGTCGTAAGAATTTTACCAGTTGTTTTTGTATTCCTGGCATTCGTGCAGTTCTTTTAGCCTTGTTTTGTAGGAGTTGTTGCTTAACCCCTCGTTAATATTCTGATTTTTTAATTTATTCTTATTAAATTTATATTATCCTGTTCCCAAACCTACAAGATATTCTTACCATTAAACACGTTATTCTCTTCCGTACCAACCTTGCGTCCTTTGTGCATCGGCAACAAATAGTGCAAAATTAACGCCTGCGCACAAAATTGATTCCAACAGTTGACGGTTCTAGAACGATACAGAAATAGGGGATTGGAACGAACCTTATATATTCCCAGCGACCAATATTTTGAAACATAATATTAACTAATATTTATAGTTTATAAAATAATTCAGGAATAGAAACGATAATATACAGGATGTTTCCTAACCTCTCTGAAAAAATAAAGGAGGTGAATCCTCATCTTATTTTAAGACGAAAATGTGTTATAAAAGATTTTCGCATGTCGCTTCGTTTTCGAAATACAAGGTGTTAAAAAAATATTGTATTTTTCATTTTATTAATTAATGCCAAACGATATTCTAATGATATTTGTTAAACATAAAGGATTAGAGACCTTTGCTTTGGGTCAATTTTAAATTTTACAATTAATTCAGCGGGGATCTAGGTAAAAAAATACCTTAATTCTTTAGTTATTTTCGTATTTTTATCGTCAAATTTTACGAGTAGGATTTATTCCATGGCAACTACATTTGTTTTCTCCGTGACATCTTTCAAACACGTAATATCCTTTTTAATTGTTTTTGAATTTAGACCTTCGACTGAATTTTGACGAAATTTTCCAACATCTAAGAGACAATTTAGCACGTCGTGTACATGGGTGATTACTGGCTCATGGAGGACATTTGCCAGTAATTTATTTGACTTTTGTTCATACCTATGAGTTCATTATTCAAAGTTTTGAAATCATATGCATTATCAAATCATTGTCATTAATTAATTAATAAAATAAAAAATACAATATTTTTTTTAACATCCTCTATTTCGAAAACGAAGCGACATGCGAAAAAATTTTATACCACATTTTCGTCTTAAAATAAGATGAGGATTTACCTCCTTCATTTTTTCAGAGAGGTTTGCATACACCCTGTATATCCTCGATTTAATCACAATAAATAAAATTAAATATCTTTATTTTTAAAGGAAATAGGGAAAATATCTACAGAAAGAATCTTACTTGAAACTCTGTTTTTATACTTTTCTTATTGAAACTTGTCTGATGCTCCAATAATGTATTTATTATAATTCAGGTTGTGTATAAGAAGGTTGATAAAATCATCTTCCTTGATAAACATGGGCGATTTAAATAGATTTTCAAATAACTTAGGTGGCTGAATGCTCCATGTGGCCGAATACTCCGCTATTATAAAAACAGCCCGGTGAGACTGCTTAGGGGGGGATCGAAACACGTAAGAAAGCCTTGGAAGTGATGCCTACTCTGCTCCATACGCTCACAAGTAACCTACTTTTATCTATCTGTTTCACTCTCTCATTTAAGCGTCAATATCTGACTTACGTAGATTTAATATGAAATGCCAAAAAGGTATTGTTTATGCAGGCGACTTGATCCTGGTCATATTTGTCTCACTTTACTGAATTAGGGAAGGTTGCTGCAGGCAGAGACAGGCATAGAATGCGAACAGCACGAATTGTTAAACAAGCTAACTTCCTTCCTCTGGCGGGAATGAAAATCAAGCAACATCTGATGTGATTTAAAATGGTGGAGAAGACGCAGCATCTTTAAATTTTAAAATAATTTTTAATTTTCTAATCTTTTCACGAGAAACGTCGTTTCCTTTTTGGTGCAAGTGAGTAATTTGTAATTGAAATATTCATTTAGTCATCTTTACTGAGAGTAAGCATCAATAATAATTTCTTTTCCTAAATCACATGGGGCCCAAAAATATGTTGTGCCTTGAGGTTTCAAATATTTGCTAGGACCTAGAGCCCAGTTGAAGATGGTAAAATATTTTATGTAAATTATGATTTACTTCCTATTTTTTAATAAAACTACTTACAAGCTTATTTCTGAAGTTTAATTTTTCATTTGTAGTTTCGTTACTAGTTCAAAAAATGATATAAGAGTGTGTAAGGATAATTTTAAAGTGATATTTACAGCTTAAAACATGTCAGAATCCTAATATTTAATTTTCACTACTTAGTAAATCAAATATAAGGGTTGTGAATGTTTTTTGTTGGTTAAATGTCACTTTAAAATATTGACAGTAATTAAAATTTGGACAAAAGTGACATTTGAAAAGCTCGTGCGTTTGTCAGCTGATGCCAGACGTAATGGATGCCGGGTTTGTTCGTTTGTTCATACTTGCTTCGATTTGTTAACACGGCTGTTCGTCTTCTTCCTGTTTATAAGTATTCGTTGTATAAAAATGTAAGACATGTTAACACATTTCAAAGACAAAATTTTGTAAATAGGACAACTAGTCTTAGCACGGTAGAATAGTACGGGATATTTGTCTGAAAAATATAACATTTGAAATCTGGCTCGAAACTACATTCAAATAACTTTTTTCGACATCTCGTCATCTAATTTTTTGCAATGACAAAATATATTTTATTCAATTTTCCAGCCAAAGGAGTAGTCACGTCACAAATGTCAAAATAAGTTTGTGGGTTACCAATCAAGCGGAGGCATTTTTTAAAATATTTCAATAATTTATTTTTTTACGAACGATCCTGGAGAATATTTCAGGTTCGAAAGAATAAAAATCAGAGAGCTTAATTACGTGGGAGGTGGGAGGACGAGAATAAATATATTTTCCTTTGAAGCTTCCTCCAATATCTATATTGAGAAATTCGCAGTAATGTTGTAGGTGTCGAGTTAAGAAAATATTATTAAACTGTAACCTTTCAATTTAAATTCGATATAGTTCTATTTCAAATATATCTCATATATTCGTATATAGGGTTATGATAAAGAAACGGCACACCCTTATACAGGGTGTCATAAATGATAGGATATACAGGGTCATTCACGGCGAGTGGCATACTAAAAGATCTCTGAAACTATAAAAGATATTTGTTTGAAATATTAGTACCCGCTGTAAAGTACGTTTCACGAAATTTGGTTACGACTTACTGATTTCCTGGGTAGGTCCCATTGTGCCGATAAGAGCTTGGCAATAAACAAGTGAAGTATGAAGGGACGGACTAAGGAAAACAAGTAATGATATGATTATATTAATGTAATCAAATGAAATAAAATTTTTTTTAAATATGTACTAGTCATATTTATTTTCATTTATAATGTTTCGCTATCGCTATCCTCATCAAAATTAATTATAATTGGATTAATTATACGATCCAGACTAATATACGAATTTGTTGTATCTTCATGGTAATCCACACAAGAGTCTTTAATGTTTTTTGCAGAAAGCCACAAGGCATTTGGAACCCAACACTTATCGGAAGAATCAGACCAGTCTTTGGATGGTGTTTCATGCGTATCAAACCAAGTCTCGTCGAGGTAAATTATAGGACGGTTTTCAGAACGGGATTTCCTTACAGAAGTTATATACTCATGACGCCATTTTTGTAAACCGTGGGATTCCATGAGTACTTGCCTTTTGTCAATTTTGCGGTATCTGAATCCCATTTCCGACAAAACTCTCCAAAGGCTAGTGCGGCTACAACTTATTTTGGTTTCATCATTGGTGAGCCGTTGCTTCAGAGACTCTAATGTAGGTACGCGTTGCTCTTCGTACATGGTGTAGATTTTTCGCCTGGTCAAGTCCTTGTCGCTTTCGTCGAAACATTTGGTGAAACCGGCATCTTTACGCTTCTTTCTAGATTTAATGGGATTTGACGCGATTCGTTTCACTGTAGTCAGAGGTATCTTAGTCAAATCAGACGTTTCAGTCGCAGCAGCACTAGCATAAAGTCCTCTGTTGAGTAAAGAAGTATATAGTCTTTTCACAATTTCCCTAGCATCGAGAGATAAATGGATTTTCTTCACTGCAACATTAGAAGAAGCACCATGAATATTTGTCCATGGACGCTACATACTGTTTTTTATACGTTTGGTAAAATAATATCGGTAATACAACTAAACTCTTCCAGCAAGAAATAATGTGCTCTTCTTGGGTCAAACTTAAAATGGTAAAATCAAAATTTGAAAATTTTCGCTCGCTTTAGAGATATGGGGAAAAATCAAAAAATATTGACAATTTCAAGATTACCCTATATTTTCTAAGTTAAAAGAGAAAAATGTTCTTTATATTGATTGTTGAATAATCTTCGGTTTTCAGAAAAAGTATACGGGGTCAGGTAAAAAGTTATCGGAACTAACCTCATTTTAAATGGAACACCCTGTATAATTGAATCTAAAAAGATACTATTTTAAATTCTTCTATCAAATATATAACACACCATGGATGATATTGGTTTCCCAGGCGCCTTATTTAAACTTTATTACTTTGAAACGAAATAAAAGATTCAGTTAAGGTAAAAAATAACGGGAATAATCACAATTGTTACCGTCTTTCCGGATAGCGAACAAAATATACATTTTGCACCATTTCTTCGTTTTTTCCACTTTCAATATAAACTGACATCATATCAAATTTTTCAATATATTAATAGGTCATGTTCGCAAATCAATATTTAAAAATGAAATTGACGTTAAATGTTAATAGTCAACATAGTTGTTCCTAGGATATTAGCATCTGTTTCATAGTCTACTGTGTTTTAAAGTAATAAAGTTTAATAAGTCGTCTAGGAAACCAATATCATCCATGGTGTGTTCTATATTTGAAAGGAGAATTTAACATAGTATCTTTTTGATTAAAATATACAGGGTTGTTCCATTTAAAAAAATGAGGTTATGTCCGATAACTTTTTTACCTGACCCAGAATACTTATTCTCAAAACTGCAAATTATTCAACAATCAATATAAATAAACTTCTTTATAAAATATTTTTCTGTATCTCTTTTAACTAATAAAATGTAGGGTAATTTTGAAATTGTCAATTTCTCCCCGTATCTCTTAAGCAAGCCAAAATTTTCAAATTTTCATTTTACCATTTTATGTTTGACCCAAATAGAGCACATGAGACCTACATTACTTTTATAACACTAACGAAAATGGGACACCCTGTTAACAATTAGATAACTAATGTAATTCTAGACATAATAATAAATTGAAATACTTATATGGTCTTTCATATAAAAAAATTGACTTATGAATATTTTTAGTTTATTATACCAGAAAGGTATAATTTCATAAATACCCTGTATAAAAAATATTTGGTATCCTCGTGAAATAAAAAGACTCATGCCTTCTCTAAATTTTCTCAAATTGTTACAAAAAATATGTAATTATTATTAGAACAGAAACCTGATACACAGAGTTGAGACAATACAAGAAAAATTAACATTTAAAATTATTTATTTTTATAAAAAAAATCTACTTTTGCGGCTTCATGAATTTTTTGGGAAGTCAAATCGGTAAAAATTAGCTACATTCTATAGTTGATTTATGAATATGAGTCCAATAGAATTGAGTGGAGTTTAAAGAAAAAACACATAAGAAGCCATTGATTTAGTTCAAGAACCAAAATTAAATTTTCACTTCTATTGCAATATCTATTGTCAATTTTGTATATGAACTCAACTTAAATGTTGTATAGGAAGCCAATAATTCTTGAGGAAAATTTACTAGAAATATTAAAACCGAAACTAATAGAAGGTAAAATCAGTAGTCTATAACTTAGCATGCAATGTCTGTCTGAGGAAGGATATAGGCCAATCTGGTAAATATTTATTATTTTTATTTATTTTCCAACGAATTTTTAAAGGCCTTTATAGGGAATGTTAAATATACAAATGTATTTTAAGAATACATAAATATTATAAGAATTAAAATTTTAAAAAATAGAAAAATTGTGATTTTACGCTAAATTATATTTTCCATAAACAAATTCTTAACTTTTATACTGGGTCGTCCATTCAGTTGAATTTCCTTATATTTTCTTCTCATAGCGTGTCTTTTAAAAGTATGGCATAAAGTTGTTGTTCTTTAAATGGAATACCCTGTATATATTTTATTTTTATGAGAGGTCTTCCTAATTCCAAAAATATATAGGTTGTAGTCTATATTAAACTAAAGGATGAAAGGACATAGAGTATGTCTCAGAGGATAAGCCAACTTATAGGTGTAAATATAAATTTTCGAATTGAAATTTGGCCATTTGGAATCCAAGATTAGATTAAATGGTTACATTTATAGATATAGAGAAGCAATATAGTTTTTAAGAAGGTTTATTGATTCTATTAATACGCCTAGAATGCATTGAAAAACTAGAATGGTTAGAGCTTTTTAAAAATTTGATTGTTCATATCTTAAAAACGATTTGAGTTAATATAGATTTTTAGATTCAGGATTTCATAAAATAAAAATACGCATGGTATTTCTTTGTTTTAAGCTAAGCCGTCTTTTAAGTGGAAGTTTTGAACTCTAAGGGAAAACATACAAGATGGTTATATGGGTTATTAATAAAATTACAGCGGAGCGAAACTCAAAAAATATACTCCCGCGCTCCTTTCAGACCTGGTTGGATGACCCGGTATAAGACTTCTACGGGTGGTTAGGAAATGATTTTCCATACGTATGTAATAATATATACTTCATATTTTATAGAAGACGAGTTTCATTTCATAAAGATGCATCGGTTTAAACGAACAAAAATTAAATTATAACCAAATTAATTACCTATCTAATTTAACCTATAAATGTTTTCTGAAACACCCTGTATATTAATATATATACTTTGAAATAGTTATGCGTACCTACAAGACTAGTAATTAATACAACACTTTTTATAAATTAATAAATAATCGTACTTACCTACTTTGGAATTTGGGAGAACTTTGGAACCCTAACACAAAATTTCAGAAAAATTAGAAACTATTATTTTATCGTCCTTTTGGTAATTAACTTTTTTAAATCGTATTTTTAGCAGAAACAAATCAAACAATGAAAACGCAATGTCGCGTATTTCCAGATGTTTATCGCACGACACGTTTTTCCCGCGTGGCAGTCAAGCACAGACAGACGATAAGCGCCGCGACGCCTGTTGAATGTTTTGCTGGGGCGTCGTGATGCCGGCCCAGAGACGTAATAAGGTATAATTAATTTATTGACATAAGATTTATTTCATCCAATAAGGTCGGAATATGGAACTGCGAAATACGTAAAATTCATGTCGAAGTTAAATATTTATTATTTAATTTAATGTGTTTCTAGAAACTTATTTTTTTAAATTTTTTAAATACAGTGAAACCTCTCTTAGGCGGACACCTACGGGACCGTCTAAATGTATCCGCCTAATAGAGGTGTCCGCCCATGGGAAATTTGTTATTAGGTAATATGTAAATGCAAAATTATTACTATGTATATGTATGTACAAATAAACATAATATAACAAAAATACACTAGTTTTAGTTAGGATGTAGTACTAAAAAAAATCTAATAACGTAGTTTGACGTGTTTGCGTTTTATACTTGCAATCTAGAAAATGTAATTCCAAGTCTGATAACAATTCCATTGCTGTAGAGTCACCTCTATTCTTTGCATACTCCTATAATTTCTTTACCATACTAATGGCTTGTTGATAATTGGTGACGTTTGTTTGATTACTGCATTCAACTTCTTCATCAGAGTCGTCAAATAGTGATGTGGTTTCAGTTTGGACTACATAATCGATAGGAATGGGGTCACTATCATCTTCGAATAGCACATTGCTATCAATGTTAATGAACTCGCCCAAATCATTGTTATCAAATTACAAACTTCCACAACATCAATATTCTCTTTCGGACTCAAAACGCGACATTCTTGTGCCATTGTTTACGATTTTAACCTTACAACTCACAAATAAACGGCGGACTGCTGTCGGGGAATCACACATACTTTCATTCGGCCAAATCCTTTCGCTGTGCCACGCATACGCGATTGGTTGCCGGTCTGTCTTCAGATAGTTTTTGCACCGTACTTATTCGTCTCCCAAATACTTTAAACATTTTTTTGTCCGTTTAAAGGAGGGTTTTCGCACTCTTTGTATGAAAACAACCTGTCCGCGTCCGCCCAAAGGAGAGTCCGCCCAAGAGAGGTTGATTTTCATGGAATTTCATATACCTAGTTCCGGACTATGAAAAAATGCTTAATAGAGACATCCGCTGATTAGAGGTGTCCGTTATGAGAGGTTTCACTGAAGTTTCATCTATAGATTGAAAAAAATCCAAAATTTAATTTAAAAAAATACTCATACTTACTTTCTTTTACAAATATACAGGGTACTTACTACAATAGTACGTCAAAGTCCCATAGCTCCTATTTGAAGTAAGTTAGGAATTTCATTCATAAGCTGACTTTCACTGTATCATAGTATGAGGAAAATATTTTTTCAAATATAGGGTAGCTCAAAAAACTGGGATAGAATAAGTTTTATTTTTTTTAATAGGACACCCTGTATTTTATTGCATATATAGGTTGGCGTTATTGTCCTTTATAATTGCATAAAATTTCATTTATTTTTTGATAGTTCAAGAGCAATAAATTAAACATTAAAAAAGGCTTACAGTCTTGAAAATAAAAATAAAAATTATGAAATCATTTCATTGGGTAAGATTTATAATAAGACGTATTGATTTGTATCAAATATCGTTTGTATATATTATACCGAGTGGTGCATGCATGATTGTATATACAAACCCGATTTGATTTAAGTGTTTCTAGACCTCTTATTATAAATCTCATTCAATGCCGTGGTTGAAAAAATGATTTAAAATGTTGTTTCTTTGAATATGCAATAAAATACTGGATGTCCCATTTCAAAAATACAACACTATGTAATACATTACATGGGAAAACCTAATTCGCCCTACTACTGCAGAAACCTGGAAAATATATATAGTTCTCGACCAAAAGGATGGCAGTCGTAACCATGGAAACTGTCAAAATGCTGTGGTGTCATTGGTGGTTTGCATTAGATGTCATGGTTTTGACTGCTACGTCACTGCCATCAGTTTTGGTCGCGAACTATCATAAATAATTAAAGGTATGATTCCACGTCGATGGAAGCGTGGCTTGTAACGTCACCGGGTGAGTGATTTTTAAATCTCTTATGGAGATTTATATTGCTGTCGGCGTTTTTAACTTTCTTTTAAAGGTTTTACGCAGTTAATGGTAGGTAAAATGAAAGAATAATATAATGGTATTTAGGTATATTTATTTCATGAACATACAACAAAGATGAAAGCTAAAATACGACCAAGGTAGTTATAAACGACTTAATTTTTTCAAATAGTCTCTATTAGTGGAGTGAAATCATGAAGAGGTAAAGAAACTCATAGTCTACTTCAGTAGTTAATTAAATAAATAATATTTTAATTTCAATACATGTTTCGAAGGCACATACCCTCATCGGCTTCAGTAGGAAAATACTTAAGAAGTAATTGTTAACAAAATAAATAAAACCGAATCCATTCTAATTTTATGTTTTTATCCTTAGGAAAGCGGAAACACCTTATCTATATTTCTGTCAAATTTCTTTGCCTGCGTGTCCATATCACAACCGAACACAGCGCACCTCATTTTATGAAAATTCGGATATTTATTTTATTAACACACACTAGTCGCGTGTGTTTATTAAAATTAAGAAAAAATGCTGGTGAACTTTTCCATGGAAAAGTACGGCAAACGGCACTAGTGTGAACATACATTTTATATGGGGAGCCCCACAATAAGAATGAACATTTCAAAAATTGTTAAAATAGTAAGGGATATATTACAATTATTGTATAGACTGACAACGCTGGTGGCAACGAGGATGGGTCGCCGAGCAGCTTCGGCTATCGTCGACCCGCTCCATTGGCGCGGCAGATGTATTAAAAGTTTGTCCGAATCCTTTCTTATTTTAGTGTTGTAATGTGTGTTTTTCTATGAAATTAATATACCTACGTAAATACTTGTCATATATTATTCTTTCATTTCACATACCATTAAATGCGTAAAACCTTTTAATACCTTTAAAATAGAATTAAAAACTTTAACACCGTATAAATCTCCTTAAGAAATTTTTAAATCACTCTCCCTGTGATGTCACTGCGCGTGGCAGACAATATTGGAACAGTTAGATAAATTACCTTTAGTTATTGTATCATGGCGAACTATAGTATAAAGGCATAGTGTTGTGATCGCTCGAGCGAAAAACCGCTCGATTATTGAAATAACCGACATCACTCGATTATTAAAAAATCGCTCGAGTTATCTATTCAGGTGAAAACCGTCGCTCGTCACTTATTATCTTTCACTCGATACCCGAGCTTGGCTTGACGTCGACTGAAATGTACCGCTGTAGTGTGATCGAGTTAAAAAACTGCTCGTATATTCGAACAGTTTCTCGCTCGATAGGAAATACTCTAGTTATAAATTCAGGCGAAAAACCGAAAAACATCGCCTGTCACTTGATACCCGACCTTCGTTCTACGAGCGGCGCGATCCGAGATATGCCGATTGGCGACATTCGAGTTTGATGCTGAGCAGGTAACAGCAGCACAGCAGGCACATAAACGAGAAGGTGCATGTAAATAAGTATGCCAAATCCCTTAGCCGAGTCATCGCGACATGGGTTTTGTAAAGTTTTGTTTTAACTGGCTAGCCAGCGGCGTAGTTTAGGTCTCCGATTGTAAATATTAAAAAATGAAAGGATATAATTTTAAAATTTTTATTTACTATAAACTCGAGGAAACTTTTCAGAAACAACATAACAATAGAAATTGTTAATAAAAAATAACAAAATGGTTAACAAAATATATAGAAAAATTCGTTGGTAATTTTATAGTAAACATTTTTAAATCTAAACAGGAACTTTTTATTATTAAACTCAAGAAGATTTCTTAAAAATAACATACATAGAAAATGTTAACGGAAAATAAGAAAACGAGCAAAATAGTTAATAAAACATAGGTATCGACAAATTTTTTAATAACCAAAAGTAAACATTCTTAAATTTAAACAGGAACTTTTAGGTAACTATAAACATGAATTTTAAAAAATAATTACCTATTTTCTTATTTTGCCAGTCGCGTAACTTATCCTAAATTTTTGAAGCGGACACAGTGGACAACTGATAAATTAAAGTGGAAGAATTTGCCATGCCATTTTAAATATCTACTTATTCTATGCTCGTAGATTGAGAAGATGTGAAGAAAAATAACTCTTGGTAATACTTTTTGTTTTAAAAAAGCACAGGAATAAACCCGAACAATAAATACATATTTTGGTGATTTTTTGCAGTTTTTTTGTTTGATTTCGAGACACGTGGTAAAATTTTTTTTGGTGGCTACTACAATTTTTTAGCTAAACCTGTGCCCACCCATAGTTACGTGCCTGCTAAATACCCTACCTGATCACATGTAAACGGCTGGGCTGCCGGTCTAGCAGTCGGTGACGTCATCGCTTGGTGAATTCGAATTTCAAGCGATTCACTCGATTATTAAAATCGCTTGGGTATCAAGTACTCGATCATCAAAATCATCGGTTTTTCCCAACACTGTAAATGCATCTGGCTTACCGTTAGTTCATAGAAAAATAATTAACCATCAGTTTTGTTTTAAAGGTAGATCTACGATAACAAACTGTCTTAATATTGAAACTGATCGACCCCAGGTGTGTTATTCACCTGATGGAATCCGTTCACTCTGGCTGTAATCGTCTAATTTTTGTGGTACGACCCTGTATACGTTGTGTTTACTTTGCAGGTTCTTTTAAAGTTTGGGACAACAGTAAGGTTGTCAGGTTTTACGATTTATTAGCTTTATTCTTAGTATGACGTTTTTCCCTAAGTACTGATGGGATTCCGCTGCCAGGAATTTAAATCAAAGAGAGTTTAACCATTCACTTATTTATTACAAATTAATAAATTATCAAAATACAAAGATTTTACATTATTATAATAGTAATTATATAACCTGTTTCAGAATGTTTGTCGCCCATAATTTGACCCGTCATTATTCACCAATATCTGTCTGCTACAGAATGATGATGATTTACCCGCTTTACCATAATACTATGTATTATAAGTTTGCGACAATAATAGCATTGTCACCTGTTTTCTATCTATTATGTCTGCAACAATAATAGTAGATATCCGATATTTCTATCTCGCTTCTTACATGAACCTTTGGTCTGCGACCATTTTATTTACATTGATCCCCTGAAAATCTGCAATTTATTTTGTTACATATGATGACCCCATTTTCGTGTACGTATTTTTTATTTACATTTACTTGTCGTTTTGTTATGTAATATCACCTCAGTTTACGTACAGGTTTGGTATAATGGTACTACGCAGTATAATGAAAAGCCGAAAGACAACTGTCCAGTAGTGGTGTCCTTCTGTCGAACCTTTCAAACATATAACTTATAAAAGTGAAATAAAAATTAGGAACCTGCTCGCTTTACGCATGTGTCACTTTTCTTCTCAAGCGAGCATGGTTTTTCATGTACTGGAAAGTCGAAAGACACTGTCCGGTAGTGGTGTCCTACCGTCGAACATTCATTCCTAAGAAAAACCCATCACGCCTTTTTATTTACACCTGTTATAAATTAACGTTCTACAGGCAACATCATACCAATCGATTTTAACCCTGTTTGGTAACAGTGATATCCTGCGGTTACCCTGTTATACATACTAGGTAATCCATTTTAGAACCCTCCTCCATTTCTTTACCGCGGATTGCAGATATTATTAGAGGAAGGCTTTATTACTGCGTAATAAATACCTACCTTTGTTTTCAAGAACCCGCTCTAAAACACACCCTGGATAGACAAAATTCTGTTTCTAAAAATGACCTACTAAATAACGACCCTTTAAACGAAAGCAAAAGTGTATATTGATTTACACCAATAAGTGGTGCCGTTACTCGCTTTACGCTTTAACAATAATTAAATAATATATTTTTGTCTTGCAGACATTTTAGATTGAACAAAACCGTTAATCCCGAATTACCCTATGTAGTTTTTTAACTAGAAACCTGCCATTTTTGTCCTGCAGACAATTTATTTGGCAGACCGACAGACAGACTGAACTTGTAGGATATTTATTTACCGAAATAGATTTTAATGAGATTTGTATTAATAAATCACAACAGAAGACAAGGAGAAGAGATCGGTCATTTTGTGTATAAATTAATTTGATTTTGGAACGCTGAATTTACCTCCCTTGTCAAAGATCCCTAGCGCATCGACATCGGAAAGCCGACGGGGCAACTAGAAAACTCTAACAAGTAAAATGAAATTTCTTAATGCGTGTCTAAAGAAAAAGAGAGATATACTGAGAGTAGTATACAATACTGAATTTAATTCCATTGTCAAGGATTCCTAGCGCATCGATATCGGCAAGCGACGGGGCAACTAGAAAACTCTAACAAGTAGAAGGAAATTTCTGGACCTAAATATATTGGCTATTTTATTTTCTACATCGACATTTTTTTAGCGAAAAATAGACCCGGGTCCGGGCCGTTTCAGTATTTCACAATGCCTTGGCGAATTGATAGAAGGTATACAAACTGACGTAACGTATTTAGATTTTGCAAAAGCATTTGACCGACCAGAGTCGGCTGGACCACAGTAGTTTAATTGTAACACCTAACTATTTTTGCTAATAACGCTTATTATATCATATCTCTGTTGTGATATTTCACAGAGATCAAGAATATTACCTACGACGTTTACTTTCATTCTTTTAATAAATGATAGTGTATATGAAACTAAATTTTAATCATTATGGTAGTTTATGCGAATGATATTACAATATTAAAAGTAATTTAAAATATAGAAAACTAAAAACATTATTAACATTGAGAAGTGCAACGTCGTACCATTTACAAACAAACTTTCTGTAATTAGACATGAGTGCTTATATAATAAAGTTATCTCCCGCTGTGATTAATTATGTGACCTGGGAGAGGGTTTTGAACCAAAAGCTTCAGTTGTGCGACATTACGACATATAAATAAAGTATTGGCTGAGAATTATTTCCATCTCGCCACGCGACCTATATCGTTCAAACTCGCCAGGCGTATGCGCCAATTCGTCTCGCCACGTCTTTGCTTAGGTACCTGCATATTTTATGGATTCAAAGTCAAAATAAATATATCATTTACTTGCTTTCGTCATACGGTAGACAGAAATGCAGAGCAAGAAATTAAGATAATATAATTTATTTACAAAAAAATTAAAAAATATACATTTTTATGCCGCGACCACATTAAACCAACAAAACAAAATAGAAACACAATATTTTTCAACAATTTGGAAACAAATCGGCAACATTTTACCCACTTTTATGTTTTGTTACGGTTTTTAGCAACTTATTGTGTTCCCGTCGCGGAGCGGTAAACATCAAAGGGTTTATATTTTGTTCTTATTTCCGGCAGCATTGCAGGTGCGTTGTGTATACTTAGTTGATATTCCATTCTGTTATCGAATTCTCATGCAATTAAAAACTCTCTCTCGAATTATTTATTTAACAAATATTATTTCTTGCGAGCAGATATAAGGAGGGCGATGGCACCCCCTTAACTAATTGGACCGATTTCGCCCTATCGGTGTCGGGCTTGAAACAAGCCGTCGCCAGCAAAAAATAAGATTTAAAATAAATAATTTAAGAGACAATTTTTATTTCCGTATGAATTCGATCAGAGATACGAATATCAACTATACGTACTGTAAAACAATTAAAGAAACGAAACATAGCAGCACTGACACGTAGATCTTGAGAACTATGAATAGTCGCACCATCGATAGTTTATCGATAGTGGTCCACTATCAATATTTAATTGATAGTTTTTAACCTTCCAGTGCACGGGTGAAAAAAAGTTATACCGATGCACGGGTTGGGTCTATTAGACCCAATAACAAATATTAGGTATTTTTTTTTCTTTTATATTTTAGTGAGCAACTGATTTTTATTATAAGATAGTAAGTATTTTTTTGCAGATTTGGCGAAAAAAAAACCATACGGTACTTTTATAAATGTCTTTATTAAATTGAAATAAAAAGCCTTACATTTTTATCGCCGTTACGTAAAAATTGGAAAAATAAACCTTAAACCTAAATTTTACAACTTAAACTGAATATTATTCTAAAAAGATGTTCAAACAATGGAAATATGGAAAAAAAAATATAAAAACAATAAACAGTATCCAAAAAATTTTTTTCTAAGAATGTTACTGTTTTTTTTTCGCTACATTCTTGACAAGAAATTACAACATGCTGTAGTAATATTTCTTGCTGCTATCTCCTGATTCCTCTTCCTCTAAAATCAAATCATCTAGCTCTGTGTTAGATTCATGATCAGGAACTTCTTCATAGTTAGGATCGGCAACTGAATCATCATCACTGGTTATGTCTAATTCGCCACTGCTTCCACTACTTTGTAATATTTCCAGAGTGTAGCAACTTCAGCTTCATAACTATTCTTATTCATGTTGTATATCGATACAACAAAATAATATAAACACTTTTTAATAAAAATTTAAAGAATAACAAGTAAAAGCAAAAATTTAGAGATTCCCCGAAAACTAACACTAATGCACGGGTTGGGTCTCACAGGACGTTATCAGGTACTGCGATCTCCATATGCACTAAATTTGTCCCGAATCCATATTTTAAATTGTGGAAGGAGTCGACCAAAAGGTACACCATGGCGCCACCCTGAATTCAAAAATGTCTAAAAATGGGAATCAAAAAATAAACTATCCGGTCTGTGAGACCCAACCCGTGCACTGGAAGGTTAATTCATAAAACCCTCAAAAAAGGTCATTAGTCGCCTCCACACCCCCGAAATTAAACGAACAAGTCTGTTTGCTTGTCAGGTGGTATTAATATCATATAATATAAAAGAAAATTTTTTCGTGGCTTACGGATTGGTATGAGCCAAGGGTCGGCAACCTTTTGAGACGGAAGAGCCTAAAGTTATAATTTACACGATTTCTCAGTTTTTAAAGGAGCCACTAACGACCGCAATTTGATATCGAAAGAGACACAACTTGACATCGAAAGAGCTGCATGCGGCTTGCGAGCCGTAGGTTGCCAACCCCTGGTATGACCTGCTCTTGCATGCTGTGTGTATGCAGTCCTTTGGGGCGCCTATATTTTTACATACACATTTTGTCGTATTAAGTATCATTTAAGTATTTAGAAGCCGGCATTTATCCTCCTATGGCTACACCACTGTCAACTATGTAGTTTTGTTTTTGTTTCGTGAAACATAATAGTTGATAAATATGTTTCCCTTTTGTTGCTGAAATGTTGAAAAACATTGTTGGTGTTTTGTTTTTGTTTTATTGGTGAAACACGAAACAAAACTATGTAGTTATTACATAGACTTCTGTTGACATTTTGTCTCGCCAGTGTGGACGCAAGTTTTCATTTTGTTTCGAGAAAGTTGCTTGTTTGTTGTGTTCCTGTTTTGTTTGATATTTTTGTTTTGTTGGTTTGATGTGTACGCGACATTAGATATAAACGAACCATTAATTTTGTTACATGCAAGTAATACAGTTTTTACATTTTTTAATATCCAGCGTTTTGTCTAGAAAGAAATTAGCAGATACATCTATATTTACCTTTGCTGACGAGCACACTTGTCTCATATTTCTCTTTGAATTTCACAAACGTCGGCTGCCGACGCACATCTTCGCAGACAGCATGAAATATCACGGCTCAAGAAAGACTTGGAAGAAATTTTGGCGTGGGGTGACAGCAACCATGTCGAATTGCAAATGCTAAAAAAAACAAGTCAGCAGTTTTCTCTAAAAAAGTTAACATTACAGAACCGGATATCGTAATGGCAGGACACGCAATTTCACTGTGGCTTCATCTATTCATTTGCTGGGCATCAATCTGGGAGGAAATATGTCTTGGCCGAACCAAGTTGTGGCAATCGCCAAGATAGCTTCACAGAAACTTGGTGTACTCTTCCGGAACAAAAAGTTGTACACACCTTAACAACCTTTGACACTATACAAAGCATAGATTCGACAATCACTAGAGAACTGCTCTGATGTCTGGAGCTCTGCACCTAAACATACTCTTCGGCTACCGGATTCCATCGAAAGTGGAGCCATTCGTTTGATCGGAGACCACGAGCTGACAAATAGCCTCGACAGCCTAGAACATCGAAGACAGGTTGGGGATTTGACTCTCTTTTACAGATATTTTCATGGAAGGTGATCGGCTGACCTTGCCCTCTTAATTTCGCCCAGAGCGGTGAATAATATCAATATATGGTTGATCTTAGTATTCCTCGAACTTTATTATTTAAGAGTTCTTTCTTCTGGAGGACGTCATCCTTATGGAACGACCTTCCCGAAGTCGTGTTTCCCAACGAGTATAATCTCCAATGATTCAAAACCAACGTGAATCGCTTTTTGCGCACATGCACCACTCTCAGAGTGCTGTAGCATTTAAAAATCCCAAGATACCTATCTTGAGGTAAATGCTACTGCTTTATGATTAAAAAGGATACAAAACGCTTTAGTTCACTTGTTCACTTTATTTTTAAACTTCAATAAATAAAAACAAATGGATTCCGATGTGAGCCAATGTCATTTGAGTTCAAAACAGCTTGACAAAAGTTTCTTCGAAATATGGCAGGATAAAAGACAACTCATTGGAAGTGTTTCCATTAATACAAATCATAAAAGTCTTATTTCCGGATAGTTGCAAATGTCAGGGGGCCATATCAAGATTCCGACGAATAACCTAAAAGAATAAAATAAGTGATATAAAGTAATACTTGACCTCCAATATATATTATGAAAGAATTTTATAACTATTTTATTACCTTATATTATAGAATTTTCCTTGTAAAGCGAGGATTGTTGTGTTTTGGTTTGTTTCTTGACTGACAGCTAGCAGTCGATGACTCTTTAAGATTCGTAAAAATCGATATCAGGTGATTGTCAAATGATGAGAAGAGCAGCGAGCACAGAAGAGGAACAGGTGCAATTCCTTCTTTTTATTTCAGGCCTTTGTCACTAATGGGTAGTGGCTAAGGACATTTTTTTGTTATTAGTTAGGTTTTCGTTGCTGGAGACAGCGTAAAAGCGGAAACGGGTTTTTTATAGGTTAGTCGGACGAGAGGAAGTGATTTTTTTGACCGAACCTTGCTGGTAAAGAGTTAAAGAAAGCAAGGGCACTTTCTGTCAAGGAGTCCGAAGATGAGGTGCTAAGTTCGATAATTCTTCGTAAAGATCTATATGTTTTCGGCAAGATGGTCGGTGCTGTGTAGCAATTAATATTTTAAAGTTCGTTTAGTTATTATGGGTGCAGAAATACGAAGGATGGCTGAGATTCAAGAAGATTTTGTTGTTGGGTGTCGTGTGACGACAGGATCCCATATGATTCCCTCATGGTAGAGGTAGGTGTTGAATTATAAGTGATAAAGGGTTGCAGTGACGAGATTGGCCGTTACGATTTAGATAGAGAGCAAGTTTTTGAGAAAAGAAATTATTTTAGGGCTCAACTTCTGGATGATTTCCTCAACTTCTGGATGATTTCCTCAACTGCTGGACGGTATCCTCAACTTCTG
This sequence comes from Barypeithes pellucidus, assembly GCA_963991005.1. Lineage (NCBI taxonomy): Eukaryota > Metazoa > Arthropoda > Insecta > Coleoptera > Curculionidae > Barypeithes > Barypeithes pellucidus. The sequence goes on along the minus strand of OZ022563.1, from coordinate 38,119,348 downwards.
GATGATTTCCTCAACTTCTGGATGATTTCCTCAACTTCTGGATGATTTCCTCAACTTCTGGATGATTCTCTAGTACTGGACGGAAGTACTCTAGTTTTGGACGGCTCATTTCCCTAGGAGATCCTCAACTGCTGGACGGTATCCTCAACTGCTGGGTGGTTCCATCTACTACGAGGTGCCCCATGTTTCACTAGGAAATATTCTACTTCTGGATGACGTTCTGTAAGTTTTTGAATGATTCAATCGACGCCTGTCAGATTTTCCACCGGTCAGCTGCCAGTGACATCCCCATTCGGAAGAGCAGGATTTTCATAGTTGGTGGCTCGTGAACGCCAATCTGTGATTGAAGGCTTGCCTGAGGAAGGATCCGATCGGGTATCATGACAATTTTATTTTTTATTTATTTGACCATAGACATTTTTTTATCGAAACAATGATATTTTCACTTGAAATTAACTATATTGTAAAAGACAATAAGGTATGGGTTCGTATTAATTTATAATTACATAACTACACGCACCAGAAAACAAAGTTCATGAATTTTCCCTGGGTAATTAAAGTATACAGCGTATTATAATTTAAATTTACCCCGGTCAGACATACCACCGTCTTATATTCACTCTCTTTCAGGTTCGAAATACATATCAATAGTTATAAATACTTAGTATAAGGAAAATGAAATAAGTAATATTTTAGTTTTATTCTTGAATAATCAATTAATGTCATTTAACTCGCTTAACTCAAGTGTGGAATAAAATCACAGTAATTAGATGATTATCTTTGTTTCACTAAGTCTTTTCAGAAGGTTCTGGTTTCTCCAAAAAACCAGTGGCGCCCTATGTTAAAACTGGTAGACACAGAGTAGCCGAGGCTGAAGGAGAATCAACGATCCTGAGAGCTAGCCTGGGCAATTATAGGTAAATCCCACAGGTTTACCCGTAATAGTGCCTTAAAGGATTTTCCTATAGTGCTTGTGTTTGATCATAGAAAAAACTGATGCTATTAAATAGAAATTATAAATTAAATATAAAACAACTTAGAGAACCTGAATATTCTGACAAACAGAAGAATGTTTCATTATGATACAACTGACTGTGCTCTCTCGTTGTTTTTAAATATCCGCCATGGCCTACTCAGAAAAATTGTATATTTTTTAAAAAACGTAAATTTCGGGTATAATATTAAGACAAAAAATAAAGTATTATATATTTCTGAAAAGCTCGTTAAAAACAGAATTACATTATTAAAAAATATATAAGGGGTTCCATTTAAAAAAAGCAAATTTCCATTCTTCCACGAAAACTAATGAACGTAAATGTGTGTGTGTGTAACACTTTATTTCTTTTTGATAAGTTACAATGTAGTCGAGATATGGAGGTGTCCCAAAATACAAAATTCTCAAAAACATCCCCTATATCAAAAACGAGGAGGTCTAGAAAATTTCTAATTAGGGCATCTTTTGTTTCACAAAAAAGTAGCATAGGGTTACGAACAGCGCATCCTTATGTCTTTACTAATAACTAAAATACGCGTAATACCGCTAAAAATGGACACCCTGTGCTATGCCGCACTAAACGCCCACCTTCTATATATTTACAAATTTATCAAATAAAAGAGAAACCTTAAATGATTTGATAATTACAATATTCGAACCAGTAAACTTTTAATTCAAAATATGAGAAAGTTTAATTTAAAAAATGTAAGTTAAAGGTTCAAGGCGGCCCGAAAAAGGCTTATTAACATAATTCCCTGTTACTCGATCCTTTGCCGATAAAGGATCTGCAAAAAGGCTATCAGGATTTCAAGAAAAATAAATTAGGCTCATGTACCCCCAGGGTGACCCTAAATCTAATACTGAAATTGAAGCGCTTCGAGTCGTTGCAGGACGGTATTAAAGTTTTGTTTTGCTTACAGGTTTTTTAAGTTTTACCCAAAAATAGCACATGACACCTACATTACTGTTTTGATAGTACTAACAATAACGGAGATACCCTATAAAAGTGTCGAAAATCAATTTTCAAATTTCAAGAAGCGCATTAAGACATATTTTTACAAAATTGTCATGAAGTTACATAGAATTGAAATTGTCTCGTTTTTATTACTAAAATTCATATCGTTTTTTTTTAATGGACGATTTTATAATGGACACACAAATCGTTTAAAATGGCAACTTTACTGATTTGAACCATTGGATAATATCTTACAGTTATTAAACCTGTGTAGGTACCATAGATTGTTATAAGTAATCAGTGGCGGTTCTTCCACAGGAGCACATGCGCACGTGCACCCCCAAAACGAATTAAAAAAAATTAATTTATATCCTTTTAATATTATTTATCGTATAAAGTCCGACCCTCCCTAATATTTTATCGTACCGCCAAACCAAACTGTATATATCTCTCACCGTGGCGCGCTCCGGCATTCGCGCCATTGGTCGATGACGTCGTTGATGACGAGAGATATTCGCGTATGCGATTATTTAGGCGGGACATAATGCAGTTTCTCTTACGTGGTGGAGTCGGGGGATAGCGGGGTTATGGCGATTTAACATTGAAAAGTCGCACAATTTTGATGTGCGCCTTTATCTGTTTGTTCGTGTTTGTGTGTAGTAATTCGAGCGTGGATGTTTCAATATTTCAATATTACATATTTATTAAGTTAAATGAATAGTTGACGGTGGACTATTTAAAAAATAACTTTAGCTTTTTGACCAAACTTTGAAGTGAAGAATGCGGGAACACCTAAACCCGAAATTAATTTAACGCGGACAACAAAGGGTAAATCTAGGGACTTTATTAGAAAGTTTAAAAATGAAATATACGAAAAAAATAACTGGATTTGTGAATGCAGCACAACGAACTATTTGTTTTGTTTTTCCTGTTTGTTGTTTGATCGCGGCCCTCCTGGACAAAAAATGGAATAGAAAATAATTTTCCGATCATATTTTCAGCCACCTTTACACTTTTAGTCGTAATAATTATTATATCATACCAATGACCACGGCCGAACGTGAACGTTGTTTTTCAACATTAAAAAGAATAAAGACATTTTTGCGAAGTTCTATGAATGAAGGAAGGCTAACAGCCCTAGCAGTGCTATCTATTGAAGAAAAAATGTATAGAGGGTATTCCAAACTTTAATGAGAGTTTACATTTTCAACAATTAAGAACCGAAAAATGGACGTTTAAGCACTATACACTAAAAAAAACCTTTCTTATTTTCCAAAAATTGTATTTCCTTGTGTAAAATTAAAAAAATTAATAAAAATATGTTTTATCTAACGCATTTTCTTATGCTTTTTTTCTTCCTACGTTTAAAACACAGAAGAATATAATTTTTTGGTCGTTACAGAAAAATAAAATTTTTAAAATAATTTCATGATACTTGTGAACCCCCTCTATCATAGGTCACGAGCCGCCACTGTAAGTAATCCTTCTCAGTTTATAAGATTGGCTGAATTGACATAACTCCTAGCAAATTTGTCCAGTTTACTATGCATTCATCCTTCGGATATAAAGAGGAAGCGAGATCGTTCTTGATCGTTTATTTTGCATCAATATTTCTCGCAAATACGACAATACAATTAAGGAGCTCGACAGAAAATCAAGGTAAACGCGAACATGCCTCGAAGAAATTTTCTTCTTCCGGGTGTGTATAGAAGGTTATTATTAACAATGCGATGATCGTTTGTTGTTCTTGTTGATCGGTTTTCGTTGAGTGCAGTACTTATTTTGCATTTTTGTAAAAAAAAACAACATAGGTGCAAATTTGAGTAAAATTATTACAGTGTAATCGTGTGGGTTTCCTACATATCGTTAAAATGGTAAGTCGATTTTACTAAATTAATGTCCAATAAATTTTAGTGAACTTCACTCATATACAGGTGTTCCTAAATTACATGGTAGGATTTCTGAATGTGTTTCTTTTGGTAATTTTATGAAGGAAATTTACGGCTTAAACTTTTTGCTAGAAGATGTAGAAATATTTTTGTTAAATAGTTATTTTTTAATATCTCCTAAAGTACCTAATTCAGTTATTATTATCACTTATGGTATGTTTCAATTTTTTTTTACGAGCAAACACAAGCACTATATGAAATTCCTTTAAGCCATTCTGGGAGCGGTGCGTATGCCGAGGCTCTATGTCAGCTCGTAGTCTGCGATCAGACGAATGGCCCTCCTTTCGGTGGAATCCAGTAGCCCGAAGCTGCTGCCACTTTCGGTATGAATTGACAACACCGCATCATCAAAAATATTTTATCAACGTAGAAAACCATCTCTTATAGCCACAGTCAAATTTTCAAAATAAAATCTCATTTAGTTCACGAGATATTTCGAATAGGCGACTTTACTTGGTGTACCCTGTATTTATATGATATCAATGAGTAGATCAGTTACATCAAAACTATCAAGTTTCAAATATCCTCGCGTATTATTTAAGAAAAACCGTAATGCGAATTGAAGGTTTCTAGTATCTAAATTTAAGATATTCCGGGCTCTATGAAGTATAAAGGCCACTTTCTGAAATAATCGTAAACTTTTTTGAACTATTACAGGCTTGGGTTGTTCGACAAACCGGTGTCGCATATTATTATGCTTCCAATACCATGATCCGAACAAATACAGGGTGCCCCAAGTAAAGTGGCCTATTAGAAGTATCTCGAGAACTAAATGAGATTTTATTTTGGAAATTTGGCTGTGGCTATAAGAGATGGTTTTCTACGTTTATGAAATATTTTCGATGGTGCGGTGTTGCCGGATCATACCGAAAGTTGTAGCAACTTCGGAATTTTAAATGAATTATCTCATATATTATATTTTTTTTGGAATCTAGGTAAAAATCTAGAACAGTTTTCTGTATAATATCATATACCTATCTTTAAGGGTTTTTGAATTACAAATAATTTTGTGATTTTTTAGCGCCGTATCGGAACCTGAAAAGAAAATGTTATCTTTTTAGCGGTTACAGTTAGAAAGTTGAAAATTTGACAATAGTTTTACAAGACCATCGCAATTTTATAATTTTGAACAGTTTTTAATTAGTCTTCATAACAATATTTCTGAGGCAGATGAATTATTGCAAAAATCTTCTTTTTTTTAAATGGGTCACCTTGTATTTGATATGTTTTGCTAATGGAGGATCGAATTTTCTATCTAATGATATTAAGTGTTCCTATGCCTATATTCAGTATTTTGGGACATATTTTTTGATAGTGTGGTTGGCTGTGGAATGAATTCATAGAAACAAAATAATGAAAAATCCATTTGACGTTATGTCTGAGTTATTGTAATAAAAATGGTTAATTCACATTATTCGAGCTTAGATATTTTGAGTTCATTTTATATTCATGGGGAGTGTGGTAGAGTTTTATCTAGACCTTGCAGAAAATTTAATGAACTGCATCCTGATGCAGCTCCTATGACTCCCAAAAAGTTGATTAGACGAGGCGGTCCATGGAAATGGCCTCAAGGTCTCCTGATCTTACCCCCTAGATTTATATCTATGGGGTAGGATTAAAGAAATAGTATACAAGACACCCGTCACAACAAGAGAAGATTTAGAAAATCGAGTACGAACAGCTTTAGGGTCATGAACATGTTATTTTTGAATGTTTAATAGCCAACGGAGGGCATTTTAAACAATTTAGTTATTAGTTATTTTATTGGTGTAATTGCGTAATTTTCATTTTGTTTATTTATTTATTAATAAATTCCTTATTGGTTAACCATTTTTTTTACAACAACACAGACATAACGTCACATCGATTTTTCATTATTTTGTTTCTATGAATCCACAGCCAACTACCAAAAAATATATTTTTATAAGATAATTTTTAAATTTCGCTATAACTCCGAAAATACTGAAGATAGGTATAGGAATACTTAATATCATTAGATAGAAAAGTCGATCCTCCATTAGCAAAACATATCAAATACAAGGGTGTCCCATTTAAAAAAAAAAGATTTTCTTTTCAGGTCCCGATACGGCGTTAAAAAATCACAAAATTATTTATAATTCAAAAACTATTAAAGATAGGTATATGATATTATACAGAAAACTGTTCTAGATTTTTACCTAGATTGCAAAAAATATAATATATAGGGTAATTCATTTAAAATTCCGAAGTTGCTACCACTTTCGGTATGATCCGGCAACACCGCACCATCGAAAATATTTTATAAACGTAGAAAACCATCTCTTATAGCCACAGCCAAACTTTCAAAATAAAATCTCATTTTGTTCTCGAGATACTTCTAATAGGCCACTTTACTTGGGACTCCCTGTATAAGATAATAAAATGCCAACCGGCGAATTTTCGATACAAAATCACACTCACCGGTTTTGTATTGGTGGAATTACATAATTATTATTCTAAATCATTATGAAAAAATCACCGACTGGCAAATATTGCTCATCTCTAGTTGCGACTTTTGACAACTCGTTTTGAATGTTTCCGTTATATGTCATGTCATTTTTAATTCGCGGAAATCCTATTTAAAATGTGTCTTTTTCAATCAATTAAAGACAAATCAATCAAAAGGTCATTTATCTTCTAAAGAATTTAACGTATAAGTATGACAACACCGTTCAGAATTTAATCACGTTTCTTGACATAACCTATCCCAATGTTGACTGTCGCTAGTTTGTTTACATTATCCGTTAGTACCACACAAGTGGTTTCTCTGGTTTGACTTACAGCGATATAACCAGCTTAATAATTGAAGACGCCATTTATGGTTATTTTTCTTCAATTGGATTAAATATAATAAGTCTTTTCCATAACACCCTGTATAGCTGTTTTTTACCTCTATAAAAGTCAATAAAAAAATGTTAAACTCATTTTAGTGTAAACATTATTAAATTTAATTAAAAGAAGATGTCCCCGGTGTATTATTTTTTAAATAGCGTTCTTCATCAAAACATATTGTTTTTAGCAATCTGCGAAAGAATGTGCGTATTAATACGAATATTTTTAACAACATTTACATATTTATGTAAACTATACTGATAATAATATTGTAGGAACCAGTTATGTTTTAGCTTAATATAAAATACATACCATATGGAAAATTTGTCCCCTAATTATTTTTAAAATTTTTAACCGGTTCTGCTTTAAAAAGTACGATAAATAAACCGTCATATAAGTTACTAGTAACTGAAAATTTAAATTTCTTGCAAAAAATTACAAAATATGAAACATTTTTCATAATTCTGAATAATGCCACTCGAGAGAAAGTTTGACTTTTCATTCTTTATACATGTACCAAATTTCAACTGATCTCCTAACTCTCGATGAGCTGAAAAATATATTTTTCTTATATATTCACGGTGAGTGGCATATTAAAAGATATCGGGAATTAAGAAAGATGTTTGTTTCAAATGTTGCTATTCGCTATAAAAGATGCCAATCGATGAAAATATTTTGACGTATCGGTCACTTACGGTTATACCGACAGTCGGTGTCAACTTGTTCATTTTAAATGAAATATCCTATACAGGGTGTTATGGAAATGACGTATTATATTTAAATGGGTGACTCCTTGGGTGTCCTAGAGAAGCCTACATATATTTTTTTTCAAATCGACCGTCTTAAAAGTGGGGTCCAGCCCCATAAACCCGCACCTCATCCGGCATTTGTTCGGGTTTGTTCGTCATGTCACCCTGTAGTGGCATATCAGAAAACAGGTGTTACGTGCAATATTGCCAAACTGTGTAAAAAAGGTTAAACTTTAGTTTCTTATAAAAATAAATATTTAGCTGACTTAGAAAATAAATCCACGCTGACAGGAGTAAGAAATCCAGACATTTTCAGTTCTTTTTTCTATGGGAAAAGCTTTATGCTCATCACGTGCCCTGATGATAGTGTGGAACTGCATAATAAGGTTATACCCATTAAACCCCATTCGGCCTATTCTTCCCAATCGCTCGGAACATAACCGACATATCGTCGAGAGAAAGGAACACATAGTGAAACATAACAAATTGCACTAAATCACTTAAAGAAACACACAGACAACTACGAGTTTCAAATTAGTTTTTTTGAAGATATGCACCTATTATCAGATTACACGAAAGCACTAAACACTAACGCATAATTACACTTTACAATAACACTATCGCACATATAGAACAACAGCACTTAATTATTTCGCAATAGAACTAATAAAAACGCTTATTTATATGGGCGATTAACCCTTTACTAAACATAAAATGAAACAATTATGTGGACATAGGACTACCCTTTGAAATAAATGGTCGAGTCCAAGGTGCTTCCTTTCTCCGAAAACTGCTAGCGCGGTTGCCATTTCCGAGACAATAATTATACAGGAAAGTAATATTATAGAAGGAAATTCCGCAATTTATGAATATAATCTTATAAAACAACGAAAGTAGTTATTTAGTTTCAACATTTTTAGATGTCAAATAAATGTGTGGAAAAATTATATTATTTCCCAGATACCAGCTGATGAAATCTTATACAATAAGGGCGTATTTTTGTCTACACAGTAGCACTTTAAAATACTAATTCAGATTGAATTGTACTTAGATGTGTTCATGAGATCCGCGATAACTAATGTGAATTTTTGTGACTTTGTTTTGGTGTTTTGTGACGGTTTTTGTTCGAGTTACCTGGTGTTTGTTATAAATTAAGTTGGTTTTATATAAGGCCGAAAAGGTAAATAAATTTGCATTTTTTTCTTCTAAAGGGTAAAGTGTCATTTCGGTTATTCAGCTCCGACGGGTGTCGTTCGAATTGAACAAGTGAGAACATACCTGACCATTATAAACTCCGCGGCGGTTTGTTCGAGTCAGTTCAAGTTAATAAATCAGAGATTGTTTCCCAGTGAACTGAACTGAACTTAAAAGTTTATAATATTATACCCTGAAAAATAAACAACTTGGAATCTGTCAAAAGGTTAGACTTTCTAAAGAGTTTACCCTGAAGATATGACAACACTGTTCAAGATTCATTGACTTTTTCGCCATATGTTGCTTTGTTTACCTTCCTGGCAGGGGCACCACGTAGTAATTTTTGGTTTGACATAAGGTCATGTACAGGGCATATTAAGGCGCCATTTTTGGATATTTTTCTTCAATTTGCTTTCGTCTCAGGAATTGCCGGTTTAAATATAATACGTCATTTCCATAACACCCTGTATATTATTACATTTTTGGATTCTATATACGCAAGTTTCTAGGCAGATTTCGTATATCATGTCCTATAGCTAAGTATAAGCGGGTTTGACATATTTATGGATTTCGGTCTAAAATGACATTTGCGGACCTTCAAATAATTATTAATTTTTCCTATAAGTAAGCCTTTTTTATCTAATTTGGGTTGGAATTCTTGTTGAAAAGGACCTGCTTCAATAGATTTTTTTATAATATATTGATAACTATTAATACAGGGTGTCCAAAAAATAAGATTAAAAATTAAATTGAATAAACTGCAAAAAATCAAAAATTTGTGTAAGGTTGCCTATTCCGAAAATTTGTAGTTTTCGAAATACTGCCAACTTAATATTTTTATATGGCGTTGAAAAACAAATCCTCAAGAAATCTATCACGCTGTCACTTACTATTTGAAAATTATTAATAATAAGTTGCATTTAAATTATATAAACGAAGATTATTTAAACGTGTTTATTATTTATGGAGAACTGACAATGTAGTAATAAGAACATGTGACATATTTATTCTTTTAGCATTTTACTGTTAACACCGTCATATCCAACTACAAGTAACTGAACTTAAAATTCGCAGCAATATCAGCCATATAAGATTATTAAATTGGCAATTTTTCTGATCTACAAATTTTCGGAAAAGACAACCTTATACAAACTCACCCTTATTTTTAAATTAATAAATATTATAAAAAATCGAATAAAGCAGGTCTTTTCAACAAAAAATTCAGGCCAAATAATAAAGGTTTCCGTATAGGAAAAATTAATAATTATTTTAAGGTCTGCAAACGTCATTTTAGACATAAAACTTTAAATATGCCACAAACACTTAAACTTAGATATACGACATGATATACGAAATCTGTCTAGAATCTTGCATAAAATCCAAAACTGGAATAATATATAGGGTGTTCCATTTAAAATAAGCAAGTTTACCCCGACTTCCGGTATAACCGGAAGTGATAGATACGTCAAATTATCTTCAGTAAAAAGATCATCGTCATTTTTAGGGAGTGCCAATATTTCAAACAAATATCTTTTTAATTCCCGAGATTTTTTAATAGGCCACTCACCGTGAATGACTGTATAGTATTAATTGTGCTTTTCCATTCTGCGTTGTAATTATTTGTTATTGTTAAAACACGTTTTAATCGTTTAAAACGCACATTATGTAAATTAAAAATTTATCAATGGGATTGTTTTTATTCGGTTTCTGTGTCTAGCTACTGGGTTAAAATCGAAATTACGTCAATGGTGCCGATTTTGTATCAACTTTGACATATATTTGCTGGCGTTTTGTATATTCTTAATAAAAAAACAGTATTTAATATCACAATTAAAATTATTGAAAAAATAATTTTGTTGAGGTTGGGTAAAATTTTAATTTTTCTTGTGAGATATTTATTTAAAAGTTTTGTAATTGTTTACGAGAATCTCGAATTTGGCAACTAAAAAAAGGCTTTGTCCCCACAAGGGCCCCTAGCGAGAAAGTTCTCGGGTATTTTTGATTTTTTCATGTCTTATATGATTTTTGTGTGCTGGATCCGAATCTGAGGTTTGCTTCAAAATTTTGTGACGCAACATTGAAAAAATCCAAGAAAAGACAAAAAAAAATTTTAATTTGTTTTTTTTGGCTTCTAACTTGTGAACTATCCAATTTTCGTAAATAAGCTCCCTATTGAAAATGAAAATACATAAAATTTCATATAAGATTTTTCCTCCAACGAACGTTCGGGCTTGTTCGGGGTTGTGAACTATCAAATTTTCGTAAATAACCTTTCCTATTCAAAATAAAAATGCATAAAATTTCGTAAAAGCTTTTACCTCCAACGAACTGTTCGGGCTTGTTCGGCTTTGTAAACGAAAATTGGCGTTATATACTCTCATTTTGAATAGGAAGATTATTTACGAAAAGGGGATAGTTTCTGAGTTATAAGCAAATTCGAATTCAGCACCCCAGCAGAAATCAGAAACTACTCAAAAACTTTTCTGGTAAAAACACAATTTAATTGGAATACTAACCATCTATGGAAGAAATTGACATGTAACACTGTCGAGAAGAAATAATGTTTTTGGTTTTCCTCCAATTTGTAGGGGTTGATGATATAAAAGCATATTGCTTTTATAAACTTATTCAGCAATTTTTCCTCTATGTTCGGGTTTGTTCGATCTGATGATACATTCCTGCAGAGACTTATAGCTTAACCTAGGCTCCCCCAAGGGCTATCAACCCTTGATGGCGTACCGTTCCCCATACCCCACGAGATATCCGATCCATGCGGCCTGGTTACCGGGGTGAATGGGGTAGGGATAGGAGATGTACGTACGTACTTCCAGTTATTATGTAAGCATTTTATTTGTCCCGGCCGGACCCGGGTGTTTTTTATAGCATACTTCCGGATATGTAGTGGTTATTTTTTTGTCCCTAGAGGGTATTTTAGTCCACACTAGTTGTTATTTTTTTTTTATAACATTAATATTTTAAATGACCGGAATAACCCATGCTTATTCGTTTCTCATGTATGGACATGACATACACGGTTTGTTCGGGTGTGACAATGCTCACTAGTTCTTTATTATATCTATTAAAAAGAACGGGTTTATCAGTGAGGTGTAATCTTTAGCCTTGAGCTATCGTTAGCTCCGGGTTAAAGTTGGTGTTACCAGTGAAAGTGTTAATCCAGGTGCGTTTTATAAACCAGGAAATTTTGGTTGACAAACGTCAGATTATAAATTTAAAAAATAATCAAAAATTATTATAATTTTTAAACACATTTTTAATTTCACTAAAGTTTATAAACTTGTTTCCTTGTTACTTAAAAAATATATAAATTTATATATATTTGAACCAGTACATTCAAAACAATTTAAAAAAATCAACTGCATTTTATTTATAAATTCAATGAAAAAATGCTTCAGGAAATTGTTTTTCAAGCAATCAATTTTACTTCGTACAGACAGTATATAGTACCTATCTACAATTGTTTTCATAGCACTCTTGAAAAATTTGTATTTTCGAAATGAATTTGATTTTTTGAGGAAACGCTTTGATACAGGTATAGAACAACTAATTTGACATGAAATGAAATAAAAACATACACGGTGTTCCATTTAAATTAAAAAAGTTTTTAATGGTTGATTTCTTTCACAATGAACCTTGAATTGTGAGCACCTTGTACATTTCCGGCAAAGTTGAAAATATTTCTGAGACTTAATGATCTTATAGCTATACGGTAAGAGACATTTTTTAGTCCGAAAGCTAGGTTAAAAAAATTATATCAATTATTTATTATTATGCTTAGAACTTAAAGGTCAATCGAAAGATATATTAAGGATTACCATGGTGTATATATAAAATGCAAGTTGACAGCTACTTGCGATATAACCGGAAATGACAGGAGCAAGTGAATATTTTAGTTAAAGAGAGCGTATCGATAAACCTAAATCCCCCCCGTTTCTGACTCATATGTTCGGTAGTTCTCGGTGAATCACCCTGTATACATATGTACCTACAGAGAAAAATTCGTTTCCCCCTTGGACAATCATCAACCTATCCGCGGGAGGAAAATAATTGTTTTCCTCCCTTGGTATGCAAATAGCTATTATTTACAATCATGCATGTAATAATGACATTTCATCTATCTTTGAAAGGTGGAAAGTTGACGTTTTTTTATTTTTACTGTCCACCCTGGTGGAAAGTAAATACTTTTTTGTAATTTACTTTCCACACGGGTGGAAAGTAAATTATTTTTTTATAATTTAAAAAATAATAATAATAATAATAATAATAATATCTCAAAATAATATACGAACACACTGTTTTAAAATGTTAATAGCTTTGCGTGATTAAATATGTCTACTTTTTCCCTATTTCCTCAGCATTGAATATTGTGACCAAATCATTGGTACCTATCTTCTTTGTCTTGACATTTTCACTGAAATAAGCTAGTAGCGCCGACTCAGAACCAGGATATTGAACTTTGTTTCCCGTACACCATTCTTTGTAACAGTTATATGCCTGGTCATATCTCGGGCGGCTTTTAGTTGGCAGAAGATCTTCTTCTACTATTTTTGCTGCTTCTCGAATTTCTGGTGGAGTAGCAGCAAAATCAAATTCCTCATCTGATAGCATTTTTCTGTTGTAAAAATAGTATATTGTTTAGTGACATGGCAACCATATTCAAAAAATAATATTTGCCGTCTTGATGTGTATTATGATCTACGTTATTTTACCACCTGTTGTTATTTGAAATTTCTGTCTAATTTTTCAATGGAAAAGTCAAAATGACATTTATCTTTTATTAATAATTTTAATTCAAAATAATAAGAAATAAGAAGTGGATGTTAGATGTGGTTGTAAATAAAATAGTATACAAACCTCGGTGAAAAGTTTCATTACTGTCTCGAGATTTACTACCGACTCTCTCGACAAGAATGAAATACTTTCCACCTCGGTACGTAATATACTATTACATATTTATATTTGTCCTAGGTTTATAAGAAAACAGTAGGATCAATCATCGAACCAGCAAGTGACAGTCAGCTAGAAAATATTAGGATGGAGAACAATGAAACCAATGAAGAAAAATTAAGTCACAATGAACGACTTATGCATGAATGGATACGATGCCAGGGCCATTTTCCAAAGGACATTGGTATGAACTTTATTCAAATAGCATTTTTGTAATTATTTGAGTTAACAAAAATTTTATTTGGAATGAAATTTATGTATATTTTATATAGCCATAATATTACAGGTATTAGATGTTAATTTTAAAATAGTAAAAAATCATAAATATCATATTAATGGTCTAAATAATACATTGGTCACTGGTCTACAACCAAAATATATCCGATGTGAAAATAACTTAATCTTATACAGTGAGTCCCAGAAGAAATGTCTAAATTCATTTAAAATTCAGCGTTTTTTCAAAAAACGCTCGTACCCGTCGATTTTGATTTTTTAATTTTTTTTTTGTGGTAATTTCATGTATACAGGGTAGCTTAAAAATAAGTTACGACCATCAACTTCATTTTTTCAAATGAAAACATATATTTTTTTATTTCATTTTTGAATTTTGCATTGAATTCTAAGCATGTTTCATGTACCATGTCCTATACATAAACTCAACAGTTATTGAAAAAATTAGGATTGAACATATCTATAAGTAAGACCCGTTTATTAAAAAAAAACACAACAAAATCAAATTAAATGTTGAAAATGTGCGCCATTTACGGCTTGACAATATCCAAGACGATCAATAAACTCTCTTTGCACGTTTCCAACCATTTCCGGAGTTATGACACGCACTTCTCTTCGGATCCTTTCTTTCAACTCCTGGCATATTGTTTGGCCTGTTAACAAATACTTTTGATTTGAGGTAACCCCACAAAAAAAAGTCCAGCGGAGTTAGGTCTGGCGACCTAGCAGGCCATTCGATAGGTCCTCTCCTTCCAATCCACCGATTGGGAAAGGTTTCATCCAAAAATGTGCGCACAGTGGCCGCATAGTGCGGAGGAGCACCATCTTGTTGGAATATCAGTTCTTCGTCAGGGGAGTCTGGATCCAATGGATTCGGAAATAAAGCCACTAATGCTGGAATTAATTCTAGTTGGAGAAATTCGCGATATACTTGTCCAGTTAAAGACTGTTCAAAGAAAAATGAACCAATTACTCTTTCGCGTACGATTCCACATCAAACATTTATTTTCGTAGGGCACTGGCTGTGAACCTCTATCATCCAATGCGGATTTTCTGTTGCCCAATATCGACAATTTTGTCTGTTCACATTACCATTCAAATAGAACGTAGCTTCATCCGAAAAAATAATATTTTTTACTAAATTATTATCTAGATTGCACATATTTTGTATGCGTCCGCAAAACTCACTTCGCCTATCGAAATCATCTTCAAATAACTCATGCACTGGAATAACTTTGTATGGGTGATATTTGTGCTTTTGAACTACTCGGTGAACAACAGATTTCGGCATGTGTAAATCGGCCCCAATGTGCGACAGGGGAGTACATGGATTTTCTTCCAAGGAAAGCAAAACGTCAAGTTGTTCATTTTCATCTCGAGTAGGACGATCAGATTTAGCCAAATTTCTAACATGACCGAATTCTCTAAACTTAGCCTCTATTCTACTCACCATCTTTTGACATATGGGAGGACGATCAGGATGGATTTCATTAAATAATTGGGCTGTTTCTGTTTGAGTACGTGTTTTATCACCAAACCCAACCATGCATAGAATTTAAATTTTTTCCCGTTCCGTTAACTTCACCATTATTGTGAAAACCGCAACTTTGAAACTACGCTTGAAAATAATTATACTTATTTGAAATAAAATTGTCATACAGTTTCTATGGAAATAAACGGTGACAGTGAGACAGTACACTCTTACTTATTATGGAGCCCAAAATGCCATATTGCCAGAAGATTTGATAGATCGTTGGATTCCCTAAATGATATGTTCAATCCTAATTTTTTCAATAACTGTTGAGTTTATGTATAGGACATGGTACATGAGACATGCTTAGAATTCAATTCAAAATTCAAAAATGAAATAAAAAATATATGTTTTCATTTGAAAAAATGAAGTTGATGGTCGTAACTTATTTTTGAGCTACCCTGTATACATGAAATTACCACAAAAAAAAATTAAAAAATCAAAATCGACGGGTACGAGCGTTTTTTGAAAAAACTTACCGCTGAATTTTAAATGAATTTAGACATTTCTTCTGGGACTCACTGTATACAGCGTGTATCAGCGAAATGGAATAAATTCTATAATAAATAAATGGGGGCGTGGGCGAAAAAACGCTCGTACACGTCGATTGGTATTTCTAGTTGCGCATTTTTTTCAATAAAAACTTTTCATACAAGACGTGTCATGTAACAGTGGCCAATACCAAGTTTCTTATTTTAAATTCAATACCATTGTATATTATTCAATTTTTGGATCACCCAGAAAATTTTAGACATATTTAATGTACAATATCCTATACCTATCTATTTATCAAAACTGTTTCGGAAATATTAAATTTCGTTAACTGCATATCAGAAAAATGGTTTATTTAACAGAAATGCAAAAAATAAAAATTGTACAGATGATGATTATGAAGATGAAACACGGACACAAATGGAAGTTGCTCACTTATTTCATAAAAAATTTCCAAATTTGCCTCCGATAAGAAGAATTAGTAAAATAGAAAAGCAGTTTCGTCGGCTTGGACATGTAAAGCAAATAAAAAAAACTAGTTGCCAATGCAATAAGCGATGATACAAAATTAAATATTATGATTGAGTTTGAGGAAAATCCACATACTTCTAGTCGAGAAGCAGCTACAATATTCGATGTTAGCCATTCATCGATTATTCGAATATTACAAAAAAATAAAATGTATCCCTACAAAATGATACCTACTCGTGAGGCCATGGAAGACTATTTCGATAAAAGAATGTATTTTTGTGAACAAATGATGGAAATATTAGATAACAATGTGATCCAATTAGAACATTTTTGTTTTCTGATGAGTGCACCTTTACACTTCATGGTCTTGCCAATCGTTAGAATTGCCGCTATTAATCTTTTGAAAATCCTCACTGGATTAGAAAGGAACATACGCAATATCCTGAAAAGGTTAATGTTTGGGAAGGAATTATTGGACATCTGATCATAGGTCCATTTTTCGTTAATTGGAATTTAAATGGCGATAAGTATTTAGCACTGCTGCAAAATAATGTCTTGTCAGCTTTAACAAACTTATATCCAGATCCAGTAAACCCACAACTTCTAGCGAATATGATATGGTTTCGGCAAGATGGAGCACCGCCCTACTATAAAATCAATGTCCGGCACTACCTCAACCGGGTATTTCCAAATCGGTGACTAAGGAGGAGTGGATCGATGGAATGGCCAGCACGATCCCCTGATCTGACGCCATTAGACCTCTTTTTATGGGGTTATGTCAAAAATATTGTATAGAAAACTAAACCCCTGGATTTAGCTGGCTTAAGACGACGAATAACGCTTACAATTAGATCGGTAACGCCTGAGATGTTCAGTAACGTTAGAAGAAATTTCTATTTAAGATTAGGATATTGCCAAGACGTTCACGGCGATCAGTTTCAACATCTCCTACGTTAATGTTTTTTTTTTGTTTTTTATATTAACAAGAAATAACCAGTATTAGTTATTAGTTTTTGAGTGTGTTGTTAATTTTTTCAATAAATCTGAAAACACTTAATATTTCCGAAACAGTTGAATATCACAGGAAGTACTTAAAAAGATAGTGAGTCGTTGCATAAGCCATTCAGTATAGAACCGTTAAAGGCACGTGCTCGGCAACTGCAAGGCACCGGCTGAGGAAAATAGGTTAATCACTGCATCTTATGCACGTTTATAACTACTGTAACTACATATATGGGCCTAATGACAATTTGACAGCTAAATAATCGATATATTTCACAATTAAATTTTCAGTAGATACGCCCTTTTGAATTAACACTGCAGTTGGGTCCTTAAACTCATTCTAGGTTTTCTTACTTCTATGTTTCGATATAAGAATAAGTCAAACTTATCATTTTTGAGCACTCCCTGCAAAGTAAATGTTCTCCATCCATTCTAAGCACTGGATATAGTTTGATTCACGTTGCAATTTACTTAACTTGCATTTTTAATAACAAATTTGACGAGCTATTAGCACATTTAATATTAACAATATTTATTCAGTTTGAAACCAAGGGTACCAATCCAACCCGATTATTTTCTTAATAATTAAATTTAATGAATAATATTAACAAATAAAAAATAAAGGAGTTAAATTTCTGCCAACTTGACAAATATGTACATAGCACCAGGTATTAAAAAAGCCTAAATTTTTCCAAAATTTTCGGAAAAGTTTTAAAATTACCGAACATGACAAAAATATAATTAAAATCTTTCGACATGATATTTCCTATTTTTTTTTTTTTCAAAATAATGTTGGAATAGGTTTTTCATTTGACATATAAATAAAACAAAAAAAAACGTCTAGCTTGTATTCAGCGTAATTTTTAATTCTACCTATGCCTAGCGCTTTCGGCCTCTAAAGGGCCATCATCAGGGCCAAGGCTCTACAAGATACAAAAATAACAAAATAGACACAAAAAGTTAGACATGTATATAGACATAAGGAATTCAAATTTTAAAAATTGTTATAAAAGCAAGTTAAATTAAACAATTAATGATTAATTGAGTATACTCACTCGTCCAAATCACCCCAGGCACACAAGAAACATACCATAAATGAAATTAAACACCCTTTAATTTATCTGTATCTCAGGTTAAGAAAGTTATTCAATTGTCGACTACTCCTCAATTTTAAAAAGAAAAGAAGAAAAATTTTTCAAAAATGTCGATTTGAAGGTTACATTTACATACCGAAAACCGTATTATAGGAACTAAAAAGGGAGGCAACCAAAACCCATGGGCGTAGATAGGATAATTTGAAATTAGAAAATAGGGAAAGGTCTTAATCTTGAAAAATAGGATTTTTATTGTTAATCATGTTTAATCTTAGACTAAGACACGAGTCAGGGTCGTTAATTGAGTGTCTGTGTATTTCGAGGTCTTCAAGATAGTCTGAAGTTACTATGGTCAAGATGGTGCAACATTTTTCTATGAGATGTTGGTGAGAAACTGTGATTATTGAATCTAAGATGGTCTATTAATGTGTTCCTTAATTCTGGTATCAAGCCCCCTAACAGTTTTCCGAATATACAAAGCCGGGCAATTATTACAGGTCAACTTGTACAATGTAGACTCCACTCTTACCAAAATGGGGAATCTTTATTTTTCACACCGTGAGACTGGAGTTTATTTCTTTATTTTTTTCTTTATTTCTTGTTTTTATGACAATTTTTATAATTTGAAGTCATTATCACTATATGCATGTCTAAGCTTTTGTTTTTATTTTGTTATTTTTGTTTCTTTAGAGTCTTAGCCCTGATGATGGCCTTTTTGAGGCCGAAAGCGCTAGGCGTTGGTTGAATTAAAAATTACGCTGAATACAAGCTAGACGTTTTGTGTTGTTTTATTTATATGTGTTCACATTTGACCCCTAAATTCGTCCGTAACAGTTTAAAATGTTACCCAGTTTATTTACAATTGTTCCTGTCCGCCTTGAGGTAAAATTTTGCTTAATTAAAGGCCACTTTCTCGGTCGCAATACGACACACCTTGTATATTTATTACGTTATTAAAAATATGATCCTATAGATGCTCGTTGAGAATATTAATGATTTCAGCATAGAAATGAAAATAAATTTGAATAGTACATTATGGATATAAAAAAGATTTATATTAGAAGAGTAAATATCAATATTAACTAAAACTCGAGTTTTATTAAATAAAAACGAAATTTCATTGGCGTATTGCTTCTTTATTGGATATTCTATTGTACAGGGTGGCCAACTAAGCGAGGTACGCGGTTGTATCTCAAAAACCGTTCACGGTAGAGCTTCCAGAAAAGAAATTATACGGAAAGTTGCCTTTAGAAATTGCTGGAAATTATTTGTAAGTTTGTAGCATGGTCGCTAGAGGGCGCAACATTAATATTAATTTGTTAACAGTCAATTTCTATATAATTTGATTAGAGGTATATTGAAAATACTTACAAATAAATCTCTCATGTATTAATATCCCTGGAATGCATTATCGGAAAATATTAAAATGAGCGCCATTTAAAAGAGTTCTTCGTGCTCTATTAGCTACATCACAGGCGATGTATATGTCATTTTTACTGTACTCAATAGATGGAGGTTTTTACATTTTATCATGACAAATTTGAATCTTCCGTTTCGTTAAAAAGTCGAATTTAACGCTAAAAAAACCCAGGCAGCAGTTTTCTCTAAAAAGGTTAACATTACAGAACCGGAAATAGTCATGACCGGACACGCAATCCCACTGGCTTCATCTATTAATTTGCTGGGTGTCAATCTGGGAGGAAATATGTTTTGGCATAACCACGTTGTGGCAATCGCCAAGATAGCTTCTTCTCAGAAGTTTGGGGAACTCTTCCGAACCAGAAAGTTGTACACACCTCAACAACTTTTGACACTATACAACGCCCAGATTCGACCATCACTAGAGTACTGCTCTCATGTCTGAAGCTCTGCACCCAAACATACTCTTCGGCTACTGGATTCCATCGAAAGGAGGGCTATTCGTCTGATCGGACACCACGAGCTGGCGAAGAACCTCGAGAGCCTAGAACATCGAAGACAGGTTGGGGATTTGACCCTCTTTTACAGATATTTTCATGGAAGGTGCTCGACTGACCTTGCCCTCTTAATTCCGCCCAGAGTGACGAATAGCAGAAATACACGACTAACCCCTGCCGCCCATCCATATGTGATTAAGCTTAGTACTCCTCGAACTTCATTATTTAAGAATTCTTTCATCTGGTGGACTTCATCCTTGTGGAACGACCTTCCCGAGGTCGGTTTTCCCAACGAATATAACCTCCAACGATTCAAAGCCAACGTGAATGGCTTTATTTGCACACGCACCACTCCCAGAGTGCCCTAAAGGATTTTTCCTATAGTGCTTGTGTTTGATCATAAAAAAAAAAAAAAAAAAAAAAAAAAAAAAAATACTACATAAGATGAAAACAGCAACACTCTATCTTTGATAATAACTCTAATAGAAACCCGAACAAACCCGAACAAACACGAAAATGGGACACACATCTACTTTTTACGAACCTCATTTTTTAAACTTGTTGTTGCCGGAATTCAAAATCATCGCATCGTGTTATTTCTTCGATGTTTTGTATTTCATTAAAATTATTTAATTTTTTTACTGTTTTTATTCGAACATCTCCATAAATATGCTGGATTACTGCGATCCTATGGTATGCCCAGTCGATTTTGTTCATGGTTGTCTAGCTTTCTTAAGGACCGTTCTCTGCAAGTTGCGATTGACGGATTTCTCTCAGATACCTTCACCATCAATGCCGCTGTTCCTCAAAGATTCATATTGTCTCACACCCTCTCTTCTTACTCTACATTAACGATCTTCTAGTGAAAACTAAAAATCCGATATTTAGCTTTGTGGACGATAGCACACTTAACTCATCTTTCTCTTTGAATGCGCAAATATCGGCTCCAGAAGCACATCTTCGCAGACAGCATGAAGTATCAGCCTCAACAGAGACCTGGAAGAAATTTTTTGCTGGGGTGACAGTAATCAAGTCGAATTTAACGCTAAAATGACAATGACAAGCTTGGTAGAAGGTTACTGGACCTCATAGAAGAAACATAGAAGACACCCGCCTTTAACCAATCAACCAACGCTAAAAACCCCAGGCAGCAGTTTTCACTAAAAAGGTTAACAGTACAGAACTGGATATAGTCATGGCAGCTCATGCAATCCCACTGGCTTCATCTATTAACTTGCTGGGCGTCAATCTGGGAGGAAATATGTCTTGGCATAACCACGTTGTGGCAATCGACAAGATAGCTTCTGGGAAACTTGGTGTACTCTTCCGAACCAAAAGTTGTACACACCTCAACAACTTTTGATACTATACAAACCCCAGATTCGACCTTCGCTAGAGTACTGCTCTCATGTCTGGAGCTCTGCACCTAAACATACTCTTCGGCTACTGGATTCCATCAAAAGGAGGGCCATTCATCTGATCGGAGACCACGAGCTGACGAAGAGCCTCGATAGCCTAGAACATCGAAGACAGGTTGGGGATTTGACTTTCTTCTAAAGATACTTTCATGGAAACTGCTCGGCTGACCTTGCCCTCTTAATTTCGTCCCCTCAGCGAATAGCAGAAATACAGGACGAATCACGTATGTAGTTAAGCTTAGTAGTCCTCGAACTTCATTATTTAAGAATTCTTTCGTCTGGAGGGCTTCATCCTTATAGAACGACCTTAACGAGGTCGTTTTTCCCAACGAATATAACCTCCAAAGATTCAGAACCAACATGAATGGCTTTATTTGCACACGCATCACTCCCAGAGTGCCCTAAAGGATTTTTCATGTAGTGCTTGTGTAACAAAAAAAGAAAAAAGACGATTCATCGACTTCTTTTAGATCTTCGTAAAACAATATTTCGGGTAACTCAATGGTGTAACAAAGTAAAATAACTTCTTTGTCATAAAAATGCATCAAGAATGAGTCATTAAAAATGCATGCCATGGCATAGTAAGGTGTACGTTTTAAGATTAAACGAATAGTTACCTAGGTTTCTTCTGCGTAAAAATAATATTTATATTTCTAGATAGAGGACTCATTCGCGCCTTCATCAGAGGCAGTAAACACAATTTGGATAGAGCAAGACGAAAATTGGAACATCACCTCGCGGCCAGACATTTATACCCAGAAGTTTATTCAAATCGATCACCATTAGCCAAAGATATTTTACAGGCTATGGATGTTGTGTAAGTATATTTTTATGACACCTGATTCATTCAAATTAATAAGCAAATAACTGGTGAAGCACAAAATGATAACTGGTGACAAACAAAATGATAACCACAGTTTCGATTCAAAAATAACATTCTTTTTGCCATCGAGCCGCAAATACCGTTTTCGGATTCTTAAAATTGTTTTTTAAAACATACTTCAAATGTGTAGTAATGTAGCATATAATAAGTAAATGAAAATTCATATACGATAAAAATTCGATTAAAATAGGTTAATTGTTTAGACAAAATTTCCGTTGTAAAAACTGCCGAAAAATTAAAGACTTAAATTCTTAAATTTTACTTTTTTAATCCGATGGTACATTCTTATATTAGAATGTACATATCTATATCTATTCATATACAGGGTGTTATGAAAATTACTTATTATATTTAAATGGGTGACTTCTTAGTGTCCTAGAGAAAGTCTACATACTTTTTTTTTAAGTTGAGAATCTAAATACTAAGGTAAAAACCCTTTTTGCCTACATGCTGCCGCGCCGCTCCATCTGGTTTCAGTTAGCAATAATATAGGTCACTAGAGTAAACCTCAGTGATGCCAGATCACACCGCGTGTCTCGCCCTTGCTTGGATAACCGCCACGCGCGTATTGGTATGTTTAACCTTCAGTATCTTAGCTTCATTATGTCTCGATATTGGATGTTGGAACGACATTGGCGAGGGTTTCACGTGCTTGATGTATACGAATTTTAAACGTGTTAGTTGTAGCATTACCCAAATTTTTTTTTATTCTGAAATAATTCCTAATAATAAATGTTGTTATGTGATTTCAAATTTGTGTGATATTATCTACTGTTGGTTCTATTGCAAACATACTTTTTGTGTTTTATTTTTTTATGGCATTTAATTATCAGGATTATTTTAAAATAAGATCGAAGGTAAAGAGTATGTACCTTAAAATTGTAGTTTTTTTTTTTTCTAAAAAGTTTGAAAAAAAAAATGAATACGTGTTACAATTCTGTGTTGCAATATGACAACACCGCCTACAATGCGCTGACCTCTTAAGCGGAAGCTAGAAAGAGACATTAATACGACCGTAATCAAATTAAGAGTAACATAGCGATGACGTCCATTTTATTTGATGTAATGAGTATTAATAATACGTCATCTAAACTATTGAAAAGTATTTTAAATTTAAAATTATTTTAAAAAAATGCAAAGAAATTTTTTCTGCAAAATATACAAATTAATTAATAAAAACAACCATTTATAAATTGTTCTTTGTATTTTATATCGATTAATTTACATTTTAATAATTATTTTTTTTTGTTCTATGTTATTAATATTCCCTTTAATGGACTGTAAAGTTCGTTGGGAATTAAATTAACATTATTATTATTATTATTGATTATTATTATTATATTTTTCTGAACTTTGAACACATGGTATATAAATTTGAAAAAATAATATTATATTGGGTGGTTTCACAAGACTAACTCTTTTTCATGAACTCACAAATAAAAAAGTTTTTTCTCTTCGGGAGGCAATCCTTGGACAACACTGTATATTAAAATATAATTATTTCTGCAGGAGTATAGCAGCACTTTCCAACCTAACGACAAATGGTTTTCGACTGACATGCTTTGGACTCAACAGATATGATCCTGCCGAATTTAACCCAGCCAGTATTGTTAAACTTTATTTTATGTTGTGTAAGTAATAAAAACACAAACCTATTATGGGATTATTAAAAAATGAAGTTTTAAATACACAAATATCAAATTAACTTCATACTAAAGTCGCCCAGCATCTAGCATGGTTGTAAACTTTTTGTTTTCATGGTTATCATGAGAAGTACAGGTCGACGAGTTTATCTGTAGCTACGAAAGGAATGGGGGCAAAAAAAATCTGGGGTTGACGATGTTGTCACATATAGCGTATATCAGCCCAATGGAATAAATTATATAATAAATAAATGGGGGCGTGTGCGAAAAAACGCTCGAACACATCTATTGGTATTTCTAGTTGCGCATTTTCGAAATAATAACTTGTGTCAGGGTGTGTCATGTAACAGTGGCCAATACCAACTTTCTTATTTTAAATACAACACCCACCATATTATTTAATTTTTGGATCCTTTAGATAATTTTAGATATATTTGATGTACACTATCCTATACCTATCTTCAACTGTTTCGGAAATATTAAGTGTTTTCAGATTTATTTAATTTCAGCGTTTCTTCTTACTGATATGAAATAAAAAAATGGTATAAATAGTTTTATTTACTTATGTTTAAAACGCTTGAGCAAATTGTTGTAATTGAAAAATATACAGGGTTGCATTTCAAATAAGAAAGTTGGTCAGTGGCCACGGTTACATGACACACCCTATATGAAAAGTTTTTATTGGGAATATGCGCAACTTACCAATCGACGTGTACGAGCATTTTTTTGCACCCGTCTCCATTTATTTATTATAGAATTTATTCCATTTTCTGATACACGCTGTATATTAAATTTTTCTCTTATCGAGAAAAACTTAAATTTACTTTTACGCATTTAAAATAAATTATAATAGATATTTAACCAATAGTCTATTAGAGTTTCAATATTATTCAAACCTTCTTTTCAAACTATTTATTTTGATATTGATATATCAATAGATTTAAATGGCAACTTAAGCGAAAGCTAGAAAATAAAAATAATCATTAATCAATTAATTCTGTAGCTATTTTTTCCGTGTTGAAAAATTGACATCTTGTGAAAGTAATTTTTTAAATCTTGATAAAAATAGTTACCTACCTTCAAACATAAAACACAATTGCTGAAGAATTGCCTATTTTTATAACATTATTTAAAATAATAATAGCACGCCCTTGACTAGACCATGTTTTAAACGATATTGCTTTCCACTTACTGATACGTCGGAGCAACAGATCCACTTGTCGACCTGTAGGTAGTGTAGGTACCTCGTATAATTGCTTTTTGGATAAAATGGTTACTATAATTAACTCGAGAACGAATGAATATATCGAATTATTGTTTTCGCCAAAATGTAGTTATTTTTGTACTCTTTAAGCACAATAATATGCAATGCTATTTAATTTTATTAAGACAATTTAAGAAAACAGAATTATGGGTAAACAGCACTTTCTAGAAGACGCAGAGTAAACTAATAACGATCACGACCACAGCCGGACAGGCCCGCGCCGTACATAAGGGCAAAGTCGTGTGGTGCACGACGGCGCCGAGGCGCCGAAAAGCCTTAAAACTCAAAAGTAAAAAAAAGATAAATCATATTGTGGTATAATATTTTAAGTAAAGTTAACATTGTTAGTAAAATTATTCAAAAACCGAACTTTGATGTTGCTCAGTGTTATAGTCATTTAAATAATTTGAATAATTTTTTGAAAGCTTACCGCTCTGATAAAGGTTTTAATGATCTTTTGATTGATGCTAAAGAAATAGCATCCAGCTTAGACATAGAACCTAAATTCAAAAAACAAAGAGGTCTAAAACCGCGAAAAATAAAAAAAAAAACATTTTGATTATGAATGTGACGATGAACCGATCCAGGACGAAACTTTAAAGTTCAAAGTTGATTGTTTTTTTAATGCTCTAGATGTAATCATAACATCAGTGGATGAGAGATTCAAATTACTTTCTTCTTACTCTAATAATTTCGCGTTTTTATGGAATATTGATAAATTTAAAAATTATTCTGAAAACGAACAATTAGAATTATGTCAAAAAGTAGAAAATTTATTAAATAACAAAACTCGCAATGAACGAGACATAACTGCCGTGGAACTTGTTAAAGAATTGCAATATTTACAAAATTTTGATGAAAAAGTTATTACGTCTCCAGAAGAAACTTTAAATTATAAAACAATTAACAACTTAGCGGATTCTTTTCCTAATACGAGCATAATACTTCGTATTTTATTAACAATGCCGGTTTCGGTTGCTACCGCAGAACGATCTTTTTCAAAACTCAAAATAATAAAAAATTATTTAAGATCGACCATGGGGCAAAACCGACTAAGTAATCTTGCTATCATTTCAATAGAATCGGACCAGCTAAAAGAATTAGACACCGAAGATTTAATTAAACAATTTGCAAAAATTAAAGCACGAAAAGCTGAATTCACTTAGCTAAAATATTAATAACAATACCTAATACCTCGATATTAACCTTAAGAAGGTGACATGTTGCATTATTAAAATAATATATTGTTTTGTTTTTATTTGTCGATCAGTTTCGTCCTGTGATATATAAACGAGTATTTTTTATGTTTTAAATATTTTTTTTATTTCTTGTGCTTTTGTATCATATATTACATTTGAAACTAAAATACAAAAATTTTGAGTTGTAATACTCTTAGAATATATTTCTGTTTTCTATAACTTTATAATTATGTTATGTATCTCAATGAGAAAATACTTGTATGGCTTGTACTTGTAAAATATAAAAATAAATTTATGAATATACTTTTTAAAATTATTGTTCAATAGTGGATAATAATACCTAACTTAACCCGTATGTGTACTCACATATGAACGTTGAACGAATTTGGGGCGTTATTTTAAATTTGCACAAGGGCGCCAAAAGTGCTAGGCGCGGGCCTGCAGCCGGACATTTAGTATGTGTAAAATTATCTTTAAAACGAGACTAAGTTGATTACATTTGTATAAAGGATATGGAATTTTTCAAAATATATATTCATAAACTGCCCCCACTCTTATTATCGGCGATACGAAAAAATTTTAATGAACAATCTCAAAAATAAAAGATATTTTTATATCCGTTATTAAATGAAAACCTTAACAGCGATAATTCTAAAACATTTGATTTTTATTTATAGCAGACTAGATAGGTGAAAATATTTTCAATCAATTTTTCTTGGTGGATTTAATTAATAAAATTTCCTAAAGACCTAAGGTTTACTTATCTTAGTGGCACACCCTGCATAAAGAACATCTTTAATATGAAAAACTTAAATAAGTTTTAAAAGAAGATGTGATAATCATATTAAGAGGTCGTTTCCTTTGAAACCCTTTATTTTAATATTCCCATATTTTAGATGAACTGCTGATATCTTCAGATGCTCCATTTGCTGGTGACATTGCCATTTTCGACGCAAGTTATTTTGGAGCGGGACATATCGCCAAGTGGTTCGGACCGTTCTTTCGAGTTTTAGAAAAGTTGTTACGTGAAGCGTATGCGATGCGATTGAAACAAGTTCATGTAGTAAATGCGCCCTCCGTATTGGCCAAGATGGTCAGTGTAGTCAAACCTCTCGTACATCCTAAGGTTCGAGATTCGGTAAGTTTTACTAAAGAAAGTTCTTAATTTAATAGCTGGAAAGATGATTTTGGATTTTAAAGTTTATTCTTACGATGCTGAAAGGTACTAGGTCGGTCTCGCATACGGACGTGATGTTATATTGCATCTTAGAACAAGTAGCCTTATTTCGGTGATGTATATTTCCGGCGATAAACCTTGTAACGTTTAACTTTTTCCTGATACTTACCTTAAATAGATGAGGACTCTACAGAAAGAATCCCTATCTCTTTTTATCTTGTTTCTGTTTTCAAACAGGGAACCGGTTTGATATGTCTTTGTTAGGGAAAACAAACAATCGACGGACGTTACTCAAGGTCTATATTTTTATTCAATTTATGGCAGACTTGGCACAGTCCTACCATATTGAGTTAAGAATTACTATTTCTTCCCCAAACAATACGTAAATTAAACAAACAAACAAACACTGAAAAACTACCAAGAATTTTATTTAACAATAATGACAAATATGACAGTTGTAAATCCGGTAGTGTCATATCGGCAAAATAGCACAAGCTGTCACGGCTTAGAAACAGACTTACGCCCGCATTCTCCGTATTTAAGGTTTAATCCGGCTTAGTTGAATCTGACTTATTGGTTATGCACCGTAATCGGTTTTGGGAATCCAAGGAAACAAATTGGCAACAGTGGATTTTCATCAAATATGACCTGGAAAAGGGGATGACGCAAGACATAACCCTACTTTCGTCTGATCTGACAGCAAACTCTGACTAATTAACAGCCTTTAAAATAGAATTTTCTTCAAAGTTTTGTGAGTTTTTGGGAACAATGGTGTTTAATATATTTTTAAGATGCAGAGTGAACATTTAAAGACATTGTTATTGCAAAATTGAGAGGTAAGCTGAAAAATCTAATTTACCTTTGTTTACGAACCATTGGCAGTTTATTTTCCCTTTTTATGAAGTAAAATATTTGTTTATAGATATCAAACGAAGCTAAAGTTGGATGATATGGACCCCTTTTCACTGAACATTCAATATCCATAATTTAATTCATGGAGTTCTAGCTATTACAAAGGATTGATATTTTTTCATATTTAGTGCTAGAAGTAGACAGAAAATAAAGGCCCACAAAAGATAGCCCATAAAGATGGAAGCATATATATAATTAATAATCTAAAATCAGAATGGTTTTTTTTAGCGCGAATTATTATTGACTGTACGTTCTTTTTTTTAGTATTTCTTAAAAATGGGTAATTGCAAAAAAAGTAACCGAGTAAACATAATGGAAAAGAGCCAGGTATGGACACAAAAGTTTAATACTCGAAAGCGTTTCGAAAAAGTTCGTTAAGAAATCTCATTTCATAAGGAAGAAAACGATAGAATAATCAATCGGAGTAGCAAAGTTCTAAAACAAGCGTTGTTTTGCGATTCGAAAATGATTTTTTGTTAAGCAATCCGACTGCTGATAAAAAAATTTCCTGAAATTAGCATACAAGTATTTTTAACATGCGGTGGCTCTCCACTCGATCTTAAATTACCAATATAAAATAATATAATGTAATAAAAATGTTCACGGTGCATAGCAAAAATCTGATCTAAGCTGGATTTATGCATGTAATCTGGATCAAATGCAATATTTCAACTTTGACGAATTACTTTGATCTCAATTAGAGACGTCAAATGTTCACGGTGCATAGCAAAAATATGATCTAAGTTAGATTGAGCATCTAATCTGGATCAAATGCTTACGGAAAATACGGGCGTAAGTACACTGCAGATCATTTTTATTACATATTTTGTGTTTATCAAGATCGCAAGTGAATCTTGTAGCCTTCTAGCGTTAAACTCTGACACAGTGTTATCACGCGTGCCGAATATGTAAATTTGCAGAAATAAAATTGTGCCGTCAAATATGCCCGCATAAACCGCCTTGCAGATATTTCGGGTATGCCGTGACATTGCGTGATAGCATGTGATCTCACGTGACGTGATAATAGTGTGTTTGCGACTTAAGGGCTTTATAGAAAGTATGTTCCGAACGGTCGAAGGCGACGTAATATCTTTGTCTAATTAACTGAAAACCACAAAGAAAAATTATACTAATTTTCAGAGCTCCCCGACTATTTCTCTGGAAAGTTGTGTACAATCCACCTAAGAATGTGAATTGTTTATTCTTTAAAATACTGTGAACCAAAGACGTATCTTCCTTGATGTAAGATCCTTGCAATGAACCCGATACTTGGTTGGGAATAAATAAATTTAAAAAAATACATTTTTTTTACTTTCACTTTACAGATATACATCCACTCAAACCCGAAAAACTTATTGAACATTTTCGGACCAGAACATCTCCCCGCAGATTACAGTGGTCGTCTGAAACCAATCAGAACACAAGCTCTGGAATGGTACGACGTATTAAACGACAACGCTGAATGGTTTGAAAATCAAGAACATGTGAAAATTACTGGAATTCCCAAGAAAGTAAAGAGTGTTTTATATTTTAAGGACAATTTTGGATTGGAAGGTAGTTTTAGGAAGTTGGAAATAGACTAACAAAAGTTTATCTGAAATGATCGGAAGCGATTGCAGTTTTTTGAGACTCTCTAATTTGTGCAAAAATTAATATTTACGTCACGTACAGTCACGTCAATTGGCCACATACAATTAAATCGAATACGTCAACTAGTAGGTATAGAAGCAATTGACATAAGTCCTAATTGGCAGATATTTTCAAATATTGACTTCAGGACGGAACCATGTACACGTCAATATGACGACGATATTTCGACAAGAAACAGAACCAGGAAGAGATAGGGATTCTACAGTGTGTCCGCTAATTAATGGTACATTGAAAAACCACAGACTCCTTAGTTAAAAATATTATAATTTATTTATACTTACCTATATCCGAAAATTGATATTAACTGAGATACAGGGTGTTAAAGCTAAAAAAACTTCATTTTTGTTTCTCTCTAATAACTTTGCAGGAAACCAATGTTTTTTTTACAAAATTTGGCAATTATGGTTTTTTTAGGACGAGAAATTAATGTATAATGTAGGGGGCGAGCTGCATGCGGCATTATTTGCACATTCATTAGGTTCATAACTTTTTTGTGCCTTAGTGTATTTAAGTTTGTAATGAGAATAATACTTTTCTCATATTTATTACGTAAAAAAGGTATACTAAGTTCAGGTCGCCCAGAGTTGCCGTTTCAGAGATATTTGAATTTAAATTGTTTAGTGCACCCTGCTCAATTATTATTAATTTGCAAACAAAATTTTTTTCTTAAGGTAATCTTTGAGAAAACAAATTAAATGTAGACATGCAGTTGCTATGGAACAGAAAATGTTTAATTTTTGAGTATATCGTAAGTTTGTATTTTTATTTCTGTTGGTTAGTTATTTTAATTAAAGTAAGTTAAAGAATAATCCAATTGTTGTATTTATTATTCCCAATTACCATTACTAGAACCTTAATTATCATGTAAAAGTTAATTGGTAAGAAGTAACAAAATATTATTTGCTTGCCTGAGCTACCGCACTAAACAATTTAAATACAAATATCTCTGAAACGGTTATTCTGGGCGACCTCAACTTAGTATACCTTTTTTACGTAATAAATATGAGGAAAGTATTATTTTTTAAAAACTTAAATACACCGAGGCAAAAAAAAGTTATGACCTAATAAAAGTGCGAAAAATGCCGCATGCAGCTACATTGTACAGGGTGGCCAACTAAGCGAGGTAAGCGGCTATATCTCGGAAACCGTTCACCGTACAGCTTTCGGAAAAAAATATTTATAGGAAAAGTTGCCAAGAGAAATTGCTGGAAATTATTTGCAAGTTTGTAGGCCGGCCGCTAGGGGGCGTAACACAAATAGTAATTTGTTGCCAGTCGATTTCTCTACAATTGGCATAGGTAAGGTATATTGATAATACTTATAAATAAATCTCACTTGTATCGTGAACAACTTTGCTTAAACACTTTTTTCTCTAGCTCTGCAAATAAAGTGGTGGGGGTAACGCAAACATCGATTTGTAAAAAATGCAATATCTCTGGAACGCCTTATCTGAAAATATTCAAATTGATGTTATTTAAAAGAGCTCTTCTTGCTTTATTAGCTACACTTCAAGCGATGTCTATGTCATTTTTACTGTAGTCGCTAGATGGCGCTTTCAACAGATTTAACATATTTATCGTTTTTCTCGAAAAACTTAAATGCAATGGTAAATATGTTATTACGCCAGTACAGAGAGGAATAAAGGCCAGAGCAAACGGTGAAAACCGCAAGTTCCTATATTTTTTCTAACCGGAGATATCAATGAAAAATTAATTTATATCCTACTAAATCTCCCGCCGGTACTTACATATGTTGCAAAAAATAAGAAGGCTTTCGAAACAAAATACATATTATATATAATAGGAGTATTGGGAAGAAACGTTCATTTTATAAACCAAACGAAACATATTCTAGTGCTTACTTAAATGCTCAAACTATCTGCCATCCTGGCCCACATATTGTCTGAGCTTTCCTATAGCAGAAAGAACAGCAGCTTCCACTTCCGCTCTTAGCAGGCGAAGAATTGCATTTTGAGGCTACTTTTAATAGCGATGGAAGGGTAAATTTGCATAACACGCATTATTGGGCCACAGAAAACCCTCACTGGATGCGAGAAGCTCAGCACCAAGGAGGTTGGAGTGTCAACGTATGGTGTGGCATAATAGGGGGTACAATTATTGGACCCTATTTCTTTGACCAATCACTAAATGGGAACCTGT
Source organism: Barypeithes pellucidus (assembly GCA_963991005.1). Lineage (NCBI taxonomy): Eukaryota > Metazoa > Arthropoda > Insecta > Coleoptera > Curculionidae > Barypeithes > Barypeithes pellucidus. The sequence goes on along the minus strand of OZ022563.1, from coordinate 38,086,650 downwards.
TTTTGGAGTTCCTCCTGAATTATGTGTTTTATTAGAAGATGTGCCTCTTGAAACCAGGCAAAATATGTTCCTGCAGCTCGATGGCTGTCCAGCACATTTTTCAATTAATGTGCGAGAATACCTGAATGAGACATATCCAGACCGATGGATAGGAAGAGGAAGCCTTTTTCGTGGCCAGCCAGGTCACTTGACTTGACCTGTTTGGAGTTTTATTTGTGGGAACGATTACAAGATATTGTATTCCAAGCTAGGCCTACGACCAGGGAAGATATGAAGAACAAAATCCAAAATGAAATTCTTCGCCTGCCAAGAGCGGAAGCTGCAGTTCTTTCTACTATAGAAAAGCTCAGACAATGTGTGGGCCAGGATGGCAGACAGTTTGAGCATTTAAGAAATACGTTTCTTTTGGTTTATAAAATTATTATTATATATAATATGTATTTTGTTTCCAAAGCCTTCTTATTTTTTGAAACATATGTAAGTACCGGGCGGGAGATTTAGTAGGATATAAATTAATTTTTCATTGATATCTACGGTTAGAAAAAACATAGGAACTTGCGGTTTTCACCGTTTGCTCTGGCCTTTATTTCTCTCTGTACTGGTGTAATAACATATTTACCATTGCATTTAAGTTTTTCGAGAAAAACGATAAATACGTTAAATCTGTTGAAAGCGCCATCTAGCGACTACAGTAAAAATGACATAGACATTGCTTGAAGTGTAGCTAATAAAGCAAGAAGAGCTCTTTTAAATAACATCAATTTGAATATTTTCAGATAAGGCGTTCCAGAGATATTGCATTTTTTACAAATCGATGTTTGCGTTACCCCCACCACTTTATTTGCAGAGCTAGAGAAAAAAGTGTTTAAGCAAAGTTGTTCACGATACAAGTGAGATTTATTTATAAGTATTATCAATATACCTTACCTATGCCAATTGTAGAGAAATCGACTGGCAACAAATTACTATTCGTGTTACGCCCCCTAGCGGCCGGCCTACAAACTTGCAAATAATTTCCAGCAATTTCTCTTGGCAACTTTTCCTATAAATATTTTTTTCCGAAAGCTGTACGGTGAACGGTTTCCGAGATATAGCCGCTTACCTCGCTTAGTTGGCCACCCTGTACATTAAAATTTCACAGAGAAATCAATTTCTCGTCCTAAGGAACCATAATTGTGTAAAAAAACCGTTGGTTTCACTAAAAGTTATTAGAGAAAAGCAAAAATGAAGTTTTAACTTTAACACCCTGTATTTCAGTTAATATCAACTTTCGGATATAGGTAAGTATAATTAAATCCTAATATTTGTACGTAAGGAGTCTGTGGTTTCTCCATGTACTAATAATTAGCGGACACCTTGTATATTTAGAATCCCCATATATTTTTAACTTCTGTCTGTTGCTGTCCTTCATTTGTCAAATGTCTTGCTATTAACATCTGATCGATTTGATATATCTTGGTTAGGAAAAACAAACAATCAATGGCCGTGACTCAAAAGTCTATATTTTTTTCAGCACACTCTTTCCATATTCAGTTAAGAATAACTGTTGTTTTTCCACAAACAATACTTAAATTTAACACACAACAACAACGATAAATATAACAGTTGATATTCCGGTAGTGTCAAACGTGAAAGCAGGTATGTAAGACAGTTGTTCTAATAAGGGCTTTATAGAAAGTACGTTCCGAATGCTTGAAGGCGACGAATGTCTTTGTCTAATTAACAGAAAACCACACAGAAAAATTATACTAATTTTTAGAGCTCCCCGATTGATTTCCTGGAAAGTTGTTTACAATCCACCTAAGAATGTGAATTGTTTATTCTTTAAAGACTGTGAACCAAAGTCGTAACCTCGTTGATGTTAAATCCTTGAACTAACCCAAGGATTAATTCCAAAACATAGACTTTCAAGTTCGTGTTAATTATCCTCGAACTTTAAGTGCTTGTTCTCACCAAAGCAACTGGCAACCGCAGCGTAACTGCAACGCGACCGCAACTTCAGTTGAGTTGCTTATGCGTTCCCACTGGAATCTAAGCAACCGCAACGCAACTTCAGTTGAGTTGCTCTTGCGTTCCCACTGGAATCAACTGGTTTGATGTCTTTTTTGACATGAGCAAAATGTCGTCTTCGTCAGATGAAGATATAGCCGCAACCTATTTGTTCGTTATAAAATAAAAAAAAACTGAGCGACAATTTTGGGTTAACTCTATTATACCATAAATTTGAGAAATAGTTCGTATATAGTGGCACAGGAATAATGATCCGGTTGAATTCCATAGGTTTTACCGAATGAGCCACAAAAGTTAAATATTTTGATGTCTCGTCCGCCTTGACACCGCGATTTGCCTTAAGTCAGTGGGAACAAGTGTATTTAAACATTAGTGCTGTGTCGCATTGATGTTGCATTGCGGTTGCCAGTTGCTTTGGTGAGATCAGTCACTAACACTTACATGGATAAACAATTTAGCTCAGAGTTACAGTTTAGGTCTAAGCGAAACGACTTTAACACTTCACTGATAAACCCGTCCTCAGAGCTTAATTTTGGTGCCTTTTATTTTAGTAAGATTAAATTCTTTCTGTGTCTTTCAATTACATCATTTGGGTTTGTAATTTGATGATTTTGTCATTTTAGCATCTGTAAGGTAATGTTATTTAATATAAAAAAAGTTACGTTCTCGGTCAATTGATTTAGGGAAATTTGTTTCTAACCATTGATTGAAATTACGTTAAACCTTTTCGATTGATTCATTATCTCCCTAGTCACGTCCCTAACTGACGAACCAATAAAACTTTGATGCAATTCCGGCTGTGATTGTAGTCGAGACTCTATCCAGTCAAATGGATAATTGTTCAGAATTATTTCACTTCTATTCTTTCCCGTAGAATGAATATAGCCGATCAGTTTTCGAAAGTAATATAACCAGGGCCATTTTTTTATCGATTCTTTCCATCACCTGTCAAATAAACTGTTTCGACCAATCAAATTTTTTCATTTACACCATTCACATGTCATTATAATGATGAAATTCGCATCTTCCTTACAAGTGGTAAAATGGTCTGAGTGATCCACAATATTTTTAAAAACCTTTTTTAACGAGCCCGGATACCAGAGAATGGGCGCATTCAGCAGAACCTATCGATTTGTAAGCGATTAGTAATCATCAGCTGAACGCACTAAAAAAAATCGATTTTACAAATCGATGGGAAATCGTACGCCATTTTTTCCATCGAATTTAAAAGGCGATTTGGCAGCGATTTACATCAATTTTGGTTGTTAAGTTTGATGAGCAAAATTTATAAAAAATGACGAAAGAAGTGAATTATAATTATAAAAACATATTATAGACGATCTCCGCTAGTGAAGAGGAGCATTAAAAATAAAATTATCCATTTCGTAGAGATAAAAACATAATATTTGATGATAAAATTTAGGAGGGATCCTTACCAAACAAAAAACTGACAACAAAATGCATTCAGCAGAACTACAAATCGATGCGCATCGTAACGTCGCCCATTAAAAATCGCAAATAAATCGATGGTCCCTCGCGTCCACAACGGTGCTCCGACCCTCGCTCGTCGTCTTGGACCATAGCACGGCACAGCCTTTGCTTAAGCTTCGTACACTAGTCCCTCGACATCGAGATATAAACATGGACTGTGCGTTATTATCTTCTTTTAGACTCTAATATAACAAAGTGGTATTACTTTAGGGTATATTACATAAATTTCGTTGAGCATTTGACGTAAAATTGGGAAATAAATTAATATTCAGGAGGTCACATAAAAAAAAAACAGGGTCGGATTTATCACTGGGAGCTAGCCTAGGGCCTCGTATTTAAAGGGGCTTCGAAAATAATCACAAAAAATAACAAAGTTTAAAATAAAAAATAAATTGACAAATTACACACAGTCCATGTTTATATCTCGATGTCGAGAGACAAACTGATCGACAGGCCCGAACAAACCCGAGCCTAGCTCATTGCCTTGCCTATCGATCAGTTTGTCTCTCGACATCGAGATATAAACATGAACTGCGCATTGTCATCATATTACATAAATTACGTTCAGAATTTGACGTGAAATTGGAAAATCAGTTAATATACAGTATGTCACATTAAAAAATATGTTTAAAAAGGGTCGTAATTAATTAATTAGAAAAAAATAAGGTATACTGGAATCATTTTTAACATTTCAATTGTTATTTTAAATAGTGTTATCCTACATAAAATCCAAGTAATGATATAATCAAAAATATCTATATGCATGCTCATATATCTACGCACAGTCCATGTTTATATCTCGATGTCGAGGCACTACTGTGCGAAGTTCGAGCGAGGCCGTGCGGTGCTATGGTGCCAGGCTGTATGAGGGGCGGTGCGCCGTTGTCGACACACATGGTGGATGGTAGGATTTAGTAAAAAATATTATGTACTTACAGTTTATTTGCAATACATTTTCCTTTTATATTGTCGAATTATTTTCTTCTTGAAATTTCAGTCACATAACCTTAAACTTACGAAACGTCAAAAAGTTTGAAGTCTAGAGTAGAGAGCATAAGCTAATACCGATATCGTCGACTATTTCTCGAATTATCATAATATTAAATGATGATTCAATGACCGTTTGGAATTGTTTATTAATAGATGAAATCACTTGAGCTGCGCTCTCGGGATTTGATCAGAATAAATATGACAACGGAGTTTCGTAGATTTTCCAAAACAAAACTTCTTGAACAGGAAAAATTTTATCGATAAACTACGAGTTCTAGTTCTATCGCCTTGGATAAAATTTTTCATGTTCACGATAAGTTTTGTTTTGGGAAATTTGACGAAATAGCGTTGGCATGTCTATTCTGATTAAATCCCGGGGCAAACCTTAATATATAATTAAAACGACGCTGGCGTTGTATTGGATAACGTTATTTCAAGAACCTAAATAAAATATTATAATAATTCGAGAAATATTTTTAAGTATGCAATATCGATGGTCGTCGTTATCGATATGTACGATCGATGGTACGCCACTGACATTCTTCCATGTGGATATTTTTTCTGGTTAGCCTGGTCAATTCTACATGAAAACGATATATTGAGTTTTTCTCGTCAGATGCACCGTTCTTGATTAAAACCACTAAATTCATATCGAAACTCATTATTATTAACATTGATAAAATAATTAATGATAAATTTTATTTAATAAAAATTGTTGGAGTGGGCAATTCAGTGCGTCTGACGAGAAAAACTCATGAGACCGTTTTTATGTAGAATTGACCAGGCTACATGGAAAAGTGTCAGTGGCGTACCATATTTTTTTGTAAAAAATATCAGATGACATGTTTGCAGGGACGCCACTGATGGAACAATTGAATAACTTTTCTAACTAAAATGTGTGGTTCTATATACTATTAACACATACCAAAATTGAACATAACATCTAAAGTATTTTCGAATATATTAAATAGTGGCCATTTATTGTATGCCGCGACAAGCGCGCATTTGCGAAAATAAATTTTTTTTCCAATCCCCCCCTCGTAGCTGATAAAAAAATTAACAAATTGAATCTAGCCTGATCCCCGTAGCTCGATTAATAAACTAATTATTAGCATTTATATAATATCCCCCCCCCCCATAACTCTCCACCTCATTGCCCCACCACAGCCAGCCTCCGGTCCATCAAAGTACTCGGTGTCCCCGTCGATACGCGAAAAATTGATTCACCAACTCCGCCCCTTTTCGAGATATAATTAATTAAATTTTATTGTTTTGCACTTAAAAATCGCGATAATTCGCGAACTCATTGAGATATCGGGATCAGGTTTATTCGAGCTTACGCGCTCTGTCAAGCGCTTCAATTTTGCCCTTCACATTCTTTTTTGTAGCATCAGAACCGGCTGTTATTTAGGAAAATCCGTTGTAGGTTAGTTACGGGGCGTGCCCCCTCCCCCCAATGCGGCGCCCCCTACAATCATGTCAGAATGTCGAGAGGATCCTACTGTATCGACTGGGGGGAAAAAAATTACTCGATTTCGTCAAGGGTGTTTCGAGCCGTTTATTTCGCCAGAATGACTCCACTATAGTGGTAATGAGTAAATAATAATGAAAATCTAAAAAATATGCATATATTAAAAGAAAAAGTAATTCAAACTTGACATTTATTAACTGTTATTGAGTAGTACTCGGCCTAATTGTGTGTAAATGAAACAACGTGATTGGTCGAAACAACATTTTTGAATACTGATATTTTTCTTTTATTTCTTTCATAGTGAGGTAGGTAAAGTTAATGTCAGCATTTATGTAAATATTATCATATGTTAACAGCAGGGAAATAACTAGATATATCTTCTTTGATATTATATAAATATTCTTGTGCATTTCCTTCAAGATATTGTTTATTTTTAACTATATAGGTTAGGTCAATATATAATATACAAGTTCAGTAATTGGAAATTTTTATTGTCATTATAAGGGTTTGCTCGGGTTAATAAAAAATAGTCTTATCATCTGCAAAACTATGAAGGTATCCATAGCAATTTATACACTTAGCAGCAAAAATAACGCACAACCAAAATTATGCTCAATTTCAAACTTGATTTTCTCGCGGACCGATAAATAGATCTCGCAAAATTTTTTTTTGAACTGTAACTTTTTTCTTTGATAATTGCACTTCAATTTTAGGCTTATACAGGGTGCAAAAATGAGAATAGCTTCTTACGTTAAATTTGAGACACCCTGTAGGGAGCATTAGCAACAACAACGGGTGTATGATGAAATCATACTGTAGCCTCATATTTCCTAAACATTTTGTTCCTTTAATTTCTCTGATATCTGTAATATCAAAGAAAATAAACAGTTTTATACCAGAACAAGTTATGCACAGTGCAACAACTTTATTTAATGGAGGCTCTGTGATGTTTAGAGCTGGGATTTCCTTAACAGCACTGATGGCTATCGTACCTTCACATGGGGGTTCTTCAAATAGCGAGAGGTATATCAGTGACATTTTGGCTGAGCACGTTGTCCCTTTCTCTCCGTACATTGGGAATATTTTTTACTAATGCACGATAACCCAACGCGCTCATCTTCGATGAATATTTACATAAAGTAAATATTCGAACTCTAAATTGGCCACCGCGCAGTCCCGATCTATAGAGCACTTATGGGATATTATTGGTAGGGCACTGAGAGAGCATCAACCCCCACCTGCAAACCTGCAAGATGTCCATATAATGGTTACCGATATTTGGAATGGACTTAAGAGCTGCGTTTAATCACAGGTGGCCAAGCAGGCACTATTTTATGTGAAGATTTAGCCAAATATACTTACTTAATTTTTCTATAATCTAAAAATGAATTTGTAAAGTTAAAGAATTGGAAAAGGGTATCAGAAAATTGTGCTAAAAAAAATATAATTTTATAAGAATAATAACGCCAATTTCAAATCTGGCCAATTTTGAAATTTTTGTCACAGATATTCCCGAAACTTGCTTTATACCCCAATCAACATGTCAGATAACCTAAATATGAATAAATTATTACTAACGGCTAAAACTTCACGAAAATAAACATAGATCAGCTGATGACTCTCGTCTCTTTCTAACCTGCCAAGAAGCGGTCTATTTTTTAATTGAATTATTGCAACTTAGATAGCTCTGATTGCTAATTTTTAATTGTTTGGGTTTGTTCTCATCTTAACCAAAATAATATATCCAATTTATTATCGAGTATGCTGAGGTGATGTGAAGCAGTCACTAGAAGTAGAGGTGGTAACACGCGTTACTCATGTTGTTTTTTGCTATTTATTGTTAATTTTTGTTAGTGTTATTCTTAGTTTAATGTTATCAAAATGTTAATTTAATTTTAAAAGAACATGTTCTCATATAAAACTGTGTATTTTCTTTGATATTACAGATATCAGAGAAATTAAAGGAACGAAATGTTTAGAAAACATGAGGCTACAGTATGATTTCATCATACACTCGTTGTTGCTGCTAATGCTCCCTACAGAGTGTCTCAAATTTAACGTAAAAAAACTATTCTAATTTTTGCACCCTATACAAGCCTGAAACTGAAATCTGAATAAAAAATTCAATCACAGTGCAATTACCAAAGAAAAAGCTACAGATCAAAAGAAAAATTAGCGGAAGTGATTTATCGGTTCACGAGAAAATCAAGTTTGAAATTGAACATAATTTTTGGTTGTGCGTTATTTTTGCTGCTAAGTGTATTAAAGGTAAAATTGTTAATATAAATAATAAATAACAATGGTTCTATTGGAAAATATATAATGGCATTATGATTTACAAATAACAATATTACCTATCTTAAATAAATTCAACATAAATTGTACGTTTTTCAATACAAGCTAATATTTCATAAATAAATAATTTGTGCAATTTATAAAATATTCCAAAATTCCAAAAATATAATTGGCTTTTAAAGTGACGCTATTTGTTTCCTGTTCTAAGTGGGATACGTAAATGAAAATATTACATTTCTGATTTTTAGCACAGCTCCCAAAAAATTGTAATACAGGGTGTTATGGAAACGACTTATTATATTTAAATGGGTAACTCCTAGGGTGTCCTAGAGAAAGTTTACATACTGTTTTTTTTTAAATGAATATCTATATACTAAGGTAAAAACCCTATTTATCCACATACTGTCCCGCCGTTCCATCTGGATTCATTGTGGGTCACCAAAGTATACTAACAGTGTTGTCAGATCACACCGAATGTTTCGCCCTTGCTTGGATATGTGCCGCGCGCGACTATCGTTGCTTCAGTATGTTTCGAGACTCGGGAATGGGATGACGATGTCGAGGGTTCCACGTGCTTGATATATACGAATTTGAAACGTTTTGTTAGTTGTAGCATATCCCGATTTTTTTTCTGTTGTGAAATAATTCATACTATGAAATATTGTGATGTGATTTTAAATTTGTGTGATGAACCTTGTGTTGGTTCTGTTGCAAAACATACTTTTTGTGTTTTATTTTTTTATTGAATTTAATTATAAAACGGAATATAAGATCAAAGGTAAGAGAGTATGTACCTTCAAATTGTAGTATTTTTTTTCTAAAAGGTTTGAAAAAGATGTGATAACTCGGTCAAAGACGTCTTGTTGTCAAAAACTGCGTTTACAATTCTGTGTTGCAATATATGACAACACCGCATCAATAAACTATTGATTGCGAACGTCCTCAGTAGCGGCCACGTAAATTTTGATATTTCATATAAAATGAATATGTCGTACAATAATTCAAAGCGCCATTTTTGCTTATTTCTCTTCAATTTATTTTCATCTCAGGATTTGCCGGTTTAAATATAATAAGTCATTTCCATAACACTCTGTATATCCAACACTCTAATTGTACTAGCTGCTGCATCGTTGAGAGCTTAGGAAATTCTATTTAATTTTTGAGGTGGCTGAATACTGGCTCCCTGTACCTACATTTTATAGAAAAACTGCATTATAACTTCTTGAAGAGGTCCACATGGTAAACCCATTGAATATATTTTTGTTAGCCAATCATAAGGTACCAAATTAAATTTTGACATTTACGAAACGAAAATTAGTGTGAGTGACAATAATTTCATTTTTACTTATGTTCAGCTTGACGTTAATTTTTAGGGAATAGCGTCATAGAAATAATTTGCTGGTGTTGGCTGTATTACCTCAACTATGAGAGTTGGATGGTTTTACCATCACATCGAATTGAATATCTTAGAATTGGCTTACCATAATGTAATCAAAATGGTCAAATGGGTTTACCCTGTCGGCTTCTTTAAGAAGTTATAATGCAGTTTTTCTATAAAATGTGCAGGGGAGCAAATATTCAGCCACCTCAAGAATGACATTGGATATGCCTTCGATTAAGTCGGCACTATTGCTAAACTCAGTTATTATTATAGCTGCGATGTTGGTTAAATTAGTAAACTAGCACCATTTTTTGTTCGATCGTCGAACGTTAAAATACCGTGTGTTAAGAAAATGGCTTATTATACAGGGTGTTATTTAAGTATGTGCAGTTATTTTAAGAGACGATTCTCTGGGTGATTCTAAGATGAAAAGTTCATATAAACATGGGTGCGTAAATGCTTCGTTTTCAAGATACAGGGTGTAAAAAAATTTTTTTAATCGGGTGTTTTTAAATATCTTAAATATTCTTTTGTCGATATTGTTGAAATTTGGCAGTTTAATTTGTAGTGTTAAGGGGCTAATTAAGCCCTAAATAGATTAAATTTATTGATTCCAGTGGCGTCCCGGGCGGCACCTTAACGAATATTATTGGAAAAAAGAAAGAAAATGTCCATGCATCTCAAGGGACATGCATCAATGTGGTTTTTATTTTTTTCTCGAAAACAAAGTAATTCTAGAGACAAAAGTGTTATATTTTTAGTAGCTTAATCCGAGAAAAATATAAAAATTCCAAGAAAGCCAGTGGATTACTTTTTTTTCAATAATATTCGTTAAGGTGCCGCCCGGGACGCCACTGAATTAATAAATTTAATCTACTTAGGGCTAAATTAGCCCCTTAACACTACAAATAAAACTGCCAAAGTTCAAGAGTATCGACAAAAGGAAATTTAAGATATTTACGAAAACCCGATTAAACAATTTTTTTTTAACACCCTGTATCTTGAAAATGAAGCATTTGCGGATATATGTTTATATGAGCTTTTCGTCTTAACATGACCCTAAGAATCGTCTCTTAAAATTACTGCACATACTGACCCATTGGGTGTCCTAGAGGAACCATACATACCTTTTATCGAATATCTAAATGCTTAGGTAAAAACCCCTTTACCCCACGTGCAGCCGCGACATACACATTTGTTTTCAGTTAACAGTGATGCCAGATCGGTAGTTCATTGATCTATTTTGATTTATAAAATGCACACGTCGTCGTCGTGCGCGTCATTCCCTTGATATCCCACCTGTATAGGAATTTCAAACGTTAAGGTATTTCTGGCTTAATAATTAAGGTGTTAAAGTTACCAATCCGTTTTTTTAATGTGAAATAATATACATATATAATCATAAATGTTGTGATGTTACTTCAAATTTGTGTAATATTTCTATTGGTTGTCCTGCAAAACATACATTGTTCGCCGATATTTCAAATCGTGAAAAGCATTATTCAAAAAGTATGACAGAATGAAAAATTTTACAATTATAGTATTTTGATAGTGTTTGATGTGTAAATATGACAACATCGACTAACATTCACTGAAGTCTCTTGAGACTTGACCCACGACAGTGGCTACGACATGATTTTCTGGGTTTGACATAAGGTGGATATCCCGCTTGTTAAGTCTAAACGCCATTTATTGTTATTTTTCTGAAATTTCTTTCCATCTTAGAATTTGTGAGTTTAAATAGTTTCCATAACACCCTGTACAGGGAGAGGCGACATAAGCTTCCTACTTTATTTATGGCTTTTTCCCAGTAAACACCAAACATCCCTGGGACGTATCATATAGGTCCAAACGTCCCAGAAATGGGATGAATTGAACCGATGGTCTCTGGGACGTCGATGGGACATAAGAAACGTCCTTATTAGATCTCGCTCAGGACGTCCTACGGATGTCATGATTTACGTCCGTAGGACATCCCCAATGGGACGAATCTTACTTTTTTTCATAGAACAAAAATGTATTCTTCTATCTTTTGTGAATTACTTTACGAGGTCTCAACGACATACTTAATTATATCCAGAAAAGTAGTAGAATGAAATAAAATAGCAAAGTTAAATTTATCTGTTATACACTAAATATCATGCACATATCGGAGGTTTATCTGTTTTACCGGGGATTTATATTTTGCAACAAATAGTGTTCGTGTTTTACACACTTTATTTATATTCAACGGCTTTGTCTAGCTTAATCCTTTTATTTTAAATTCATATTTTCAATCATGATTAATCACAAAATAATAATTCAATTTCATTTAAAACTACGGTTGACGGTTTTGTGGCCACGGTAAAGAATTTTTAACTTCACTTTTTCTATCTGTCCTGCTTCGAAACAAAGTGCTTGTTAAAAAAACGCATGTGAAATTGTAATTGTTCCAAGTGAGGGGCTTTATTTAAGGTACGTAAACAGTATCTCGATTTTTCTAAGATGCTTAAAACTACACGCTGACTTCAGAGTTGAGCTACTTTTTATCGTTCGTTCCAAGGGTAATGAAATATTATATAATATTATAAGTAATTCCCGGAGTAATTCAGAAATCAGATCAGATTATTAAAAACAGTCATAAACATATACACTGTCAAAAATATGTATTAAAAATATAGAAGCTTGTTTAAAAGACTTTTTAATATTAGATAAGGGCTATAGGGGTGACGAATCTATACCCAGATAAATAGTATCATCTGCAATAAGATTTTTAAATTAGATTAGTTAATTTTGAAGTACATATACTGAATATCGGGTAATTTACCTCACTTCACATGTCTTATACCAAACCCGAAAGCATCTAATCTTCGCCCTAATATGTATATCCTAAATGCGTCCTAAACGCATCCTATATAAGTCCTAAATACATCCTACGTAGGTCTCATTTAGGTCAAACCGCTTTCTTATGGTCCTATTATTGTCCCTATGTCATTATGTAGGACGAAAGTGGGATGTCCAAAGTACATCCCGATTTGCCTCAATGGAACCTTCCAGAGATTTATAGGGGACGTCCCTAGGATAATTCTTACATCCCGTGCGTACGTCCCTGGAACGTCTTTGGGACTAGTTTGTGTTTACTGGGTTAGGGAGTCGTGGCACTATCGGGGTTACACATTTATACTTTAAGAATTCATAATTTTCACAGTATTATTCTATTTTTTTAACCAATTTAAATGTTTATAAATAATAGCTTCTACGAAAAGAAAAATATATTTATCTAGTTGAATCATCGGAATAGAGCCTATTAGAATTATATACGAATCTGTACATTATCTAAAATATGTTTTATAGTTTGAGTATTCTCAATAAGCGCTTGAATTCGTTGCATTCGATATTCAAAAAAAGGCTTTTCGATTTTTCTGGAAAATCTTATAAGGTTCTTGCTTTCGACAATGAGTCGCTCACAAATATCCGCGATTTCTTCCAGCCTTCGATTATCTACAAATTCGATGTGATGTGAGTCGCCGGTAACAAAGAAGATGGCTTTCTCCGAAGACTCTTTGGAGAACAGAGATTTTATCTGAAAGTGTCAATATTATTAATCACACGCCCAAAATAGAAATGCTTATACTCTATTCAAAATCAAGAGTCAGCAAATGTAAATAGTACGCCAGACGCATGGCATGCTTGATCCGCGAGCGAAACTGGATTGCGATTGGTTAATTTGCCATAAAATATCTAATGGCTGTGCGGAGGGCGGTGCTTGCGACAAGATGATTAGACTTATTCAGTTTGTTGCATTATTATTACTGTTTAATAATAGTTTTATAACCGTAGCGCGTTTGGGGCCTTAACCGAGACTACTTTGAGTCGCCGTTAGGTAGTCTAACAATGGTCTTTCTTGTATAAACAAAATATACATATAAAATATTACCATTTTTTAATGCGGTCCTGGTGAATCAAGCGCGGATCCAGGGGGGTCATGGGGTCATGACCACGAGAAATACCATATATACCGGTTTGACTAACGCGGCAGGATATTACTTTTCGTAACTTTTCCGTGGGGGTCATGAACCCCCCCCCCCCCCCCAACCGAAGTTTGACCCAACAAACCGAAGTTCTAGATCCGCCCTTGTGGTGAATATTATGGATCAAGTGCATTCATTTACATTTACTGACTCTCGGTTTTGGATAAGGTATAGTTTAAAAATATAATATTGAAATTTAATAAATCGTACGCAAAGAAACATATTTTCAAATTAACTATTTAAATACATAAATAGATTATAATTATTAATTCGAAAAATGAATTCCTTGCTAAGGGATTAAATGCTCAAAGTAGATAAATGTTTGTTGGTATTTTTATCCTCGCGCGGTGACGCCGGCGCTTCTTTATATGCTCGCAAAAAATAATATTTATAAAAATAATTATTTTAATTGAGAATTATTATTGTCTTTTAAATTCAATCAAGAATAAAAATTTAATTTTAATCTGCGAGTATCTATCAAATTAACTATTTAAATACATAAATAGATTATAATTATTAATTCGAAAAATGAATTCCTTGCTAAGGGATTAAGTGCTTAAAGTAGATAAATGTTTGTTGGTATTTTTATTCCTCGCGCGGTGACGCCGGCGCTTCTTTATATGCTCGCAAAAAATAATATTTATAAAAATAATTATTTTAATTGAGAATTATTATTGTCTTTTAAATTCAATCAAGAATAAAAATTTAATTTTAATCTGCGAGTATCTATCAAATTAACTATTTAAATACATAAATAGATTATAATATAATTATTAATTCGAAAAATGAATTCCTTGCTAAGCGATTAAGTGCTCAAAGTAGATAAATGTTTGTTGGTATTTTTATTCCTCGCGCGGTGACGCCGGCGCTTCTTTATATGCTCGCAAAAAATAATATTTATAAAAATAATTATTTTAATTGAGAATTATTATTGTCTTTTAAATTCAATCAAGAATAAAAATTTAATTTTAATCTGCGAGTATCTATCAAATTAACTATTTAAATACATAAATAGATTATAATTATTAATTCGAAAAATGAATTCCTTGCTAAGGGATTAAGTGCTCAAAGTAGATAAATGTTTGTTGGTATTTTTAGTCCTCGCGCGGTGACGCCGGCGCTTCTTTATATGCTCGCAAAAAATAATATTTATAAAAATAATTATTTTAATTGAGAATTATTATTGTCTTTTAAATTCAATCAAGAATAAAAATTTAATTTTAATCTGCGAGTATCTATCAAATTAACTATTTAAATACATAAATAGATTATAATATAATTATTAATTCGAAAAATGAATTCCTTGCTAAGCGATTAAGTGCTCAAAGTAGATAAATGTTTGTTGGTATTTTTATTCCTCGCGCGGTGACGCCGGCGCTTCTTTATATGCTCGCAAAAAATAATATTTATAAAAATAATTATTTTAATTGAGAATTATTATTGTCTTTTAAATTCAATCAAGAATAAAAATTTAATTTTAATCTGCGAGTATCTATCAAATTAACTATTTAAATACATAAATAGATTATAATTATTAATTCGAAAAATGAATTCCTTGCTAAGGGATTAAGTGCTCAAAGTAGATAAATGTTTGTTGGTATTTTTAGTCCTCGCGCGGTGACGCCGGCGCTTCTTTATATGCTCGCAAAAAATAATATTTATAAAAATAATTATTTTAATTGAGAATTATTATTGTCTTTTAAATTCAATCAAGAATAAAAATTTAATTTTAATCTGCGAGTATCTATCAAATTAACTATTTAAATACATAAATAGATTATAATATAATTATTAATTCGAAAAATGAATTCCTTGCTAAGGGTGCAAAGTAGATAAATGTTTGTTGGTATTTTTATTCCTCGCGCGGTGACGCCGGCGCTTCTTTATATGCTCGCAAAAAATAATATTTATAAAAATAATTATTTTAATTGAGAATTATTATTGTCTTTTAAATTCAATCAAGAATAAAAATTTAATTTTAATCTGCGAGTATCTATCAAATTAACTATTTAAATACATAAATAGATTATAATATAATTATTAATTCGAAAAATGAATTCCTTGCTAAGGGTGCAAAGTAGATAAATGTTTGTTGGTATTTTTATTCCTCGCGCGGTGACGCCGGCGCTTCTTTATATGCTCGCAAAAAATAATATTTATAAAAATAATTATTTTAATTGAGAATTATTATTGTCTTTTAAATTCAATCAAGAATAAAAATTTAATTTTAATCTGCGAGTATCTATCAAATTAACTATTTAAATACATAAATAGATTATAATATAATTATTAATTCGAAAAATGAATTCCTTGCTAAGGGATTAAGTGCTCAAAGTAGATAAATGTTTGTTGGTATTTTTATTCCTCGCGAGGTGACGCCGGCGCTTCTTTATATGCTCGCGAAAAATAATATTTATAAAAATAATTATTTTAATTGAGAATTATTATTGTCTTTTAAATTCAATCAAGAATAAAAATTTAATTTTAATCTGCGAGTATCTATGCTGCGTCCACACCAAACCAACAAAACAAAAACAAAACAGCAACACAACAATTTAGAAACAAATCGGCAATATTTTACCAACTTTTATGTTTGTTTCGGATTTTAGCAACTTATTGTCTTCCCGTAGCGGAGCGGTAAACATCAAAGGGTTCCTGTTCTGTTCTTATTTCGGGAAACTCTGCAGGTGCGATGTGTATAGTTGATATTCAATTCTGTGATGGAATTGCCACGAAATTAAAAATTATCTCTTGAATTATTTATTTAATAAATATTATTTTTTGCGACCAGATATATCGAAGCCGACAGCGCCACTTAAACTAATTGAACCGATTCCGTCGCCAGCAAAAAATAAATAATTTAAGAGAGAATATTTATTTCCGTGGGAATTCGATCAGAGATTCAAATATCAACTATACGTACTGAAAAACAAATACAGAAACGAAACATTACAGCACTGACAGGTAGAGGTTGAGAACTATGGATAGTCGCACTATCGATAACACAGGCCAACAAAATAAAAAATAAAATGTTGGTGCCTGAGATGTGAGAACTGATTTTAGATATACTTAATGTGTTGATTCTGAAACTGGCATCAGATATTTTCTATCAGCTCTAGTTTTTGAGATAGAGACTAATTGAATTTAGTTCTAATAAAAGGCAAAAATAAATAAATCTACATCTCTTTAAAATTCAAAATAGAAATTTGGTATTCAAAACGAGGATCTAATTAGCCAAATATACCTGAAATTGTCAGTAAACCAATATTCCTACTTATTCCTATTAATTTTATTACATATTTTATATTTGGAATTCCCTATGATCCGATCTCCCCATACCTGCTCAACCCCGACTAATTGGTTTTGGAAACATAGTACCTTTTGTCTACCTTTATCCTTCTCGACTTAGTATATTGTGTAGTTTTTGCAAATAAAGTTGTGTCATAATTTTGTGTACATTTTCGTCGTTTTATAGTGTTAAAACTAGAACAATGGCATCCTCCAGCAGGCGTAGCTGTGTAAACCATCCAGATGTTTTTTGTTATGTATGAAAGTAGAAAAACTATTTCTGAATTTGTGAAATGGCCTTAATGCAATCAGAAAACGACAGCGAATTTGAAGCAGATTTAACAACTCCTGAGTGTTTTAATCAACAAGAACTGAACGATCTCGTGAGAGACCTATACCTCTCAAAGGAGTGTGCTGAATTACTTGCATCCAGATCAAAAGAAAATAACCTTCTTTATCCAGGCACTAATGTTACATTTTATCGTAAGAGAGAAAAGGATCTGCTGCCTTTTTTCACTCAGGAAAATAAGCTGGTATTCTGTAACGATATAAAAGGACTCCTACAAAAAATGGGTTTGCCAGAATACACTTCAGACGATTGGCGCCTTTTCATTGACAGTTCAAACCGTAGTTTAAAATGTGTCCTTTTACACAACGGTAATAAATGCCTCAATTCCTATTGGACATTCTACTACCATGAAAGAGGAGTATAAAACAATATTACAAGTTTTGAAATAAATTAATTACGAAGAACATCAGTGAGCAATTTGTGTTGATTTGAAAATGGTGAACTTTCTCCTTGGACAGCAAAGTGGATATACAAAATACCCCTGTCTTTGGGACAGTAGAGCTAAAGATCAGCACTGGGTTAAGAGAAAATGGCCTTTAAGAGATACTATCGTTCAAGGAAAACAAAACGTGGTGAATGAACCTTTGGTTACGAGAGAAAAAATCTTACTTCCACCCTTGCATATCAAGTTGGGGCTTATGAAGCAGTTTGTGGAAGCGTTAGATCGAGATGGAAATTGTTTTGGGTACTTGTCAAGTAAGTTTTCTAGGATTAGCATGGAAAAACTAAAAGCTGGTATAATTGATGGTCCTCAAATAAGGCAACTTATGAAAGATCCACAGTTCACCACATCAATGAATGAAGCTGAATCTAACGCTTGGGTTTCATTTGTTCAAGTAGTTAAAAATTTGGAAATCACAAAGCAGACAATTACTATTACTTAGAATTAGTGGAAACTATGCTTGCAAATTTTTATATTCTCGGTTCTAACATGAGTATAAAAGTTCCATAGCCACTTACGTCGCTTTCCAAAAAGTTTAGGTGACTGTAGTGAAGAACAGGGAGAAAGATTCCATCAGGATATTAAAACTATGGAAGATCGATATCAAGGACGATGGGATAGCCACATGATGGCCGACTTCTGTTGGAGCCTTCAGCGAGACTACACCGGTAAACTCCATGCTAGAAAGTCGTATAAAAGAAAATTTGTAGGTGATAGTGACTAATATGAGTATGAATGTATGTTAAGCTACTTTTAATAATAAATATTTAATTATATATGTTTTTGTTTTGTTACTGGCAATAGTCATAGTTGTAACGTAAAATATATAATAGAGGTTAAAAAAAGTAAATAATTCCTATTTTAAAAACTAGATCTGATAGACAAAATCTGATGGCTATTTCGGATTCTCCACCCAAAAATTACCCAGGAACAAATAAAAAATCGCCGGCACCAAAATGTGTGTTGGCCAGTGTAATTTTTCAATAGTGATACACTATCAATATTCAATCGATAGTTTTTACTTCATAAAACCCTATAAAAAGGTCATTATTTGCCCCCACACCCCCCGAACTTAAACGAACAAGTATGCTTGGTTGTATTAATATGAAATAATGAAAAGAAAAATTGTTAGTGGATCTACAGATTGGTACGATTAGCTGCTCTTGCATGCGGTGTGAAGTCCTTTTGGGGGCCTATATTTTTAAAAACTAATTTTGTTCTATTAAGTATCATTTAAGTATTTAAAAACCGACATTTACAGATCGCCCTCCTATGGCTACCACACTGTCAACTATGTAGTTTTCGTTTTGTTTCTCGAAACATCAAAGTTGATAAAATGTTTCCGATTTGTTGCTGAATTAAATGAAAAACATTGTTGGTGTTTTGTTTTCGTTTTGTTTGTGTTTTATTTTTGTTTTGTGTGTAAATCACGGAACGAAACCAAAACTACGTAGTTATAACAGAAACTTCTGTTGACATTTTATCTCGACAGTGTAGACGCAAATTTTCTGTTCCTTTTGTTTCCAGAAAGTTGCTAGTTTGTTGTGTCTTTGTTTTGTTGGATGTTTTTGTTTTGTTGGTTTAGTGTGGACGCGGCATAACAATGTACGGTGATTATTAAAAAGATGTATGACATTATCATACAGTAATTCACCATTTCGTCAAGATTAGTTGACAATAATACATTATATTATGATTTCAATAATCCCTGAACACATTCTGCCAGAAACGGTTATTTATAACTTTATTTGTTATGGGTTATGGGTAAGTGTCAAGACTAAATGCATCTTTTTAATTAATCTGAATTTTTATAGCTCTGCACTCTGTCTAACAAAATCAAAATTTTTCAATTTTAATCGCTTTTATACAGAGTGTTCCTTAATGACGTACTAATATTTCAGCATGTGATTCCTTAGATCATTTTATAAAGAAAAGTTCATATGAACATATCCGCAGCGGCTTAAATTTTTTGCTACAAGGTGTTGAATTTTTATGTTTTAAATGGTTATTTTTTAATATCTCCGAAAGTACTTTAGATATTATCTTCAATTTTGGTATGTGTTAATAGGATATAGAACCACAAATTTTAGTTACAAAAGTTATTCAATTGATCCACCAGTGGCTTCCCTGCAAACATGTCTTTCATATTTTTGAAAAGAAAGATGGTACGACATGGTTCTTGATAAAAACAATTAAATTCAAATTCCTTCATTTAGCAGTGTGGGCGGACGAAAACCCCCATGCCATAACCAAAACCCATTTACAACAGCAATATTCGGTTAATGTATGGACAGGAATTATTAGTAATCATCTTATCGGCCCATTTTTTTTGCCAGGATGCCTTGATGGTCAATCTTACCTATATGTCCTCCAAGATGAACTACCTATGTTGCTTGAAGATGTACCAATTGCGTTAAGGAATCAAATATGGTACATGCAAGAAGGAGCGCCTGCTCATTTCAGTGTAATTGTTCGTGACTATTTACCTGCGGTTTATCCTAATCGTTGGGTAGGTCGCAGAGGACCTACCCGTTGGGTAGGTCGCAGAGGACCACAGCAATGGCCAGCAACATCCCCCGATCTCAATAGTTTAGATTTCTTTTTATGGGTCATCTTAAAACTCTGATGTATAAAATTCCCATTAACACTTTAGAAGATTTAAGAGAGCGAATAGTTACCTCATGTGAACCAATAAGGAATAAGCTGGGAACGATACGAAGACGGGCGGAAGCATGCGTTTTAAGTGAAGGGGGCTCTTTCCAACAATTTTTATGAAACAAAATTTATCAAATTAATTGATTCAGCCGATACTAGGTTGAAATCTATAACTATAATATTATGAGAAGAAGTAAAACAAAGTTGAACTTGTAAATTTCCACTATATTATAAAAAGTAACACAACATGTTTCGCTATACTATAGCTTCGTCAGATGAAAGATCTAATGAAAAAATGTACAATAAATTCACATTATTAAAATTATAAAGAAGGAAAGAGGGAGGGTATAATGTCTGGAAAAACCAAATTTATGGTCACTGTGATTGAATCATCATAAAACAAATAGCAGTAAGTAACGGTTATAACTCAAATCTTATCGACCATATTTTAAAAAAGAACACTTACAAAAAAAACTATTGACCTAGTTTATCCTAATATCAAACATTCCTCAAATAAATTTAAACTAATCTATTTCATTTTAGAACCTAGCAAAACAATAGGTAATTTTCTAAACAATCTTGATATTAATGTTGCTTACAAAACTAATAACTCTTTAAGCAAATTAATTAAAAATAATAAAACCAAAAATGACAATAACAAACATTCTGGTGTCTATAAATTAACATGCAAGGATTGTCCGAAAACATACATAGGCCAAACAGGTAGACAGTTCAATAAAAGAATACAAGAACACTATAATAGTTTCATCAAAAACAAAACCGACTCAAACTATGCTATTCATTTACTTTGATAACAAGCATAATTTTGATCCATCTTTTAAAATTTTACATACTGAAAATAAAGGATTTAACTTAATCTGTTGGAGTCTATGGAAATTAATAAACTTCAGTTAGATTTAAATAGTTCTCCTTTGTTAAATTTATTTTGTTGACCTACACATTGTAAAATCCCATCAGGTACTCTATCCAATTACAGTGACCATAATTTTGTTTTTCCCTCTTTATAATCTTAATAATGTGAATTTATTGTACATTTTTTCATTAGATCCTTCATCTGGCGAAGCTATAGTATAGCGAAACATGTTATGTTCTTTTTATAATATAGTGGAAATTTACAAGTTCAACTTTGTTTTACTTCTTCCCATAATATTATACAAAATGTATCATTAATTATTTTAATGTTAATAATAATGAGTTTCAATACGAATTTAGTGGTTTTAATCAAGAACGTCTGACGAGAAAAACTCAAGAGACCGTTTTCATGTAGAATTGACCAGCTAATTAGACAAAATATCCATATGTCCATTTTTGTAAAAAATATCAGAGGACATGTTTGCAGGGAGTGGAACAATTGAATAACTTTTCTAACAGAAACTTGTGGTTCTATATCTTATATCAAAATTGAAAATAATATCTAAAGTACTTTCGGAGATATTAAAAAATAAACATTTAAAAAATAAAAATTCAACACCCTGTAAAATTAAGCCGTTGCGGACATATTATATTCATATGAACTTTTCTTTATACAATTACCTCAGGAATCACACCCTGAAATATTAGCGCGTCATTAAGGAACACCCTGTATAAGAAGCAAACCAATGATTTTTTTCAACAAACGCGCAAGAGGCAGTGGACATGCTATATGTCTCTGTACATCTAGCCGTTCCAATTTCGTCTGACACGCAATGACGTCAAGTGGTGATCAATTTCTGATGGAGATTCATGTTGTTATCGTTTTTAATTCCCTTTTAAAGATATTAAGAGGTTTTACATATTTGATAGTTGTAGGGGAACTGAAAGGTTATTTAGATATATTAATTTTTTCATATAAATATAATACAGATTATAGTTAAAAATAAAACTAAAAGAAGATAAAATTTCTGTAAAATTTTAAAACATCCATTGGAGACATATGGAAAGTAGTCAACGACTGCATAAGCTGCTCGCCATGCTTGCCACCACTTGAAGCCACTAAACCACACCTTACTCGATATCGTGTTTATTGTATCATGGATCATGCCTCATCCACCGCAGTTGCAAACTGAGTCGACGGGCGGCCAGTTTTATTTTGCACGCGAGGCCGGAGTTCAGCAAAGGCTACATAGGCGGCAGCCTATGGGCCGCACCACAAAGAGGGACACGCACTAGAAATGGTTCATTTCAATCTCCACCACTTACTGTGTTACTGTTACTATTCAATTTTGTCAATCAAGTAAATATTAAAATATATTGTAAATTTTACAACGAATGTATGTGAACTGAACAAGCACTATAGTAAAATTATTATAACAGCGATTTCATTATACGAATTCCTATAGAATATTGTAGTAAATACAATTTTCATTATTAATCCGTACCAAAATAATATTATTAATACACATAATTTCTAAAAAAAGTATAGTTAGAATTTCTAATAACTTTAGTAAAATCTAGTAATTACTAAAATATATTGTAAATTTTACAATGAATGTATAGTGAAAATAATTTATTAATAACTACCATAGTTAAATATTTTAAAATATATGGTACATTTCACTCGCTATTATTTAAGTAGTGTTAATAGTCAAGAAGACCAAGTTTACATGAAGTGTTTTAGAAGAATAAACGGTATAAATGAGATGCAAGGGATTCCTAGGATCTACATTTTCGTAAAAAAGGGTGGAGAACTAACAGTAAACATACTATAGATTGACGAAGTCAAGCGACCTTGGGCACGGTTAGTACTTGGATGGGTGATCGCTTAGGAATACCATGTGTCAACATTTTTACAAAAGATTTTAGTAAATTTGACAAAAAATTCTTGTAAATTTTACAAAAGGTTTTAGCAAATATTACAAAACATTTTAGTAAATTATAAGTGTTTACGATTTTGCTATAATTTAATGGCAGCTCTTGATAAAAGTTAACCCTGTCATAGAACCATAAACTATGGTTAGTTTTACTATTTTTTATAGCAAATTTAACTTAAAATTTTCTTTGCGTGTATCTATTTTCTGCCACTGACTTGACGAATTCTGTAGCCAGGCCATAAAATTATATTTCTTACCATTTTTGACACCATTTCAAAGTCTTCTTCTATCATGTCTCGGTTATTCTCTTGATTCCTCAAGACGCACATTGTTACAAGTGCCATGGCTTGCAATCTACTATTTGGCATGGTCATACAATCTTCGTAGCGATCTCCCATTTTCGGTTTAATTACTTTCTCATCTGGATGAGTTTCTAAATTTAAAATAAATTGCACGTATAGTTGTTGCAGAATTATACCGTTGATTCTTACTGCCATAAATAAACTACCTGATTAAACCCTATTGTATACGCCTGAACCTCTTCAAAGCTCAATACCATACCACATGATTTATTTTTATAATTTAAAATAAATAGATAGGTATTTTTAGTTTTAGGTACCTATAATAATTGTAGAATAATGATAACAATTAATGATAATTGAAAATAATATAATTTAAAAGTATAACTATTAGGATAACAAGTACAATAAAAATTAATTAAATTCCAAGAAACTATTGATAATTTATTCAAAATTTAACTCTGTATCACTATCACTATCTTTATCTAAGCCTAAACTTATAATTAAGGGTTGAACATTTGTAATCATAAAATTGTAAGAATTTTCCACCTTGTACACAGTTTTTCTAGCTGTCTGCAGAAATTTTTCTTTCTTACTTCGTTTTTAATTAACTCTACTACAGATGCATTTAATGTAGGAGAAATATTATTTCTCCTAATATTGGATTTTAATTGGTGCCATATTAGCTCAATAGGTTTGAATATACAATAGTACGGAGGAAGACGCAACACTGTATGTCCATTTTCTGCTGCAAGTTTGTCACACTCGTATTCCTTAAGCTTTTAATACTTCTTGCAGTTCTCGTTTTTTGTAAGTTTCTTCAAAATATAAATCATTTTCAATCATAAAATTTTGAATTTCTTCTTTTGCATAATTAGAATTAGGAATGATTTTTGCTTGCCGACTATGATAACTAGCATTGTCCATTACAATGACGCTATTTTCAGGTATATTTTTAAGGAGTTTATGTTTAAACCAATCTTCAAAAAGTTGTGCGTCGGTATCTTGATGGTAATCTAAAGAAGAATTTGCTATGTTTTTAGCTGAAAGCAACAGACAATTTGGAACAAACCCGTTCTCTGAACCAGCATGTAATATTGTGATTCTCTTGCCTTTATTTGATGGTGCCTTGGTTTAACATTTTTTGGAAGAATCATCCCAACCTTTTCTTGGAGTGTAATGGGTATCGAACCATGTTTCGTCAAGGTAAATAATTGGACGATTCTCTTATCTAAATTGTTTAACAGCTGTTAAATATCTAAGTCTCCATTCCCGATACTTAAAGATGCCCCCCTATCAGCACAATTCCAAGGACGCCACATTCTACCACTTAAGCCTAACTAAAAATTACTCGCCGGAAAACCACTAAAGATTAAAATTATTAAAAATCACTTGGTCCGGCTCTGCTCGAAAAGGTTTTAAAATTTGGGATTTCCTTATTTATTTTATGGTCGAATAGATAATGAGGTTTTATTGCAGTCAAGAGATCCACGATATAATTCTGCAAAAACTATAACTGTACTTGTAAACATATTTTTCTGTCACCTATACGGTATGGACTGGTAAATTGAAAGAAAAATTGCCGCATCATACGTGCAACTAGAATATTTCGTACAGGGAAAAAAATTTCCTATAAATTATAGTAATCAATAATTACATTTTTTATTAGTAATGCGTACCAAAATAATAATGTAAACAAACAAAAAACTGTAGTTAGGCTTTCTAATAAGTTTAATAAAATCAAGTAACTACTAGGTATAATATATTGTACATTTTACAACGAATGTATGTGCACGGACTAAAGACTACAGGGTGTTATGGAAATGACTTATTATATTTAAACGACTGACTAGCACCAATTTGGATCACTAGAGTATACTAACAGTGTTGTCAGATCACACCGCATGTCTCGCCTTTGCTTGAATACCTGCTGCGCGCGACTATCGTTGCTTCAGTATGTTTCGAGACTCGGGCATGGAATGACGCTGTCGAGGGTTCCACGTGCTTGATGTATACGAATTTTAAACGTTTTTTTACTTGTAGCATTACCCGATTTTTTTCTGTTGTGAAATAATTCATAATAAGAAATATTGTTATGTGATTTCAAATTTGTGTGATATTACCTACTGTTGCAAAATATACTTTTTGTGTTTTATTTTTTTATGGAATTTAATTATAAAACGGATTATATGATCGAAGGTAAGAGTGTATGTACCTTAAAATTGTAGTATTTTTTTTAAAGAAGTGATAAAGCGGGTCAAAGATGTCTTGTTGTCAAAAACTGAACGTTAACAATTCTGTGTTGCAACATGACAACACCGCCTCAATATACTATTGATTGCGAACGTCCTCAGTAGCGGCCACGTAAATTTTGATATTTCATATAATGTGTATATTTCGCTTAATCATTCAAAGCGCCATTTATGGTTATTTCTCTTCAATTTATTTTCATCTAAGGATTTGCCGGTTTAAATATAATAAGTCATTTCCATAACACCCTGTATAGTAAAATTAATATAGTAATAATTTTATTCTATGATTTATTATAAAATATTGTATTAACTGTTACTTTCCATTATCAATCCGTACCAAAATAATATGGTAGATACACATAATTTCTAAAAAAGTATAACTAGAATTTCTAATAAATTTAGTAAAATCAAGTAATTACTAAAATATATTGTAAATTTTACAACGAATGTAAGCGAAAATTATTTATTTATAACTCCGGTAGTTAAATAGTTTTAAATCTATGATACAATTTACTGATGTATATTATTGTACTTTAAGTATTTTATCGTGAAATGACCAAGTTTAAATAAAGTGTTGTAAAAATGCTTTTTTACAAGAATGAAAGGTTTAAATCAGATGTAACTGATTCCTAGGATTATATTTTTGGTAACAAATAATATGAACTAGAACAACAGGGAACATACCATCCATCATAGTATCATCATCATAGTATATTTTACAAAAGATTTTATTAAATTTTACAAAAGATTTTATGAAATTTTGCAAAAAATTTTAGTAAATTTTACAGAAGATTTTGTTAAAGGACCCCGCACGGAACATATGGGAATCGGCCCTCGGTAAAAAAAACTTTGATACTCGGAGATATTATCCAAAAATCGATGCTTATCAAAAGTCTTCACGGGCCCGAGGTCCGAAAATGCGATCCCGGGGAGTTACCTTCATCGCAATCAAAATAGTAAAAATGAGCAACTGAACTGGCAATAGTGTGTCAGGTTTTCATAGCTCCTATACTAATTAACTTAGGAATTTCATTCATATGACGATTTATACTGTATTATATGGTGTCTTTCAGGAAAATATTTTCCAATATACAGGGTGGCCCAAAAAAGTGTGTAACATAATGCTGTCTTTTTTTAAATGGGACACTCAGTATTTTATTGCATATTATTTAGATTCGTATTAGTGCCATTTATAATTGCTTAAAGATTTATTTCATTTGGTTATGTAGTTTAAGAGTAATAAATTAAAAATTTTAAAAAAAAGTTTTGGAGTCTTAGAAAAAAATAAAAAAAACTACCTAAAATAACTTTTTTAACCCAGGCATTGAGTAGAATTTAATACAAGAGGTCTAGAGATACTGTGAATTTAATAACGTTTATTTATACAAGGTGTTCATAATTAGGTTTCAAACACGACACATTTCAATGGATCTAGAATTCATACGCATTATTTTTTTTGTAATGGAAGCATATAAGTTATTTCTAGTCGTTCTCGAAATAATTGCTTTCATAAATTATGATGTTTAAATACAGTTTTTATTATGAAAATTAAGCATAGGCGACTAGATTATAAACTACAGTAAGTGTTCAAATTGCCTATCATAATAAACAAATGAATTCATTCGAGAACGACTAGAAATTACTTATATGCTTCCATTACAAACAAAAGAATGCTTATGAATTCTACATCCAATAGCCAAATAATATACAGGGTAGACACATTTGAAAATCTGGAGAAAAATATTTTGAAATGTGTCGTGTTTGAAACCTAATTATGAACACCCTGTATAAATAAAGGGTATTATATTTACAGTATCTCTAGATCTCTTGTCTTAAATTCTACCCAATGCCTTGGTTAAAAAAGTTATTTTAGGTTGTTTTTTTGTTTTTTTTTTCTAAGACTCCAAAACTTTTTTTTTTAATTTTTAATTTATTACTCTTAAACTACATAACCAAATGAAATAAAACTTTAGGCAATTATAAACGACAGTAATACGAACCTAAATATGCAATAAAATACTGGGTGTCCCATTTAAAAAATACAGCATTATGTTACCACACTTTTTTGGGCCACCCTGTATATTAGGAAATATCTTCCTGAAATGCACCATATAATACAGTATAAGTCGGCATATGAATGAAATTCCTAAGTTAATTCGTATAGTAGCTATGGAAGCCTCACACACTATTGACAGTACATTTGCTCATTTTTACTATTTTGATTGCGATGAAGGTAGCTCCCCGGGATCGCATTTTCGGACCTCGGGCCCATGGAGACATTTGATCAGCATCGATTCTTGAATAATATCCCCGAATATCAACGTTTTTAACCGAGGGCCGATTCCATATGTTCCGTGCGGGGTCCTTCTACAAAAGATTTTAGTAAATTTTATAAAAATATTTTTGTAATTTTTACTAAAATTTTTTGTTAAAATGTTGTTATAATTTAATGGCAGTTCTTAATAAAAGTTATTTCAGTCATATACCGGGTGTTTCAGAAGGACCGCTCACCCCTGTAACTTTGTTTATTGTGCAAATTACAGAAATAAAGAATTTGAGTTAAAAACTCCCAACAACTACGTCGCTGTCGAACCATCAAAAAAATATAATTCACTTACCTTCACCACCTCGTAAATGATCGATCTTAATCTTGAACAAAGTCTTATAATAAGTCCATTTTTCTTGAATATAATCAGTAGCAAATCCGCGTTCATCCGCATAAAAGTCCTTAGCATCCCCATAATAGAGGGTTATAATGGAAACATACACATTGGTAAAAACCAGTGATAGCAGTGCGTACGAGATATAATATGGAATACCAAGTGGATGGTCCATTATATGGTTTATACTAAAATCTGGAGATAGATTTATACTGAGGAGCAGAAGGGTGGCAAATGAAACGTGGAAATTCATAAATTCCTAAAAATAAATGGATTTACTTAAATGCAGTCAAAAATTCGAGTGTCATCAATTGGATTCCAAAAATAAAAGTTATATTAGCGTTGCGTACTTTGGCGTCAAGTAATAAAGCATTAAATATACAGGGTGTGCCAGTAAGGTGTCTGGCTTGGATAGGGCCTAAACTGTTAAAGATAGGTATATTTGAATTATTGGAACAAGAGCTTTCCAACCGTATTTAATTTTTTGTACTGAAATGCAGCGTTCTCACGCACAGTGAAACCTCTCATAACGGACACCTCTAATAAGCGGATATCCCTATTAAGCGGACATTTTTTCATAGTTCGGAACTAGGGCTATGAAAATCCATGAAAATTAACCTCTCTTGGGCCGACGCGGACAGGCTGTTTTCATACAAAGAGTGCGAAAACCCTCCTTTAATCGGACAAAAAAATTTTGGTATTTGGGAGACGAATAAGTACGGTGCAAAAACTCTCTGAAGACAGACCGGCAACTATGCGTGGCAGCGCGAAAGGACTTTTTCCGAATGAAAGTATGTGTGATTCCCCGACAGCCGTCCGCCGTTTATTTGTGAGTTTTGTAAGGTTAAAATCGTAAACAATGGCAGACAAATGTCGCGTTTTGAGTCTGAAAGAGGATATTGATGTTGTGGAAGTTTATAATTTGATAACAATGATTTGGGCGATTTCATTAACATTGATAGCAACGTGCTATTAGAAGATGATAGTGACCCCATTCCTACCGATTATGTAGCCTAAACTGACACCACATCACTATCTGACGACTCTGATGAAGAAGTTGTGTGCAAAGAATAGAGGTGACTCTACAGCAATGGAATTGTTATCAGACTTGGAATTACATTTTTTAGATTGCAAGTTTTAAAACACAAACAAACTACGTTATTAGATTTTTTTAGTATTATATCCTAACTAAAACTGATGTATTTTTAATATGTTATGTTTATTTGTACATACATATACATAGCAATAATTTTGCATTTACTTATTAGCTAATAACAAATTTCCCATAGGCGGACACATTTAAACGGTCCCGTGGGTGTCCGCCCAAGAGAGGTGTCACTGTATTTTTCTCTAAAAATCAAGTATTTTTAAGCATACGATTTAAAAATCATAGCAACCTGTTGATACAATCTGAAAAACATACAATTTACATTGTAGCTACACTAAAGTACGTAATATCGATTTATGCTATTATTTTTTAAATCTCTTATACAAAGCGTTCGTTAGTGCCCGTTCTCACCAAAGCAACTGGCAACCGCAACGAAACCGCAACGCGACCGCAACTTCAGTTGAGTTGCTCGCTTGTTCTCACCAAAGCAACTGGCAAGCAACGCAACTGCAACGCGACCGCAACTTCGGTTGAGTTGCTCTGGAATCAAGGGGTTTGAAGTCTCTCTTGACGTGAGCAAAATGTCGTCTTCGTCAGATGAAGATATAGCAGCAACATACTTGCTCGTTATAAACCTTAAAAAAAAACTCAGCCACAATTTTGGGTTAACTCTTTTTATACCATAAATTTGAGACATAGTCCGTATATAGTGGCATAAGAATTAAATAATGATCCGGTTAAATTCCATAGATTTTACCGAAGAAGCCACAAATATTTGCTCTCTCGTCCGCCATGACACCGCGATTGGAAGCAACTGACAACGGTGACACGGTATGCCGGGCAACTCATTAGCAACTAGTTGCGTTGCAGTTGACTTGCCTTAAGTCAGTGGAAACATGCGTATTTAATAGTACATTACGTATCAAGGGCCGAAAAGAAGCTTTTACGGATGAGATGCGGAGATAGCCGACCTAGCCGAAGGTGAGGGAGGCCACCGCACGAGTCCGGAAAAGCCTCCGACGGCCCGAGATATGTACCGTATTTTTTTTTACAAGTGCTCCGAACCTTTGATGCCAAATAAATAAAGAAATTCTTCAGACAGTTTTCCAGCCTACATGACATGAAAACACTCGCGCATGGAGAATGTAAATATCTATTTATTATTTTTGACATATAGGCTCGGTGGCCTAGTGGTATAGCGTTCGCGTTGTAATCTGGGAGTCCCGGGTTCAAATCCCGCACTCGTCATCTCTGGTTTTGTTTTTTTACAAGTGCCCGAGTCTTTGAGGCCATATAAATAAAGAAATTCTTCAGACATTTTTCTAAAAGGTCTTTGAAAAATTAACTGCCAATTTAAATTATATATAATCCGCTATTTATTATCGCTTGTAGTATTGCTCGGTGGGTAGAGTGTCCGCCTGGCGATCTGAGGGTCCCGGGTTCAAATCCCGCACCGACAATTCTGGTTTTATTTATTTATGAGCACATGGTGACTCGAAGCGGGCGGCAAAAATCTTTCCCGTCCGCTTCGATACTTTCCCGCCCGCTCTCTTGGAAAACGCCACTTTCGGTGAAGTGAACATGCATGAAAAGGGGCACTTTCGGGACACTTGTAAAAAACACACATAGCACATAGTTACGTGCCTGCTAAATACTCTAAAAAAAATATAAAAATTCCAAAAAGTCAGTGGCTTACTTTTTGTGTAATAATATTCGTTAAGGTGTCGCCCGGGACGCCACTGGACTCAATTAGCCCCTTAACACTACAAATAAAACTGCCAAATTTCAACAATATCGACAAAGGATATTTAAGATATTTACGAAAACCCGATTAAAAAATTTAGCCCCTAGCAAACCCGAACACCCTATATCTTGAAAACGAAGCAGTTGCGAACCGAACAAACCCGAACTTTTCGTCTTAAAATCACCCTAAGAATTGTCTCTTTAAATTACTGCACATACTTAATTAACACCCTGTATACAGAGCGTCTCTTAATAACATGCTAATATTTTAGGAGGTTATTCTTGGTTCCATTTTCCGAAAAACACTTTATATGAACATATTATTATGTCCTAAACCTACTATTATCAATTCTTATCAATTTAAGAAAATTTAAAATAAGATTTACCTTAGCATTTGCACCAAAGAATAACGTTCCACACACTGCAAATGCTATTATATACACAAGCTGGTATAGTAGGCATACGAGCAACGGTATTGCTGCATCTTGAAGAGTCTTCTCGGCAGTTTGAATAATAATCATAAATCTTAAAAAAAAAATTTTTTGGACAGCCACATTACCAGTACAAATTCAGAAAAAATCTCCATTAGAATTATGAAGATTTTTCCGTGAAAATGATTTATTATAAAATCATATTATATTAATTGTAATTGTCCGATTGGTATTTTGATTTTGAATCTGTTTTTCGTAATTATAAATTTTGTAATGGAAGGATATTTCAGCGAATTTAAGAAAAATATTTGTACGAAATTTCTTGTTTATCTAAAGGAAAAATGCAATTAAATACAGGGTGATTCAAGGTCTATCCATATGGAAAACAAAAATTTGGTTCCTTGTACAGAGTGTTGTGGAAATTACTATTATTATATTTAAACGGTAGCGTGATACTTCATTCTGTCTGCGAAGATGTGCATCGGCAGCTGATGTTTGTGCATTCAAAGAGAAAGATGAGATAAGTGTGCTATCGTCAGCAAAATTAAATATCGGATTTTTTGTTTCCATTACAAGGTCGTTCGTAGGTTCGTAGAGTAAGAAGAAGGTGGGAGACAATATGGACCCTTGAGGAACACCGGCATTGATGGTGAAGGTGTCCGAGGGAAATCCGTCAATCGCCACTTGCAGAGAGTGGTCCTTAAGAAAGACAGACAACCATGTACAGAATCGACTGGGCATACCATAGGATCGCAGTTTACTTAGAAGTCCGTCATGCCAAACACGATCAAAAGCTTTAGAAATATCCAGTGCGATACCCGAGACTCCCCATGATGTTCGATTACGTTGTTCCAAAGATGGGTGATATAGGCTAGAAGCTCTCTAGTTGATCTGGACTTCCGAAAAACATAATGATGATCGCTGATAATATTGAAGATTTCCAGGTACTTTAGAAGATGTTGATTAATAGCTTTCTCCATTACTTTTGATGTAACTGAAAGCGATGCGACTGGTCGATAGTTGTTAGGCAGGGTTCTCGTACCTTCCTTTGGTATAGGCTGGACTCGCGCCGTCTTCCAGCACTATAACAGGAATTTCGTCTGGACCAGAAACTTTCTTGACGTCGAGCCCTTTCAGAATTCGTTTGACGGGACGCTGACGGAACACGATTTCGGTCATTTCGGGTTGAACTGCAGGAATGTTTGGTGGTGTTCTTCCCTGGAAATCTACAATGGAATGTGAAGAAAATAGTTCAGCAAGTAAGTTTGCTTTGTCTCCGGCTGTTGATGCTATTGTACCATCGGAACGTGTTAGAGGTGGAATAGTTGATTTGGTAAAATTTTGGCTGATGACCTTAGCGACTTACCAAAAGGACCTTGATCTGTTTGGACTGTCAAGAAGTTTGTTTTTGATCCTCACCTTTTGGGCTTCTTTGCTTTGATCTATTGTTAGTTTACATTAGTTTCGAGCGGTAATAAAGATAGTAGTATAATTTTCAGTGGTAGGGTTTCTACGCCACTGTCGGTAAGCCAGATTTTTTGATCTGTCAGCATCTCACAATCCTTGCTAAACCAGGGCTTGCCGTTGGAAGGGCGTTTTTTGGAGGAGGGGATAAATGCTTCCATGCTAGTTAGAATGACGACGGAGACCTCCCCAGCACAGATGGATGGATCATTAGAAGAGAAGCATATACTCATCCAAGGAAAAGTGCGAAAATGGTCTTTCAGGTCTTCCCACTTGGCCGATGTGTAATGCCATATCTTGCGAGGTTTAGGAGGTTGTTCAGAATTAATTGGTAGTTCTTAGAGTTGAAATAAGTTTGTGATCGGAAGATCCTAACGGAGCATATTCGGTGACTGTATATAGATCTGGATTTGATGTCAAGAAAATATCCAAAAGACTAGCAAAATCTCCAGCTAGGTCTGGAATCCTCGTTGGTTCCTTTACGAGTTGAGTTAGACTAGAACTGATCGCAAAGGATTCGGAATCGCGGCCTTGCTCATCGTCTATATAAAAGTGTAATAAAAGTTTATGTGATTTATTGTTCATAGAATATGCATATTATTGGCAGGCGTTAACAAAATGATCATAGCGCCAGTGATGGAGGGTTAATACATAAAAATACCTTGTTGATGATTGTTGTGATTTGGCATTAATGCTCGCCTACCGACCAACAGGCACTTGTTTTGTAGAATCACCTTCTAGTTCTAATAATTTTTTCTTATACGTTCTTTATACCGTTACTTCTTCCCAGATGAAACATTATTTCTTTATAATATTGCGCAAAACATGATCTAAATTAAACACTCGTCAATTTATGGTCCCAATGTATTCAGTCCCCATGGAGAAATCGATTCGATATCATAAAGGGGAGGTTAAAATGATGTTTAATTCAAAAAGGTCAATGTTTTTTAATGGAATCCCTTGAATAGGTATTATTTTTAAATTGAAATAAGGTTACATTTGCATCCAAATAATATATCATATCCATATACCTAAACATTTAGGTTGCCTTAATATAGTCCGTTTTTTTTTTGAAAATTTTCATCATTTCATAGATAGGTATAAGAAAATTATAAGCAAATAATTATTACTAAAATATTATTCTAAAAACTTAATAATAAAATCGCAAAGTTGTTACAATTGTTCGATAGAAACGGCAAAGCCGGAACGCTGAAAATACGTTAGACCGCGAATCACCCTGTATTATTTTTTTTAAATCACATACCTTAATAATTTCCACAGGCGAAACGTCGAGATAAAAACCAATGTGGCCGTCAATGACGACAATATGTTATCTGCTTGGAACAAATGAAAATAGTTCACGAACTGATTATTGGGGGCTCTGGTTAAGTCATCCACATAAATCTGAATTCTAGTTAGTCGTGCATAATACAAATAAATGGAGATCACGCTTAATATCACTAGAAAACAATAGATAAATGATTGATCTACCTATACAAAATATAAAATATTTCTTGGTTCCAAAAAATTATCTTGCTTTGCGAGCATTATCACACCTAGAGTATAACGGAATTAAAATACATGGTGTTATGGAAATGACGTATTATATTTAAATGGGTGACTCCTGGGGTATCCTAGAGAACCGCTACATATTTTTTTTTAAATCGAACGTTTAAAAAGTGGGGTAATTTACCCCTAAACCCACCCGGTTACTCCTCGGCACATTCATATATGATCATATTACATTGCCAAGCTGTGTAACCAACAGATGTTCAAGCCCAATGTTGCCAACTATGTAGAAAATAACTTTAGATTCTTATAAAAATAATATTTAGTTTACCTAGTATCCAGATAGAACTGAATGTGCCAGTACACTAGCAAGTAATCCAGGGCACAGTGACATCTGCAGATTTTTGTTCCTTTTTCTATGGGAAAAGCTTCATGCTCATCGCGTACCCTGATGAAAATGTGGAACTGCATAATAAGCTTATACCCACTAAACCCCATTCGGCCTCTTATTTCCAATCTCTCGGAACATTTGCACTAAATCACTTAAAGAAACACACAGACACCCACGAGTTTCCAATTATTTTTTTTTGAAGATATGCACTTATTAGATTACACAAAAGCAATAAATACTAACGCATAATTACACTTTACAATAACCTACCGTTATAGGATACAAATTATTTCGCAATAGAAATTCAGAAATAATAAAAACGCTAATTTCTAATGGCCTAATCAAATTTATTAATCCTTTACTGAAGAAGAATGATGAAATAATTATGTTTATAGACTTTTCCATCCCTTTAAAATAAATAGTCTCGTCCAACCAGCGCGGTTGCCATTTCCGAGACTATCATTAGAAAGAAAAGTATTTCAGAAGGAAATTCTTCATTTTATGAATATAACCTTATAAACCATCGAAAGTGTGGCAACGCTGTATTTTTTAAGTATAAACCCCAGTCGAATATGCAACCGTTTCTGCTGATCAGCTGTTCCTCCAAAATTAGCCGGCCGTTTTCATACTGTTTCAAGCAGATTTGTGTGTTAAATTGTATATTAATACTTAAACCCGAGTTTAAATTATTAAGTTATTTGTTCTTTCGCGACGGCAGTGCCCCAGTCCAGCAGTTCAATATTGATCGATGGAACCAACGTGTTATTTAGACAATAAGGGCATACTTTTGTCTACACAGTAGCACTTTAAAATACTAATTCAGATTGAACGGTACTTAGATGTGTTGTGACGCGAAAACTATGTGATTTTGTGATGTGAGTACTTGGTGTTATTTATAAATTAAGTTGGTTTTAAATAAGTCCGAAAAGGTAAATAAAATTGCATTTTTTTTCTAAAGAAGTGGCATTTATAAACTTTTAAGTTGTCCAGATCTGACGGATGTCAGAGAGAACATACCTGCCATTTAAAAACTCCGCGGCGGTTCGTTTGAGTCAGTTCAAGTTTATAAATCAGAGATTGTTTCCTAGCGAACTGAACTGAACGTAAAAGGTTATAATAATGTACCCTGAAAAATAAACAACTTGCAATCTGTCAAACGGCTATTGACTTTCTAAAGAGTTTACCCTGAAGATATGACAACACTGTTGATATATGTTGCTTTGTTTACCTTCCTGACAGGGGCATCACATGGTCATTTTTGGTTTGACATAATAATAATAATAATAATAATAATAACACTTCTTTATTTCAAATTACAAGTTACTAGGTAATTACAAACTACAAGGCAACTATAAAGTGAAATG
This sequence comes from Barypeithes pellucidus, assembly GCA_963991005.1. NCBI lineage: Eukaryota > Metazoa > Arthropoda > Insecta > Coleoptera > Curculionidae > Barypeithes > Barypeithes pellucidus. The sequence goes on along the minus strand of OZ022563.1, from coordinate 38,050,237 downwards.
ACGTCAGAAAAAGCAATAACGACAAGAACTTACTGAAGTCAAAAGTCCCAATCAAAAAAGTCTCTCAAGGTATATGGTTCCATATTAATTAATAACCTCTTAATTGACCTTTTCCACACTCTTATATTACATATCCCTTTAATGTTAATAGGCAATCTATTATATAATTTAACGCACATGTAATATGGGCTTTTTTCAGAAATTGTTAAATGGTGACGTGGATACAAAAAATTCAAAGTTCGAGTACCGTAGCTATGCTCATTAAGTTCTTGGAAAATTTCTTTGTTTTTGAATAAGAACATTAAACACTCGTAAATATAAAGTGCATGTATTGTCATTATATTTAGCTTTTTAAAAACGCCTCTACAGGTCTCGAGGTACTGTAATCCCTGCATCAACCTCACCACTCTTTTTTGCATTACAAATACTCTTTGTACTCCCAAGCTACTTCCCCAAAAAAGTATACCGTATCTTAAAATCGATTCAAAATTTGCATGATACAATGTCTTAATTGTTTGAAAATTCATGTAAGATGACACAATCCTTATACCATATGCAACGGAGCCAAGCCTCAAACACAGCCGACTCACATGTGACTCCCATGACAAAAATTCATTTATTATCACCCCCAAAAACTTGGTTTCTGTTTCCCTATGGAGCTCCGTTCCATACAGTTCAAGACTACTTGGTAGATCTATTTTATTTTGCTTAGTTCTAAAAATTATTATGTTAGTTTTATCCTTATTTAAGATTAATTTATTTTTACTAAACCAATCGTTAATCTCCCCAAAGGCCACCTCAGCTTCATGAATCAGTTCTGCAAAATCTAAACCACCAACAAGCATATTGGTATCATCACAATAGTTTGTTAAGGAAACATTATTTTCATTTACAGTTAAATCATTTATAAAAATTATAAACAATATAGGCCCCAAAATGCTACCCTGAGCTATCCCCATCAAGTTTTCCCTGAAAGCCGATTTAACCGTCCGATTCCCTTCCTGAATTATGACCCGCTGATGTCTATCTGAAAGGTAGGACCGCATCCACCTCTGCGCATTTCCTCTGATGCCGTACTTATTTAATTTATAGAGGAGCAATTCTCTGTCAATGCAGTCATATGCTTTACTAAGATCCAAGAACATCCCTACTGCTAGATTTTTATTTTCAAGGTGTTCCAAAACTATTTTCGTAAACTGAAAAATCGCAGACGTGGTCGACCTACCTCCCAGATATCCATGTTGCGTCTTAGCAAAGAGCTGACCCTCTTGGAAAAATTCCAACAGTCTCGAACATATAACCATCTCAAAAACCTTTGAGAAACTCGACAACAAGCTTATGGGTCTGTAATTGTTCAAATCTGTCGGACTGCCCTTTTTGTATAAAGGCTTAACTTTTGCAAATTTAAATTTATCTGGGAAACGTCCAAATTTCATAGAATTGTTAATAATATACGCAAGAATTTCAGCCACATCTTTAATAGACAATTTAACTATGCTACTTGGGATCTCATCTTCACCACTGCTATATTTATTTTTTAGTTTGCTGGATATTTCTAACAATTCTTTTATACAGGTAGGTTTGAGATATATTGACTGATCATTTTCGGGAATGTTACACTGAAATTGAACATGTGTTTTATCTTGAAAAAGCTTTGGAACTATATTTACTAAATGCTCATTAAAATCATCTGCTAGTTTTTGACAATTTTCGGTAGAGGGACCCTGACTAGTATTGGTCCTGCCATTTATTTCGTTACATATTGCCCACATACTTTTGTTTTTATTGTCTGAAACTCTAATCTTATTTTCAAAATTATTTGACTTTTCTTTCTTAATAGCATATCATAATGTTTTTTTGTTTCCTTATATTCACCGTTATAATGGGCACAATGTTTTGACAGAACCAATAACTTATCCAATTTAATTTTACATTCTACAATTTCCTGGTTTTTCGATATTATTTTCTTTTTTTTATTACTGTAAGAAATAGTGAGTGGAAAACATTGGTCGAAAATATTTTTAAAAGTGTTTATAAATCTATCCCATTGCCCATTTACATCCATTCTCTCTACCTGAAGGACCAGTTGCCAGTTCTGCTGTTTTAGAAGCTGTGAAAAATCAGATTTATTTTGATCAGAAAAGAATCTTTTATAAACAAGTCTATTTTGATTATAGTTTCTCAGATGGAATCCAACCTTTTGCGCCTTGTGATCAGAGATATGAGCTTCCAAAACCTCAGCCCTGCACTCCTCCCCCTGATTAGTGAAAATGTTATCTAAACAACTACTGTTATCTTGAGTTATTCTAGTGTTTTCATATACCGAACCCCTAATATTATACAACCTTAATAGTGAAAATAAATTATTCTTATGACAGTTTTCCCTTAGCATCTCAATATTAAAGTCTCCTGCATTAAAAACTATATCGTAACCTTTAATGTTAGTTAACAGTTGTTCTAAGCTGGTAAAAAATCGTTCCTTATTACCTGAAGGTGGTCGATATATCGAAATTATTATAATTTTTTTTCCACTTAGCTGACACTTAATCCCAGAACACTCAAATTCGCCACTCAGCGATATACTGCGCACAGTTTTTAGCTGAACAAACTTAATGTGCTTTTTTACATAAACTGCACTGCCACCATGTTGACCATCACCTCTACAAAAGGCAGAGGCTAATTTAAAATCTTTAATCCCTATTTGTTGTAACTGCTCCATAGTTTTCCAATGTTCCGTTATGCAAACAAAAAGACATTCTGGCGATTCACTTAATAGTTTTTCCAGCTTATTAACGCTATTTCCAATTGATTGAACATTTTGGTGTATTAGGCTGTGAACTTCTTGTAGTTTTTCTTTTTGATTTTTTCTTAAAAAGTTTTACTTTCGCTTGACTGTCCATAGTCCGTAGACTGTTTGTATTTTTCAATTTTTTGTAAAAATGCTGGGCATTTAGGATCTCTAGCAGAGTGAATTCTATTTCGTAAATTTAGACGTTTGCAATTCGGGCAATCCAGAGGTGTATTTTCCGGACACAGATTAGCTTCATGGGTACCGCCGCACTTGTGACAGCTCAATGCACTTTTACAGTACTTTGCTACATGACCAAACAAACAACATTTATAGCACATAGCAACGTTGTAGTATTCCTGAACATATACTCTCGTTAGATCAAAATTTATCTTCTCATTTTTGATAAGCCATCGAAAAATAGTTAGTTTGGTCTGTAGTATCCAATTCTCTTTGTAATTGTTTCTGCAATCCTTCTTTGTTATGTATTTAATCATTTTGTTGATGTCATTCCCTACCAGTGCTTGAAGTTCTGGATTTTCATTAAGAAGTATCGAAATAAATTCATCCGGTTCGTAACCTTTTTCGATCCCAGTGATCATTATTATTGGATCAGTATTTTGTATATCTTTAATTAGAAAAGTTTTATCTTTACCTAAGACTTCTTTTAGTTCGGTTTGTTGCACATCACTCTCACATTCTACTAATATAGCACCACTTTGTAACTTTCTTACATTAGGAAAAACTTGAGCACCATTGCCATTGGCAATCAAGCTTTGCTTTATTTCTTTCAAAACTATTTTAGGGTCTGTTTGGTTTTTAATTTTTATTACTGTTTGATGTTTTTTCAGTTGCGGTGGTGTGTTCCATTTTATAACATTGGGTGCACTGCTCTTTGGTTGCAGGATAGTACTATATGTCTTTTGATCTGTGAATTGTGTCATAGTTGGCTTTGAAACCTGCAGATCAGGCGGTAGGAGTGACTCATTTATCGTGGTATTTTTAGTGCTTTGTTTCAGTAAACTTGTTAATTGTATGTTGTTTTTTTCCACCGTTCCAATTCTGTATGCCAGTTTTGTAACCATAGAAGATACTATGAAAGTAGCGTCACGTATGGCTTTGCTGATGTTCGTAGTTATTTCAGCACTTTCTGCACCATTTTGAATTATTGATAGTGCTTGCAAGGCCCTATCAAGTATATCATCAATTGACTCTGACTTGGTAGGCACCCAGTCCAAACCTAGGTTAATTTCATACTCCTTTCTTATTTTTTGACGCTCTATGCATCCTGGGCTCGAATCTGATCGCTGTCTCTTTTGAGACTTCGTTGTCTCAGTTCGCGGGTCCCCTTTTTCGGTTTCTTTTGGAGGTGTCCTCATAATTGTATTATTTGGTTTAAACCCACCATCTCCTAAGTTTGTCTGTGAAACATTGTTCATTTTACTTTCATTTGTACCACTACCGATTCCAGATAAATTCATCAATTTATTGACTTCCCCTTGTAGACCTACGTTGTTTACCTTTTTTTCTTCTTGTTTATCAATAAACATTGTTATCTCTGCATTTTTTACGTTAGCTTCCGCGCCCATCATTTTATTAATTTCCTCACTAGCAGCCGATCCAATTGACAAATGCCTAGTGGATTGTCTTGTTTTAATTCTATATTCCCACCCATCACTCTCACTGTTCATAATTTGTTATAAATCACCCGTTTATACTTTCAAACAGGTAACAAAATAAATACTCGAAAATACCATATACCGATACGGCTATAATTTATCCGTAGGTTCCGTACAACACGTCCGCTCTGTTCGACGGTCGCCGCACTTAGGCACATAAGGTGATGTACAGGGCATATTAAATTAAAGCGCCATTTTTGGATATTTTTCTTCAATTTGTTTTCATCTCAGGAATTGCCGATTTAAATATAATACGTCATTTCCATAACACCCTGTATACATGAACGAACAAAATAAATTAAATAAATTACCTTACTAATATCAAATGTTAAAAAAAAAACAAGATTCAGTAAATACTATACTCGTATTAAAACTATAGACAGCAAAGGCCTAGCCAGTAAATAAGCATATGCTTCATTCGTACAGCAGCCAGAAACCGTCAGAAAACTGACGACGCATGCGCATATATTTACAAGCAATCGCATACGATAAATCCATGATACAAATAATTAACAGATAAAATATCTAACCGTTCCAATTTTGTCTGCCTTTTCTTATGGAGATTTATACGGTGTTAGCGTTTTTATTTCTATTTTAAATGTATTAAAAGGTTTCACGTATTTAATGGTATGTGAAACGAAAGAATAATATATGACAAGTTTTTACCTATATTAATTTCATAGAAATATAACACAAATTACAGCTAAAATAACACTAAAATAAGAAACGATTCTGACAAACTCTTAAAACATTCACCGCCTCGAGCTTCATCTGTCCTACTGTTCAACTATCCTAATGTTCATCTGCTCTACAACTCGAATGTATTAGGGTGATATTCGATTAAGCTCGTATGACCTAATCCGTTGGGAACGCCATTTCCCCCTGTTTACATGCATTTTTTGTGAATTATTATTGGATAGAGACTTAAAATATTGCTCTTAGCGTCGAACGATTGAATGGTTATGTCATATTTATTTTCATATTAGAACTGTAATATTTTTGGGATTTCCTGCACCCTACCTGACTAGACTACGCCATTAATAATAGTTATTTTATTATGGAATTATTATTCTTACCTAATAAGAAAATTAATGTGTAATAATATTTATAGATGCCATGGGGAAACAAGTGCAAACACCTTTTGGAGACGATTTCCTCTTGTATTTTAATTTGAAAAATCAAAATTCGAGCGCAAACCGGCCGACAGCTACTCTCCATATAAATAAATTAGAAAACTATAACAAGTATTTATTATTCCTATCCTAATGTTCATGTGTCCTACACGATCTCATTAGCCAACATGTCTATTCCAAAGAACAAATTTCGAATCATGCTCGAACCCGAAACTTACACACTATACCAAATAACTTTTTCCATAACGAAACAAACACGAAACAACACAGAAAGTATGCATATTCGATCCTTGTTTGTCGACTTCCGCTCCCTTCGCGTCGCAAGGGTGGGTAGGGCAATTACAGGAACGAAGATTCCCGGTTGGTTGGGAGATGCACTTTAGGACAGATTTGGTCTCCCCCACCGCGTCGTTGTAGGCGGTCGACGATAGCCGAAGCTCCTCGGCGACGCCTGCTCGTTGCCACAAGCGTTGTCAGTCTCTTACAATAATTGTAATATATCCATTACTATTTTAACAATTTTTGAGATGTTCATTCTTGTTGTGGGGCTCCCCATAAGAAATGTATGTTCAATCTGGAGGTGGCCACCATATCATAGGAAAGTAACGACCATTGTTTTCATAGTCTCCTTACTCTGACATCGTTTTTTATTATTCCATTAAGTTTCGAACCGTCAACCTATTACTTTTGATCAAGGATTTCCGGCAACACTGGTCGCTACGTAATACCGTTTGCCGTAGTTTTCCATGGCGATTTTGAAACTTCACCAGAATGTTTTCTAGTTTAATGTATTTATTAAAATAAACCTGAAATCTCAATTTTCACAAAATTTAACAGAAATATAAAGTGTTTCAGCTTTCCTAAGGATAGAATGGATACGGTTTTATTTATTTTGTTAAAAGTATTTTTCACTGAAGCTGATGGGGCTATATGCCTTCGAAACATTTAAGGAAATTAAAATATTGTTTATTTAACTACTGAAGCAGACTATAAGTTTCTTTATTTAATTTAATGTTTTGGCGCGAAAAATTTCGATGTTCCAGTTTCAAAACTGGCAACAGCGCAATAGTTCTGGTATTTTCCTAAATGTGCAAATTGCGATAGAGAGATATAAATTATTTTCTAATATTATAAATTTGCCATTCAAACTCAAAATGCCAAGAACTTCAATCGAACTAACGGACATGGTCTTGTGCTATGTAGCAGCACAGGAAAATGCCCTATACATGGAGCTTGGCTTTACCCGAGATGGAATATTTAATCAGCGAGTTATAGAGGAGAGAGAAACCCGAACACGTTAGCCGCTGTACTGCAAAAGTTAAAGAGTTGAAACTACAAGACTTCCTTTACTTTACAAGAAGGTTACAACATTGGTACATACAGTCAAGTCGAAGTATCTGACTAATTTCGAAGGATAGTTCACAGATGAGGTTGGCTTTACCCGAGATGGAATATTTAATTAGCGAGACCAATAGCCAGATAAGGTTTTTCTTGAACATATCGGCAGGTATTATTGATAATCACCTACTAGGACCACATATCCTGCAAAACGACTTGCCAGAACTTTTAGAAAATGTTTCTTTAGGTCGGATAAGGGACATGTGGCTTCTGCAAGCATAGTTTACGGATTGTCACTGAAATTTGTACGTCCTATGTGCGTTTATTCTAGCGTACGGTTGTGTTTATAGTGGTTTTGTGGGTGTCTGTCTGTTTCTTTAAGTGATTTAGTTAGTTTAGATATGCCGGTCATGTCCCGAGATTGGAAAGAAGAGGACAAAGCAGTTTTAGTGGGTATAAGCAAGCAAGGAGTAGACTGTCACTTTGAGTTTACTTCTTAATAGCTATTAGGCAGTCCCACACTATTATCAGGGCACATATAGAGCATAAAGTGTGAGCATAGAGTATCCTCGATTTACTTCCCTTGTATCCTAAGGTAAGCTAAATAATTAATTTTATAAGAAACTAAAAGTTCTACAGTTTTACACAGTTTGGCAACATTGCAGGAACATGTGTTTGTCAGACAGCTCCGCCGGATAATATCATATGGTACCGCGGAGTTACCTGTAGGTTTAGGGGTGATTTACCCCACTTTTTAAACGTTCGATTAAAAAAAAAATGTAGCGCTTCTCCAGGAGTCACCTATTTAAATATAATACGTCATTTCCATAACACCCTGTATAACTACTTAGGTCGTATTTTAGCTTTAATTTTTGTTGTATGTTCATGAAATAAATTTACCTAAATACCATGATATTATTCTTTCATTTCACATAGTACTATTAAATGCGTAAAACCTTTTAATACCTTTAAGAAATAAAGTAATCCTACCTTTTCCAATTGGTATTTTGCAGATTTTATTATATTTAAACAACTAATGTCTATTTCTAATCGTTGTTAAGAGGATGCTGGAGTCAGTCTTGGATCTTTCCTTGCCGTAAGAAAAATACGCCGAGCGTCCGCCCGTAATCGGTACTCCGACAGAAACAAAATCGGAAGAAAGAGACTGCATGTGATCGGGGTCGATACTGCAAATTTCTATGCTGAAAAACGGAGTTTTGGTTTCCTATGAAAACGGTACATTAAAAAACTCGAGGAAAGTCCATCATTTTTTTCTATATGGAGCAGTTAAAAAAAATTAAATCTAAAAATCTATTACAAAGTTTTATTCCTTTGACATTTTTTTTCTAGAACAGAAATAAACGCGTGGGAAGAAAACTCGTTTACAGATACTCCGGAATCCTGTTAAACATAACTGATTTATTAGGTTTTGTTTCTGTTAACGGTTGTAGTTTCCATTCGAATTGACTGATAGAAAGATTGTGCTCCATTACGCTAAAAAAAATTAATAACAGGAATGTTTTTACGTACCTATACCCAAGTCAAATACTGACCATAAGTCGTAAAAGAATTGACGACCGGCTTTCACAAATTTATAGATAATTCTTATTGTCAGGATCAAAAGTATTATGGCGAAGCAAATATCTATGATCCGCTTGGTAAATATTTGTTGGTTATCGACCATTAGTAATTTTCTAGTTTGGATCTAAAATAATAAAATAAAATTGCCTACAATATTCACAACATGAGAGAAAAAGCTGATTTCTGTTTATAAACTGATCGATGTTTGTACTTGACCGTCAGGCGCGTAACTACTATGCAGCAAGACCACGCAACGCGGGAGGGCCCAAAGTGGCCTCCCGTTACGGAATGCGAGGCTCTTCGCCACTTCAAAAAGTGTTTTGTTCCTACGTAACACTAATATATTATATACTATCATCAAGAAAAGGAGTTCCTATACATCTGTCGATCGCCTTAGATTTTAAGAACCTTTAGAATTTTTTTTTTGTAATAAAAAAGCATAGGTATCTATTCATTTTGCAAATAAGTTGAGCTTTTATCTTGTTTGTGTTGAATAAGTTAGTGTCGCGCAAGCCTAGTGCTGAGCTCCTCTAAAAGTGGGGCCCAAGGCCCAGACTTACCGGGCCTAGCAGGAAAATAGGTCCTGGATAATGTTTATAGTAACAAGGATGCCGTGAGCGGGTATACATACGTAGAAATGAAAGATATGCTGACTGCATCATCTTGGCGGTTCAGTCATTATTTGGGCGGGTATTTCTACCGAAGCACGGCATCAATCTTGTAATTGTTGAAAATGGCGCTCTAATCGCCCACCGTTACATTGAGGAAAACCTCTAAGAAGTTGTTGTTCCATTTGCTCCTTTCATTGGGAACCAATTTACATTAATGCATGATAATTCTAGACCTCACGTTGCACCGGTAGTGAGCGAATATCTGGATGAAGTTGGACTTAAAAGATTGGAATGGCCCGCATGTAGCCCGGATCTCAACCGAATCGAACATCTTTGGGATCAACTTCGTTCGTCGTCGTCCTGTATAACCACAAACCTTGCAAGACTGCTGACCGGAGAATATCAGGCTATCCCTCAAGAAAGGATAAGTATCGTTATTCATTTGATGCCACGAAGGCTGCAAGCTGTCATTACTGTGATAGGAGGAAATACACGATATTGAAATTGTTTTTGTTAATTAACTTTATGATATACCCTGTTTGTTTTTCTTAATAAAAATACGCTTCAAATTAGCGTTAAATTTAAAATTTTGCAGCTCGCAGCAGAAATGAAATAATGCAATGAATCAAAAAACGAAATGTTTAGAATACCTCAATTATTATCAGAAACAGTATTACAGCAAAAAACAACAGATTGATTTACTCCTGTATAATATAGCCTAATCAAAACATGTTACTTTATAAAATAATTCAGGAAAAACACAATAAATGGATCTACAAACTGATAATAAAATCATGAAAATTGCATAAAAAATAAATAAGTTATAAAATATCAAACTTGACCAAAATTTCAGGGTGGCGGAATTTTGCGCCGGTGAGTGTATTATATAAATAAATAAATAAATAAATTATGTCTTTATTGTAACATTTAAAAGCTACAAAGGGCGAAGTTGAAGACTACGCTTCCTCATTTAACCGACACAATACCTAACATTATACAGGGTTCCCCATAATAGACTACCCACTTTATATTATTAATAAATTCCCTACGAGATAACTAAATAGGTTGTTCTCTGTGGGATTATCTTCTGTAGTCTTTGGAATTTAAGTAAATTATTAATCAAGTAGGCTGTCACAAATAAATTTTAAATTAATAATTTCGTGGAACGTCATTTTTCCGCGAGAAGTTTGTTAGTTTTCATCAACAATTATTTAAGTTTTTTGCTTTGAGACATTATTTCAACATCCGTTTTAACTTTCATGGATTACTCAGTCCAACAACGTGTGTTTTGTGTAGAAACTTACATAAGAAGCAATTCGATAGAAGAAGTTAGGCGTGCATTCCGGCCTCAGTTTAATAACAACAATAGGGGCCACGCGCCAAATCGTAAAACTGTTAAGTTATGGGTTCGTCATTGGCGTGAAAAGGGTTCTGTACAAAATTTGAAGAAGTGAAAGTCAAAATTCGTGAAGAACTTGAAGGAATAGACGAAGGTTTGCTACGCCGTGTAATGAACCACTTTTTATCCAATATTGAAAAATGTGTTGAAGTTGGTGGAGGTCATTTAGAAGACGTGATTTTTAAAAGTTAGAATTAAATTAGCCAAATATTTATAAGTTATCATAAATCCCAAAGAGTTAGCTGTAATTTAGTAAGATAAAAAGTTTGTTTTATTAACTAAAAAATTTTTAATTCAACTATTAAAATGGGTAGTCTATTATGGGGAACCCTGTATAAAAAAATATAATTTACATTAGTTACTCAATTTAATAATTTTCATTTAGAAGTACAATTTCATTAAAGCAATAAGACAGATTCAAACAAAAACAGGTAATATATGTTGAATTGATAATTTAAATTGCAAACCAGAAAGGTATCTGATATCGAAGGGAATCATGTTGTATAGTTTAGCTATATTAAAACTAAACGATCTTTCAAAGTAAGAAGATGTATATGCTGGGGTCGTTAAAATACATTTATGACGGAGATCTAAATTGTGCTCATCACTGCGGAATTTAATACTCTTATATAGATAGTCCGGACATTTTTTACTAATAATTTTATTAAAAAGAACTAAGGAATAGAGCACCCTACGTTCATTCATTCTTAACCATTTTATTTCTCTCAGCTTTGCAGACACTCCCCTTTCACGTTTCCTTATACCCCCGTACACAACAATAATTCTGAATTAACTGAATTCTTCGGGCATCAGCATTCAATAGACATGAGCTGTACACAATATCAGCATAGTTAAAATGTGATAATACGATGGAATCACAGAGCAATTTTTTTAGGTTTCTCATTTGAAATATTTCATTGAGTGTATATTAACTTAAGATTCGCAAAAGCCCTTTTAATACATATACTGACATGCTCAGAGAATCTGAGGCTGGTATCAATGACCAGACCCAGGTTTCTTGCCGCACTAACCAGTTTAACCTGCAGAAGAATCCTCAGATCAGCATTGATGTTCTCAACGGCATTATCAATATCACTAGGTTTAAAACATATGTAGATCTGAGTATCATCCGCATAAAAGTGTGCCTTGCAAAGTCTAAGGTATGTAACAAGTTGGGAAGTGTATATAGTAAAAAACAGAAGCCCCAGAATTGACCACTGTGGAACCCCATATCGAAGGTATCTTTCTTTCGACCTACCACCATTCAAAACAACCACCTGTTTCCTACCTGATAAATAGCTCCTGATGAGATTACATGCATCGTCCTGAAAACCCAAGTATTTAAGAATGGCTAAAAAAAGAGTGTGATTAAGTTTGTGAAATGCTTTGGTATAGTCTAACAATACTAACAGTGTAAGTTCTCCTCTTTCCGTTGCCTCAAATATATCATTTGTTACCTTTAATAAGGCAGTAGTGCAACTGTTATCCCTTCGAAATCCCGATTGCTCACCCGGCAAAATAGGGCACTGACTGCAATAATTATTAATTTGAGTGTTCAGTACCTTTTCTATTATTTTAGACAGAACTGGCAAGATACTTACGGGTGTAGGGGGCGTAGATATAGATATTACAGTAATAAAACAGAGTATTCGTTTAATTTCGTGGAGTGTGGGGCCGAGTAATGGCCTTTTTGGTTTTTTTTCAATTAAAAACTATAGATTAAATATTAATAGTCAGTGGATCAGTATCGATAAACTATCGATGGTGCGACTATTGATAGTTCTCAACCTCTACCTGGAAACGAAACAGAAACCCTTTAATGTTTAGCACTCCGCGACGGGAAGACAATAAGTTGTTAAAATCCAAAACAAAAGATAAAGGTTCATAAAATGTTTCCGATTTGTTCCTAAATTGTTAAAGAACAATGTGTTGCTGTTTTGTTTGTTTGGTGTGGACCCGGCAGAAGACAATATGTTGCTGAAAACTAGAATAAAACATAATGTTTCCGATTGGTCTCTAAATTGTTGAAAAACATTGTGTTGCTGTTTTGATTTTGTGTTGTTGGTTTGGTGTATATGCGGCATTTTATATTCTATTGTATTATGTTCATATAAAATCTTCTTACTTCGACCTTGTTCTGTATAGATCCGGCTGCATTTATTTCAAAAACCACCTTAACGGTGTTAAATAAATTAACATTAGGACTGTACGTTAAAAATTCAATAACAATTGCCCTTGTACGAAGATCCAGCCATTTATGATTTCTTAAATATTTTAAGTTGATAAGGGAATTTTTTAAAGTTCTCCCTAGTGTGGACACATAACCGCCACCAGGATACGTGGTTGTTTTTCCTGAAAATAAATTTGAATTAAACTATAGAATTACTGTCTCGTTTTCGTTTCTCCGTTATTTTATAAGATTTCTTGAGTATGTGACAGTGGCGACTCGTCAGAGAAAATAGGGTACAGAAGGAAAGGAAAAGAAGTAAAAAACAATAAATTTATTTTTATTCGATAAATAAAATTAACTTCAATATAATTTTTTTATTGCATTAATAATTGTAGTAATCGTTACTCCCCTAGTAGTTCAACGGATTAATACTTCAAAATAATCTAAGTAGAGGTAAACGCAACAAAATAGTTACCCAGTTTGGTTTTGAACGCAAATTAAAATCTACAATACTATAGGAAGAGCGATCAGCATTCTTATTTGTGTCTACCTATAGCTGAATAGCTTCTCGGTGTCTTTGCTAGCTTGTCACCAGATCGTATGAAAATTTGTATTAAAATACTTGGTTGCAATGGCAACCATGACGTATTGGATATCTACAAGAACGTTTAAGCAGATGAGACTTGTACTCTTCACGAATAATTATTCTGTTGCTGTTACTTTAATATGGTAATGAAGAACTCCGCCTTTGGTATGAATTATATTGAAGGTTTCGATAGTAATTACACAAGTCGACAAATTAAAATTTTTGTAAAGTAACATTGATAAAAATAGGTTTGTCTGGAGTATTTTAGAGTCCTAAATCCGAACATGATAAGCTAATTACTGTAACACGTACATTTTTTTTGTTATAAGGGGTGGGTGGTGGAGAAAAAATAGGAGGCGACATATTTTTACAATCTAATATATTTATTTTATATAAACATATAAAACATGTGGCATCTATGCAAAAACATTACTGAGGATTGGTTGTCATGTTAATAAAAAATATATTGCACAAGATATGTTACAGCGACAAAAACGTTCACTTTCTCCTTCTGTGTTCTGTAGCATCTTCCCTTTTTAAAACCCAACAGTAGTCGTACAACATAGATGGGTTCCAGCGTCCCTGGTATCTAGTTTCCATCGTCCTGATGTACTGGTGAACCCTCTCTCCTTATTCATCGCCTACTGCACCTTAATTTTCCGGGAAAAAATTTAAATGGGAGTGCAGTCGCAGACATGCGACACCCTAATCATTCATAGGTTTTCAACAGTTCATCTATGAGTCTTTTAGTCTTCATCTTTCTTGTTGCCCAGAAATCCTTTCACTACACGTACAAAACACGTCCAAGCTGCCAATTCCTTTTCATTTAATTGTTCTTGAAAACGGAGATTATCTAGGAGCTTCCTTATCTCAGGTCCCATAAATATGCCTTCTTTAGGTGAGGAAATATTTCTCTTAGGTACTGGAAACCACTACCATGCGTCCAAGCTTAATATGCAGAGACGGTAGCAGCACCTTTTTTGGGTTAACAAGGGGGGCATATTTAATGTTTGAAGTACCAGGTTCAAAAGAAGTTTTATGAGGCCAATCCTGTGTGTTGTGTGTTGTTTTGTTGTCCTACTGTCCCACAGACACAAAAAACAGCAATCATTTGTGAAACCCCCTTGAAGTCCTAGCAATATACCTATCACTTTTAAATCTTCACAGATATCCCACTGATGCTGTTCATATTTAGCACGATTTAATACGGTTGCTAAATTGTCATACGTTTCTTTCATTGTCACTGAATGGGCTAAAGGAATGGATGGTTTTTTGTTTCCATTATGAAGCAGGACTGCTTTTAGGCTGTATTTGGACGAATCTATTAATAAACGCCACTCGCTACGATCATGTTCCATATTAAGCTCATTCACTAAACCATCAATATGACAACAGACACATAGAGACCCTTCCATTTTAAAAAAACTTGATAATGTTACATTCCGTTTTCGGTAAAGTGAAATACTTGCTTTTTTATCTAACAAGTTCCACTATTCCAAGTCTGGAACCAAGAAGATACGATTTTTGTTTTGACAATCCTAGGTCACGTACCAAGTCATTTAATTCATTCTGCGTTATTAAGTGAGGTTCACTGGTAGTTGGTAAAAATGTTGGGTTACAACTGATGTTCTCAGGAAGTTGTGGATTAGATTCGGATGACGAATCACCGGGAAACACGATGTCCAGGTTTAAAGGCGATATCGGTACCGGTAGTTCCTGGCAATGATGAACTGGCCTTAGCGCAGTAGGTAAATTTGGATATTCTATTTTATCTCTATTATTTTTGAAATCCCTCCTGTTTCAGGTATGCAAATGTAGCAATCACTTACATGGTCAGTAGATTCTCTCCACGCCATAGGAACAGCATACGGCATAGAATTTTTCTTACGATACATCCACTGCATGAAATTTACATGACAACTCACACAACAAACATGAGGAGCCCAACTTTTATCTTGATCCCCAATTTGGCACTTAAAATTAAAAAAATAGGCTTTTTTGACTTCCTCAGATATAGATCTAGCTTTGGACTTTACACGCCCACACATATAACAAAACTTATTGGCTTTGCAACATCGACGACTCGATCGATTTAAACACTTGACTGTACTGTAAACGAGACAGAAGCCAACTAAATTGCAGAAAACAATAAAACTCTTATTAAAGGTTCATACATTACTGTGAAATTAACCCCTCTGCGGCCTTGTTGTACTTTCCGGTCCTAAGGTAGGTAAAAAAGATTTCAAAGATCGCATTATATAAAAGAGAAGAAGATACTTGAAAATGAGACGTGCTAGGCCATTTCTGGGAAAAAGTATTTTAACAACTTCCTAAATGAAACGCAAAATAAGCATTCTCATCGATGTTACAAAAATTATGTCGACTTGTGTTATTAATTTTATTTCGTGGATAATTATTTGATTATGATAAGTTCATAGACGAATGAATTAGCTTGAATCAGTTAGTGATATTATTTGTAGTTTATTAGAACCTCCATTTTCGCATTGGAAAGATGACGATAAAAGAGACCTACTGGTCAACTAATAAGTATTCGGGTCCTGATGGCGCCCTGCAGGTGGGTGGTGGGTAGTTTGGTGGGTAGAGCTTGAAAGTTAATGGGTCGAGGGTGGATATATCCTGGCCACACTGCTCGATGGGAGAGTAAAGCTACATCGGTTTATTTGTGATTGAGACATGCCGTCCTGCCAAATCTGGATAACACTTGGTTGGAATTATGAGACACGACCAATGTGACGGAACACTCGCAGGTTGCTAAGTGGGTAGCTACCCACTACCTTCGAAATAAATAATAAAAAGTCCAGGAGGTTATTTAATATTAACTGTAGAAGGTCTTCTAAATACAAGTGGCTGTGTAGCCGTGAATTTTATACCGCTGCGAAGCACTGTCTCGTAGAAGACAAAATATCTTCGGGAACATACAACGTGGTGACAACCTCCCACATGACATGCTTGGTAGAAGATTGCTGGACCTCATAGAAGGAGCAAACATCTTCTAACAAGATCGGGGTACACAATAAGCAGAAAGGCTGCAGTGATAGAAGTTGAAGCCTTTAAACCGGCCCCCGCCTTTAACCAACCAACCAGCAGTGGATATTCTAGAAATACAATTGCCCAGGATAGATTTTCATCTTTGCCAAATATATCTATTCAAAAAGAACTTTTAGAATAACTTAAAATTAACGTTCCTTTCTATGACGATATTATTGACAAGTATGCAGTGCTAAAGAACAGAAAGATGATTTAATATATAAAAAATAGGTAATATTGAAACAAAATATATCGATATTTGGCTTCCACTATATTTTCACCCACGAGCCGCCACTGATATATAGGAAATATTAGAATTATGTTTATTTCCATTAATTCTAAAAAGCGATCAATGGCTGTTTCTTTTTAATTTTTAAATCGAAAGAACGTTAAATTTTCTTTCAAACGATGGATCATATCCCTACACCTAAACCTTCAGGTTTCCTCAATAGAGCCAGTTTTTTGGAAAGTGATCTTCTTCTCAGGTTTTTTCATAGGTAGTGGTAGTTATATTTAAGTACTATTATGACAGTTTAAAACATGCACACGCACAACTATTAAATTCTTTGGTTATATTATTGTAAGTAAAACACTTTTTTACTTAAATTTCCACTTTTTATTTGACAATACGACATGTTTCACTGCACTGCAGTTTCGTCAGGTACTGTACATTTTATTTCAAAGTTATGCCTTATAAGTGTCTCTATTAACAAAAGAAAGATTATTTTATGATATGAAGGTTGGGTATTTCCTATTTCGTTCAAATTATTCTAAGTTGTGGTATTTAACAAACGGGGAGAAATATTTAGCCTAAAGTATGTTATAAGTTTGGGTTTTTTTTTTCTATTATAATTTAATATGATAATGAGGGTCTTTTACATTTTCAAGGTATTTTATTGAACTATTGTGATGGATATTTAAAGAAGTTTAATAGGGGTGAATTATTTAAGTCTATTTGATTATTTAATAACACATTTGCATTTTTAAGTTTGTTTATTTCTAGCGATTCAAGATGATTTAATTTTGAACCTTTGTTTTCTATATGTAGTATTTTGAAATCTTGATTAAAGGAATGGTTTGATTCGATAAGATGATTGGCGTAATTGGAGTCAGTTTTGCCGTTTATGAAGCTGTTGTGATGCTCTTTTATTCTTTTTGAGAAACTTCTACCTGTTTGGCCAATATAAGATTTTGGGCAATTACGCCAATCATCTTATCTAATCAAACCATTCCTTTAATCAAGATTTCAAAATACTACATATTATAGAAAACAAAGGTTTAAAATTAAATCATCTTGAATCACTAGAAATAAACAAACTTAAAAATGCAAATGTGTTATTAAATAATCAAATAGACTTAAACAATTCACCCCTATTAAACTTATTTAAATATCCATCACAATAGTTCAATAAAATACTTTGAAAATGTAAAAGACCCTCATTATCATATTAAATTATAATAGAAAAAAAAACCCAAACTTATAACATACTTTAGGCTAAATATTTCTCCCCGTTTGTTAAATAATTTGAACGAAATAGGAAATACCCAATCTTCATAATATCATAAAATAATCTTTCTTTTGTTAATAGAGACACTTATAAGGCATAACTTTGAAATAAAATGTACAGTACCTGACGAAACTGCAGTACAGTGAAACATGTCGTATTGTCAAATAAAAAGTGGAAATTTAAGTAAAAAAGTGTTTTACTTACAATAATATAACCAAATTATTATGGACTTCCACCAAGTAACGACCAATAATATTAAAGTATTAAATTCTTATTGACTTTTTCGGAAAAATACCTTCCGAAAATGAACGAAAATAGTGACAGAAATGAAGTTCTAGAAATTACTTATTTTACATGGATTTATTGGAAAAGCAGCCATTGACCGCTTTTAGAAGTAACCGAAATAAACACCATTTTAAACTCGTCTGATGATATCCAATAATTTTTTCCATTAGGATTGAATACATCGGGTTTCCTTAAACGAGCATCAAAATTTCAACTTTTCATGGAGTCAGGCCATATTTTTACGTGTTTTAAGTATTTAGTTAGACCGTTTATCTACTACTTATCTACTATAGCTGTACTTTACCAAAATATGAAGACGTTCCTGTCAAAATGGAACTGGAATACTTCCAAATGCCGGCCATCCTTTCTGCAGTTGCATTTGTTACATCCAAAAGTGGTTCCCAATGTCTCGAAAAGTCCCCAAATTCCCGTGTTTTACTATATTCTGGTCGACAGGTCATATTTAAAAATTCCATAATTTTCGGGACGTCACAGGGAAGTTCTCTAGTACGATGTTGCCGGATTCGCAGAATACCTAAAGAGATATTTTTTAATTCGGTTAGAAAATTGATAGAATCCACGACGAAATTTTTTTAAATTTTTAATAATTCATCTCACTTTAATCTAATGAGACCAACAATTGACAGAAATTATTTTTATGGTCGTCGAGTTCTGCACAATAAGGGATGATACGAGTATACAGTGTGTTATGGAAATGACTTATTATACCTATTTAAACCGGCAAATCCTGAGATGAAAATAAATTGAAGAAAAATAACCTTAATTATTGTACGAAATATACAGGGTGTCCGGGAACATGTAGGATATGAAGAAAACACGTGAAAATAATACTATAGGTTCATATAAACTTCTTTCGTATCGGCCTCCTCTTCGGAGATATGGGCTCCCAAAGGGCACCAATGGAATCAAGTTTTTTACACATAATTATTGAACCACCTGGTATATTTCAATTATTGTTTAATATGATGTATACCAGGTAAGACCGGTCAAATTACTAGCAGCTGCAGGGACGGACTAGCTGTAACACTCATGGGCCCATTTTTTTTACGCCCTGTATGATGAGAACTTTGGACAATGTTTTTTACATACCTTTAACTATTGGCTAAAAATTAAGTACTCTTCATTCATGTCGCTAATCCTAACCGTTTTCGAAAAAACGGCATTTCATATCCATCATGTGCGTCGGGTATTTCAATAAAAGATACATCTTTGTTCCGATCCAATGTTCAACCATCAAGATTCCGCTTTTTCATATTTAGCCCATGAGCAGTTAGGGGACTCAGTGTAAATAAAATGACGTTTTCTCGAAAACGGTTAGGATTAGCGGCATGAATGAAGAGTACTTAATTTTTAGCCAATAGTTAGAGGTATGTAAAAAACATTGTCCAAAGTTCCCATCATACAGGGCGTAAAAAAATGGGCCCATGAGTGTTACAGCTAGTCCGTCCCTGCAGCTGTGAGTAATTCACAACAGTTTCTTGGGTAGTAATTTGACGGGTCTTACCTGGTATATATCATATTAAAAACTAATTGAAATATACCAGGTGGTTCAATAATTATGTGTAAAAAACTTGATTCCATTGGTGATCTTTGGGAGCCCATATCTCCGAAGAGGAGGCCGATACGAAAGAAGTTTATATGAACCTATAGTATTCTTTTTACGTGTTTTCTTCATATCCGGGAGATTTCCCACATGTTCCCGGACACCCTGTACACTTTATATGAAATCTGAAAATTTACGTTGCCGCTACTGAGGACGTTCGCAATCAATAGTTTATCGACGCGGTGTTATCATATATTTCAATACAGGATTGTAAACGCACGTATTCAGTTTTTGACAACAAGACGTCTTTGACCCGCGTTATCACTTCTTTTTGAAACTTTTTAGAGAAAAAATACTACAATTTTAAGGTACATACTCTCTTACCTCCGATCGTATAATCCGTTTTATAATTAAATTCCATAAAAAAATAAAACACAAAAGTATGTTTTGCAACAGAACCAACAATAGATAATATCACACAAATTTGAAATCACATCACAATATTTCTTATTATGAATTATTTCACAACAGAAAAAAAATCGGGTAATGCTACAACTAACAAAACGTTTAAAATTCGTATACATCAAGCACGTGGAACCCTCGACAGCATTATTCCACCCCCGATCCTCGAAACATACTGAAGCAACGATAGTCGCGCGCGGCAGGTATCCAAGCAAAGGCAAAACATGCGGTGTGATATTAGTTAGTATACTCTAGTGACCCACATTGTTGCTAACTAAATCAAGATGGAACATGGACAGTATGTGGGTAGAAAGGGTTTTTACCTTAGTATTTAGATATTCGATTTAAAAAAAAGTATGTAGGCTTTCTCTAGGCCACCCTAGGAGTCACCCATTTAAATATAATAAGTCATTTCCATAACACCCTGTATTTAGTTGCTGGCATCCCTTTTTCACGAAATATACATAAATTATTCAATGGAAATAAATATATTATCACAAATTTCTTATTATCTTTAGTAATTTCAATGTCTGAAATAGGGGACCGATCGTCGAACAGACGTGTGTTGTGAATTAGGGGGTCAGCAGATCTTGACCCTGGTGTTAGAACTAGCGTGGGTTAAATACCCACCACACCCACTACTTGTACTGAGTGAAGAGTTTTACTACCGTTATAGAAGTTTTAACTACGATAGCAAAAAAAACCTATACAGGTGATAGTACTAAAAATAGCTATGATTTTGAGAGGCATATCATTGCTTTTGTAGTAAAGTCGCTTGCTAAATGATATTCTGCAGTTACAGCAAAGGAAAGTTCTTATGCTTACAAATCGCATGGCATGGCATGGCAATCGCCAAGATAGCTTCTCAGAAGCTTGGCGTACTCTTCCGAACCAGAAAGTTGTACACACCTCAACAACTTTTGACACTATACAAAGCCCAGATTCGACCATCACTAGAATACTGCTCTCATGTCTGGAGCTCTGCACCCAAACATACTCTTCGGCTACTGGATTCCATCGAAAGGAGGGCTATTCGTCTGATCGGAGACCACGAGCTGACGAAGAACCTCGACAGCCTAGAACATCGAAGACAGGTTGGGGATTTGACTCTCTTTTACAGATATTTTCATGGAAGGTGCTCGGCTGACCTTGCCCTCTTAATTCCGCCCAGAGCGACGAATAGCAGAAATACACGACGAACCACTGCCGCCCATCCATATGTGGTTAAGCTTAGTACTCCTCGAACTTCAGTATTTAAGAACTCTTTCATCTGGAGGACTTCATCCTTGTGGAACGACCTTCCCGAGGTCGTTTTTCCCAACGAATATAACCTCCAACGATTCAAAACCAACTTGAATCGCTTTTTGCGCACACGCACCACTCCCAGAGTGCCCTAAAGGATTTTTCCTATAGTGCTTGTGTTTGATCATAAAAAAAAAAAAAAAAAAAAGCCACCGATTGAATATATACTTCGCTGGGAGAATAAAGATACACTCCAGGACAATAAACTCCTGACAAAGATAATGTTAGTCAGGTTTATAGTCCTGTCACTTTTTAAAATTGTTTTCCGGTGTTGGTTAAATTATTAGCAAAGTGTTGATTTTAGTCTTCAAAAATTACTGATGTCTCTCGATCATTATACAGGCAGAAGCACAATTAACTTTGTTATCCTTAATTTCTTAACGTTCTGTGGAAAACTTGAGCAGTATAATTCAGTAGTATATTTTATTTTGAAGTGTAACCTTTTCTTAACACATTGTTTTTTCGTTCACGTCATTATCTGCTTCTTAAAAGAAGATATAAATTTTAGGAAGTAATGTAGTTTTTCTATTTTATTCACAATTCAACGAATATAAAAAAAAATATATTTATGTTTTTAATTTTTGGGAAGGTCCAATCAGTATATTAAAAATAAATGCAAAGATAAACACTCATTATTAATAAAACGACAAAAACCAACGAGAATAACGCATTTATTTCGTCAAAAAATCAAATTCTGCTCTACAAGTCACGACTAGGCATAGGAACTTTTCCTGGTGCTACGATAAAAAATAAAGATAACTAGCAATGTTGCGTGGTAATGGTAAATTTTGTATGGATGTACCGCTAGAACGATCATCACGTCATTATCTATTTTTAAAAAAACCCTACCAAATATCCAAAAATTAATAGCCCGTATTGTATTGACGCATGGCAATACGCGCTATTAATTTTTGAATATTTACATATGCTACTCCATAAAATCATGTAATGTTCTGGATTGTGGATAAAATTGAAAAACTGCAATACTTTCTTTAAAAATTTATATCTTCTTTCACAAAGCAGTTAATGACAGAAAAGATCACACTTCAAAACGAAACATGATTCAGCTATATTCTACCGCTCAATTTTTCTACAGGGCGTTAAGAAATTAAGTGCGAAAAAGTAACTTTTGTTTCTGTCTGTATAATGTGAAGACATCAGTGTTTTTTGAAGCAAGATTCAAGATATCATCCCAAAAAAACACGTCTACACTTTGCTAAAAATTTCACCAAGATCGGACAGCAATTAAGAAATTGCAGGACTATAGAAAAGACTAACATCATCTTTGTCCGGAATTTGTTGTCGGGGAGTGTTTGGTCAAAATCATCTTACATATCAAACATTTTCAGATACACATATTATGTCGGTGAACCAAATACCCTGTATAATGACGGAACCTGCAAATTTGAAGTATTTGAGATGAACACTTTACATGTATTTAAAGTATTCATTTGATCGCTGCAGGAAATAGAATGATCAGGCATTTAATTTTATACAGAATTTTAAAAAATCAATTAGGCGTACCCAAATATCTATTTGAAAAATCTTTTGTCATGCCTGGATTGTCTTGGATGAACCTTCCATACCATTGAAGAGATTGGATTGAAGGTAGTAAGGTTTTGTCAAAATATTCTTCGATACTGAAAACAATTATTTCATATAAAATCCAAGTTAATAAAATATTTTACGGAGTGTTCCGTTATCGATGTTAAGTAAACTCGAAAAGTTTCAATTTTCAGTCACCCCTCTTATCTTTTATATCTTATAAGGTATAGTCGACTTGCATTTATCTAGACGCGTTATAAACTTATTATAGAGAAACGTGTTCTCTTACTCAGTTCAAAAAACAAGGATATTACATCAAGAAGGATACGTCTTTGGTTCTTTGAAGAATAAACAATTCACATTCTTAGGTGGATTGTAAACAACTTTCCAGAAGAATAATCGGGTGGCTCTGAAAATTACTATAATTTTTCTTTGCCGTTTTCTGTTAATTAGACATTACATCGCCTTCAAGCATGCAGAACATACTTTTTATAAAGCCCTTATTGGAACGGTCATCTTTCGTACCTGCTTTCACGCTTGACACTGCCGGATTAGCAACTGTCATATTTCTTGTTATTGTTAAATAAAATTCTTTGTTGTTTTTCAATGTTTGTGTGTTAAATTTCAGTATTGCTTATGAAAAAGATAATAATTCTTAAATCAATGTGGTAAGATTGTACCAAGTCTGTCATAAACTGGATAAAAATATAGACTTTTAAGTAACGTCCGTCGACTGTTTGTCTTTCCTAACCAAAACAGGTTTCGTTACACTATTCGGACACACTAATTACTTGTATTTTTACCTTTTTTTTGTTTGATTGTGCAATATTAATACTTTTAAATAAAATTAGATGCAGAAAACACACATTAATTCATAAAATTTGAGTTTAAAGGCAAAAATGGTCGTAAAATTGTTGATTCGTAAAATTTACGCTGCGAACATGTATATTTGCAAAATTCGGTATTTTAACAGTGTTGCCACATAGAAAAGCTTTCTGCAATAATATAGTTTTTAGGTTGTTCGGGTTTGTTTATATCGATATAAGACCGCAGTTCATTGTCAATGTAGTTATGTCACGACTAAGCATATATCTTTTAAGAGGGTTAACTGCGATAGAAAGGCCCAAAAATATCCGTTTTTGTGCAATATTTCTTTCCTATGTAGCTAATAAAAGACTGGCAACTCTGTTGAAGATGTCACTTTTAAGTCGAACACAAATTTGACATTGCATAACACTGTTGCCAAGAGCAGTTATACTTTGGCGTTGAAGGAAAAGGAAAGAACAAATTAAAATAAAATGGAAATAGCAAATATAGATAATGTGTTGACGCACTTACAAGCAAGTATGATGTAGATTTTGCAAAATATACAATACAATACATAGGATTGATTAGAGATAATTTCAGATGCAAAACCAGAAATTGTCGTCTCGTATGCACTATTAGGCAGAAAGTTAATGCAAATGCCTTGAATTCCTGCTTTTATTGTTGCAAATGCCGGAAAGATTATCCTTTGTTTTCGGGATCTTTTTTTCAAAATATAAATATTCCTGTTAGGCAGATATTTAAACTACACCGGTGGCGACCACAAAGTGGTTGTGTTTACGACCAGCCTGGCTGGTCGCAAACACAGCCACGCCGCCGGTGGCCGCTACACGCTGCGGGCACTATGTTGTACACAGTTCTTATGGGCCGAGGGATGGCGTTTTCAGTGGCTCGGTTGAGCTGCACTGAGTCCATAAGAGGCGCGTGGCGGAATGAGGTTCCAAAAGCTGTAGTGGGGCGGATTTTAACTTGTTAGGACATTATCAATTTATGTAACTTTCTTGTGTTTTCTTTTCCCGAATACAGAAGGAAATCGGCTACAAAAGGTGTAGCGGGGGCGGGTTTTCACTTGTTTTCCCAGGGCACTGTCAATTTTTGTAACTTTCTTGTGTTTTCTTTTTCCGAATACAGAAGGAAATCGGCTACAAAAGGTGTAGCGGGGGCGGGTTTTCAGTGGTTTTCCCAGGGCAGTGTCAATTTATGTAACTTACCCTAACTTTCTTATGTTTTCTTTTTCTACAACCATATCTTTCCATTACATTTTCAAAAATTGTTAAATTCCGTGGGTGCTCAAGTGTAGTCATTACACAGAACCTTTACTTTTTATTTTTGTTATAAAATTATAAATCCGGCAACATCGCTAAAAATGTTGGGGTCAGAACCTTGTCAAATCACTCAAAAACCATAAAATCAGGATTTTTATTAATTAATTTCTTAAAAATTACTGAGTATTCCGCAAATTTTTTTATTGAATATTACTACTAAAAATGTTTACTTTTCGAAAAAAATAGTAAAAATTCAAAATTCGTGTGTCCGAATAGTGTAACGGACCCCCAAAACATATCGAACCGATTAGCTGCTAGAATGGAATCAGGAACAGACAGAAGATAAAAATAGATGGAGACGTAGAGAGAGAATCCCCATCTCTTTTTTGTTGTGTTTATTTTCGTAACAACAAGCGTCATATTGACTTGTACAAAGCATATAAAAATAATTGTTCCTGGTTTGTTTCAAGTCAACGTCGACAAAAATTACAATACATACATACAGTGTGTCGCGAGTAAGAATACATTCTACAAGGATCTCGGTAACAATATGGCCTACAGAAATGATCAAACTATTCTGAGTGAGTTCTGCAACGTCACGTTTCCAAATTTAAAAAATTCCTAATATTTCAAGAGATATTTGGCAGAACCGAACTTTTTACGATTTCATTCTTGTTTTCTGATTCTATTTGAGAAGATAAAAATAAAATTTTCATTCTCATTGAAAAACTTTTAAAAATATAGTAGATTTTTTTCCATTTGAATTTATAATTTCTTTTTGGGTTGGCAATACTTTTACAATTTCATAAAATGTTACAAGTATCAGATATGCCATGATAGAAACAATTGAACACAACAAAGCTTCTTCCCATCCGTCATAATTAAAAATAAATATATTATTAAAGTTAATAAAAATGAGTCAGGAAGAAAGTTGTACTCCGTCAGAAATACGAGAAATTGAAGAAAATATTCTAGAAAAACTTTTAAAAAGAATATAGAAAACTTTGAGTTATGGTGCGAGCAGAACAAAGTTCACAATATTGAACAAAATACTAAATAATACTATTGAACAAAATATTATGTCGACACAGAATCTGACAGGAATAACACATAACGCCCAGAAAATGTCGACATTTTTATTTTTTAAATGGTTATTTTTTTTAATATCTCCGAAAGTACTTTAGATATTATTTTCAATTTTGGTATGTATGGAAATATTACGATTTATTAAAATTTGAAAATATGACGTTTTTGTATGTCATATGGTTAATGAAATCGTGGTAGAGTGTATTCTTCTCCGGAACACCCTATATAACGGTACTCTACAAAAACTTCTTACTCAGGTATGGTGTCTGCATCCATGTTCGACCCAAGTAGTTTTCCAGTGACCAAATTATTTACTGCGTTGTGACTATACACTGCCATCGATTCCTTATCCAACGTTAATACCAAATATAGTAGAGTTACGTAAATAAGAATCATAATTAAATCTTCTATAATGTTTAACATTTCTGTTTTAAGGTCTTCTAGTTTAACTCGTTCCTTAAATAGAAAGTGTCTTAGGCCGATATTTGACAAAGATATTTTATAAAATATTTGACATTGTACTATCAGTTCTTTTATAAAATATTTATTTTATAGAAAATTACCATCATACATTAAGCTAGAGGTGTTGTTTTCGATTGATTACATCGAAAACAACCCCTCTAGCTATCGAAAACAACCCGCCAAGTTTTTATTGTTTATTGACAAAGATAATGACACTTTTTGACGTTTATTTATTATTTTTATTTTCCAGCTACAAACTCAAATATTAAATATTATTACAATTGCGTTATTAATAATTACTAATTTTTTTAGTTCTTTATTTAAAAGTTGTTTTAACCATTATTCGAGTAATTTTCTCCCTAAATTACACTCGTGCATAAAAATTCTCTCTAATTTTGCATTTAAGCGTATTTCCTTTGAAAAACAACATTCGTTCATTTTCAAATTTTGTAAAATAGCCCTCCTCCTTCGGAGTCGGGCTATTTCGCCAAAATATGAAAATGAACTCTTGTTGTTTTTAGGCAATTCGCTTTCATGCAAAATTATCGAAAATTTTTAGGCACTAGTGAAATTACCTCCGAAGATATTTTATAAAAGTTAACAATCTTGATATCTCTTTGATAAAAGATTTTGTAGTTGATTGTTGGTAACGGTAGTAACCTTATTTTCTAACAATAAGGCATATATTTGACATTGACTGCGACTGGTATCAAAATAATAGGACGAAGAACATAATGGTCTGCTGCATTTCAACAACAAAATTGTTAATTTCGGAGTATGAAAGTTACAGAATGTTGTACAACTATCAACACCCGGATTATAAAAACCGAAATAAAAGACTAGATATATATACAAAAATTTGTGAAGTTATTTATTCAGAAGTGGATTCAAGGTGGAGGATACACTGGCATAACTCTTTCCTTTGCCAAAAACCGAAGGGTAACCATAAGGCGTTCCTCAACGCTGATAGAATTCCTCAAATGTGCATTCTGTCGGGATATAAATGGTGCTATCTTTCAGACAATAAACTTAAATGTTTCCTCAGCCATAGCTTTTATAACTCCTAATATCTTCAGATTGTAACTTCCGAGGAGATTGTGGTGGACACCTCTTAAATTACATCTTGCCACGCAGGGCCTTATCCAAAGTTGCCCGGTTCTTTTTTTTTTCATTTTTAACACTAAAGACATTGTAATGATGGCAACTTTCATTCATTTTAAATTGTAAACACGTGGCAAGTTCCTTTAAAAAATTAACAAAGTTCTTTGACAGTGTAATACTACTTATACTGGTCATAAACTTTTATAAAAGAAATATTATCAAAGAAATGGCTACAAAATATTTTATAAAAGATCTTTGTCAAATATATCTTATAGTCTAATACAGGCCTAAGACCGACCTTAGGCCTATATTAGACTATAAAATATATTTGACATAGATATTTTATAAAATGTTTGACAGTGTAATATCAGTTCTATTCTAAAATATTTCTTTTATTAAATATATTTTATAAAAGGTGCCAGCAGACGATTATCTTTGATATAAGATTTTATAATTGATTGGTAATAACCTTATTTTATGAAAATATATTTGACTGTGACTGCGACGGGTATTAAAATACTATGGTGGAAAACAAGTTTATCTGGTACATTTTATCATCAAAATTGTTAATTTCGGAGAATGATAGTTACGGACTATTGTACAACTATCAACACCCGGGTTATAAAGATCAAAATAAAATATTAGATCTATATACCAAAATTTGCGAAGTTATAACGGCATTCAGAAGTAGATGTATGGTGGAGGATATACTGGCATAACTCTCTCCTGTTGCCAGAAACCAAAAGGCGTTCCTCAAAGCGCTGATATCCTTAAAACAAGAGACTTAAATGTTTCCTCGTCCATTCTTAAATATAAGTCCTAGGATTAGAACATCTTCAGATTGTAACTTCCGAAGGAGATTGCGGTGGACACCTCTTCAATTACGTCTTGCCACCCAGGGCTTTACCTAAAGCCGCCCGGTTCTTTTTTTCTTTTGTAACACTAGACACATTTTCACAGCTATCAGTCCCCTGATATCATATGGGTCTGTAGTCTGGTGGACAAAAACACAGCAGATTACGACAGCAAACAAACTTATCAGTTGGCAGAGGCTGGCCTGCCTGTGTATCAGTGGGTCGATGAAAAGTACCCCCACTGCAGCAATGGAAGTCATACTGGGACTAATACCCCTAGACATAAACATCAGAATGGAGGCCATTTGCAGCACCTCAAGGATGATCACAAATGGGGAATGGACACAACACCCCGTAAAAATTGGACACACAAGACCACGGATCTAATCAACGATGAGCTCTTGGATATGCAATATGATCTTATGAAAGCAACATACGATTTCACAAAGCCTTTCAAGATTGACTGGAACTTTGATAAATGAACAAACAGTGCATGCCGTCGTTTGACAAGGGTCTAGTTTGGTACACCGATGGATCAAAAACCGCCCACGGTGTGGGCGCAGGTATATTTGGGGAAATGCCCAGGATAGACATAAGGATTCCTCTGGGGACCTACGCCACAGTATACCAGCTGAGCTCATTGAAGTATTATTTGGGTTCATTTCGACATCGCTAGATTGATGGAAATGCAAACCTGCAGGAAATGGGTGTTATTGTTGTGATAAAGCTTGCAACGATTGAATCTAACGAAGCTAATAATTCGAAACAATCTATTAAAAACTTTATAAGTAGATTCAACACGAGCTCCGTAAAGTCTGATCTCTCGCGGGCAAGACGGATCGAGGACTGCCGTACTCGCCACAACAACCCTGGATTGTTCCTAATCATAGCACACTTGCCTCATCTCTCTCTTTGAATGCACCAACATCGGCTGCCAACGCACATCTTCTCAGACAGGATGAAGTATCATGGCTCAACAAAAACCTGGAAGAAATTTTTGACTTGGGGTGACAGTAACCAAGTCGAATTTAATTCTAATAAAACTCAGGCAGCAGTTTTCTCTAAAAGGTTAACATTACAGAACCAGATATAGTCATGGCAGAACGCAATTCCACTGGCTTCATCTATTAATTTCTTGAGCGTCAATCTGGGACGAAATATGTATTTGCATAACCACGTCGTGGCAATCGCCAAGGTGGCTTCGCAGAAACTTGGTGTACGCTTCCGCACCAAAAAGTTTTACACACCTCAACAACTTTGACACTATACAAAGCCCAGATTCGACCATCACTACCATCACTAGAGTACTGCTCTCATGTTTGGAGCTCTGCATCCAAAAATGCGCTTCGGCTACTGGATTCCATCGAAAGGAGCCGTCTTTTACAGATATTTTCATGGAGAGTGCTCGGCTGACCTCGCCCTCTTAATTCCACCCAGAGCGACGAATAGCCGAAATACACTACGAACCACTGCCACCGTGGTTAAGCTTAGTACTCCGCGAACTTCATTATTTAAGAATACTTTCATCTGGAGGACTTTATCCTTATGGAACGACCTTCCCGAGGTCATGTTTCCCAACGAATATAACATCCAACGATTCAAAACCAACGTGAATCGCTTTATGCGCCACCACAATGTAGAAGTTCCTCCCGAATATCGAGAAAGTAAGCCATTCGTTATTGATTTCGCAATGTGGCTATTAGATACTATATGGTCGTAGAAAATAGTAGTGTAAAAATGAGTTTGGAATGGTGTTCTTAATCGATATAGCCAAATATTATACTGGGGGTATAATTAAACAATTAGAAAACTATAGGGGTGAGCTCTCGTCCTGAAACACCCGGTATATCAATACATACTTTTATAGATACAAAATCCAATTTGTAATACAGGTGTTCAAAATATGGTCTCAGTGAAAGGGCACCAAATCTTTTATAGAGCCATATTCGCTGTAGCTCCACATAATGAATAATGCGTTCTGTAGTTTTGGCCAATGACTCTATCTGCAAATAAATTAAAGCATGTTTCAATGTGCTATGTCATAAGGGACGATGAGAAGTCTCCACAAGTTTGACTGTATATTAAAGTTCTTTATAACTCTCATCTAAAGGAATTGATCTTTAAGGACATGGTAATCTTCTACTTAACGCGTCAATTGACCCTCAAATTAATTTAAAACATAGTTTTTTAAGGTTTACCATAACGTTAGCTGAGGTCTAACTTAAGGTAACATACAAATATCGGCCTTAAAACTCATAAACCAGTCGAAAAAAATATGACCACTGACATAGGGAAGAGCAAGGCAAAATGGTACAGTATGTAAAACGACACAGACGTCCAATTTCGGTTAAATTCATTGATATACATGTTTTTCGTGCAAACAGTTTATGCGCTTAGGTTTAAATCCAACAGTGCGACGAGAACTGTGAAATGAGCTGGTTGCTGTTTTAGGGTGAAATTTTGTAAAATGTGTTAAAAAATATTAAAATAAGCAGAAGTTAATTAACAAATTTAATAAAAAAAAGTTATTGATAAGGGTCCTCTAGGTCCTTACCATTTGAATGGAATGGAGGGTGTTTCCATAAATCGTAGTCAGTTAAGGAAAAAACACTGCTTTGAACTGCTACAACGTATATTTGCTGTATATGGGATATAATGGTACATAATGCACAGCCTAATCACAGTTCACCCTTTTTACACAAAAAACTTTAATTTAACTAACACTAATAACTGACTAACTATATTTACATTTGTAGAGCATGAATGTCACAGAGGTACTCTATGATACGCAAAAGAGAAAGAAATCGAATGTTTGAGATACGCGGAGTACAGAACGCTGGAATTAGGAAAAAGTAGTAAACGAAATATCTACTTCCCGATATACGGGCGAAAATAGAAAATAGAAATTAAGAAAGTTATGAACTAAGAACCACCGACCGTCGGTTCTAAGCAAAGGAAGGGTACTGTTCCCGATATACGGGGAAAAGGAAAATAGAAATTAAGAAAGTTATGAACTAAGAACCACCGACCGTCGGTTCTAAGCAAAGGAAGGGTACTGTTCCCGATATACGGGGAAAAGGAAAATAGAAATTAAGAAAGTTATGAACTAAGAACCACCGACCGTCGGTTCTAAACAAAAGAAGGGTACTGTTCCCGATATACGGGAAAAGGAAAATAGAAATTAAGAAAGTTATGAACTAAGAACCACCGACCGTCGGTTCTAAGCAAAGGAAGGGTACTGAAGTTATTTTTGTTCTCAACATCATACCTGGTTTTTCCAACATTTAATTAAGGGATAAGAATATGTAAATGCCATTAGAGAGCGGTCACTTAACAAAGGAAAAAGGGAAAAAAAGGTTCGTGCGAAACTATTGTTTGTATAGACGTAGGATTAAAATTTGGAAAGCACGTCTACTTAGTAATTGAAATTATACAGACAGACATATTTTATGATGCTTTGTACCGATGCCGATAAATTGTTATGGTAAAAGATCAAAGGAATAGTATTATACTTTACAACCCCTGAACAGTTATCGATGCTGTTAAGTGCCTGTAGAAGAACTGACGAATTCTTTTCGACCAACTTAATTAATGGTTAATCGAGTAGTGAGAATTGTAAATTCATAGAGTAGATTCTGAGGTAAATAAATGATTCTTTGTTTGTTTGATTTTTGTGTATATTAGGTATTATTGAATGTTTTGTTTGAATAACAAATAAAAATGCGCGAGTGTTGACAGTATAAAAATATTACAACAATTGCTGCATTCGTTGAACAAAATAACACACTATTCACAATTAATAACGTTAGAGAGATAGAGAGATACATAAAGTTTTCATTACAGTTTTAAACTTGTATGTGTCTTAATTTTACTAATATAAAAACATATTCTTAGACAAATACAATTAACAAGTAAATGATAGTTGACTGTAGATACACAATACACCTATATTATCACTTTTTGAGAATGTCTTGTTTTGCAAATAAATATTTGATCGGGATCGAAACACAAATAATAGCACAGAGAATAGCAGAATTCTGTAGTTTTAGTGCGTAAATTAATTTTCTCACGCAGTATGCTTAATGCGATGCGGCGTTCTATCATCAGCTACAGTCTGATGCTAAAAAGTAATATTGCGTACTTATTTTTAAACGTATTTGCTTTCTTAGGTATCTATCCATCTCTATCCATATTTGTAAAGCGAGACATATAATAAATTTGTAATTAACAGGTGAAATAGGGAAAACACGATTTCGATTTTGTTTCCTGATTTCTCCTATTTTCTTGCTTTTTAAATATGGATTTATAAATAAGCTATTTGCCTGAATTTTGAATAAAATCAAGGATTTATAATTATGAAAAAAATATAGTGGATGCGCTAGTATAGCCAACAGCGCCATCTCGTAGCAAATTTTCAAATTTGGTCTTGAACTACAGGTTTCTAATATGGAAAAGGTGTAATATAGCTTACCAATATTAACAGGTTCGTTAACATGGAAGTGTCCATTCTAGAACAAACCTAAATATTATGCTATGAGTTGAACTTCTGAACCGCCAAAACTGGACGTTGACGTGAACTACTGATTTGAACTGAGATCAGTGTAAAATATTGTTTGTACAACCCTATTTTACTTTGAACTAGTGTTCAATAGTAAGCTGCAATTCAAAGTGTTTATACAAATGACCCTTAATCTACGGCAATAAAAATTAAATAACAATAATTACCTTGGTCGGTAGAATCAACAAATATCCATATATAATTCTGGATATATTTTCCAACACTATTATATTAAATGATATCCCCAGTACCACTGACACCAACCACAATAAGCTTGTATCCATGGGAATCCAGAAACCGCAGCAAATTAATACCGTTGCAGAGATGGTCGATAAGACAGTAATAAGAATCCTAAAAATTGTAGTAAGTTTGTATTTGTACGTGGTATATTTTTAGTATCAATGTAGGAGAGATTAAATACAGTTAAAGCGTGGAAAGCATGAACGTGCGTCATCACCTGTAACAGTATGATTCAAATCGCGGTTATATACTAGATCAATAGATCAGATAAGACTAAACTATGTTAGCAGCTAATTAAATTTCTCAAAGTATTTTAAATTTTCAGTTAATTTTATCAATTTTAATATGATTTATTGTTATACATATAATAATGTTTCTTTACAAGGTATTGACTTATTTGCTTATAATACATGCTAATAAAATGTTTTATTAATATTGCAATGATCCACCACCTAGAAAAATAAATTGAGATTGAGATTTTCAAAATATTCTCGTGGAAACAAAGCTCTTAGAAATGAAATGTTTGTCCTCCCGGTTCCCAGCACTGATTGTTCTAGGTTATTTAAACAAAATATAATTTTTTATAACCAAATAAATATACACTTATAGGTAAAGTAATCGATCCATCCAATATTTGGATGGATTTTGATCCTGAATATTTTCTTAAATTAATTCCTATTTTTATTATCTTTTTTTATATTGTAGATAAATTTATCGAAGATCTCTCCCATATATGTGGGATTTTAAGTTAAGAATATGGAACAGGTTGAAATAAGAATTACTGATTATGCACAACCACATGTTGTAAGAATTGTTAACGAGTATTTACGTAACCCTATCTTAAACCCAATAGAACATGTCCGCGAGACACTGGGCAAAAAAAAGACGATTTCTCATATCTGCTCGTACAAATTTACATGAGCTCAGTGCAGCACTTATTGAAGAGTAGTAGCAAATTGACCAGCATTACATACGTAACCTTATTGAAGGTATGCTAAAGGTATGGTTTCAGCAGAACTACTGACAGTAACGTCTGGCAGCGAGATCTGGAAGTCACAATAAGCCGTTAACTGCCGAGTGTTTTCCCTGCAACTACTGGAAGCAATCGATAGTCAATACACTCACAAGAACCTCCCACACATCCAAAGATCTCTTCAAGATCAACTTGACGCTCTGGCTAAATATTACCAGAAATGGAAAATGAAAGTCAACGTCGTCAAACCACAGGCAATGCTAATAATAGGCATAAGAAGATATGCCATAAAAATCTAACACTTGATAACAGGTCAATCAACTGGTCTGACACTATCAAGTATTTGGACATCACCATAGAGTTGACGTGGAAGTCACATATACAAAACACACAAACCAAGGTAATGATGCATTCGGCGCCATGTACGCACCCCCCCCCCCCCCCCCCGTAAAAGCAAACTGTCCCTCAGGATGCTATACAAACAGGTAATTCGGCCTAAAATGCTATATGGAAATATAGCATGGTGTCAAGCTGCAAAGTCCCATACACCGCGACCTTGAAGTACATCCCATTCACGAATTTCTCAATGAAATACATGCTGAGTTTCTTAGAAAACTGCGATTCCATCCTAATCCATTAATCCGAGACAACTTCCCCAAAACCCCGACAACTTCCCCCAAACCCCAACAAAAAAACGACACAGGAGCCTAAACGCTCCGCCCACATAACACGGCACTCCTACTAAACTCACTTAACAACTACACACACAACACAAACATGAAATATGTACCGTAAGGCGAATTGCAGCTGTTATTCGTGCTTGTAGTATTGTAAAACTGGTTTTCCAAATTAAAGAAAATTAATGAAGATTTCCCCTCAAATAATTTTTTAATAATTCAACATACAAACGACATTATTTTCCATATTTCGTTGAAAAATGAATTATTTTCAGAAGAAATTCGTTAACGCAACGTGAGAGATAATCTCGTATTTTTTAATACAGAATATAGAGCACCATCGATTGACGTTCAACATTTCCAGAGACTCGCCGTTGGAAAAGCAGACTGGTGCGCAACCCCAGTTCGCGTCCTTCCGCGATTTCAGTGCAAGCCTTATAGAGTTTTCCTGCAACGTATCACCTATATACCAGCGGTCGACTCTAGAGATAATATTTCCCATTGGGGCGTCCTTCCATCGTGTCGACAACCCCTAGGGCAATAATAGTGAGTCGCCAGCCTTGCTAAATAGCGTTAATATTTAGTTTTTGGCCTGCGTGACATTAAAATTCATCAACCCCTTAAATTTGCGCTACGCAAAAGATTCTCAAAAAACCACAGGTTGAGAGAAAAATTTGCGTTCTGGTTAGAATCCAACAGGGGATAAAATTAAAATTCCATAAATTTCCATCTAACTAACAAGCACATCAAACTAAATTTAAATTCAAAAATAAAGTCAAGGGGTAAATTGGTTATACGGGGGTTATCAAGAAACGTCTTACGTGAAACGCGCAGATATGGAGAACGCTTAGAGTTGCCTATCATTTATTAAGCGCAAAACGGACGGACGTCTCGGGCTACGTACTCCACTCATCTTATAGTATGATGTACGTACGCACCGCTCTTTTCAAAATTTAAAATTAGGCGACAGTAGGGGAAACACACTGCCGTCGATATTATCCTTTAAGATGGTTTTCATTTAATTTACGCCGTTCTCGTAATTTTAGGTTTAAGTTTTGGTTATATTTGGAAATTAAAACGATTTCCTTAAACCAGCTTAGTTCAAAAAACAATTGTATCTGCTACAAAAATTAAAGTATTGAATGATCCAAGAACCAAAAATGTTAAGTTATGATTAAATGACAAAATAAAAAGTTGGACATCTAAATCACGCTACAGAGTGTTTTAAAATTTGAGTCAAAAAATGGTTCTTGCTTCAACCTGTATAAATTTACCTACAATATAAAAACATAATAATAAAAATCGGACAATCAAATTCCATTTGATCGATTGGTTTGACTGTGAGTGTACAGTGTACACTATTTACCTTTACAAACAAATTTGTAACTAATATATTTCTGTTTTAATACCCGTTCTATACAACATGTTTTTTTCCTAGGTTGTCGGTCACTGAAACTAATAGTTCTCATAAACTGATTTTGATGACTAAATTCTACAGGGTGTCCTGGCAAATGTGGGAAATCTCCAGGATATAAAGGAAACAAGTGAACAGAGCACTACAATTTCATATAAACTTTTTTCATATCAGCCTCCTCTTCGGAGATATGGTCCCCCAAAGAGCTCAAATGGATGGAAAGTTTTTTACACATAATTATTAAACCACCAGGTATATGTCAATTTATTTTTAATATGATGTATACCAGGTAAGATCATTCAAATTACTATCCAAGAAGGTGTAGTGAATAGCGAGGAAGAAGATATCAAGTGCACATAATAATTAGGCGCCTGCCGGTACCGGGCTCAACCACCAGTGGCGGAGCGATAACCTTTTATTGTTATAATACTGTGTTGATATGGAGAACGGTGA
This sequence comes from Barypeithes pellucidus, assembly GCA_963991005.1. Lineage (NCBI taxonomy): Eukaryota > Metazoa > Arthropoda > Insecta > Coleoptera > Curculionidae > Barypeithes > Barypeithes pellucidus. Next base: position 38,013,330 of record OZ022563.1, on the reverse strand, counting down.
TTCGAAATGAATTCATATACTCACGGAAAAACGTTTCATAGTCAAACCCGAGAGGTAATACAGAGTGTGTAGCGAAGAAACAACGACTGATTTGCTTTTAAATTGCTACTTAAACGAAAGTTGGATCGAGTTTCGAGATCGAGTATACGAAAATGTCACCAAGAAGACCGGAAATGTCTATAGAGGAAGGTAAACTACCTTTTGGTAAGATTGATAGTTCTGTCAAATGTTCTGTAAATGAAATAAAGGAACAAAGTTTGAGGGCTTCTTGCCTTTGCTTTTCCTTCCGTCCCGTTTCAGACTCCTGTGTCGTACAATAGATAATTAATCATATTTTTGTGATATTTTCTCAAAATTACAATATCTTCAAGGTGATAGGTCAAAACTTTAGAGACGAAGATAGACTGAAGCACCTACATACATACTTACCAGCAATAATACCTTGCCTGTTCATCAGTTATAAAACCAGCTTTCTTCCTGATTTTTCCAAATTTAGATATTTTAATTAAATAAACCAGTGGAAAATGGATAAGAAAGACTCCTGTAGCTCCCACAATTGGTGTCCATATCAGTTTGCTGTTAAATTCAAAGGCATTTTCGTCGATACTATCAGATTCGTCAAAATTGGGAATGTTCCAGAGTAGCATGATCATAAGAAATATTTCCATTAGGATTGAAAAAATTATGACTACCCTGTCCTTCGTCATTAGTATGGGGTCTTTTTTGCTGAAAAAATGCTTTCTTAAAAAAGATATACGCATAGTAACATAACTTGTTTACTTATGATAATCATAAGTATAAAAAGTTTATACAGGGTCTCCCGCATAAGAACGCACTTGGAGTCTTCGTAACATACTTTTTATAAAGCCCTTATTGGAACGACCATTTTTCATAAGTCCTTTCACGATACTGACACTACCGGATTAACAACTGTCATATTTGTCGTTATTGTTGAATATAAATTCAAGTTGTGTTCGTGAAAAAAATAGTAATTCTTAACTCAATATGGTAAGACTGTGCCAAATCTGCCATAAACTGGATAAAAATATAGACTTTTGAGTCACATCCGTCGATTGTTTGTTTTTCCTAATCAGCTATAGTAAGTAAAAACAGATGGGGATTTTACAGGTAGAAAGTATTTTTGATTAATTTATGAACTCGACTTTACATTATGAATTCAACGATATATCATATACAGTGAGGACGTAAAGTAAGGAATAAATTCATTATCTCGCAAACTACAATTTTTTTAAAAAATCGCTCGAACCCTTCGATTTTGTTTTTCGAACGCGCATATTCTGACATAAAATGTAGATATACAGGGTGTTGCAAATAAGAGTGACACAAAAAATTTTTTCCTTAAATAGAACCCACTGTATATTATTGCATGTACGGATTCTTCGGAAAATCCTAAACATTTTTCATGTAGCATGTGCTATACCTTAGCCCAAGCGTTTTGGAGTTATTCTCATTCAAAATTTGAAAATCAGATATTTCGCAATCAATCAAGACTTGCATTGATTCATGCACGCTGAGGAAAACCTGTAGTCAGCATGCGTGAAGCGCAAGAAAAGTCAAGTAGGCTTTGGAGTTATGATGCAAGAACCAAAAGAATTAATGTCAATAGTTACTGTTATTGTCAGTTTTACTAGTTTTCAAAAGACTCATTTCGTTTTTTCATAACTAAATTAAATTAAAATGCGGCTCACTGAGAAACAGCGCATAGAGGTTTTGATGATGATGGGCTACGGTGATAGGGTTAGAACACAGCAAGAAACTTGTGAGTTATTTAATCAAAAATACCCCAATCGTCCGCCAATATCACAATCAACAATAAGCAAAATTGAGTACAAGTTTAGGCAATTGGGTCATGTAAGAGATGTCCCTAGATTTGGTCGTCCTCAAGTTGATGAAAATCAACAATTAGAAGTCTTACTGGCAGTTCAAGATAACCAGTATGTGGTGTCTAGGCAGGTAGCAAGTGACGTGAATATTGGAAAAACAACAGTCCTTAAAATACTGCATACAAATAAATACCATCCTTATAAAATGCAAGTTCTCCAAGAACTTTTGGAAAGGGACTTTGAGAGGCGCCTTGAATTTTGTGAGCGTTTACACGATATGTGTTTCGTAAACAGAAATTTTGTAAAAAACATTATTTTTTCCGATGAGTCCACATTTTGCTTGAATGGTGACGTAAATACCCAAAATTATCGATATTGGTCCGATGTAAATTCAAACTGGATGAGGGAAGGACACACACAATTTAATCAAAATATCAATGTGTGGGCTGGCGTTGTCGATGACATTGTTATAGGGCCTTTCTTTTTTGACGGAAATTTAACAGGCGAGAGATGCTTGAGTTTTTTAGAACAAAAACTTGTTCCAGCCCTGGCCACCCTTTTTCCTGAGTTAGAACGTCCCGATTTGCCACATTATAATATCTGGTTGCAACAAGATGGTGCACCCCCACATTTCGCTGTGGGAGTTCGTACATATTTGGACGATACTTTTCCAAACAGGTGCATTGGAAGAGGTGGTTTTATTGAGTGGCCGCCAAGGTCACCCGATTTAACACCACTCGACTTTTTTTATGGGGATACCTTAAGGGAAAAGTATTCAAAAGCCAGCCTGCAAATTTAGATGATTTAAAAGATCGCATCCGGCAAGAAATTCGGCAAATTACACCCCAAATGGTTCGAAATGTTCAGCGAGAATTTGTAGATCGGTTACGCTATTGTCAGTTGACCAACGAAAGACACTTCGAACATTTACTTTAGAAAAATTATTTTTAAGTTCACCTAACTGTTTTTTCGATAAATAAGACATTTTTAAAATAATTTTATTCTTTGTTTTCTCCATGACTTTTTCCACTTTTCAAATTTTGAATGAGAATAACTCCAAAACGCTTGGGCTAAGGTATAGCACATGCTACATGAAAAATATTTAGGATTTTCCGAAGAATCCGTACATGCAATAATATACAGTGGGTTCTATTTAAGAAAAAAAAAATTTCTGTCACTCTTATTTGCAACACCCTGTATATCTACATTTTATGTCAGAATATGCGCGTTCAAAAAACAAAATCGAAGGGTCCGAGCGATTTTTTTTTAAAATTGTAGTTTGCGATATAATGAATTTATTCCTTACTTTACGTCCTCACTGTATATTATTTACTATATTATTTATGTGTTCGAAAATGATGTTTTTTGACAATGAAAAATAATTTATGTTAGATTATTATTATTATTGCATATAATGTCAAATAAAAAAATTATATTTTACTTATGACTTATTATATTTAAATGGGTGACTCCTAGGGTGTCCTAGAGAAAGTCTACATACTTTTTTTTATCGATTATCTGAATACTTAGGTAAAAACCCTTTTTACCCACATAATGTCACGCCGTTCCATCTGGATTCAGTTAGCAACAATGTGGGTCACTAGAATATCCTAACAGTGTTGTCAGATCACAACGCACGTTTCGTCCTTGCTCGGATACCTGCCGCACGCGTCTATCGTTGCTTCAGTATGTTTTGAGACTCGGGGGTGGAATGACGCTGTCTAGGGTTCCACGTGCTTGATTTATACGAATTTTAAACCTTTTGTTACCCGATTTTTTTCTGTTGTGAAATAATTCATAATAAGAAATATTGTGATGTGATTTTAAATTTGTGTGATATTACCTATTGTTGGTTTTGTTGCAAAACATACTTTTTGTGTTTTATTTTTTTATATGTTTAATTATGAATTATTGTAAGATCGAAGGTAAGAGAGTATGTGCCTTAAAATTGTAGTATTTTATTTTTAAAAAGTTTGAAAAAGAAGTGATAACGCGGGTCAAAGACGTCTTGTTGTCAGAAACGGAACACGTTCGTTTACAATTCTGTGTTGCAATATATGACAACACTGCCTCAATAAACTATTGATTGCGAACGTCCTCAGTAACGGCCACGTAAATTTTCAGTTCATATAAAGTGTTTATTTCGTACATTAATTCAAAGCGCCATTTAAGGTTATTTTTCTTCAATTTATTTTCATCTCAGGATTTGCCGGTTTAAATATAATAAGTCATTTCCATAACACCCTGTATAAATACAACAATAGAAACAAAAATATTCTCAATGACGTGCATATTTGCATTTTAGTGAATTTTTGTTTATTTTATAAACTCTTTATAACTAATAGTTGTGATAATATATATTGCTTAATTCAGAATAGAAAGTGTAGTTTATAATTCATAAAGTAAAATGTCACTACTATTTAAAAAACAAAGTTGCTGTCTGTTGTGAAAAACGACAAGTGTGGGGTTAAGGTTGTACAATTTATTTTCACATATGTTTTAAATTGAAATAAGAAAAAGAAAAGAACCAAATCCTGAAACTTCGGCTTTGTTAAATTTTTTTTTTTGAACCATAACGTTACAGACTGCGCAACTTTTATCTAATTTGATCATTTCTGTATATCATATGGTTAATGAGATCCATGTAGAGTGGCATTCTTATCTGGGACACCCTATATACTAAAACATATTAAATTAAAGTTGTAGACCTACCCTAAATTCCACAAATTAACTTCTCCCTCTATTTTACCACGAAAATTCTTTATTGCCTTAATAACTGTTTTTGTTGCCGTATCCTCATTATCGTGTGCAATTATTGTCTTCTCTTCTGGCTTAATTATAAAAACAATTTGTTCTTCCATCATGATATCAAACCAGTTTTCCAATTTAAAATTCCAACTTTTGTTCTGTTGTATATCGTAAACCTTTATTTCACTATTGTACCTAATGGGAATAAAATCTATTTGTAATACAAGTTATTCTTGAAATTATACATTCCCCGAAATTCCGCACAAAGATAATGTTCGTCCTGTTTATAGTCCTGTAACTCTTGAAATATTTTTCCGACCTTGGTGAAATATTTAGCAAAGCGTAGACTTGTCTCTTGGGATGATATCCTGTATTTTAGTTTTCAAAAAAAATGATGTGTTGATGATTATACAGACAGAAACAAAAGTTACTTTGTTACCCTTAATTTTCTAACGCTCCGTGCAAATATTAAGCGATAGAATTTAGCTTCATTATACTTCTTAATACAATGTTTTTTGGTTCGCGTCATTATCTGCTTCTTAAAATTGTGAAAGAAAGGCGTGTAGTTTTCTAATTGTATTCGCAATTCACAACAGTATATGAGTTTATCGAGTAGCATGAACAAATATTCCAAAATTAATAGCGTGTTCCCATCACTTTTGGATGCTACTCCATAAAGTCATGTAATGTGCTGGATTGTGAATAAAATTGAAAAACTGCACAACTTTCTTTCAGAATTTGTATCTTCTTTTAAAAATCAGATAATGACGTGAACCCAAAAATATTGTGTTAAGGAAAGGTCACACTTCGAGACAAAACATAATGAAACAGAATTCTACCGCTCTCCACAAGGCGTTAATAAATTAAGGGTAAAAATGTAACTTTTCTTTCTGCCTGTATAATAATCGAAACTTCAATATTTTTTGAAAAATAACATTCAGGTTATCATTCCACAACACAAGTCTACACATTGCTGAATATTTCATTAAGATCGGAAAGTATTTAAAAAGTTACAGGACTATAAACTAGACTAACATAATCTTTGCCCGGAATTTATTGTCTGGGAGTGTAGTTCCACCCGTGATCAAATATGATTTCTTTCAAATTAACTTAAATTTTTGTAAATATATAATTGTAGATTCTGTTTGTCTTTAAACGGTATTACTCTGTAAAAGCTTTATAGTACACGAGCAATTGTCGAAAACTGATAACTCCCCATATTAGAATAGGGGACTATATAATTGCACTCTTGATAAATTCGTCTGACTTTATGCCTACAAACTATAAAATTTCAGATTTGCTCTATGCATTAATTAAATCTTCACTTTAATCTTAATAGCTATAAAAAGATACAAACTCACTTCGGATTTGATACATTTTAACTTTTGACCGTACCCAGTACAAAATGATACAATCGCACTTTGGAATAGGTACATTTTAAAATCTAAGACCACTATAAAATAACAGAATCGCACTTTGGATTGGGTCTGAATTTGGAACACTTAGTAAACTTTAAGATAAGTACACATTTATATATTGTCTATACTCGTATATTTTTATTAATAAAATAACAAATTTTTTTTAAGAAAATAAACAAGTATTGTCATTGTTACATAATTAGGTATTATGAATGAACAAAAAAATATTGTAAAACAGGTGAATCAGGAAACAATACTATTGGATTATTAGTGCCTTCTTTGCTAAAGCTGGCCGTCCTCTCTTCCTTTTTTGGTGGAGAGGTACGCTTTTTCTTTCGATGGGCACTTTTGCTTGTTTCATATTGACCGAATCTGAACAAACCTAGAGAATGTTTGCATACATACTGTTTCAGAAAACTTGAGCAAGTGCAGAATAGAACGTAGTTTTCACTATCTTCTGAGATTTACGAAGAGTATCAAAACATTCCCATTTCAAATGGGTATTTTTCCAGAATTGTATATCATCTTGGGTCAAGACTTTAGCATTTCTTGACTTTGTATAAAAAATTGTTTTTTATCTTCTTTTTCCCCCGAAATGCAAACATCGCCGATACGTCGTATTTCGCTCACGTTCGGCTGTATTACTCATTGCACATATTTACTTCTCAAAGTGCTATATATCCTTTTATTGTGCAAACCGTATTTAAAGAGCGTGATACAATATTTTAAAGCGGATTAAGTCTGTTTAAAGTCGAAAATTATTGCAATAAGTTATCGCTATTATTTTCATGTTGTAGCAGATTTGATTTGGAGTTAATGTTATTTTATCAAAGTGCATTTTCTCTATCAAATGTGGCATATATTATTTTTTGTGCATAATCTTTAACGAAAGCTTGAAATATTTTTTAATGTTTATTTATTTATTTTTAAAGCGATTTTACCCTTTTTAAAAGTGGGTTTAATTCCAACCCATTAGAATATAAACACGTGCACGATTCATAATTAAACGAATTTATTAGAAAACGAAGAGTAAAAAGGTTTATACAAAGCAACAGGGTTTTAACTTATTTACAAAAAAGTTAAGGTATGAAACTCTTTGCAAGTATCTGTACATTTAGGCAATGAGTCAACATTTTCTTACTGAGGCGTAGCTGTTCAAGCCCAACAACTTTTACTAATTACTTTTTATCGTATCTTCACACATTAACAATACTTTGTTCTAAGCTTTTTCATATTTTTCTGAATGCTGAACACCCAGTATATAAATTGGATAAAATCATATATTTTTGGGTCGTTTGAGCATAAGTAGGAGTATTTCTGAAGATAAACCTTTTTTCACCAACTTGTGTTAAGGATGACTTATGTCATTCTCTACCTAGGTGACTTTGAAATATCGGCCCTAAGGGCCACACAACAAGTTTAAGTCTCATCTAAAGGAATGAATCTTTAAGGATGTGGTAATCTTCCATCAATTTATCCTCAAATTAAACTAAAACATAGTTTTCTAAGGTTTACCATAAGGTTAAGGCTACCTTAGCTGAAGTCTGACTTAAGGTAACATTCAAATAATGGCCTTAGTCCATTAACACCATGCATAAGGGTAGCAGATAGGATACCTAGAGATAGGTTACCATAGGTATGCAGTTCCGGGTAGAGTTGGTTAATGGAATGACCTGTATACAGGGTGTTATGGAAATTACTTATTATATTTAAGCCGACAAATCCTGAGACGAAAATAAATTGAAGAAAAATAACCTTAAATGGCGCTTTGAATTATTGTACGAAATATACACTTTGTATGAAATCTGAAAATTTACGTGGCCGCTACTGAGTACGTTCGCAATCAATGGTTTGTTGAGGCGGTGTTGCCATATATTGCAACACAGAATTGTAAACGCACGTGTTCAGTTTTTGACAAAAAGACGTCTTTGGCCCGCGTTATCACTTCTTTTTCAACCTTTTCAAATATTTTAAGGTACTTACCTTTGATCTTATAATCCGTTTTATAATTAAATTCTATAAGAAAATAAATCGCAAAAAGTATGTTCTGCAACAGAGCCAACATTAGGTAATATCACATAAATTAGAAATCACAATATTTCTTATTACGAATTATTTCACAACAGAAAAAAAAATAGGGTAATGCTACAACTAACACAACGTTTCAAATTCGTATACATCAAGCACGTGGAACCCTCGAGAGCATCATCCCATTCCCGAGTCTCGAAACATACTGAAGCAACGATAGTCGCGCGCGGCAGGTATCCAAGCAAGGGCGAAACATGCGGTGTGATCTGACACAGTGTTACTATACTCTAGTGATCCACATTGTTGGTAACTGAATCCAGATGGAACAGAGCGCAGTATGCGGGTAAAAAGGATTTTTACCTTAGTATTTATATATTCGATTAAAGAAAGGTATGTAGATTTTCTCTAGGACACCCTAGGAGTCACCCATTTAAATATGATAAGTAATTTCCATAACACCCTGCATATGCTGCCAATAGTTTATGAAAAACATATTTATATTTGTAGCTTACAATGTTTATTCATAAACTAAAGTAAGCATAGTAAGCATCCCATGCCAGACCAGATGCTCTATCTTATCAAATGCCATTTTAAGGAAACGTTTGGTCTAAACTCTATTAAACTAAATATTTGTGTTTATTAATATGGCCTGGGCTAAATGGATAGGTTTTGACCATTTAAGCATATTTTCTGTTTTCAGGTTTAATTTGTATGTTAGGTATTTAAACTATTCTATAGAGGGACATGTTTCCATATTAATAAAATCGTACCATTTTGTATTGTTTCCAACTGAGTCGATCCATATCTCAATTTTTTGCACATCGCCCAACGGCTTTTCTGTTGCGATAACGAACCACGTGTCCATATTTCTTTGCAGCATAATCAATTCAGGATCAGGATAATTAAGGACGTGTTCCTGTGGAAAAATATTTTTAACAGCTCATTATTACAAGATACACAATTATGCGTTTTGAAAACGTCAAATAATGAGTTTAAATTTATTGCAAGACGAAATCTATAAGTGAAAATTAATTTATTTGAAATGTGTTCCTTGTCGCTGCGTTTCCTAAATATATTGTTCTTATGGGCGCAAGCGCCGCGACAAGAAACGCGTGCTTAAAAGGAACCAAAAGCCCCTCATCTAGAAAATGCCATGGCAAGAATCACCGCGATGTTTAGTGATAGTCATAGTTAGAGAGACGGTGACAATAGGGGGTCCGTGAAATGGAATATCAGTAATTTGTTTTTTCGTGGAGTTTAGGTCCCCCTCTACAACTTTTATATCTGATGAAATTCCGTAGAGCGTTGGTGAGAGGCGCTGTACTGCTTTAGATGGGAAATTCTCAATAAAATCAAAATTATATCGAGCCATGACTGAAAATGAATTTACAGCATCTGCGTGACCCCCAAAGTCACGGGAAACACATTTTCTGACAAGTCAACCCTTGCATATACTTTTCCGAGCGTGTCAAAAAAAATTAATGGAAAAATTATAAAGTCTCAAGTGACATGGGTCCAAGTGGGTTTAATCAATTTGTATTCCCATGGAGATGAGCCGTAAACAATTTTCTGATAAAAATAATATTGCGAAAGTGCGGTATTTTTTCTCAAAATTTTTTTTATTAAAAGTCTGGTTTATTCTGCTATATTTTCTAAAATATTCCCATTGGAGAATTATTTCTAGGTTTATCTGATTCCCTCATCTCTTCCGAACATTTTGATATATATAAAGTTACCACAGAAACATGTTCTATCTTGGAGAAAATTAAGAGAATTCGTAACGGTGATAGCAAAATTTCTAAACTTCGCTCGAAATGCATTACTGTAATTAGTAAAAATTACACAAGGGCAATGTTTGAATTCATCAGATTTGAATAAATCATACACACCTTATGGAAAAAAAGGCTTAATTTGGTAATATTGCGAATATAATATCTCGTCATACAACTGAACGATACCTGCCTTCCGGCATCTCTGCGTAATATTGTCAGAATTCCGCCTAGCTAGGTACGATTGATTCGTTTGAAATTTTTTTTTCCACAATATTTGGGTGTCAAGGAATGTAGTGTGACAATTTTCCGACATTTCACGATCGTTTTCCGAATTTCCTCCGAGGAGATATTTAAAAAATTCCAATAATGAAATGGCGAGACCTGCATCGACAAAAATTTTTTTACATAATCTTTAACATAATATTATAGTGTTCCATTCTAGAAAGTTTCAACTTCAAATTCGCATTTTTTATTTTTTTTTATTTTCATTTTTTTTGACACGCTCAAAAAAGTATATGCAAGGGTTCACTTGTCAGAAAATGTGTTTCCCGTGACTTTGGGGTCACGCAGATGCTGTAAATTCATTTTCAGACATGGCTCGATATAATTTTGAATTTATTGAGAATTTCCTATCTAAAGCGGTATAGCGCCTCTCGGCAACGCTCTACGGCATTTCATCAGATAAAAAACGAAAACCAAATTACTGATATTCCACTTCACGGACCCCATATTGTCACCGTCTCTCTAACTATCACTAATAAAAGAGTCCTTAAAAAAAATAATAAAAATATAATTCTCGTCTTGGAACTAGTTTTCCAACATTCTGTAAAATCTAATATAATTTATTCGACTGATTCCGCGGTTGGTTCTTTATGAAACATTTTTTTAAATAATTTAATGTAAAGAACGAAGAAATTTGCCTTTAAATGTTTCAATATATTGAGAGGATTAATTACTCTACATGTTTCGGCTTTTTAGGCCTTTATCAAGAGCATTGCCTGATGAATACTAAACTTAAAAATTATATTACGGGTCTTTATACAGTCACTAATAAACATTTTATTGCCTAAGAATTAGGGGTTTTCCCCAGATTAGTGTAGGTAGACTTGAGAAAGCTATCTATCACGGGCGTGTTTACGAAATTTTGTTGATCATTAGTAGTGAGGGGATTATTTTTTATAGACTTTTTAATTTTGTACTGTTCTAGAAAAATCATGTTATCTATTGGAGTAGACATGTTGACGATATATTTTGCATTTGGAACAGCACGGAACGTAAACTAAATCAATTTCTAACTTTTTTAAATTCCTTAAACACAAAAATTCAATTCACAATGGAATTAGAAAACAATAATGAACTAAATTTCTTGGATATTAACATAAAGAATATTAATAATAAATTCCAATACAATATATACAGAAAACCCACTACCGCAGACACGGTCATTCATATCAATCCTCACACACAGACTGTTAAATTTTCCTTCAAACTCAACAGACTATAAACAGAAATTATATATAATCAAACAGATAGCTAAAAATAACGGCTATAGGGAGTCTATAATAGATAACATGATTAAAAATGAAAACGTAAAATACTTAAGAAATATTTTTACAGTGTTAATGATCAAACACCAAAACATTATAGATTTATAGATTATGTACCTATATTAAATATTAAATTCTCAAAAAAACTCAATCGCCTAGGTTGCAACACATTGGTGGTGAATAAATGTAGTTTAGGATCTTTAACAAAGACAAAATAGGTAAACTTAACAAATCTGGGGTATATAGGATTAAATGTAAGGATTTTGAAGCTGTCTATGTTGGGCAAACCGGTAGAAACATCAAGATTAAAAGAACATCGCAATTCTATTTTGAATAACATCAAAAATTCCGGAATCTTCACACATTGTATAGAAAACAACAATTTTATAGATATGAACAATATTAAACTATTATACAGGGTCCGAAAAACGAAGCGTGGACGGAAGATTAAATCGTTATCGAAGAACTTATCAACAATACTGAAACAGCATGAGATATTGGATTAATAGCGGCATGTTTTAAAAATATTTTACATTATACAGGGTGGCCCAAAAAAGTGTGACAGCATAAAGTTATATTTTTTTAAATGGGACACCCAGTATTATATTGCATATTTAGGTTCGTATTACTATCTTTTATAAGTGCCTCAAATTTTATTTAATTTGGTTACGTAGTTTCGGAGAAATAAATTAAAAACTAAAAAAAAAAGTTTTGCAGTCCTGAATAAAAAAATAAAAAAAAACAATCCAGAACTATTTTTTTAACCTCGGCATTGCGTGAAATTTATGACAAGAGGTCTAGAGATACTATGAATGTAATTGCGTTTATTTATTTTATACAGGGTGTTCATAATAAGCTTTCAAAAACGCCACATTTTAAAATAATTTTTCTCAAGTTTTTCAAATGGAACACCCTGTATATTATTTAGCTATTTGACGTAGAATTCGTAGACAATTTTTTTTTGTAATACAAGCATATAAGTTATATCCAGCCGTTTTCGAAATAATTATAAATATCATAAATTATGTTGTTTAAATAGAGTTTTTATTGGGAAATTTTGTTATAGGCGACTAGACTAATAATTGTAAACTAAAGTAAATGTTCAAAATAGCATCCTTTTACTTAATTTAATGATTTTCCTCTACTGCCAACAGAACTCTTAATTCATTTTCTTCATTAATAACGGGTTTATTGATTATTATCCTTTTTGTGTACACAGTGCTTCCTGTTGGTACAAATTTTTGCAACAACTTCTCGAAGGTTTTTGCTATCGGCTTTCTCTCAATATCTAGATATCTTTCAGCATACACTCGGCTCGCGAGAAGGCAATTTCTTGCACATTCATCCAGTATAAAAATCATATTTACCATTTCTAAAATTCGACATTTTGTGTAAGTTAGTACTTAATTTCGACGACTGAACAAATGTAAATAATTTTATTTAACTGTCATAGTGACAATCTAAACAAAAAGAAATTATGGCAACTCGATTAAGAATAAAAAATAAAATTAAATAATAAAAGTAGCAAAAATGTATGCTTTTAGAATTTATATCGAAATAACTAAAATACGGTAAACTCTAAGAGTAAAAGGAAGCTATTTTGAACTTTTACTTTAGTTTACAATTATTAGTCTAGTCGCCTATAACAAAATTTCCCAATAAAAACTCTATTTAAACAACATAATTTATGATATTTATAATTATTTCGAAAACGGCTGGATATAACTTATATGCTTGTATTACAAAAAAAAATTGTCTATGAATTCTACGTCAAATAGCCAAATAATATACAGGGTGTTCCATTTGAAAAACTTGAGAAAAATTATTTTAAAATGTGGTGTTTTTGAAAGCTTATTATGAACACCCTGTATAAAATAAATAAACGCAATTACTTTCATGTATCTCTAGACCTCTTGTCATAAATTTCACTTAATGCCGAGGTTAAAAAAATAGTTCTGGATTGTTTTTTTGATTTTTTTATTCAGGACTGCAAAACTTTTTTTTTTAGTTTTTAATTTATTTCTCCGAAACTACAATACCAAATTAAATAAAATTTGAGGCACTTATAAACGATAGTAATACGAACCTAAATATGGAATAAAATACTGGGTGTCCCATTTAAAAAAATATAATTTTATGCTGTCACACATTTTTGGGCCACCCTGTATAATGTAAAATATTTTTAAAACATGCCGCTTTTAATCCAATATCTCAGGCTGTTTCAGTATTGTTGATAAGTTCTTCGATAACGATTTAATCTTCCGTCCACGCTTCGTTTGCGGACCCTGTATAACGAAAGAAAGGGCCAACGTTTAGATCTTCTAGAACAGTACGAAATTAAAAAGTCTATAAAAAATAATCCCCTCACAACTAATGATCAACAAAATTTCGTAAACACGCCCGTGATAGACAGCTTCCTCAAGTCTACCTACACTAATCTGGAGAAAAACCCTAATTCTTAGGCAATAAAATGTTTATTAGTGACTGTAAGACTCGTAAAATAATTTTTAAGTTTAGTGTTCATCGTTCAATGCTCTTGATAAAGGCCTAAAAAGCCGAACCATGTAAAGTAATCCTCTCAATATATTGAAACATTTAGAAGCAAATTTCTTCTTTCTTTACATAAATATAATTTTTTCGTAGTGCTCTTTACTCACTTACCATACTGTCTGCTGTCGATCCATATAATTTTATCGTAACATTAGAGGTAGTTCCAGATTGTCTTTTCCTTCCAGTTTTAATAGCAATAATGTACGCGTATTGAAAGTAACTTGGAACATCACCAACAAAGAAGACTTTATCTAAAATCTTAATATCCACAATTTCAATAATGCGAACACAAACAGTTATACCTAAATACTTTCTAAAATGATCTGTATCATCGAAGAAAAAACGGAAACAACTATAGGTTGTCTAATCAGTTACCTAATATCCAACATCGGGCATGGTATAAATAACTAAGAGGCATGATACCACGCCGATGGAGGAATAGTTAAATAAAAAATATTTTAATTTCCATATGTTTCGAAGGCATATGTTTATCCTCATTAGCTTCAATGGAGAAACTACTTAAGAAGTAAATGTTAACAAAATAAATAGAACCGTATCCATTTTAATTTTTTTTTTTATCCTTAGGAAAGCCTTATATTTCTATCAATTTTCTTTGCCTGGTTATCCATATCACAACCGAACACAGCGCACGTCATATTATGAAAATTCAGATAAATAAGAAAAAAATCTGGTAAACTTCCAAATTTCCACGGAAAACTACGGCAAACGGCACTACGTGGCGACCAGTGGTGCCAGAAATCTTTGATCAAAAGTAATAGGTTTATGGTTCGAAACTTAATGGAATAGTAAAAAACGGTGTCAGAGTAAGAAGAGTATGTAGTTTCCTATGATACGGGGGTCACCTCCAGATTGAACATAAATTTGATATGGGGATCCCCACAACAAGAATGGACATCTAAAAAATTGTTAAAATAGTAATGGATATATTACAATTGTAAAAGACTGACAACGCTGGCGGCAACGAGCGGGGGTCGCCGAGCAGCTTCGGCTATCGTCGACCGGTTCCGATGGCGCGGCGGTTTTTTTAAAAGTTTGTCGGAATCTTTTCTTATTTCAGTGGTATTTTAGCTGTAATGTGTGTTATACTTCTATGAAATTAATATACGTAAATACTTGTCATATATTATTCTTTCATTTCACATTCCATTATATGCGTAAAACCTTTTAATACCTTTAAAACATAATTAAAATCGCTAACATCGTATAAACCTGCCTAAGAAATTAAAATTACTCTCCCTATACGTCACTGCGCGCGTCAGATGAAATTAGAATGGTTAGATATATTACCTTTAGTTATTGTATCATGAACATCGGCAGACAAACTTTTCTCAATTGGTCAGGAAAAGCACTGACTTCTCCCGGCTGTATTTTTTTTATGATCAAACACAAGCACTATAGGAAAAATCCTTTAGGGCACTCTGGGAGTGGTGCGTGTGCGCAAAAAGCGATTCACGTTGGTTTTGAATCATTGGAGGTTATATTCGTTAATCGCCACTTGCAGAGAGCGGCCCTTAAGGAAGCTAGACAACCATGCACAGAATCGACTGGGCAAGCTTTAGAAATATCCAGTGCAATAGCCCGAGACTCCCCATGATGTTCGATTGCATTTTTCCAAATATGGGTGACATAGGCTAGAAGATCTCCAGTTGATCTGGACTTCCGAAAACCATATTGATGATCGCTGATAATGTTGAAGCCTTCCAGGTACTTTAGAAGATGTTGGTTAATAGCTTTATCCCTTACTTTTGATATAACTGAAAGTAATGCGACTGGTCGATAGTTGTTAGACAGGATTCTCTTACCCTTCTTTGGAATAGGCTGGACTCGCGCCGTTTTCCAGCAAGATGGAACTATTCCTTTTTTGTAGGATAAGTTGAAAAGTCTACAAAATATTGGTGTTAGTTCATCGGCGCATCTTTTGAGAACTATAATAGGAATTTCGTCTGGACCAGTTGCTTTTTTGACGTCGAGTCCTTTCAGGATTCATTTGACGGGACGCTGACCGAACACGATTTCGGTCATTTCGGATTGAACTGCAGGAATGTCGGGTGGTGTTCTTCCCTGGAAATCTACAGTGGAATGCTAAGAAAATAGTTCAGCAAGTAAGTTTGCTTTGTCTCCGGCCATGGTTGCTATTGTACCATCGGGACGTGTTAGAGGTGGAATAGTGGATTTGGTGAAATTTTGGCTAACGGCCTTTGCGACTGACCAAAAGGACCTTGATCCGTTTGGACTGTTAAGAAGTTTGTCTCTGATCCTCACGTTATGGGCTTGTTTGCTTTGATCTATTGTTAGCTTACATTGGTTTCGAGCGGTAACAAAGATGGTACGATTCTCAGTGGTAGGGTTTTTACGCCACTGTCGGTAAGCCAAATTTTTTGATCTGACAGCACAATCACAATCCTTGCTAAACCAGGGCTTGCCGTTGGAAGGGCGTTTTTGGGAGGAGGGGATAAATGCTTCCATGCTCGTTAGAATGACGTCGGAGACTTCCCCAGCACAGACGGATGGATCATCAGAAGGGAAGCACACGCTCATCCAAGGAGAGTGCGACAATGGTCTTTCAGGTCTTCCCACTTGGCCGATCTGTAATGCCATATCTTGCGAGGTTTAGGAGGTTGTTCAGAATTAATTGGTAATTCGCTTAGAGTTGAAATAAGTTTGTGATCGGAAGATCCTAACGGAGGCTGTACGGCGAGATCAGGATTTGACATTAAGGAAAGATTCAAAAGACTAGCAAAATCTCCAGCTCGGTCTGGAATCTGCGTTGGTTCTTCTACGAGTTGAGTTAGACCAGAACTGATCGCGAAGGATTCGGCCTCGCGGCCTTGCTCATCGTCTGTATTTGAATATTTAAGCCAGTTGACATTGTAGACGTTAAAGTCGCCAAAGATAGCAATCTCGGCATTTGGATGGTTGGTTTGCAAGAAGTCGATTGTATTGGCTAGTGATGAGAAAAGGTCTCTGTAATGGGTATCACTTGGAGGATGGTAAAGGCAGCAGATAAACTTGGTGATTTTCGGCGTTGATATTTTAAACCACATTACATCAAAGCCTTTCGGTTCTAGTGTAGGTTCTCGTTGGCAGCAGAGATCATCTCATATAAAAAGACATATCATATCCAGTTTGTTGACGATCTGACCTTTGTCTCGGTCAGTGCGAGCACGTGAGGCTTAAAAGATTGTAAGTGCTGGTGGACTGAATTGATGTTCGTGTTAAGCCCTCTAATATTACATAAATCAATTTTGAAGTTGCTAGTTCTAGGTTGGTTAGCAACTGCAGGTGCCACACCATTTATTCGTTCATATACTAACAAAATATCAGCTTATTGCATTTTAGGGCCGTATTCATAGTCGACACTTGTGTGTAGTCATCACTCGAGTACTCCTTAAGATGACGTTCTCAGTTTGACAAAGCCGCCTAAGGAATGCTAAGACCTGAGATCGCCTCAAGTCTCGACTATGAATATGGCTTTAGTCACAAGTAGAAAAAACGGTTTAATAAATAATTATTTTGGATATCATATTCAATAAAAAATATATAGACACCTTACCCTTGTGTAGCAACTATTACTTACATCATCCTTCTTCTGAAACGTGGCAAACAATAGAATTAAACAGAACACAAAAAATGCTGCACAGGTGGTAACAAAAATGATCCAGCAACGCTCTACCTCGAGGCGGAATTGAATTATAATATTTTCCACGAGGATCACTATGTTATTTACTATATGTCCAATGAAGACGTCACCATGAGTACAATAACATGTTATCTTAGAAGATGTTCCACTAGAGGCCTATCAAAATATTAACTGACAAAATACGACAAAATTGATAAATGCACGCTCCCCCATTCATTTGAGCGTAGAAAGTCCATTTTGTCGAAATTCTGTACATAATAATTATTATATGTGATGCCACCTCGGACTAAACTAATATCAGTTTGTCAGAAACGGCAGGTATATTTTCAGGTGGCCTAAGCTATAGAAAAAAGGTGTCCAGCATAGGCTGTTCATTTTTCGTTGATTTCTAGTAAAAATAGGAAGATGCGGTTTTCGCATTACATAATTACCCAATTAGAATTTTTTAGGCCTCCTCGTTTTTGATATACTTGAGAATTTTACATTTTGGGACAATCTCCATATTTCGGTTACCCTGTTACTTATCAAAACTAAATAAAATTTCCTCTTTGTAGTTTCTTACGTAGAATCCAGTGACTTACTCCGATTTTTTGTAGCTTCAATAAATTTCAAGAAAACACGGGTCACCCTATATATTTCTTAATAATGTAATTCAGTTTTTAACAACCTTCTCAGAAATATGTAAGCCCGCAGTCAGTTGTCTCATAATGAAAGATTGTTCTGTTTCTGTAAGAATATTCAGGTTCTCTAAGTTATTTTATAATTTCTAATTAATAATTAAAAATCAGTGTGTCCTAATTATTACAGCCAATGCAATTCTATGAAATTTATAATCTCGATAATTTATATCTCAAATGGCGACAGCCGGATAAAATAATTTTTCCAAGGATAAAATCAAATTTAATTGAACAAGGTTCATTTTCTAAACCTCGGTCTAAAATCTATCATAAGGAAAATCGAGAGACTTCTGAAATGTGCTTTTGCTTTTGAATTTTTGTTTCTTGTATTTAATCGCATCAGTAATTGTTTATTTTTAAATATACGTCATTTCCCAAAAAAATTGTTTATTTTTCCAAAAAACGTAAATTTTGGGTATAACATTAAGACTAAAAATTAAGTAGAAGATAGTTTTGAGAAGCTCGTTAGAAACTGAATTATATTATTAAAAACATAAAGGGCGACCGATTTAAAAAAGGAAATATGTTTATCCTTGAAAACTATTGAACGTAGAAAAAAATCTGAGTACGTCACTGGATTCTACGTAAAAAACTAGAAAGAGAACATTTTATTTCTTATTTTTTTTTATAAGTTACAGGGTACCCGAAATATGGGAGATATCCCAAAATTTGAATTCTCAAAAACATCCTGTATATCAAAAATGAGGAGGCCTAGAAAAATTCCATTTTGGGCATCTTTAATTACACCAAAAAGTAGTACAGTGCAGTACTGCGAAAACCGCATCCTACTATCTTTACTAATGAAGATATGCCGTAAAACCACTGAAAAATGGACACCCTGTACATTACATAACAAAATAATAAAACATGCATTAAATAATCTAGAAAAATAAGTACTACAAAATAGGACTAATTAATTACTAAACCATTTTTAAATGCATGTTCTCTATTAAAAAAAATAAAATCGGGTTTTATACAGGGTGTTATGGAAATGACTTTAATTAATTAAATAACTTTATTTCAAATCAGACAAGTACCTATGTGTGGAGCACTTGCGTAATATGTAAACAATCAGCACTGAGGTCAGCAGTATCAAGAGACGACAGCGCACTTCGGTCGGTGTTGTCATATCTATACGGCAAACTTTTTGGAAAAAAAATTATAATTTTAACAGTTTTTCATTCTATCATTTATAAACAATATTATTCCAGGAAACCGACTGCGAAAAATGTTTTGCAACACAAATAATAGTAATGTCACACACAAATTTCAAATTCGTCACAAGCACAGGAAAGTAAATAAGTCAAACGTCATTGACCTTTTGAATGATTGTTTTTCAAGCTCTTTAGGAAAACGCAATTTTATTTAAAACACATGCTCTCTTACCTTTACTTATTTAAAAACAATTATTAGTTTCATAATTTCTATAAAAAACCCAAACAGAATCTAAGTTTTAGTAAAAACACCTTATATAACCTCACAAATAGTAGCTATTCACGTAGGAAGAATACGCGGATTACACGGGAACGTTGTTTTAATTAATTTTGGTCTTTTTTTTTTCTCTCGCATAGATTTATTGGTTTAACTAATTAATAAACGCACATTTTAAATACGATTCCTTTAATTTAAAAATGACTTTAATCTATCCATTGAAAACGAATTAACGGAACGTTCAAAACTCGGAATAGAGATAGGTAATATTTCATAGTTTGATGATTTTTTTCAGTGATTTAGAAATAACATTCACAATCTTTGATTCTACAGACATGAAACCATCGAGTATGATTTTTACTAACAAGGGGTGAACTCAAAGTCACGGTCTCACAAATTATCTATAGTATATTGAAGAAGTTTAAACGTGGTTACATATTTCGCTCATCTGGGCATCATCAGACCTAAAAAAAAATTGTATTTAAAAAATTGGAACAGAAAAAGATAAAAACACGACACAACGTCACTAAATTACCTTAGAATAAAAATTTACACCACAACAAAAACAACTGCAGAAACATCAAGCAGTTACATTTATAAAAATAAAATATGAGTTATTGGGTGTTCGTTCTTAAAACAATTACAAGAAATAAAACCAGTAGTGAAGGGAATCATCCGGGATTGGTATACAAAAGATACCCCATTTTAATAGCGCTCATGTCAATAAAGAAGAAAAAATCAATACTCTTACTGTCAGAGAAAGGCGGCAAGATAAAATAGAGGTTACAAACAAACATTAATCAATTATGTTATTAAAAATCAAATGGGGCTCAAAACTGAACACTTCATTGACACAAGACAGAACAGGGCTCTAGTTATTATTTTTTCGGTCTGATGATGCTCAGATGGGCGAAAATGTAACCACGTTTAAACTTCTTTAATATACTATACAGGGTGTCCGGGAACATGTGGGAAATCTCCCGGATATGAAGAAAACACGTGAAAAGAATACTATAGGTTCATATAAACTTCTTTCGTATCGGCCTCCTCTTCGGAGATATGGGCTCCCAAAGAGCACCAATGAAATCAAGTTTTTTACACATAATTATTGAACCAACTGGTATATTTCAATTATTATTTAATATGATGTATACCAGGTAAGACCCGTCAAATTACTACCCAAGAAACTGTTGTGAATTACTCATAGCTGCAGGGACGGACTAGCTGTAACACCCATGGGCCCATTTTTTTTACGCCCTGTATGATGAGAACTTTGGACAATGTTTTTTACATACCTTTAACTATTGGCTAAAAATTAAGTACTCTTCATTCATGTCTCTAATCCTAACCGTTTTCGGAAAAAACGTCATTTTATTTACACCAGTCCCCTAAATTCTCACGGGTTATACAGGGTGCTGATAAAGTCTGGAATAATCGATTTTTCTTGAAAACGCAAAACTTTTTCGAAAAACGCTCGTACCCGTCGATTTTATTTTATTCTTTGAAATTTTTTGGCGTTCTTCAATATTATACCGGATGCGCCAAAAACGCTAGGCAAGTGTCAACTTCACTTTTTCAAATAGAACACCCCTTTTTTTCTCCAATATTCAGATTCCTCTCTAAACTCTAGACAAGTTTCATATAACATATTGTATGGCTAAAGCCAACAGTAATTGAAATACAGGGCCCACAATAAAAATCAAGGTATAATTTTAAAGCTTGTTTTCCATGACAAATACTTAGGCTAGAAAAAAAATTCTAACAGGAAATTGGTAATTTGGTATTTACCATAAAGCGCGAGATCTCTTGCAATGCGTGTAATTTATATGGCGTTAATGGAGTGTTCTAATCCGTGATATATCCTTCAATTAAGGTAAGGGATAATACTGCGACTGTACTTTTTCTTTTGAGAAACTTAAAAAATTAAATCATTTCAGAGCGTGAATCACAGTCTGGCTCAGCTCTACTCTAATTGACAAAACCGAATAAAGACTGATGTTAGCACGAGTTAATTTTCTTTTTCAGAGCGCCTAAGCATGGCGCCATATCTCTCCATCTCTTTCACACAATCCGCTGACAGCGGATGAGCAACATAGGTCTTATGTACAAGCGTGTCGCTTGCAATTGTCGTTTAAGAAGAAGAGCGCTAGAAACAGTTGATTTTATTGATAACCATTTACACTCTCGGCCATCGGCTCTATTTTCAGGAGGTACTCGTATAATAGTTGCGTTGTAATAATTTTCAGTCCACGAGTCCAAACTTTGCATATTATTTGATATTATTTTTCTTGACAAATCTAAGTTGCTCAGTTAAAACGGGTAGTTTGTTCTGGACGCAACAGCTGACGTTGTTGTTGACGACGAACAAGTGAAATTTCGTCGAGTCGCGTGTAATAAAATCTAATACTCTGTATTTTCAAAAAACTAACTATCTCCTCTGTTTCACTATTACTATGTGTTCTGTGTTGCTCTCAAGATCTAAGATGTTTCGAGCATAAAGTGTTTCCAAGAGTGTTCTCACGAAAAAGAAAAAAAACTGAATGTGCTTGTAGAGATTGTTTCAAGAAAAATGGATATAACTTAATGACTGTCGTAAAAGTACCTGGGTCATCCCATTATTTATGACCCTTTGGTATTATTATGTGGAAAGGACCGGATTGTAATAATTATAATTAAATATAGGCACATTAGGTAGGTTAGGTTGCTTAATTTATATTTAAATATCTTTTTGTGGTAAAATTTGTTAGTTTTTGAGGAATGGTTCAAGAATTGTCTTTTACCAAACATTCCTCAGAATAGCGTGATAGTAATGGACAATGCGAGCTATCACAGTCGCCAATTACATAAAGCTCCAAGATCAAATAATACAAAATTGGAGATTCAGAACTACATGGCGGCGAATGATATATATTTTGAAGAAAGTTATAAAAAAAGTGATCTTTTAGAAGTTTTAAAGGCATTTTGTATAAGAAAGTATATGTTTGTGACACATTGGCAGAAGAAATTGGACATATAGTGCTACGGCTCCCACCCTATTATTGCATTTTTAACCCCATAGAGCATATGTGGCACCAGTTAAAATCACTGGTTAGGTCTGAAAATATTTCTCCGACTTTAAGTTCTAGTGTTGTAGAATTAATACGAAAATGCTTTAATGATATTCCCCAGGTAGTTGGAAAAATTCAGTCCGTCACGTAATAACTGTAGAAAATTCGTATATTAGTCTGGATCGTATAATTATAATTAATTTTGATGAGGATAGCGATAGCGATACAGAACTATCTATAGAATGACATTATAAATGTAAATAAATATGACTAGTAATATTTAAAAAAATGTTATTTCATTTGATTACATTAATATAATCATATCATTATTTGTTTTCTTTAGTCCGTCCCTTCATACTTCACTTGTTTATTGCCAAGCTCTTGTCTACACAATGGGACCGACCCAGGAAATCATTAAGTCGTATCCAATTTTCGTGAAACATACTGTACCTGGATTTCCTCGTTCTTTAGGTAGAAATAATAATAAACAATCTCTATTTAAAAACTATGTCAATAACATAAAACGAAATATTCTTCAATATAATATGTAAAGATAGTAGAAGGTAGATAAATAATTTATTTGTATAATTTTTTATGGAATTTCAGTTTTGCATTAAGTTTGGCAACATTGCACGTAACACCCTGTGGTGGCATGTCACAATGACGCGGGATGAGCTGTGAGTTTGTGGGACTGGACCCCACTTTTAAAACGGTTTCAAGGAGTCACCCATTTAAATATAATAAGTAATTTTCATAACACCCTGTATATTATTACACAAAATAAAAATAATGTTTTAAAAGTTGCTACATACATATACTTACAATGCAAGCAAAAACATATTCTTTAATTGTATCATTCCACGTATAACATGTCACTGTGCTCACCGAAAATAAATAATTACCATTTGAGGAATTTAAATTATTAGCCTAAAATAAGATTAAATAATTGATTTTAAAAGAAACATTGACTTTGTTGATAATAGTGATTGTATATAGTTCATAATTATATGTAAGTAATACAAAATGAAATACAGGATTTTAAGAAACATAATTAGCAATCAATGTCAATTGTAACAACTAACCAAACAGCAGGGTTAGTTGCTACACCTTTTGGGTTTATTGTTACAGATTTAAGTATCATCATCTAAGTCTCAGTTCTGAGAAGCAACGAACAAATGAACGTTTACAGATTCTTCTTGAGCCCATCCATGCCACTTTCTGCATTTTATCAATTTTTCGCCAGATTTTTACGTTGGGAAAAGTTTCCGGGCAAGCTAAACAAATCCAATCATTTTCATCATGACCTGACTGATGATATTGTGTAATATATTGTGTCCTAACATCAGTTCATAATTTTCCTTTAGTTAACACTCACTATTTCCATCACCTGTCAAAAATACTGTTTCGACCAATTAAATTGTTTCATTTACACCAATTACATAAAATTATTTTGACAAATTTTCATCTTCCTTACAAGTGATAAATCTGTCTCATTTGTCCGAAGCAGTTTAAAAAAACGTTTCTAAGTAGGCCGAGGACTAGAAAATTACTTTTAATAAATGTCAAGTTTGAATGACTTTTTCTTTTAATACAACGTGTCCAAGATAAGGAGGGCCAATACAGGGATCTGGGAAACCGTAAGAGATACGAAGTCGGTTAAATAGAGGTAAAGTTGCGCATTTACGTGCCTAATAATATGCCGTTTAGAAAGTTTTAAAATTCCGAGTAGTTCCGGAGATATATGGAAGAAACCAAATTCTGAAAACTCGTTTTATTGTTTTCCTGGGTTTTTTTGAGATCGAATTCTAAAGTAAATAGCACTTTTACATTGCCACTTTTTCCGCTCTATCTAACAGCGTTAATCGTTTTGTAATCCGA
Organism: Barypeithes pellucidus; assembly: GCA_963991005.1. Lineage (NCBI taxonomy): Eukaryota > Metazoa > Arthropoda > Insecta > Coleoptera > Curculionidae > Barypeithes > Barypeithes pellucidus. Next base: position 37,988,729 of record OZ022563.1, on the reverse strand, counting down.
CGAGTCGTCTTCGAAGGGCCACTATCAACTTTCTTTTTTTAAATACGGTCCTGTTTTTCTGATATTGGAATTTAAGAGCTTTTTTTCTTCCGAATACAACGATGTATAACACATTGTGGTTTAATGACGTTTCGAGGGTTTTTTTGAATAACATCAGAAAATTTTACGGGTTTGTTCGGGTTTGTTTTTTACTTATGTTGGACTAGTTCAATAAATAACAAGTAATTTAATAATAACCAACAAATAAGTGAACAAGAATCATACCAAAACAGTAATAAAATGAACAACAACAAAAGTAATGAACTACATAAACACGATAGAATATCAAACTTTTCAGCATGTATTTTCTGAAAAATAGAAAACCTCTTAAAACGCTTTCAAACGATCACAATGGGACTGTCAAGTAAAAACATCCTAAGATTTGCTTCGAAAAAAATTAGAAATTTTACTAATAATTATATTAATTGTGTTTGGATTTTTTATGTTACCGTTTGCATAGTGTCCCTTTAAAGGGACCCCATGTAACAAATAAACTAAAAACAATTATTGTGTTTTTTTGCCTATAGGTTTCTTTTATCTACTATCTTCATAACTTAAAGAAAAACGTCACTAAAGAAAAAAAAGTAGTTCATGCACTAATGGGTTAATCAGAATAGATATTCCGATGACATTTCCTAAAATCTCCAAAACAAAACTTTTCGCGAACATTAAAAACTGTCAAGGTTAAGTGAAGGTGTCAAACAAGTTTTTGATACCAGGGCAACTTGATATTTTCTTCTTATTACCAATTTTATGGCATCTGAAATTTGTGCCAAAACTTATGGGACATACCTTAATCAAATGCTTACCATTTTTTCATTAGGCAATAGACTTACGAACCAAAACGTGTCATAACTCCGAGTTTCGTTCACAAATATTAAACTGTTATTAACATATACTGTTGTATAATGGTTTTTAAAATATACATACTCCGGTTTTTCAAATTCAGTAAGAACGACCTAAAAAATGAAAAAGTAATTTTAATGTTATGCGAGGGGAATCAGACAAGGTTTCTTCCTGGCAAGTAAAAAATTTAATATTTCCGCGATAATTATATTGTGCAACGTAATCTCCATGAACTTAAACTCACTAGCGCCATCTATGCTACAACGACACATTAATTAATTACAAACAAATTATTTCCTGTAATTCCACAAAATAGGAATAAATATCCGCCCCCAATTAGTTATCCTCCATTAGCTACTACTACCATTCTTCGTGACCAGTAGGATATTGTTTTTAAGATTATGAAGAAAAAACATTGGCGTCGTTAAACAAAATAAAATATTCTAATTAAATCTGATAAATCAGTTACGCTATGTCACACGACACGGTTTCGATTATTTTATCGAATCCGTCAAAGTATCGAAAAGCCGCCACTATAACTTTTCGATACTTTTACGGCGTTATTTTAAATCTGTACGTTTATACGATACGATCGATCGAACTATAGTAGCATTCGATTTTCTTACGTTACATTCACACGATACGTTTTCGATCAATTCTGGCTACTATTTAAACTTTCTCAAGTTCTGTTAAATGTCAAAGTTAAAAAGTCAAAATCAATTAAGACCGATTTGCATTATAATAAATTTACAGTGCCCATTTTTCATGAATAAAACTGTACATTTTTTATTTTTGACTTGTGAAAAAAATAAGTTTTCTTACCTCAGTAAGGCTAAAGGCCTTTTAAAAGTACGTCTGTAGATATCTTATTATTCTTATAGCATCTTAGTTTTTACTTCTTATACAGTGAGTCCCAGAAGAAATGTCTAAATTCATTTAAAATTCAGCGGTACGTTTTATCAAAAAACGCTCGTACCCGTCGATTTTGATTTTTTAATTTTTTTTTTGTGGTAATTTCATGTATACAGGGTAGCTCAAAAATAAGTTACGACCATCAACTTCATTTTTTCAAATGAAAACATATATTTTTTATTTCATTTTTGAATTTTGCATTGAATTCTAAGCATGTTTCATGTACCATATCCTATACATAAACTCAACAGTTATTGAAAAAATTAGGATTGAACATATCTATAAGTAAGACCTGTTTATTAAAAAAAACACAACAAAATCAAATTAAATGTTGAAAATGTGCGCCATTTACGGCTTGACAATATCCAAGACGATCAATAAACTCTCTTTGCACGTTTCCAACCATTTCCGGAGTTATGACACGCACTTCTCTTCGGATCCTTTCTTTCAACTCCTGCATATTGTTTGGCCTGTTAACAAATACTTTTGATTTGAGGTAACCCCACAAAAAAAAGTCCAGCGGAGTTAGGTCTGGCGACCTAGCAGGCCATTCGATAGGTCCTCTCCTTCCAATCCACCGATTGGGAAAGGCTTCATCCAAAAATGTGCGCACAGTGGCCGAATAGTGCGGAGAAGCACCATCTTGTTGGAATATCAGTTCTTCGTCAGGGGAGTCTGGATCTAATGGATTTGGAAATAAAGCCACTAATGCTGGAATTAATTCTAGTTGGAGAAATTCGAGATATACTTGTCCAGTTAAAGACTGTTCAAAGAAAAATGGACCAATTACTCTTTCGCGTACGATTCCACACCAAACATTTATTTTCTTAGGGTACTGGCTGTGAACCTCTATCATCCAATGCGGATTTTCTGTTGCCCAATATCGGCAATTTTGCCTGTTCACATTACCATTCAAATAGAACGTAGCTTCATCCGAAAAAATAATATTTTTTACTAAATTATTATCTAGATTGCACATATTTTGCATGCGTCCGCAAAACTCACTTCGCCTATCGAAATCATCTTCAAATAACTCATGCACTGGAATAACTTTGTATGGGTGATATTTGTGCTTTTGAACTACTCGGTGAACAACAGATTTCGGCATGTGTAAATCGGCCCCAATGTGCGACAGGGGAGTACATGGTTTTTCTTCCAAGGAAAGCAAAACGTCAAATTGTTCATTTTCATCTCGAGTAGGACGACCAGATTTAGGCAAATCTCTAACATGACCGAATTCTCTAAACTTAGCCTCTATTCTACTCACCATCTTTTGACATATGGGAGGACGATCAGGATGGATTTCATTAAATAATTGGGCTATTTCTATTTGAGTACGTGTTTTATCACCAAACCCAACCATGCATAGAATTTCAATTTTTTCCCGTTCCGTTAACTTCACCATTATTGTGAAAACCGCAACTTTGAAACTACGCTTGACAATAATTATACTTATTTGAAATAAAATTGTCATACAGTTTCTATGGAAATAAACGGTGACAGTGAGACAGTACACTCTTACTTATTATGGAGCCCAAAATGCCATATTGCCAGAAGATTTGATAGATCGTTGTATTCCCTAAATGATATCTTCAATCCTAATTTTTTCAATAACTGTTGAGTTTATGTATAGGACATGGTACATGAAACATGCTTAGAATTCAATGCAAAATTCAAAAATGAAATAAAAAATATATGTTTTCATTTGAAAAAATGAAGTTGATGGTCGTAACTTATTTTTGAGCTACCCTGTATACATGAAATTAATACAAAAAAAATTAAAAAATCAAAATCGACGGGTACGAGCGTTTTTTGAAAAAACTTACCGCTGAATTTTAAATGAATTTAGACATTTCTTCTGGGACTCACTGTATATAGATGACGCCAGTGATTTCAGAGTTGGAATGACATTTCTAACATTGTATTGCTTTATCTTTAATATTCATGCTTGATTGAAATTTTGTGATTGCTTGTTGATTAATATAATCGAAATAACTAGATGGCTGATTGGCGGTAAGTAAAACAAACAGTTTAATAAATATTTTATGTACTATATTATGTTTTTTCGAAAATGACATCAGCCTTTTAAAAGGACTTTAGCTGTATGGACGACTACTATGATAAAATAATTTTTTAGAGATCGACGCCTGCTAAAATTATATGAACTCATGGAAGAACTCCAGAATTTTGAGGATGGTGATTCTCAAGAATTGCCAACTTCTATAACAATATTTCCCCAAGAAATTCGAATGACTTAATTACTGATGAGGTATATGCGTTCCAAAATTACCATGCAAGTGATATATCTACATCTGAGATATGGTCTTTTTTGGGCGTGGATGCATTCCATTACCTCGAAAACCTATCTATTGGGAAAACTCAACTGACACTAAAAACGATCTTGTTGGAAACGCAATATCCAGAGACTGCTTCAGATTCATTATGCAAAATATTCATTCTTGCGACAATAACAATTTGAATGCAGATGATAAATTCGCCAAGATTAGGCCGTTTATAGAGATACTAAATAAAAAGTTTTTGGAATTTGCTCCCATTGAAGAAACTCAGAGTATAAATGAATGTATGATTCCATATTACGGCCGACATGACACCAAACAAATTTTGGATGGCTCCCACGCGACTTGGTTATATTGAATGCTTCGATCCCTACCAGGGATCCTCCTGCATGATCCCAGATAAATATAAAAACTTGAGATTAGGTTCTAGTGTCGTGTTGAAGTTTTCCGATGAACTGACAAAATACTTTCCCAATATACCATTTCATCTTTATTTTGATAATTTCTTTACTCCTATTACATTACTTCATCACATTAGGTTAAAACAACTAAAAGGAACTGGAACAATAAGAGAGAACCGCATTGACGGCAGCATACTGAGTCCGTCGAGTCAGCACAAAAAAAACAGGGGTTCTTATGAGTATATGCTTGACGTTGATAATCAAATTATTGTATGTAGATGCGAAAACCGCATCCTACTATCTTTACTAATGAAGATATGCCGTAAAACCACTGAAAAATGGACACCCTGTACATTACATAACAAAATAATAAAACATGCATTAAATAATCTAGAAAAATAAGTACTACAAAATAGGACTAATTAATTACTAAACCATTTTTAAATGCATGTTCTCTATTAAAAAAAATAAAATCGGGTTTTATACAGGGTGTTATGGAAATGACTTTAATTAATTAAATAACTTTATTTCAAATCAGACAAGTACCTATGTGTGGAGCACTTGCGTAATATGTAAACAATCAGCACTGAGGTCAGCAGTATCAAGAGACGACAGCGCACTTCGGTCGGTGTTGTCATATCTATACGGCAAACTTTTTGGAAAAAAAATTATAATTTTAACAGTTTTTCATTCTATCATTTATAAACAATATTATTCCAGGAAACCGACTGCGAAAAATGTTTTGCAACACAAATAATAGTAATGTCACACACAAATTTCAAATTCGTCACAAGCACAGGAAAGTAAATAAGTCAAACGTCATTGACCTTTTGAATGATTGTTTTTCAAGCTCTTTAGGAAAACGCAATTTTATTTAAAACACATGCTCTCTTACCTTTACTTATTTAAAAACAATTATTAGTTTCATAATTTCTATAAAAAACCCAAACAGAATCTAAGTTTTAGTAAAAACACCTTATATAACCTCACAAATAGTAGCTATTCACGTAGGAAGAATACGCGGATTACACGGGAACGTTGTTTTAATTAATTTTGGTCTTTTTTTTTTCTCTCGCATAGATTTATTGGTTTAACTAATTAATAAACGCACATTTTAAATACGATTCCTTTAATTTAAAAATGACTTTGATCTTATAGATCACCTTATTATATACAATGAGAAATAAGTAAAATGCAAGTTTTCCACAAAAAAAGTAAATCTTATTGTAGCAAACGCAATGTTGGACTTCATCCAAGAGAATGTTTTTACCTCTACCACATACAGTATTTTTTTTTGTCCGCCTTATTTGGGTTGAAAAGTTCTGCTTGTTAAGGAAATTTTGCCGATTTAAAGGTGAAGTTCTTTACGTTGAACTTTTATACTTACTTTCATTTATAATTACTTACGTCATAATAATCGTCCGTCGTCATATTTGAAAAATTAACGGTGAAACCACGATCTTTGAATACATAAATACGATGAGTAGAAACATCCTCGTAAAATCCGTCTTCATCCATTTGCGAAATAGGTTTATCCGGCAGTACTGCTTGATGTAGATCAGCTGTTATTGATATATTTTCATTTATTTCAAATGTTACGGTGAACGAGTCTTAAAAAAAGGATGCTTAACATTATCTATTTCCGGATTTTTATTATACTTATTCACATATTTAAGAAAAACCTCCGAGAACTTCAACTAGCAGACAATAATCATTATTGAATATTGATGCCTATTGTTTCCTTAGTGATTTCTGAACGTTCGTGTATGGAAAGCGAAGGGAGAAAAATGTATAAAAACCTTGACAGCGTCTTGCCATAGGCATGATCAATCAACAATTTATTGAGTGTAATAGTACATTACGTATCTAGGGCCGAAAAGAGTCTTTTACGGACGAGATGCACGAGTCCGGAAAAGCCTCCGATGGCCCGAGATATGTACCGTATTTTTTTACAAGTGCTCCGAAGCTTTGATGCCAAATAAATAAAGAAATTCTTCAGACAGTTTTCCTGTCCACATGACATGAAAACACTCGCGCATGGAGAATGTAAATATCTATTTATTATTTTTGACAAATAGGCTCGGTGGCCTAGCGGTATAGTGTATGCCTTGTGATCTGAGAGTCGCAGGTTCAAATCCCGCACTCGGCATCTCTGGTTTTATTTATCTTTTTTTACAAGTGCCCGAGTCTTTGAGGCCATATAAATAAAGAAATTCTTCAGACATTTTTCTAAAACATCTTTGAAAAATTAACTACCAATTTAATTTATATATAATCCCAAAGATCTTTTTTATTATCGCTCTAGCGGGTTCAAATCCCGCACGACAATTCTGGTTTTATTTATTTATGAGCACATGGTGACTCGAAGCGGGCGGAAATAATCTTTCCCGCCCGCTTCGATACTTTCCCGCCCGCTCTCTTGGAAAACGCCACTTTCGGCGAAGAGAACATGCATGAAAAGAGGCACTTTCGGGGCACATGTAAAATATAAATATATTGTATAATATTAAGGGAAGAAGTAAAACAGAGTTGAACTTGTAAATTTCCCCTATATTACAAAAAGGAACATAACATGTTTCGCTATACTATAGCTTCGTAAGATGAAAGTGATACTAAAGATCTAATGAAAAAATATACAATAAATTCACATTCCTAAAATTATAAAGAAGGAAAGAGGAAGGGTTATAATGTCGGGGAAAACCAAAATTATGGCCACTGTGATTAAATAGAGTAAAGATTGTTCCACGAAAAATGGATATAACTTAATGACTGCAGTAAAAGTACGTGGGGCGATCCCATTATTTATGACCGTTTGTTATTATTATGTGGAAAGGACCGGATTGTAATAATTATAATTAAATATAGGCACATCAGGTAGGTTAGGTTGCTTAATTTATATTTAAATATCTTTTTGTGGTAAAATTTGTTAGTTTTTATTTCTTGCTGGAAGAGTTTAATTGTATTACCGATATTATTTTACCAAACGTATAAAAAAACAGTATGTGGCGTCCATGGAAAAACATTGATGGTGCTTCTTCTAGTGTTGCAGTGAAGAAAATGCATTTATCTCTCGATGCTAGGGAAATTGTAAAAAGAGTATATACTTCTTTACTCAACAGAGGACTTTATGCTAGTGCTGCTGTGACTGAAACGTCTGATTTGACTAAGATACCTCTGACTACAGTGAAAAGAATCGCGTCAAATCCCATTAAATCTAGAAAGAAGCGTAAAGATGCCGGTTTCACCAAATGTTTCGACGAAAGCGACAAGGACTTGATAAGGCGAAAAATCTACACCATGTACGAAGAGCAACGCGTACCTACATTAGATTCTCTGAAGCAACGGCTCATCAATGATGAAACCCAAATAAGTTGTAGCCGCACTAGCCTTTGGAGAGTTTTGTCGGAAATGGGATTCAGATACCGCAAAATTGACAAAAGGCAAGTACTCATGGAATCCCACCGTTTACAAAAATGGTGTCATGAGTATATAACTTCTGTAAGAAAATCCCGGTCTGAAAACCGTCCTATAATTTACCTCGATGAGACTTGATTTGACACGCATGAAACACCATCCAAAGGCTGGTCTGATTCTTCCGATAAGTGTAAAACAAAAGCTCCGTCAAATAAAGGAAAAAGAATAAGCATTTTACATGCTAGGTTAGAAAACGGTTGAGTTCCAAATGCCTTGTGGCTTTCTGAAAAAAAAAACATTAAAGACTCTTGTGTGGACTACCATGAAGATACAACGGCCGAACTTTTTGAGGAATGGTTCAAGAATTGTCTTTTACCAAACATTCCTCAGAATAGCGTGATAGTAATGGACAATGCGAGCTATCACAGTCGCCAATTACATAAAGCTCATCATTTGTATAAAAAAAGTATATGTTGTGACACATTGGCAGAAGAAATTGGACATACAGTGCTACGGCTCCCATCCAATTATTGCATTTTTAACCCCATAGAGCATATGTGGCACCAGTTAAATCACTGGTTAGGTCTGAAAATATTTCTCCGACTTTAAGTTCTAGTGTTGTAGAATTAATACGAAAATGCTTTAATGATATTCCCCCAGGTAGTTGGAAAAATTCAGTCCGTCACGTAATAACTGTAGAAAATTCGTATATTAGTCTGGATCGTATAATTAATCCAATTATAATTAATTTTGATGAGGATAGCGATAGCGAAACAGAACTATCTATAAAATGACATTATAAATGTAAAACAATATGACTAGTAATATTAAAAAAAAATGTTATTTCATTTGATTACATTAATATAATCATATCATTACTTGTTTTCCTTAGTCCGTCCCTTCACTAGTTTATTGCCAAGCTCTTGTCGACACAATGGGACCGACCCAGGAAATCATTAAGTCGTATCCAAATTTCGTGAAACGTACTTTACATGATGGGATTTTTCAATGTTTGTATAGTATCAAAAGTTGTTGAGGTGTGTACAGGGTTATCATTTTAGTATGTCCCACTTTTAAGAGGCTGTAACATTTTTGTTTTTTGAGTTAGCGCGTTCATTAAAAAACTGGATGTAAAAGTTTTGGTCAAGTTTTTGTGGGTTATGTCAAAAATACCAGTAGGTGTCACATGTCACTGGCCCCTTTTCATCAGAGCATTCGTCTCTTAATTCCATCAACAGTGAAAGAATATGTAAGGATAATATAGTTAGAAAGCATCAAGATTGTTTCATTTGATTTTATCTTACGAAACTCTGACAAACATAATTACTAAACAAAACTGTTGCATATTACCTTGATGCTTTTTAACAATACTATTTTTACATATTCTTGTCAATATTTGGCGGAATTAAGAGAAGAATACAGATGTGTTCTATTATTGACATCGGAAGTAAGGGACCATCAAATGCACTTACATAGTATCATATGTAAGAACAAAAAATTGCTTTTAATTGTGACATGTGACATCTACTGTCATTTTTGACATAACCCACAAAAATTTGGCTAAAAATTTAACATACTGTTTTTTGAATGTACGCGCTAACTGAAAGAATAAAAAAGTTACAGGCTCTTAAAAGTGGGGCATACCTACTAAAATGATAACCCGGTACAACTTTTTGATTTGGAAGAGTACACAGAGTACAGTTTCTGCGAAGCTATCTTGGCGATTGCCACAACGTTGTTATGCCAAGACATATTTCCTCCCAGATTGACGCCCAGCAAATTAATAGATGAAGCCAGTGGAATTGCGTGTCCTGTCATGACTATATCCAGTTCTGCAATGTTAACCTTTTTAGAGAAAACTTTTGCCTGATTTTTTTAGCGTTTAATTCGACTTGGTTACTGTCACCCATCCTATCTATCTATCTATACAGCCTGTACCAAGTTAAGTGCGCACTATTGATAACTTTTTTATTATTGTAGATACAAAGTCGGTTAAATTAGCAAAGTAGTAGCATTTTTTCTGCTGATTGAGACGATGAGAACAGAAAAACAATTGAACATAGGGTTTTCAAATAAATGAGAAAAATGCCAATTTTTTAAACGGAACACCCTGTATATTTTTGACTGCAAGGTTTGTAAATTATTTACAGAACAAAAAAGTTCATATGCACTATTGGCCTAAAACTGAAAATAACCGAATTATTACCATATTTATTTTTTAGACAAGTTGGCTGTGTCTTCTTGAAATAAAACTAAAATATCTCCTTATTATCCTATTAACCTACATTAAATGTGCAAAGACATTTTGTTCGATACATTTTCTGGCATTCTTTAATACACGTTTTGTGGCTTTTAAAACTGTTCTGCCATCGATGGATGCTATAATGCGTCTGATGCCATCTTGAAGTTCGCCCAGGTTCGCATATTTCCTTTTATAGACGTTGTCTTTGACAAGTAAAAGTCTATGGAGTTACGTCACGAGATCTTGGGGGCCAACGTATATGTCAATATATATATTTGTTGCTATCCACCTATCTTGGAAAAGCCTTTCTAACAATATTGTCACCTCGTGGAACTGATGGGGAGGAGCTCCATCTTGTTGAAAGTAGATTCGGTTTCGTGCCTCTAAGTTGACATGATGTAAATATTCTTCCAGTAATTCTGACAGCATATCAACATATCTTCGGCCTGTTAAAACGCCATCATAAAAAATTGGGCCAATTATTTTGCTGCCTATTAGACCACACCAAACATTAATACTAAATCTTACTTGCGGATTTCTGAGATGAGCAATAAATAGATTTTCTCTAGACCAATAGGGCATGTTTTTACGATTAAACATACCCCTGTTTGAAAAATTTGCTTCATCGCTCCACAACACATGCGTTAAAAAGTTGATATTTTGCCTACACATATCTACAAACAATTGGCAAAAAATTAGTCTTCTTTCAGTGTCGCCAGGTAATAATGTTTGCACTAGTCGATACTTATACGGTACAACCTTATATTTTTTTAAAATTCTCCAAATTGTAAATAAACTTAAACCACTGTCCCTTGCCAAATCTCTGGTAGAATTATTTTTGTACACTTCAAAATATGCTAACACATTTACTTCTACCTGTTCACTTATTATAAATTGTTTTCTAGTTCTACCCTTTCCAAAAACGTCTTCATTATTTCTGAATTTTCTATAAAGATTTAAAAAATACCTTCTGTTTGGTTGATCACGTTCAGGATACGTTTGACCATATTGTTCTAGTGCTCGGAAACTATTTTTCTTGCAAACAAGATATGCTTCTAACATATCGCATTATTCTAAATGCGTGAACGCCATTTTATATTATTTTTATAACTAGAGAACATCCAATAACTATTACAACAATTACCAAAAATGCTTGGCTCTTATTGACAGCAGAATAATCTAATGACACATCGAATAAAGCTTTTATTTTGAAAATATACAGCCAACTTGTCTAAAAAATAAATATGGTAATAATTCGGTTATTTTCAGTTTTAGGCCAATAGTGCATATGAACTTTTTTGTTCTATAAATAATTTACAAACCTTGCAGTCAAAAATATACAGGGTGTTCCGTTTAAAAAAATTGCATTTTTCTCATTTATTTGAAAACCCTATGTTCAACAATTGTTTTTCTATTCTCACCATCTTAATCAGCAGAAAAAATGCTACTTCTTTGCTAATTTAACCGACTTTGTATCTACAATAATAAAAAAGTTAGCAATAGTGCGCACTTAACTTGGTACAGGCTGTATATCTATTCACTTAATACATATACTTACTGAACTGTACTATACAATACGATCCAATCAATAAATATTGTTGATAAATAATAAAACTACATAGTACCAATATTGACTTTTTAGAACGGACGTTGAATAAAATATCCTTCCGCCGAGCGAGAGTCGCCAATAAAAGCAGCCGATTTCGCCGACGTAACCGACACAATCCGCATACTTCAACTTTGTGCCACGGGGGGTTTTAGACTCCACGTGGTCGTTTGCGTCTGCTATTATCGCGTGAATATAAAATGTAAAGAATTGTGCGTTTTAGGCGTTCTTACAAAATTTTATTTTTACGGTAAAGGTTTGTAACTTAAAAGGACTTGTAAGGTAATAATTAAAATTGATGTTGTTTTTGTGTAAAAATTACACTATAATCTCCGCATTTTTCTCAAAATCGATTTTTTTTATATGCGCCCCCCACAGAAGCAAATCTCACAAGCCGCCACTGAACCTGCATCGATATAACCTACCGGTAGAGTCGCCACGTTCGTTGACACTATCAAGAGGATCTTCATCCAATTGGCTATGCTCCACTGTTTCTTGGTAACTTGATTTCCCAAATTTGGCATAAACTACTTTAGTAATTAGTGGATCATTGTCCTTCCACCAGTATGGATTTTTGTCAACAATACATATCTATAATTTAAAATACAGGTTGTTATGGAAATAACCACAAACGTATAATTAATAAATAGACAGAATTGTTCCTACTCTGTCAGAATCATACAAAGTTTTAAACAGTAATCAATGATGCCAAATCTATACTGAGTGTCCTAAATCTACCGCCTGCGAATTAAAAGCATATTTTTGAAAAGCTTATTAAAAATTGAATTACATTTAAAAAATATATGGGGTGTCCGATTTAAAAAAAAGCAAATTTGCTTCTTTCCTTGAAAACTATCGAACGTATAAAAAAAATCTGAGTACGTCACTGGATTCTCCGTAAAAAACTACAATGATAACAATTTATTTATTTTTGATAAGTTACAGGGTAACCGAGATATGGAGGTGTCCCAAAATATAACAATCTCAAAAGCATCCAGTATCAAAATGGAGGAGCCTAGAAAAATTGTATTGCATAATTACCCGACATAAAGTCATTCCTCCTAAAAAATTTTGCTTGTAAAAAAATTAAGATCTGTCATTAGAAAATTTTCTTTTTACCTAAGAGAATTATCAGTTGTTCGGCAGAATTGTTTTTTCGTCCTAATTCAAAATTTTTAAAAAAATTATTTTTGCCTATTAAAAGATCTAAAGGAACTAAAAAAGATATTTGTTTGAAATATTTGCACTTTTTAGTGAAGAGACCTTAACGTATCTATCACTTCCGGTTATACCGGAAGTCAGGAGATCAGGTTGCTTATTTTAAATTGAACATCCCACATATTATTCTATTTTCAGAGTTTTAGTGGAGTCGTTCCGGTATTCGAAAATCCCTTGACGAAATCGAGTAATTTTTTTTCCCAATCGATACACTAGGATCCCCTCGACATTCTGAAATGATTTGTGTAGGGCGCCGCATGGGGGGAGGGGGGGCACGCCCCATAAATCTAACCTACAACGGGAAATTGAAAATAACTCAGCCGGTTTTGATGCTACAAAAAAAATATGAGAAGCAAAATTGAAGAGCTTGACAGAGCGCGTAAGCTTGAACAAACCCGATCCCGATATCTCAATGAGTTCGCGAATTAACGCGATTTTCAACTGCAAAAACAATAAAATTTAATTTACTATATCTCGAGAAGGGGCGGAGTTGGGGCATCATTTTTTCGCGAATTAACGAGTGATACCTAGTACTTTGATGGGCTGGAGGCTGGGCTTGGTCGGGCAATTAGGAGGGGAGTAAGGGCGATTGGAAATTTTTTACATAAATGCTTATAAGTAGTTTATTAATCGAGCTACGGGGATCAGGCCGGATTCAATTTATTCATTTTTTTATCAGCTACGAGGTGGGATTGGCGAGAAATTTTTATTTTCCCAAATGCGCGCTGGGCGCGGCATACAAAAAATGCCCATCTCCGAAAATACTTTAGATATTATGTTTACTTTTGGTATGTGTTAATAGGATATAGAACCTCAAATTTTAGTTAGAAAAGTTATTCAATTGTTCCACCACGGGCGTCGCTGCAAACATGTCCTTTATTATTTTTTACAAAAAAGATGGTACGCCACTGATATTTTTCGCATCGAATTACCCACTCCAACAATTTTATAAAAAAAATCATTAATTCTTTTATCAATGTTAAAAATAATGAGTTTAAATATGAATTTAGTGGTTTTAATCTTCTCTGACGAGAAAAACTCAAGAGACCGTTTTCATGGAGAATTGAACAGGCCAATCAGAAAAAATATCAACATGGAAAAATATCAGTGGCGTACCATCTTTTTTGTAAAAAAATATTAAAGGGCATGTTTGCAGCGACGCCACTGGTGGAACAATGGACAGCCTAAGTCTGACGTCACGAGAGGCGTGGTTTCAAAAACCTTTCCAAACAAACTAAAATTACATTGAAAATCCCATAAGAAATTTTTTAAAGCATCGGTACAAGTTTATAAGGGATAAATAAGCAATTTAATGATATTATTTGTATATTAGATGTTATTATTGATTCATTTTCAGAAACATATTAACGTACCTAAGTGTTCTTTGAAGATTTTTAATCACCATCTTAACAAGTTTGAGGTTATGTTATTATTGTTTGCATTATCGTTTAGGGAGATTTAAATTGTTATTTTTCTGTTAAAAACAGCTTATTGCATTGTATTTATCAACATAGAGTATACCCATCCTATAGCTTGGAATATTTTTTTTATTATTAAGTTTAAGACATTCAGCATACATTGCACGTGTTTTCAATACGCTCCCTATTTTTCAGTGAAGTTTGTGGTTTTACGTTGCCGAAATATCTCAAATTTCCTCGAGTGTTTAGCTAAGGGGCTGCTTCATCTGTATACCCGGACTCTATGTTCTGGGGAAAGCGGAAGGTGTGTTTTTCGGCAAATTTCCCCATTTACAATTGAAATACCAGTGAATATAAAAACTTAAAGTGATAAGGATTAACTGATACGTACCGTTATAATAGTCCGTCTACCAATATGCCAATTTGCAACATTTGTACATCAACTCTAACGAATAAGACACCGGGACTAAGATGTGCTGGCTCTTGTTCAAATTTCTATCACGGAAAGTGCGTTGGTCTGAGTAGGCAGATTGTGGCTGACTTTCATTTGCCTGGTGCCGTTTGGTACTGTGTCAGCTGTAGACCTTCTAACCCAAGAAGAATTTCTAATGTTATACCGGAAAGTGCGATTGACGAGGTCGAGGATGATGTGGAGCCTGATTCGTCCCGCACGCTAAAGATTGTCAAAGCTATCCAGGCCCAAATGGCAGATATTAATAAAAATTATTCTGATATGCTGGAGTCTGTTAACTTTTGTTCTGATAAGATCACTGCCTTTGAGGCAATGATGGGGAAGGTCAATGAGAAATTGGATATGATGAAAAAGCTGTCTCAAGAAAACGTTCAACTCAAATCAGATGTAAAAACTCTCAATAGTAGAGTCGACGTCCTGGAACAACAAATAAGGGCAAACAACTTAGATCTTCAGGGTGTGCCAGAAAGAACTGAGGAAAATCTTGTAAATGTTTTACAGAAGATCGGTGAACACATAAATTGTCCCATTTCTGCCCAGGATGTCGACGTAATTTTCAGAGCCAAGTCACGCAATCCAGCTAACCCCAGACCCATAATCGTCAAACTACTTCATAAAAAGAAGAGAGACGATATCCTTGCGGCGGCCAAAGCCAAACGGCGGGGTGCTGGCTCACAGACTCCCGGACTAATGGTCGAAAACATTTCGGACCGACTGTTTATCAATGAGCACCTGACAAATCTAACCAAATCACTTTTGAGACTCGCTAAGGAAGCAGCGAAAACAAAAAATTATAAATATGTTTGGGTTCGTGATGGTTGTGTTTCTGTTCGAAAGGATGACCAATCTCGCATTATTAGACTGTTTTCTGAGGATGATGTCAAAAATATGTGAGTTCCATTTACTCAAGACTAGTTTCATCATGATTTCATCACATTCTCTTTTTTATACCAAAATGTTCGTGGACTAAAAACAAAACTAGACAATATTTATAAAAACCACATCCAATATATAACTACAAGGGCAAGAAAGTCTCTGGGTTTTATTATCAGAACCTGTAAAGGTTTTAAGCATGTAGAATCGTTACGTACATTATATATGTCCTATGTTAATAGCACGCTTTGTTTTGGATCGGTCATCTGGAACCCCTTATTACAATGTATATATTAATAAAATTGAAAGAGTACAGGATAAATTTATAAAATATTTAAACAAAAAGTTCTTCGATCCTCTTCTCGACAGCTCTGCTTTAATTAAAAAAGATTAGCATTACTATCACTTCAAGATAGAAGACAAATGTATGACATAAAGTTTGCACACAAAATCGTCAATAACATGATCGATTCAATGGCAATTACTCACTTAATAGGTATAAATATTCCATCATACAATACAAGAAATAACAACTTTTTCCGTATCAAACCACTAATTATCATTTAAACGCGCCTTTGCAGCGCTGCCTTTAATCTTACAATTCAGTCTCAAATTTGATTTGTTTCTTTTCTCTGACGAGTCTTGGTAGTGCACTGAGACTTTTGTACCTAAACCACCTAGTCTAACATTACTCATGCGCTTGTTTTGTTTATAATTTAAAATAAAATTAAATTAATATTAAATAGCATACTTTGTTAAATACTTACTTAAGTAATATTATACTTATTGTAAAATTTGTTAGTGAATACTGTCTCTGGGTTAGTCCCGTTTGTATTCCTTAATGGTAAATAAATAAATAAAATAAATAAATAAATAAATAAATTATAGATTGAAAACATGCAAAAATGATTTGTGTTTCATACCAGATTGTAAACATTGTAATGAAAAGAAAATTTGAAAGTTTTTTACACTGCCTACAAAGTAGGAAGGAAAGAAAGTCTGGATATCACCATAAATATATTGAAACAATTATTGGGTAACCCAATTATTTATGTTAATGTCTGCTTTACAAATTAGTTTCTTTTTTTTAGACAAGATCGGGAACCCTCCCAACATTTTGATTTGTGGGTGCCGTTTTGTGAACCAAGACAGCTACGTCCGGCAGCATGGAAAATTATAGTCTGGCCTATTATTAGTTCATGTAAACACTATAACGCTATATAGTTTTGTTCTCGAGGACGAAATTGTTCATACCTATAAAGAAATAAAACACTACTTGGCAATAAAGTATAACGTTTAAATATTAACCACTGAAAATTTAAAAAATAAATACAATATTTATGAATATATTATTCTACTTCTTTAATTAGTGGATACTGAAAGTTAGTAAGTGCTACACATAACTGAAATTTGGAACATATAATGTTGTGGTATTTGTTGCAAAATAATGCATTTTGTTCGGTTTTGCTCTCTCGACATGGAAAATTTTTTGCCAATCCCACCACGTAGCTGATAAAAAAATTAACAAATTGAATCTAGCTTCATCCCCGTAGTTCGATTAATAAACTACTTATTAGCATTTATGTAAAAAATTTCCAATCGCCCTTACTATCCTCCTAATTGCCCCACCAACCCTAGCCTCCGGCCCATCAAAGTACTCGGTATCACCCGTTCATTCCCGAAAAAATGGTGCCGCAACTCCGCCCCTTCACGAGATATAATTAATTAAATATTATTGTTTTTGCAGTTGAAAATCGCGTTAATTCGCAAACTCATTGAGATATCGGGATCGGGTTTATTCGGTCTTACGCGCTCTGTCAAGCTCTTCAATTTTGCTTTCCACGTTTTTTTTGTAGCATCGAAACCGGCTAAGTTATTTTCAATTTCCCGTTGTAGGTTAGATTTACGGGGAATAATATTTTTTCCTAGACGGAAACCCTTATTATTTGTATGCAAATTCGTTCGAGTATCAAGTACTCGATTATTAAAATCATCGCATTTTCCCAATACTACAACACATTGAGCTCAATGGTGTATTAGCCATTTTTTGCTTCCAAGTGTCGATGTGTATTACTTACCATAATATCGATTACAGGACTACTTTTACAATCGGCCTTAAGATTTATCTTAACATGATCATTACCAATATGAAATTTGGACAAATCATTACAGTATCTAAAGGAAATGAAAAATATAAAATATTATTATCAAAATTTCGTACTGATTTCTATTAAATCCATTGTTCCGATTATTTCATATCTTCAAAAACATTAGTTGGCCGGTCATATCATGAAGAATTGTGCTGAGTTGGCTGGTCGGTCGAGCTCACACCGGCTGGTCAATTTGACAATGGTCAATAACAGTTCACTTAAGTATAGTTTAGTTCAAACTATATCATTGATCTTTTGACTGTCATAAAACCCTAATTACTCCTGTATAATACCATAAAATAATATAAAACAGACGCGGAGTACAAATTGTATTTACCTGCCTCCCTAATTATTAAACCAGTTTCAGTAGGCATAAATTTCTAATAATATATAATTAGCAAATTGATTTTTATTAATTTTAATATTGTTTGGTAATTGGTTTTAAGACGAGTGAGTTTTATTATATTAGTGTTTGGTTTCCCAGCGCTTAATTTTATCTTGAAAGTAAATTATTTTTTTGTAGTTTTTTAGAAATCTATTTTTTTTGGATTGTATCCTTTGTTTTGCTTTTTTAAAAATATTAATAGCTTTGCGTGTTTAGATATGTCTACTTTTTCCCTAATTGATAGTGATCCTCAGCATTGAATATTGTGACATAATCGTTGATATCTTCTTTGTCTTGGCATTTTCACTGAAATAAGCTAGTAGCGCCGACTCAGAACCAGGATTGTGAACTTTGTTTCCCGTACACCATTCTTTGAAACAGTTATATGTCTTGTCATATCTTGGACGGCCGTTAGTTAGCAGAAGATCTTCTTCTACTATTTTTGCTGCTTCTCGAATTTCTGGTGGAGTAGCAGCAAAATCAAATTCCTCATCTGATAGCATTTTTTTGTAGTTAAGATAATATATTGTTTAGTGACATGGAAACCATATTCAAAAAACGATATTTTCTATTTTGATGTGTATTATTACCTACGTTATTTTACCACCTACGGTTATTTGATATTTCTGTCTAATTTTTCAATGGAAAAGTCAAAATGACATTTATCTTTTATTAATAATTTAAATTCCAAATAATAAGAAGTGGATGTTAGATGTGGTTGTAAATAAAATAGTATACAAACCTCGGTGAAAAGTTTCATTACTGTCTCGCTTCGCGCCTTGGTTAACTACCGACTCTCTCGACAGGAAAGAAACACTTTCCACTCGGTACGTAATATACTATTGTTGTATTAGTGTTAGCTTGTGCTGAGAGTGTGGCATTTTGTGGTGTCACTTTTAGAAGAAAGCAGAATTTTAAGCTTTTATCAGTCTGTTGTCTAACTCGTAACATTGGAAATTTTAATGACGACTGTATATAAAAAATTAATTCTTATGGAAACGATTAAATTTGTATTTCAATATCTAATTCATTTTTATTTTTATTATACCTGTTATGTCTCAAACTATTATTATTATCACAAGTCAATTGGAAAGCTTAAGTGCTCCCATGATGCACTTCAAATTGGAAATATCTATTCTGTCCTCGAAGTTGAACGAAGCAGATCAGTTTTCAAGATTCTTGAAGAGAAGAACCAGAATCTAAATACAATCCTTGATAAGATCGGTATAAATACTGCCAATAGAGTAGAGTTTATTCATAAAGTCCAATCATTTAGCAAGAGGGCCCGAAATATATTATTGCGGGATTTAACTCCCGCTTAATGAGCGATCATGTTTTGGATGCCGCAAAGGCTAAGCTTAATGGCGCTGCCTCTCCAGGTATACAAATCGAGGGCCGGTCTCGAGTTTTTATCATTGAACATTTAACCACTCCAAATAAACTGATATCACTGCTGCTGCACGATCAGAACATGCGGGGGTTGATATCCAAAACTCGCGATGTAATTATAAATTCTACTAATCTTAATGCCGATATATTTTGTCTCACATTTGAAACATTTCTTAATAGCAGTGTATATAATGGGGAACTTTTTGATCTCAGCCTGTATAGTGTATTTAGACGAGATCGAGAGGCGTTGTCTAATCAAAAGTGTGATGGTGGAGGAGTGTTGTAAATCTTAGGAAAGTTAATTTATAGTGTGTTTATTTACCACTGCGCGTGCTCGTTTTGTTAGTAAGTTACAGTCTCTTTTTCAAAAAAACTGTAATGAATCTGTATTAATATGTGGGGACTTTAACTACCCATACATAATATGGGTGTCCTTTTCCAGAACTGATTTTTTTATGGTCAAACACAAGCACTATAGGCCTTTAGGGCACTCTGGGAGTTGTGTGTGTGCCAATAAAGCGATTTACGTTGGTTTTGAATCTTTGGAGGTTATATTCGTTGGGAAAAACGAACTCGGGAAGGTCGTTCCATAAGGATGAGGTCCTCCAGATGAAATAATTCTTAAATAATGAAGTTCGATGGGTACTAAGCTTAACCATATATTAATGGGCGGCAGTGGTTCGTCGTGTATTTCTGCTATTCGCCGCTCTGGGCGAAATTAAGAGGGCAAGATCAGTCGAGCACTTTCCATGAAAATATCTGTAAAAGAGAGTGAAATCCCCAACCTGACTTGTTCTAGGCTATCGCGGCTCTTCATCAGCTCGTGGTCTCCGATCAAACGAATGGCCCTCCTCTCGATGGAATCCAAGAGTATGTTTGGGTTCAGAGCTCCAGGCATGAGAGCAGTACTCTAGTGATGGTCGAATCTGGGCTTTGTATAGTACCAAAAGCAGTTGAGGTGTGTACAACTTTTTGGTTCGGATGAGTACACCAAGTTTCTGCAAAGCTAACTTGGCGATTGCCATAACGTGGTTATGCCAAAACATATTTCCTCCCAAATTGACTCCCAGCAAACTAATAGATGAAGCCAGTGGAATTTCGTGTCCTGCCATGACTATAAATTATATTTACACGTACCAATAGCTTTCAGCTACAATGTTTATTTTTTTTAATTTTTTTATGATCAAACACAAGCACTACAGGAAAAATCCTTTAGGGCACTCTGGGAGTGGCTCGTGTGCGCAAAAAGCGATTCACGTTGGTTTTGAATCGTTAGAGGTTATATTCGTTGGGAAAAACGACCTCGGGAAGGTCGTTCCACAAGGATGTAGTCCTCCAGATGAAAGAATTCTTAAATACTGAAGTTCGAGGAGTATTAAGCTTTACCACATATGGATAGGCGGCAGTGGTTCGTCGCGTATTTCTGCTATTCGTCGCTCTGGGCGGAATTAAGAGGACAATTTCAGCCGAGCACTTTCCATGAAAATATCTGTAAAAGAGAGTCAAATCCCCAGCCTGTCTTCGATGTTCTAGGCTGTCGAGGTTCTTCGTCAGCTCGTGGTCAGACGAATAGCCCTCCTTTCGATGGAATCCAGTAGAGTATGTTTGGGCGCAGAGCTCCAGACATGAGAGCAGTATTCTAGTGATGGTCGAATCTGGGCTTCGTATAGTGTCAAAAGTTGTTGAGGTGTGTACAACTTTCTGGTTCGGAAGAGTACCCCAAGCTTCTGAGAAGCTATCTTGGCGATTGCCACAACGTGGTTATGCCAAGACATATTTCCTCCCAGATTGACGCCCAACAAATTAATAGATGAAGCCAGTGGGATTGCGTGTCCAGCCATAGATTTTATTTAGATTTAAAAGACAATAATATTAAACAGTGGATACGGTTTTTGGGTACTGTACCTGTTTGTATCCTCAATTTCCTAAATAAATAAATAAAACATGATTTTTATTTTCATTCGGTTTAAAATGTCTCTTAATTCAAAATAAAAATAAATCAATATGTAGCTTGAAGCCGATCCTGCATCCATTTATTGGAGTTTAAAGATTAAGGGGTAGACACAGTTTATGTATTTATTGCTGTAAAAGTCAACGGTATATTTTGAACTACACTATACCAGTACTTTTGTCGACACTGAATTTGCTGAAAGTCAAAACCTTATAGGAAAAATTTACCTTCGTGCAGAAAAAATACTCATAGAACCTTGCACATTTTCCACTGGATCTTCCTCTGGTATCGTGGTAAGAGCAATCATTTTAGCATTTGAAAAGCAAATGTTTTTCATTCGTTCTGCCGCCTGCTGAAACTGCAAAAGATAAATGTTAATATACAGCTTGTTCCAGATTAGAAGAGAATGCACTACAATATTTTCGATTTTTTACGATTTCGTTCTTTTTATTTTTTGATTCTATTTGAATATGTGAAATTAAACTTTACATTCTGAATGCCACTTTTTCTACCCTATAAGATAATTTAACCAAATTATCAATCCGAAGATTCGTTTTCTGCAACCATCATCAACTTTTTTATTTAAATAGTTCTAAACATTTTATTTTATGCTTTCTGAACTCCACTTTATATTCCAACCAATCCAACGATATATCACATCATTTATTTATTATTAATATTATTTTGTGTTAGAAAATGATGCGTTGTTAAAAACGAAAAATAATTTATATTACATTGTTATTCTTATTATTGTAAATAATGCCAAATAAAAAATTGTTTCTAAAGCCAACTATAGATCTAACAATATAACTATAAATATAACAATAAACATACAAATATTTTTAATAAAGTGCTCATTTGCATTAATAATAATAATAATATTGATTATTCCCAACGAGCTATTTTAGTCCATTACAGGGAATATTATAACATAGAACATAAATAAGTAATTAATCAATATAAAAATTAAAAATAAAAATTATTAAAAATTTCTTTACATTTTTTTAAAACAATTTTAAATTAAAATTGTTTTAATACTTTAGGTAACGTATTATAAATATTTATTCCATCAAATATAATAGATTTCATCCCTATGCTACTTTTAACTTGCTTTTTTTTTTAAATGGTCAATATTTCTGGTATTATGATTGTGTATATCAGTTAATTTTATAAATTTTATACAAGATTTTTTTATTTTGATTATTAATTGCATGAATTAGTATACTGAATTTTAATTTATATAAACTATTCAGATTTAGATATCCTCTTGGTTTATATAAATTTGTTGTCGGTTCCAAAAATTTAGTTTATGAATACATTTTATAATTTTGTTTCGTAGTCTTTTTAAAGGGTTTAATATTGTGGCACATTCAGATCCCCAAACTGATATTAAATATTGAAATTTTTAATAAACTAATGAATAATAAATATTTTTTAAATGTATTAAAGCTATATAATCTCTAAAAGAGGCGAGATGCGGAGATGGCTGACCGAGCCGAAGGTGAGGGAGGCCACCGCACGAGCATCCGACGGCCCGAGATATGTACCGTATTTTTTTTACAAGTGCTCCGAAGCTTTGATGTCAAATAAATAAAGAAACTTTTCAGTCAGTTTTCCTGTATATATGACAATTCTGGTTTTATTTATTTATGAGTACATGGTGACTCGAAGCGGGGGGAAAAATCTTTCCCGCCCACTTCGATACTTTCCCGACCGCTCTCTTGGAAAACGCCACTTTCGGTGAAGAGAACATGCATGAAAAGAGGCACTTTCGGGGCACATGTAAAAAAAATAATATTCAATGAGTGGTGATACGCTTTTTCGAAGGTTTTCAACATGTTTTCTCCAATTTAAATTTTCTATATATAAGCCCAAAAACTTTACGGATTTTGCATACTTATTTCGTTTCGATTAAAAATTATTGGTGAAATATTGTTCCCAATTGCACATTTAGAAATAAGCGTGAAAGATGACTTTTCAAAGTTCACAGAAAGTTTATAGGATTGCAGTCATGAAAGTATAATTTTCAAATCATTAGTAATATTAGTTTGAATATTGGAAAGACTCGCCAAAATATAAAATTGTAGTATCATCCGCAAACAATTTGATTTTATCTTTTAGATTCAACTTAGAAATTGAATTTATATATACAGTGTGTACATAAAGTAAGGAACAAATTCATTATCTAGGAATCTAAAAATATTTCGGAAAAATCCTGGACACGTGTATAATAATTTTTAATGGCGCATTTTTTTCCCATACAAACTTAATATACAAGGTGGCTTATGTAGTAGATATGACATTATCGACGATTTTTTTAAATAGGAACCCCTATATTTTAGTTCAGATCTGTAATCTCCAAGAACAGCTGATTTCAAAAACATAACACACTTAGGGCCTAAAATTTATAGTTTCGTTACTACAGGGTAAAACAAATAATTTTATTTAAGATATTTTTTTTTGGCTTGGGAGGTATCAATTAATTACGTGAGGCGTTTTTAGCGATTTTTCAACCCCCCTTCCCCCAATAAAAGATTTCGTGACATTTGGCTCAATCCCTTCCGCCATCACCCAATTTTACCTGAAAGCCTTACGTAATTAATGGACGCACCATCATTTGCTGTTACTTATGTTTTTTCTCAAGTAGGCTTATTTGCTGTTATGTAACTATGGTACTTAGATAATGTCATTGTCATTACATTGTATTTTTCTAGTAAGTTTATTAGAAGTAATAAATTTTATTTTAAAACATATTGAGTTACTATGCGTTTATCTTTAACACAAAGAATAGAAACTCTTATGATGATTGGATATGATGATAGGATCCGTACTCAACAAGAAGTTTGCATTTTGTTTAACACTAAGTATCCAGCAAGACCAATTACTAGATCAACTGTGAGTAAACTTGAAATAAAATTTCCGGAAACGGGTTCAGTGGAAGATATTCCCAGAAAAGGCCGTCCAACTATTCCGGATGATAAGAAATTAGATATTTTATTGGCTATGGAAGAAGATCCCCACAACAGCGTCCGCCAGATTAGCATTGATCATGGGGCGGCTGCTATGACCGTTCATAACCTATTGACGGTAGAAAAATGGCACCCGTTTAAAATCCGATTGGTTCATGAGTTGAATGAAGATGATCCAGATCGTAGGATGAAGTTTTGTCTAATATTAATGGAAAGATGTAACTTAGATCCTTTGTTTGTTGAAAATATCCGATTTTCGGATGAATCTACCTTTAAATTAAATGGAGAAGTGAACCGGCCAAACTGTAGATACTGGGCAAAAGAAAATCCCAGGTGGATGCGTGAGCACCATACTCAATATCCTCAAAAAATTAATGTTTGGGCTGGTATTGTGAAAAACAAAATTATTGGGCCATATTTTTTGACAACAATGTAAACGGGCTAAATTATCTTCATTTTCTTCAGAACTTTCTTATCCCTACGCTAGTTAACTTATACCCTAGTAGAAATAATCCAGGAATTCTAGATGAAAATTTGTGGTACCAACAAGACGGCGCACCTCCACATTATGCAGCAGTAGTGCGCCATTACATAAACCAAGTTTTTCCGAACAAGTGGATTGGAAGACGTGGGCCTGTTGAATGGCCGCCTAGGTCTCCAGACCTTACACCACTGGACTTTTTCTTGTGGGGTCACCTAAAAATGTTGCTTATAAAGTCAGACCTGCCAATATTGAAGATTTAAAAAATCGAATAACAACAGAATGCAGGAACATTTCAGAAGAAACCATAAGAAAAGTCCAACAAGAATTTATTGATCGCTTGGGGTACTATCAGGCAGCAGAATGAGGACAATTTCAACACTTAATTAAATAGCTTATTTATTTTTTTTACATTTTTTTAAATTAAAAATATCTTAAATAAAATTATTTGTTTTACCCTGTAGTAACGAAACTATGAATTTTAGGCCCTAAGTGTGTTATGTTTTTGAAATCGGCTGTTCTTGGAGATTACAGATCTGAACTAAAATATAGGGGTTCCCATTTTAAAAAAATCGTCGATAATGTCATATCTGCTACATGAGCCACCTTGTATATTAAGTTTGTATGGAAAAAAAAATGCGCCATTAAAAATTATTATACACGTGTCCGAGGATTTTTCCGAAATATTTTTAGATTCCTAGATAATGAATTTGTTCCTTACTTTATGTACACACTGTATATAAGGAATAAAGTTGGTCCTAAAATTGATCCTTAAAGAATTTTTTTTTATGATCAAACACAAGCACTATAGGAAAAATCTTATAGGGCACTCTGGGAGTGGTGCGTATGCGCAAAAAGCGATTCACGTTGGTTTTGAATCGTTGGAGGTTATATTCGTTGGGAAAAACGACCTCGGAAGGTCGTTCCACAAGGATTACAACCCTGTTTACTAAAATCTTGTACAAAACTGTTTTGAACTTTGGAAAACTATAGGCAAGTTTACAAAGCTTAAGCGTTGTCACATACCTCATTGAACACAACTGTATCTGACTTTGTGTTTTATATGAATAGTCACTGCAAGGATATTTTTATTTTACTTACACCATTTACAAGAATGCTAGATAGATATATTTTTTAATTACTCTATAACTTAGAAAAAAGTAAAAATCGGATGACATTTTTTCTATTACTTTTATGTATACAATACTAGGCGCCTCTGAAGTTTGTTTTGGTTTGTTCGGGTTTGTTAACAATTCTTTCCACAACTTTTATAACAATAGAAGCGAAAATGTAATTCTTGAAAACGAAAGAAGCAAAGTTACACTAATTTCAAATCAAATGCACATGGAAATAAATAATTTCACAGCACAAATCACTATTTTCACGTAAGGCCTCCAGCAACGATCCGCTATAAATCGCATCGACGTGCATTTCTCTAGATTGAATGTTAGCTTAAGTTAGATCTTAGCCAAGAAATACTTAACGTTTTGGTAAACCTTAACAAAACAATGTTTTAAATTAATTTTGAGGGTCAATTGGCGCGTTAAGTGGAAGATTAAAACGTCCTTAAAGATCTATTCCTTCAGATGAGAGTTAAAAAAAACTTTAATATGCACACACTTGTGTTAAGGATGTCTTGTGTCATTCTGTACCTTAAGGTGAGTTTGAAATATCGATTCTAGTAGCAGTATATACCTATTTCATCGCGGATCGCTGCAGTTGGTCGACGGCAAGCAATTGACCTATTCGAAATTAGTAAAACTTTATAGGTCGTTATTGTTGAAATTATATAATGAGCCATTTTCATAACACCCTGTTTTGAGTTTCTTTTGTAATTTTCCGTTCTACACCGTCAAAATGCCCATAAGGAACTAATTCTGGGTCTAGTTTCCATTAATAAATAAATAAATAAATAAATAAACTCTTTATTTTAAAAGTACGCAAGCATACAATAAAATAGTGTCAAAAGAAAAGAAAGTAAATTACATCATAGATGACACTGAATTACTTCTAAATGTTTCTATTTAAATATCTATAGTATTCATCAACTGTATATGGCTCTAAGTCTACAATTAACCTAAATATTGATTTTTTCAACTTTTTTAAATTTGTAATTTCCTTTATATAATTTGGTAGAGTATTGTAAAATTTAATACATTGGTAATAGGCACCCTTTTCATACAAAGCCAATCTATGTTTAGGGTAGGTGTAATTATATGTTCGAGTGGAATATTTTTGTTGCGCTTCACTATCTTTAAAAATGTGTCTATATTTAAAAAAGAACAATATGCATTCCTGTATGTAAATTCAAAAAACGGTCAAGAGTCCTTGCTGTTTAAATTTACCTCTACATGTTTCTTTTGGAGCCATATTAAGAATTATCCTTATTGCTCTCTTTTGACAGACAAAGACCCTCAATACGTCCCTGCAACTCCCATACATCAATATTCCATATCTAATTCTAGATTCAAAATTAGAATAATACATGACTCTTCTAGTTTCCAAATTTACATATCTACTTAAAATTCTTAGGGTATAGGACACTGCATTTAGTTTATTTACAACATATTGAACATGAGTTTCATAGGATAACTTATTATCTAAAAACATGCCCAAAAACTTATTGCTTTCGTTCAGCCTAATATCACAGTTGTTAATATTTACAGTTTCCGGTTCATCTACTATTGATCGGCTAGTCTTGAATAGAGTAATACCTGTCTTCGAGTTATTTAAAATTAATTTATTTTTAACAAACCACCTGTTTACTTCTATCATAAATAATTGGATACTTTCAAGAGAGTCCCAGTCTCTGTATGCTAGTAAAATATTAGTATCATCTGCATAATTTATGATTTTACACATTTGTTGTATTCCATATAATTCATCAATATTATTTACATATAACACAAATAGTAATGGACCTATTACACTTCCTTGTGGTACTCCTATAGTAATACTTTCACTCGCTGAAAACACTTTGTTACTACCTTTACCTATTACAACCCTTTGCTCTCTTCTTGATAAGTATGATTTTATCCATTCTAAGGCTGGTCCTCTTATGCCATAAAGGTCTACTTTCTTGAAGAGTATTTCATAGTTTAGAGTGTCATATGCCTTTGAAAGATCGAGAAATAGGCCCAAAGGGATATCACCATTTTCCAGTGTTTCCAAGATACTTGTCGTAAATTCAAATAGTGCCGTTTGCGTTGATTTTCCTTGAATATACCCATGTTGGTTATTGTTTAATATATTATTATCCGTCATAAATTTAATGATTCGATTGTACATTACTCGCTCAAATATCTTGGAAAAGGACGGAAGTAAACTAATTGGACGATAATTTTCGATGCTCGTTTCATCACCCTTCTTAAAAACAGGTACTACCAATGCTTGCTTCAGCCGATCAGAAAATATTCCAAAATATATCGAATTGTTAACTATGTACAAGAGAGGCTTTAATATTTCCGATATTACATATTTTATTATATTATTAGATATCTCATCATATCCACAGCTAAACTTAT
Source organism: Barypeithes pellucidus (assembly GCA_963991005.1). Lineage (NCBI taxonomy): Eukaryota > Metazoa > Arthropoda > Insecta > Coleoptera > Curculionidae > Barypeithes > Barypeithes pellucidus. Next base: position 37,960,142 of record OZ022563.1, on the reverse strand, counting down.
TTTTTAATTTTTTTACTATTTCAAATATTTCCTGTTCATCAGCCAATTCTACTTCAATATTTACGGGGTTATTTTCGATATTTGCACTGAAGGGTAAGGTTTCTAATTCAGCCACCAATAATTTTGGGGCGATGTTAACTAGAAATGCATTAAACGCGTTGGCAATAGTTTGTTTATCACCCTCAATGTTAATTTCATTAAAATGTGGTTTCCCTTTAATTTCATTGCCCAAGCGGATTTACTTTTATTGTCTGAATTTCTTAACCTATCAGATATTTGTTTTTTCTTACATTCCCTTAATAGATGTTCATAACTTTTCTTTTTTTCTGTGTATAAATACTTACAATTATTATTTACATTTTTCAGTACATACAATATATCTAGTTCTTTTTTACACTCTCTTATCTCTGGATCATTCCGCAAATACTTTGGTTTGTTTACATTTCTAGAGGGAAGCTTTCGAAGCGGAAAGCTTTCATTAAATTTACACAAGAATATCCTCATAAACGCTGCCCACTGATCATCAACTAGTTGTCTATCAATATTATAAAGTATTTGCCAGTCTACAGTTTTAAGAGCATCTCTGAATTTAGTTTTATTGTTCTCATTAAACATTCTTTTTTTAACAAAAGTTTGGTTATTCACTTCAAAATCTGCTACTAACTTTTGTGCGGTATGATCTGAAATACACGGGTGTAGTATCTGGGTAGTCATTTTACCTTCAAAATTAGTAAGTATATTATCAATACATGTTGCACTTGTGCCAACAATCCTGGTATTTTCAAAAATTGTATGAACAATGTTAAATGAGTTTATGACTGAAATTAAGTCCATTTTATTTTTTGAGTTCGATAAAAAGTTTAAATTAAAATCTCCGCAAATGAAAATTATATTAGCAGGCTTATTGACACAAATTAACAACAGTTCCTCCATTTTATTTAAAAACATTTCAAAGTCACCACTTGGAGGCCGATACAGTGATACTATTACGATATTTTTTTCTTTCAGTTTTATTTCACAGCCGCAGCATTCAATGTTTGATTCCTCACTTATGTTATTAATGTCTAGTCTGGATCGATATTGGCTACCTTTTTTAACATATAGTGCACTGCCACCATGCCTGTTTTCCATTTCTCTACAGAAGCTACTTGCTAATGCAAATCCCTCGATTCCAAAATTTCTTAGTTGGTCGTGTGTTTTCCAATGCTCCGTCACACAAAATACACCACAGTCAGTTTGCCCTCTTAAGAAGTCCTCTATAAGATCCACAGAGTTTCCTATAGACTGCAGATTCTGATGTACAATTGATAATCGGTTGCTTTGACTCTTTTTGTTTTCCAGATTATCTGTATTTATATTTAATATGACACGACTATTTTCTTGGGGTTTTTTTATAAAAAAGATTCTGAATAATTAATATTATTTTGGTATAGCCTAAGTTTCCTTCGGTAAACTGGACATTTTGTATCCCGTGCACTATGGTGGTTTAGTTCTTGCTCGTATTTCATTTTCGTGCAGTTTGGACATTTGAACACTTCCTTGTCACAATCTTTACTGGGATGTTCTTCACCACACTTGTGGCAACATTGCCTTTCCTTGCAATATTTAGCCACATGTCCAAAACCTGAGCATTTAAAACACATAGCCAGATTAATGTATTCCTCTACATATACTTTCAGAAGGTCAAAGTTTACCTTCTCTTTTTTCAGAAACCATTTAGAAATCTCGGGAGGTGCCTGCAAAATCCAATTCTCCTTATCTGGATTTCTACATTGTTTTTTTGCAACAACAGTGATTTTATCCTTGATTTTGTATCCCAATTCAACTTCAATTTCTTTATTTAATCTGACAATTTCAGTTAAAAATTCATCATTGGGTATTCCTTTTTCTATACCTGAAACTAGGAACATTGGATTACTGTCTTGTATATCTTTAATTTGAATATGAGATTTATCTTTAAGTGCTGCTCTTAGTTTCTCTTGTTGTTCCTTGGTATGGCTTTCCAGAACCAAACCTCCATTTCTAAGATGACGAATACTCTTGAAACCTCCGTCAGTTGCTTCAGGCGATATTTCCTTTTTAAGTTGTTCATTGGCTTTCTTTGCTTCAGTAATATTTTCTATTGTGACAATTGTTTCTAGTTTCTTGTTTATTTTTGGCGTTGTCCATGTTTCTTTCTCTGACTTTTTTATTCCATCTGTGTTTTTTATGTGTAAAGAACTAACTGTTGCATATGTTGGCCTTACCGTATTTTCTTGTTTGTCCAGTCCTTGCATTTGCTTTTTATTACCAATGTTTCCTTTGTATATTAAATGTAGATTTTGTTGTTCCAGCATTCCAATCTTGTGTATTAACTGCGTTAGACATTTGTGAATGGTATTTGTTGATTTTCTAAGATTTAGCTGTTCTTGCTTTAATAAAGAGTGTCCTTCAGGTTTGTCCGCTGTGTCTTGGATTTCATCCAGAGCTGAGAACACTTCAAACATTAATCTTTCTGTAGTAAAGGATTTTGGTTCATCTGTATTATCTTTATTTTCTGTTTGTGCTTTATCTTCAGTAAAGTTATTTTGAATCTCTTCTAAATTGTCTCTGTCACAAGGCCTTTTAATATATTTCTCTAATTCTGGAGTAGTGTCTGATCGAATTCTTTTTCCATTTTCATTTTCAATTATATTTGTAACTTGTTTTGGTGGAGTACGGGTAATTATAGGCGTTCTTGGTTTAAACGGATCATCTGTAGTTTCATTCTGTTTATTATTGAACGTACCTTGTATATCACCTATTCTTTTTGCATTTGCAGGTTTCTTATCAGTGTTCGTTTTTATTAGTTTGTTTACACTTTTCTTGCTCGGTACACCGATAACCTTATTTATGTCCACTTCAATATCATGCCTAGAGCCTACCGAAAAACTTCGTGTTTTTGGGCCTTCTGCAGTTCTTTTTTGCGTTTTTCTTCGCTCATCATCTTCCTTGCCACTGCTTTCATCCGCCATAGTAACCACCAATTTTTATCGCTGGTAATTATGAAGAAATTTAAATTTAAATGCTGCACTACACTATAAACAATCTTATCTTGTACGGTGGTCTTACGGGTATAATTTTAGTTACAATAATTACAATTAATTATTCTAATTTTCCTTACTTTAACCATATTTTCATTAGATTTAATATCATCTGTGGATTCTGCGTAATCCTCGGGTATTTTTTTCGTTTCAATTATCGGAAATTCCGTTATTGCGGCTATGACGAGGACAGGTTTAATTTGAATTGAGATTATTGATAGTGCATGCAATACTTTCAAAAATGTCTGTATAACTATATTTTGTCGTTATTTATTGTTATTTATCGTTTCGAAAAAAATTAAATTGCTTTTCACGTCATTTCTTATGACTTAGATAACATCATGGTCAACTTCAATTTTTTAAATACTGACCTGAATTTTTTATTTTATTTTTTGATAGTAATTCTTGCCTCAAATAGAATTATGTCTCGCTAAGTTCTATTTACCATAGTTTTAGCACATCAGGGAATTGTTGAGAATCTTCTTGGTAAGGCTCTGATTTTTTAAATATCACGTACATGATAATTTAATTCGATTTAATAACTATACTTTTAAATTAAAATCATCAAGTCGTTTACTTCTTAGACAAAATTCTTGCCCTCGTCTTCATCTTAATTGGTGAACTGCTGACGATTTCCTGTTAGCGGGGAAAGGTGGTGGGCCCACTAAGACCGACAGACCCCCTGTCGGCTGGCATCCCTGACGAAACAAAAATCAAAAACTCGAAAAATGGCGGAAAACGTCAACAACGCACATACCAATTCTAGCATTGACTCTCATGACCTCTGCAGGACTGTCGAATTAACCGGTAGTGTCGACCAGTACCAGGAGGCGCATTACACTGACTCTATAACTAGGTCCGCTGCACGTCAAAGCTTAACGTTGGCTCTAAATAAACATCTTCGTGGGGAATCGCCGCCTTCGGGCTTGAACTTCCTATGGGACACGAGTATTATTCGGCATAGCGACCTAGCTTCAAATAAACAAGGGGAAGAATGGGTATACACGGGACCCACAATAACGATGCGCGACAAAAGCGCCGCAGGCGAATTCACCGCGCTGCCAACAATAACAAAGGCGGAAAAGTATCGTTATTTCGGCGACAGTTTCTTTCGTCATTTTCCGTTCTACACCGTCAAAATGCAATTTTCTGGCCCATAAGGAACTAATTCTCGGTCTAGTTTTCATTATAATTTTAGTTACTATAAATACAATTAATTATTCTAGTTTTCCTTACTTTGACTATATTTTCATTGGATTTAATATCATCTGTGTATTCTGCGTAATCCTCGGGTATTTTTTTCATTTCAATTATCGGAAATTCCGTTATTGGAGCTATGACCAGAACAGGTTTTTCTTCTACAGCTTCTAAATTTGCCCCTAGTCCTGCTTGAGAGCAACTGGATAGAGATCTACGAATTAAGTAAGATACCTACTTCCTTAAATACTTAAAATAAGAAAATAATGTATTTTTTGGTCTCGCATCGATTTCAGGACGAGGTTTTATTTAAGTATGCTAGAACGAACAATTTTTAATGGGTATCATTTAACTGGTTAGCAAAATATTCTTAAAAAGAAAAATGTAATCGGTCATCCAAAAATGACTAGTTGGTCAGCAACTTATGGACAGTAAACATTTCTGAATCGTGACAGTGCCTGGGAAAACAAGTGAAAACCCCCCTCCGCTACACCTTTTGCAGCCGATTTCCTTCTGTATTCGGCAGAAGAAAACACAAGAAAGTTACATAAATTGACAGTGCCCTGGGGACCTCGGAAGTAAACTGCTTCTAGACATTTTTGTTTCTACTGACCAATTGTAAACTCTTGCTGACCAAGTAATCATTCCGCAGCGCGACTGTTAATAACGGCAAACCATTTAATTACTTCTCATTTTTAATTCAATGAAGTTTTCTCAAAGAAGTCTGATTTTCATAGCGAAAATATTGAAAAAAACCTAATAATAAAATCAATATCTGTATCTAGTAGTCTAAATATTGCAGGTTTAGTTTGGTCACTATTTTATTATATTCGTATACAAGGTGGCAACTATTTAAATGATCACTATGGGTATTTTTTAAACGGAAATATTTACGAAGTTTGTTAAGAGTATTTATCAGTGGACCGCGAAGTCCGATTTGAGATTTCGCCGCGGAACAGCATAAGCCTTTGTTATTGAACAACGAGAAAAATTCCAAGACACAATGAGCCAGCACGCTGGCTGGCTATATCGGGGGAGTAGACGTTTTCCTTATTATTATGCCTTTGATCACCCGAAACGTGCCGATGTGACTTTTTTGCATTAAAACTAAACTATGAAATTAATTGAGACAATTGATAGGGCATGCAATACTTTCAAAAATGACTGTATAACTATATTTTTCAATTTAAACGTTATTTATCGTGTTGAAAAAAATAAAATTGCTTTTTACGTTATTTCTTATGACTTAGATAATATCATGGTTAACTTCAATTTTTTAAATACAGACCTGGATTTTGAATTTTATTTTTTGAGAGTAATTCTTGCCTCAAATAGAATTATGTATCCCTAAGTTCTATTTACCGTAGTTTCGGCACATCAGGGAATTGTTGAGAATCTTCTTAGTAAGGCTCTGATTTTTAAAATAATACATACATGATAATTTAATTTGATTTAGCTGTAATTGAGCTAAAATTAAAACTAGTAAAAATCTAATAGTAACAGCGACCTGATTTCACCTAAAAGCAACAAAATTACAAATTCAAGCATTCAACCGCGTATAAAAAATGGTGATCGAGGTAGCCACGGAACAGGCCGGTCATCATCCGGTGGAGTATGTTTTGTGGGGAAATCTCCAGAACAAGATATATTATACCCCATGGAATAATATCCTCGAACTTGAGCGATGTATAATCGATGCATTCCAACATGGTGATGCACGCTATTGAACAAAGGGAAATATAATCAACCGTTGTATTGAGAATCAAGGAAGCCTAGGGTGGCCCCTCTCCATAGGGGTGAAAAAAAGTTTTGAAGATTCTTACCGGGCCACCCTGTGAAAATGTTCCTTTATATTAAAAAATAAAACCACCAAAAATTCAGTCCAATCCGACAACAGGAACACGTGCCGCCAGCAGGTCAAAATATTAGGTACAGGTAGGTACCTGGTACATACAATATTTTATTAAATAATCCTCATTTTATTAGCCATTGCGGGGTAGATTGGTGTCAGATTGTTTTGTTCCCTGTAATTAAAATATTTATTACCAAATTGGTCACTTCTAAAAATATCCCTAATCCTTTACAGGTAGCTGTTTCCTTGGGATTTTTGTGTATTTACAGCGGCTTAGCAAGTAACCCCCTATTAATAATTTCTTACTTATGTTGGTATGCAACAGACCTTCTTAGAGATAAATTAAGTTTGTCTGTGTATTTTCTTTGTGAAATTAAAAAACCATCGTGATGTCTGGGAATCGAAATTTACGGAAAGATAGTATCGTGTACTTAATAGGACATTATACACCTCAAATTATTGGTAATAAGTTGCCTTCAAATAAACAAGTTTTGCATGTTTTATTCTTTAACATGCGTGAAGTGAAACTAAGTTTACGTGATAGTGCTGCGCTAACTATTAAAGAAGCATCTATTTTTTGGAACAAAGCTCGCATACCAGTACGAAAAGAAAGCCACTGTATTGAAAAACTGGAAAAACTTTACGCAGAGTGGAGAGCGTTACAAAAGTCAGCTAAGAAAAAGAGCGAAAGTGCAAAACAAAAAGAACAAACATTTGTGGAAAAGACGGACGATTTATTTGATATATCCCACGCAAACGCCCTTGAGCTAATAACAATTGAAGAGGACAAACAGTTTTTAATCAGTCAGAAGCAAAAAAGTTGTCCGGGGTTTATGTATGGCATCGACTACCAGCTGGCTGCTTGAGAAAAAGTAGGTGAAGAAAAGCGCAAATTACTGTCGGAGCGGTTTCAACGAAGTCTCAACTAATGGAAACCGTGACATTTTCATCCTCGGGAAGCAGTTCTTCTGTTGAAATTGGGAGTAAAATAGAAGGGAAGCTAGAGTCCCAAGAGGAAGTACCGCTAGCCCTAGAAGAGCCTGGTCCATCACAGCCAAAAAGAACAAAAATTTTACGGAACAACTAACATTGTTACACCAAAAATAGTAGCTGCATTTGATGCCTGTAGGATAAGCGATAGAGATGGAGTTCGTATTTTGACCGCAGTAGCAGAAGTACTAGGACATGATGTTCCGTCTCTGTCTATAAGTAGACCAACTCTTCAACGAAGTAGGCAACGTATGCGGAAAGAAAGGGCTGCAAAATTAAAAGCAACTTTTAAAGGATTGACGGGGATGGATAATGTGGACAGACTTGCTGTAGTAGTTACTAGTGGAGAAGTGGAGCAGTTGCTTGGAGTGCCTCCTTTGCAGCATTCGACAGGTAAAGAACAATCCTTGGCAGTTTATGGTTTATTAGAGTTTTCTAATTAATTGGAATTTAGAAAATAAGATTATTGGTTTATGTTGTGACACCACAGCCTCTAATCTAGGGTATTTAAATGGTGTAGCTACAATACTGTAACAACAATTAGAAAGAGACATTTTATCTTTTCCTTGTCAACATCATATTTTCGAAATAGTTTTGCGAAGCGTATTTGATGTAAAAATGCCCTCGTCATCTGGTCCTGATGTTGCCTTATTTAAACGTTTTAAAGAATATTGGCCTAAAATAGACCGAACTAATTTTAAAACCGGTTTTCAAGTCGAAATAATTAAGCAAATTTGCAGCCTCGAAAATATGAAGTTGTCGATTTTATAAATTCATTCCTAGCAATACACCACCCCGCGATGATTATAAAGAATTTTTATTACTTTCTAAATTGTTTTTTGAAGGAAAACCGTCAAACGTGACTTTTTATCGTCCTGGTGCATTTTATCACGCACGCTGGATGTCTAAAGGCATTTATTGCTTAAAAATATTTTTCTTTCAAGATCAGTTTAAACTAACACAAAAAGAGAAATCAGCTATTAACGACATATGCTTGTTTCTTGTAAATATTTATATAAAAGCCTGGTTTACAGCACCTTCGGCAAAAAAGCCCCATTTCGCGACCTCCAGTTTTGCAAAGAATTAATAAAATATAAAAACATAGACGACCGTATATCTAAAGCTGCATGTGGTAAAATAAAAAACCATTTGTGGTACTTAAATGTTTCCTAATCGTTCCTCGATGAAAATGAGGTCATTAAACGGGTAATAGTAGGGGACTTAGGTCAAATAGAAAATAAAGAAATTTACGACTTTATATCCGTTACTTCTATAAATTTTTTTCAAAAATTGAATTTTCCTTTCTGAATTTTTGGAAAGCGATCCAGCAACTTGGAAAAAAACGAAAGTTACAAAAAGTGTTGTAAAATTATTAATAATCTTAAAGTAGTAAATGACACAGCTGAGAAAGGTATCAAGCTAATTAATGAATATAACAAAATATTAACTAACGACGAAGAGCAAAAGCAATTTTTACTTCAAGTTGTTAAGGATTATAAAACACATTTTCCAAATGTTAAAAAAGAGACAATGTTGCATGTCTTAGAATAGTCTTATTAAGTAAACTTGTATGACTTAATGTACAAATTGTTGTTCAATTATTTTTTTATAAATATATCACTCCAAATTTGAGAAAGTATACATGTAGTGTTACTTTACCCATTTATTCCCATTAAGCATAATTATTATTATTTTAATAGAGAATATATTTCTTGTTCTTGTGCTTTCAGGATAACAAATATTGTTCTTGATGATTGGTGAGATGCAACGCAAAGTGCTACAAAGTGTTGCACCTCATCAATCACTTTAGGATCATTATAGGCTCTTACATCGTTCCTTTCATCAGATCCGAGCTTCACTGATGAGCCGTGATAAGGCAAAACTGGTCTGGGTTAGGGGAAGGGAACGACCAAACATTTAATTTAAAAATATTGTTTTGTAATACATTTTGTCTTTACAAAGACAACAGATTTGCAAAATTAGGTAATAATTAATATTTCATTTTTATCAGAATTAACGTTGCACTTCCTGTATCCGATCAAAATAAAATTTTAGTGGGGATGTTTTTTCATCAAATGGAACCATTTTGAGGGGTGGCAGCTCAATTTTTCCTAGGTTGCATAAGATGGGCCACCCTAAGGAAGCCATTTCGAGCAATTAATGGAATGATATTACTAGTAAAATATAATAAATAAGTAAAATATTTAGTTATTTTATGTAAGCGGTTGAACGTTTAAATCTGTACCTATTTTTAGATTTGTTGTCCTTAGGTGAAATCTGGTCAATATTATTTTTTAAGAAGGAAAGAATTTTACTAGTTATAATTTTATTTCAATTATAGCTAATCGATGAAAATACATCGCATGGTTGCGATACTTTTTCCTCATTTAATCGAAGTTTTGTCTGTTATCATTAACGAGATCCCCATAGTGGCCCTCCTTATCTTGATCACCCTATATTTAACCTTAAAAATCTATATTTGTCCAAATCCAATTATTATTTTTTAGGGACTGTGCCTCCTTAATCGAATCTTAACAACAATTATATGGTATATCTAATTTTCTACTTTACAACGTGTCTATTGTAAAATAGATATTGTGGATTTACAAAAAGTTTGAATTCGATTATCAAATTTAAAATAAGATTTCTGTTCAACATCAATTTATTATTACTTTACGTTGTTGAGCATGTCCAGTCTCTTCAAATCGGGATTTTTAAACTTGTGGGCCTCGGCGGACAGAACTTTACTAGCCTTGTTACATATTTCAGAACTTTTCAATGATAAGTCAGGATCGGGTTTATTGTGGTATTTTTCTGTTATTTGCGACAGTATATCAACTGCTTGTTTTGCTTGTTCTGGTGAGTCAATGTTAATCTAAAAACATTAATTGCGAAATAACTTATGAGTAAACCGTTTGTTTATCATATTCAGGGATATACAGGGTGACAATTTAAAAGCTTGAAATGGCCATATATTAGAAACGAAAAACTGAAGAAAAAAACGCAAAAAACAGTTTCTATAAAACGAAGGAGGAACAAAAACAAGCCTATTAGCCCACCCCTATCTGCAACCCCTTGGACAGGGTGAGATAAACCCTTAAAATCTTAAATAGAAAGGGGTCGAGTGATACATCATTTTGAAGCTCTTGAAAAATGCTTTCCAATGGTACCATAGAAAGGTACATTTCAGGAAATTCTTCTCTGTTTATTAAGGAAAACAATAAATGAAAAGACAATTTTGAAATTTTTTATTATTAGTTAATTAAATGTTCAAAATGATTGCTACCAATATCCTGGAATATTAAGAGATATCTCTTAAGTTTAAGCCTCGGTATTTCGTTTTGGTTTATTTGCTATTTTTTTTGTCGAAAAAAAAAATTTGTTTATATATATTCGCATTTTATTATCACAGAATTTACCTTAAAGGTAACTTCTACTAGTATTATTATTTTAAGAACAGTTAACTTTCGGTTCAGTTTAAACGAAAAGCAGCACTTCTTATCTTTAACAATGGTGTACAGCACAGCTGAACGGGTAGAAATTATTTTCATTTATGGTTCCCAGGATCAATGTTTTTTAAGAACAGCTCAACGTTTTAACGAAAGGCATCCAGGTCAAAATGTAAGCCCGGAGTATGTTCGCCAACTAGTAGCCAAATTTAAAGAAACTGGTTCTGTCGCGAATATAAAGAGAAATCAACCGAGACTAGCCGACGAAGCAGCGCAAATTGAAATTCTGGGGCAGTTTGCAATGAATTCAACTTTATCAACTCGTCAAGCAGCTGTAGCAACTGGATTATCTCGTGAATCAATAAGGAAGGTACTTAAAATTCATAAGTTTTATCCCTATAAACTGCACATACTGCAAGAACTTGGTGACGACGACCCTGCCAGAAGAATACAGTTTTGTGAAATAATGACAGATAGAATTACGGCAAAACCTCGACTAGTTAAAAATATTTGCTTCAGTGATGAGTGTACCTTTTATTTAAATGGGCATATTAATAAGCAAAACTGTCGTTACTGGAATGACGAGAACCCCTACGTATTTAGAGAAGGGCATACCCAGTACCCCCAGAAAATTAATGTTTGGGCTGGTATATTGGGAGATGGTATTATCGGCCCAATATTTATACAAGGAAATTTAAATGGCGACAGGTATGCTGAAATGCTACAGAGGTCTATCGAACCACTAATAGTGCGAGAATTAGAAAATCAGAGGGACATACTCGGAAATTTATCTTTAGAAGAACGCTTACTACATTTCCAACAGGATGGAGCACCTCCGCATTATGTAGTTCCCGTTAGGCAGTGGTTGGATGATAATTATCCCAACCAGTGGATTGGAAGAAGAGGTCTTGTTGAATGGCCACCTAGATCCCCGGACCTAACACCTCTTGACTTCTTTTTGTGGGGTCACCTAAAATCTGTGGTTTTTAAAACGCAACCTGAGTCACTAGAGCAACTTCAGCATAGAATAGTTCAGGAATGCCGTGCTATATCCAGAGAAACCTTTGCAAATGCACGTGAAGAATTTGAAAGTAGGCTTTATTATTGCCTTCAAAACAACGGAAATCATTTTGAACATTTAATTAACTAAGAAGAATTTCCTGAAATGTACCATTCTATGGTACCATTGGAAAGCATTTTTCAAGAGCTTCAAAATGATGTATCACTCGACCCTTTTCTATTTAAGATTTTAAGGGTTTATCTCACCCTGTCCAAGGGGTTGCAGATAGGGTGGGCTAATACGCTTGTTTTTGTCCCCCCTTCGCTTTATAGAAACTGTTTTTTCTTCAGTTTTTTTTCGTTTCTAATATATGGCCATTTCAAGTTTTTAAATTGTCACCCTGTATGCAGTGACAGGTAGAAATTGCTTACCTCATCGAAAAAAAAAGAAATTCTTTAAACAACTATTTTTCTTTAAGAAAATCTGTATTTGCCGAACTTACTCTACCTACTACTTACTAAAATTAAATGGTATTTTAATCAAAATTTTTCTGAACCCCTATTTTTTTAATGTTTGACTTTTGAAGACACCATTCATAACTTCACAAAATATACTCAAAGGAAGTGTTGTAAAATTGGCTTTTTCCAATTCCAGAAAATTAATGAATTTTATTTCCGTCAAATTATTCTAAATAATGTAATAAGGAAATTGGATCGAAGGTTGACGTAATCTTTCAATATGCTTCATCAGCAAAAATCAGGAGAACGGCTTCATGGGCGTCGACGGCAAGAGATTAGATGGTTTAAGAATGACGCAATGTAGCGTTGCGAAGGATGATATAAAAAATTGTTTTAGAAGGCAGTCGGTTTTCTGACATCCCCAGAACCGCGCTCATTTGCGATTTTATTTTTTTAAAACTGGAGCCGCAATGGTGACTACAGGTTTCAGTGTATTTTTACATCAAGAATTCCGAGAACAGTCAACCACGGATTTTCCCTGAGAAAAAGTTAATCTTCGCCTACTCGTGTTTCCGGCGAGTTTAAAAAATACTGGACTGTCATTAAACACTCGTTTGTTGCCGTGCGAGTATAAATAACTCTGGAATCTCTTCAAATACTCGTATGTTTCAGTGCGAGTATAAAGAACTTCGAACACTCGTTAATTTTAGTGCGAGTCTCTAAATAACTAATAACAACTAAACTTGATTTACGAAAACTCGTAGCTGTCCGTGCGAGTATAAATAATGCTGTGATATCTTATTACCCGATTGTGACATCAAAAGTAAATGTTAAAATATCTTAAGTTAGTATTAGTGGTCACTACCGCGAGTTATAATATTTTTTTGGAAATTATAAGGGTAGTTGAGCTCCCTTTAGTTGGAAACAAAATGCTGGCTTAGGTTTATTTTATATTGTAAATAATGAAAATAAATCTAAATTTAAACAGAGTACATGACAGATGAATGATAGGTTGGTTGACACAATTGAATGATAGTTCAGGTTAATTGTGATTGTATATAAATTGTAAATAATTAACTACGAGTACTTCGGGTTGCGATACTCGACATACGCAAGGACTAACCCTTAAATCAACCCTCAAGACAAAGACTTAAAATTAAATAAAACTAGCCCTCCGTGTTCCAATATAATAATGTGCATTGCTATTATATTCATTGGACGCAGCCGAGCCAATACAATCAAAAGTATAGTCTGAACATCAGTTAGGCCTCGTCCTACGTTCAACTAATTATACTTTTAAATTAAAATCATTCCTTCTTTCTTATGACAAATTTTCCGTCATCTCTTCAATTGCTCTGGTGGACTGCTGACAGCTTCCAGTTAGCGGGGAAAGGATGGTTGTGTGTCAAGTTGGCAATGGTATTAATTGCCTGGCATCCCTGACAAAAAACACCTATTCGATTCGAAAAACCATAATCGAGAGAATTGCGTTCAAAAATACTTTAAGTCTCTAAATTATGATGAATTTTTCATTGAATATCAAGACTGCGACATTACTGATAGTGTCGACCAGCACTCACACATATATTCAAAATTTAATTTAAATAATTGGTGGGGTGGGGAATTCACCTCTGGATAGAATTCAAAAATGGGAAAAATTAAATTTGGAAAAAATAGCCGTCTACTTAATAATCTGATTAAATTAAATTGAAATAAAACTTAAGGGGGGTTATCAAAAAAGTCTTACGTGAAACGCGCAGATAAGGAGAACGTTTAGAGTTACCTATCATTTATTAAGCGCAAAACGGAAGGACGTTTCGGGCTACGTACTCCACGCATATCATGGTGTAATGTACGTACGTTCCGCTTGAAAAACTCCTTCGCGTCTTTTTCTCAATTAGGCGAGAGAAGCTCCATAATACATTGCATATTTTATTTTAGGTCTTTACTCCTTTTAACTCTTTTGTGATTCATGTTGCCAAATATATTACACTTGAGTGTTTTACTTAATTAATTATCAAATAAATAACATATTATTGTTTAACAACAGATTAGTGGAGGAATAACTGAAATAGTATGATTTTGGTTATAAGATCGAATTTTGAAAGAACAACAATAACGACAAGATACATAACTTTAAGGCAACATAGTAACAGTTTAGTACTTGAATGATAGAAAAGTTTTGGACTTGCATTGTCTTTATACAGTATTCACCTGAAGACGACTGGACATACTTATCAGTTGAAACGTTGTGATTTATAACAAATAAAGACAATGCAAGTCCAAAACTTCTCTATCATTCAAGGAACACCATTGTCTACAACCTTCAAATTTAGTACTTGTTATTTCCTCCTCTAGCTCGAGCGATAACCTGAATACTCCTAGGCATAATGCGCAAAACACTTCTGGTAGTTTCTGGTGGAATTCGATTTCATTCTTCCTGTGCAACAATTTTTAAATCTGCAATTGAGTTTGGAGCTGGATATCGACCAAGATAAAGTGAGGTTGTACGAACAATACTTTAATAACTTGTTTAATTCACCACCTAATAGGGGTATAAGGGTAAGATATAACAGCCAACGGGTAGTAGTAACGATATTTCCTTTGTAAACAGAATTTTATACCAGGGAACACTACTTTGATAACAAAAATCACGGAGCGTCACAACAACCGACTACTCGTGTATAAAGTGTACGTAACTTATTGATTTTTTTTCAATATTCGACGATTTTAATACCTTCTATGATTGGCATAACGTTGTTAAATACTTTATAAAATAAGAAATTTTCTCAGGATGATCAATTTGGTAAGAAATGTTTCTAAAACCTGTCAATCATTGGGTGTTTTACTTTATTTATTTTATTTCCATTTCATGATATGGTTCCATTATCATGTTCTGCTTGACTCAGGGGATGTCCATCATTCTTCTCTTACGTACAGGGTGTCCCATTTTCGACACTTGTGCTATCAAAAAAGTAACGTATGTGTCATGTGCTCTATTTGGGTCAACCTTAACATGGTAAAATCAAAATTTGAAAATTTTCGCTCGTTTAAGAGATACGGGGGAAAATTGAAAAATTGACAATTTATAAATAACCCTATATTCTCTTAGTTAAAAGACGCACAGAAAAATGTATTATACAGAAGTTTCCTTATAATGATTGTTGAATAATCTGCCGTTTTTAGAATAAGTATACGGGGTCAGTTAAAAAAGTTATCGAACCTAACCTCATTTTTTTAAAATGGAAAACCCTATATATTTTAATCTAAAAAGATAGCATTTTAAAATCTCTAACCATGGATGATATTGGTTTCCTAGGCAATTTATTTAACTTAAACCACAGTTGGCCATGAAACAAAAGCTAATATCCTATGTTGGCATTCTAGTTGTTATTAACTACCCATAAGTTGTTATTAACATTTAACGCCAATTTCATTTTTACATATTCATTTGTGAAAATGACTTTGAATGAATTGTGAAAAATTTGATATGATATCAGTTTATATTGAAAGTGGAAAAACGAAAAAATGGCGCAAAATTTATATTTTCTTCGCTATCCGGAAAGACGACAACCATTTAAGGACATATTCCGACGACTGGAACATAATTTAAAAATATACGGCTCTTTTACGATGCCGAGATCAGAAACTTATAATAAAGAAACCCAGGAAAATGAAGAAAGACTTAAATTAATCGCATAGGAAACCAATATATATATGGTGTGTTATATATTTTAGAAGATATTTTAAAATGCTACCTTTTTAGATTAAAATATGCAGGGTGTTCCATTTAAAAAAATGAGGTTAGGTCCGATAATTTTTTACCTGATCCCGTATACTTATTCTGAAAACGGCAGACTATTCAACAATCATTATAAAGAAACTTCTGTATATAACATTTTTCTGTATCTCTTTTAACTAAGAAAATATAGGGTCATTTATAAATTGTCAATTTTTTGTTTTTCCCCCGTATCTCTTAAGCGAGCGAAAATTTTCAAATTTTGATTATATCATTTTAAGTTTGACCCAAACATAGCACATGACACTTACATTACTTTTTTTGATCTCACTAAGGGTACAAACATAGTAGAGCGGCGAGCTACGCGCTACGAGGCGATTTACGAGTCGAGTCTTGCTTTAACGGTAACATAGTGGAGCGTCTTTACGAAGCGATTTAAAAGGCGACGAAGGCGTTTTAACAGTGTTGCCAGATCTAGATAAATTTCACGTGATTTTGTGTATTTGTATACAACTGAAAAAAATTAACTTCTTATAATTGCATTTTAGGGTTTTGACCAAGCAGACCTTTTTATAAAGAATAACTCATTCGAAAAATTATTAATAAAACATTTTCTCAACAAGTAGACAAACTGTAGATATATATTTTTTTAATTTGCTGCCCCCCCCCCCCCCCCTAGCCCTTCTTCTTAAATTTTTAACCTAGTGAATTTTTAGATTTAAAATTGCATTTGCTACGGATCTACCTCAATTTGACACCTGTCATCACTACACCATCTTTGCAGATAACGCAACAAATTTCTTGCAGTTTAGTGTCGATCAATTATTTTATCTGTGGGTGTATTATTTCCTGTAAATTTGGTTTAAAAACGATTTTAAACGATAAATTTATTCAGGAAAGGATAATGAGGTAATTGTTTTTGGACCACCGTGTGTGCACATGTCGAAAAACGTAATAATTATCACAAATTATTATTTTTATTAAATATCCTTAGAATTAAATAACAATTGATATAAATTTTCAAATTTTGACCTGGCAACACTGCGTTTTAATTTCATCTTTATATTCAAAGAATTTCATTTAGTATCCAAAATGAGTTCGGACGGTGAGGATGTAGTTATTTTTGGCGGTGGCGCTTTATGGATTTTACTTGCCATGGGCTACAACAGGGAATATAGCTATACCCCATTAACATGATGCGGAGACGTTCTTCCCATATCTGAGAATGGACATTGCCACATTTAATTATATTTTAGAAAAAGTTGCACCTTATGTTGTACTAAAATGGAACAATTTTTTGCTCTACTTCAAATTGTTATTAATTAAGTATGTGAAGTAATTTTAAGAGACTATTCTTTGGGTGATTCTAAGGCGAAAAATTTATATAAACATGGGTCCGCAAATGACTTCAATGACTCAAGACTTCATGATTCAAGATACAGGGTGTAAAAAAAATTTTTAATCGGATTTTCGTAAATATCTTAAATATCCTTTCGTCGATGATGTAGTGTACTACTTCAAATGAATAATAAGTAGGTATAAACACCGATGACGAATACACTGTTTCGCTGAGTTACGTAAGTACTGAACGAAGTCAGTCGTGGTAAGACAGGGAACCAGTGAGCATCGCGAATGCGAGATAACGTTAATCCTTGTTTATAGTGTGATAATAGAAACTAGTGATAGTGTCCTGTGGTGGTATATAAAGGACACTACAAATTGGCGACGAGGATAAAGGTAGGATGAAATAATAAAAGTAGGAAAAAAGAAATTTGAGTATAACCTGGACACATCTAATAAGATAAATTGTCAAAGAAAAAAAAAAACAAACAAAACTGTCATTTACGTAGTGTTAACACTATATGGGGAATGCATGGGAATTACAAGACACTCATTGGTTAAGACGAATAGGGCAAACAAATATAAACAATACTAAAATAAGCAATAAAGCAAAAAATGTAAATACGATGACACTGACCGTAGCTGGTTACACAATCGAAGAATGGTCTGCCTTATCAAGTTGTTTACTTATTCGTATATAAATAACGTGACGTAATTTTTAAACGATATTGATTCATATAGATTTAAATAAGGTATAATAAAATATTTTCGGAAAAAATTAAAATAGGGTGTTTCAGGCAAACATAAAATATTATTATATTATAAAAGAGAAAAAAAAAATAATGCATCCCATTTAAGGAACTCCTGTAACAGCAATTATAAACATCTCTTTGCCGTACGTAGTTAATTTAGCCCTATAAATCTGAAAATTAAATACATTGATTAAAAGTAGAGTCCATGTATGAGAATACATGGCAATCAATGAATGAGATACATTGATTAAAAGTAGAGTCCATGTATGAGAATACATGGCAGTCAATGAATGAGGTACATTGATTAAAATGAGAGTCCATGTATGAGAATACATGGCAATCAATGAATGAGGTACATTGATTAAAATGAGAGTCCATGTATTAGAATACATGGCAATCAATGAATGAGATACATTGATTAAAATGAGAGTCCATGTATGAGAATACATGGCAATCAATGAATGAGATACATTGATTAAAATGAGAGTCCATGAATGTGACTACCTCGAATAAGTGAGATAAAATATTGATTAACACTACGTGAATGACATTACATAAACAGTACAATTTACAGTTGCTATCCATAGCAAAGTTTAAAAGTAAAACCAATATTTTATTCATTTTTGTATGACCTAAATTTGTACACTATAAATAATGTAAAGTAAAATAATATACGTTTTGTTACAGTACCTAAATATGTCAAACCTTACGGCATTAGAGCCTTTCGATTGCGATGGTGAAGTCGGCTCTGTAGGGGTAAAATGGGAAAGGTGGAAAAGAGCGTTAGAAATTTATCTGGATGCTGCTAATATCGAGAGTCCGGGAAAGAAACGAGCGACCTTATTACATGTGGGAGGAATGGGAATCCAAGAAATTTATTATAACCTACCCGGCGCTCATGTTCAGCCCGATTCGGAAGACACAGATATATACAAAATAGCGTTGCAAGAGCTAGATGCATACTTTGCACCAAAACAAAGCAAAGTATTTGAACGACATGTTTTTCGTCTAATAAAACAAGAGGCGGGAGAAAAATTTGAAAAATTCTTGGTGCGGCTAAGAAATCAAGCCGAAAAATGTAAATTTACAAACACTGAAGACACCTTAATTGACCAAATCGTTGAAAAGTGCAATTCAGTCGATTTAAGGAAGAAAATACTTACCACTGGTGATTCGATAACATTAAACGGAATCATATTGGAAGCCAATGCGCTTGAGTCACTAAATAGGCAAATGGAGGAATTCTGTGAGAAAAAACCTTCATTTGAGGTTAATAAGGTGTTATCCAGAAATTACCGACCAGGAACTAGTATAAATACGAGTAACTCTAGATCGTGTTACCGATGTCAATCCAAAAATCACTTATCGTTCCATTGTCCGGACAAGAACGCGACATGTCAAAGATGCGGCATCAAGGGTCACACCAGTCAACACTGCCATGCTACAGCCGCAAACAAGAGACACAAACAGAAGTTTTCATTAAAACAAGCAAAGAAACCCAAGTTTGAGAAGCCAAAGCGAGATCAGGATGACGACATTAACTATGTTTTTCATATAGACAACGATTCGGACATACTGTGCAATATTGGTGGGGTTTCTGTACAATTAGTAATCGACTCAGGTAGCAGATGTAATATTTTAAACGAAAAGACGTGGAACTATCTAAAAAATTCGAAAGTTGTTGTGTCTAATCAAATTAAAAGGCCAGATAAAATTTTTATGGCATATGCAAGTAATAAACCATTAGATGTTTTGGGCAGTTTTGAGGCTAAAATAAAAGTTAATAACATAGAAAGTATTGCCACTTTTTATGTCGTAAAACATGGCTCAAAAAATCTTTTGGGAAAAGATACAGCAAAATTAGTAGGAGTTTTACGAATAGGTGTAGATGCTACTTCACAGGTCAATGCCATATCTGCCTTTCCAAAATTTAAAAACGTGTTAGTAAATATTCCCATTGATGATACTGTCAAGCCCATAATTCAATCATATCGAAGAATTCCAATACCTCTTGAAAATAAAGTTAACAAAAAAATTCAGGAGTTACTTGATTCCGATATTATTGAATTAGTGGATGGTCCTTCAAAATGGATCTCACCAATGGTACCAGTATTAAAGCCAAATGGTGAAGTAAGAATCTGCATTGATATGAGAAGGGCAAATATGGCAATATTAAGGGAAAATTACCCTTTACCAACTATGAACCAGTTAGTACCAAACTTCAGGAAAGCTAAAATATTTTCACGGTTGGATGTAAAAAACGCATTCCATCAAATCGAGATTAATGAGAGTTCGAGATATATAACCACCTTTATTTCTAACAAAGGTTTGTTTAGGTATACACGTCTTAATTTTGGGATTTCTTGTGCTCCAGAAATGTTCCAAAAAATCATGGAGAGAATCCTTTCACGCTGCGAGGGAACTACCAACTTCATTGATGACATTGTTATCTTTGGCCGAAATGAAACTGAGCATAATATACGTTTACAATGCACATTAAATATCTTAAAGGATAACAATGTCCTCTTAAATGAAAACAAATGCATATATAATATATCCGTAATTCAGTTTCTGGGGCACGAGTTATCACCAAAAGGCATTAAGCCTTTAGATAACTATATCGCTGTTATCAAAACTTTCCGTTCTCCTAAAACTACGCAAGAGTTGCAAAGCTTTTTGGGGTTAGTAAACTATGTTGGTAAATGGGTTGATAATCTGGCAACGCTCACTGAACCATTAAGAGAAATACTGCGACTTAAATTAGGAAAGAACGCTAACATTAGTAAGTTTTGGAAAACACAACAAGATATCGCCTTCCACAAACTAAAATATGCTTTATCCCACATTAAAACATTGGGGTATTATGACCTGAAGATAGAACTCAAGTGGTCGCTGATGCCAGCCCTGTCGGATTGGGGGCTGTTTTAATACAGTATGACTCCGAAGGTCCTAGAGTAATAGCATATGGCAATAAAAGTTTATCCGATTGCGAAAGACGATACTGTCAGACAGAGAAAGAGGCATTGGCCTTAGTTTGGGCAGTTGAACATTTCCACATTTACTTATTTGGAAAAAATGAATTTGAGCTGGTTACAGACCACAAACCATTAGAAATCATTTTCGGCGAAAAATCGAAGCCATGTGCTCGGATTGAAAGGTGGGTGCTCCGGCTACAGGCATACAACTTTAAGGTAATTTATAAACCAGGAAAATCAAACATAGCTGATTCACTTTCCAGACTCTGTGTTAATACTCTACACAGTAGCTCGTTTGATAACGAAGAGCATATTCAACAAATTGTAGAACACTCAAAGCCAGTAGCCGTATCATTACAAGATTTAAAAAATTACTCAAAAGCAGATAAGGAAATTAATAAGTAACTGGATGTATTCAAATCAGCCAGATGAGGAAATCAAGCATTTTCAACCATTCCGAGCTGAATTATGTTTTTACAATGACATTCTGTTACGAGGAAATAAAATCGTTATACCATTTAAGCTTAGAGAGGCTGTACTTAAAGCAGCCCATGAAGGGCATCCGGGAATCGTAGCTATGAAAAGTCGACTTCGTACTAAAGTTTGGTGGCCTAAGATAGATTCCGATGCCGAAAAATTAGTTCGAAACTGTAAAGGCTGTACATTAGTTTCTGCCCCAAGTAAGCCAAATCCCATGAAAAGGCGGGAACTGCCAATAGAAGCTTGGGTGGATGTCGCCGTGGATTTTCTAGGGCCATTGCCAAGTGGCCACTACATATTCGTCATAACAGACTACTTTAGTCGCTACAAAGAAAATAAACTTACTCCAAATTTTAGTCCAACTCCTCATACGGTTATCAAACAAAACTGTGGAGACGTTTGCGTCCAAAATGATGACACAGGGAAAGTGTATCGAAGAAATACTGTTCATTTAAAAAAGATGGATGGGGAATGGAAAGTGGTGGATAATCCTGATAGTAATAACGAACCTGAAAACTAAACTTAAGGTATAGTTAGTATTGTCAGTACAAGCCAGAAATTAAAATGTATAACTAGGATTATTGGTACAAGTTAGAAAGTAAATTAATAATTATTAGTACAAGTTGAAATGTTAATTTTTGGAAATTAAAATATATAGTTAGTGTTAGTACAAGTGGCAATTCAATAAATACATTGTTAGTAAAAGTTGAAACTTTAATTTTGTTGACAAAGAAGGGATGTAGTGTACTACTTCAAATGAATAATAAGTAGGTATAAACACCGATGACGAATACACTGTTTCGCTGAGTTACGTAAGTACTGAACGAAGTCAGTCGTGGTAAGACAGGGAACCAGTGAGCATCGCGAATGCGAGATAACGTTAATCCTTGTTTATAGTGTGATAATAGAAACTAGTGATAGTGTCCTGTGGTGGTATATAAAGGACACTACAGATATTGTTGAAATTTGGCAGTTTTATTTGCAGTATTAAGAGGCTAATTTAGTACTA
The DNA here is from genome assembly GCA_963991005.1 of Barypeithes pellucidus. Taxonomy (NCBI): domain Eukaryota; kingdom Metazoa; phylum Arthropoda; class Insecta; order Coleoptera; family Curculionidae; genus Barypeithes; species Barypeithes pellucidus. Next base: position 37,937,838 of record OZ022563.1, on the reverse strand, counting down.
AGTAGATTAAATTTATTGAGTCTAGTGGCGTCCCGGGCGGCACCTTAACGAATATTATTGAAAAAAAAAGGTAAGCCACTGGCTTCTTTGGAATTTTTATATTTTTCTCGGATTAAGCAACTAAAATACAACACTTTTGTCTCTTGAATTTTTTTCGTATCTTACTTTGTTTTCGAAAAAAAAAAATAAAAACCACTTTGCTACTTATTTTTATTTTTATTTATTTATACTTTATTCTTTAAACCACAGTAAACATGAAACAAAAGCTAATATTCTAGAAACAACTGTGTTGACTATTAACATTTAACGTCAATTTAATTTTTACATCTTCATTTGCGAAAATGACCTATCAAAATTTAAAAAAAATTGATATATCAGTTTATATTAAAAGTGGAAAAAACGAAGAAATGGCGCAAAATGTATATTTTGTCCGCTATCCGGAAAGACGGTAACCGTTTAAGAACATATTCCGAACATTTGCGATGATTCCCGTTATTTTTTACCTTATTCTGAATCTTTTATTTCGTTTCAAAGTAATAAAGTTTAAATAAATCGTCTAGGAAACCAATATCATTCATGGTGTGTTACATATTTGAAAGGAGAATTTAAAATAGCATGTTTTTAGACTAAAATATACAAGGTGTTCCATTTAAAAAAATAAGGTTAGGTCCGATAACTTTTTTACCTGACCCCGTATACTTATTCTGAAAACGGCAGATTATTCAGCAATCAATTTAAAGAAACTTCTCTATAAAACATTTTTCTGTATCTCTTTTATCTAAGAAAATATAGGGTAATTTTGAAATTGCCAATTTTTTGATTTTCCCCCGTATTTCTTAAGCGAGCGAAAATTTTCAAATTTTGATTTTACCATTTTAAGTTTGACCCAAAAAGAGCACATGACACCAACATTACTTTTTTGATAGCACCAACAATTACGGAGATACCCTATAAAAGTGTCGATAATGGGTTTGTTCGGGTTTGTTCCCGGGGGGACACCCTGTACATAATGATTTTTATAGTCTTTATGGGTCCGGTCTCAAATAGGCGTTCTGTTAAACAAAAAATTTATAATCTGTTCGGTTTGCATAATTTTTTATATATTATATAATATTTGTTGTTACCACGTGCTTGCTTTCTCTTTGGAAGATAGCAGTTGACTGACCAAAAACGCGCGAAAAATCGCATAAAGAAATCCTGAAATATAAATCGCCGCCTGAACCGCGATGTACATCGTGAAACGACTTGTACGGCAACTTTTTACTGTGTTGACCTTGATCAGTCTCTTAGCGCGTAGCGCGCCGCTCCACTATGTTTGTACTAAATCACCGCTTAACCGCGATGTACATCGTGAAATGACTCAAAGAGTTGCCATACGAGTTAAAAATATGTGACAAATTTTAAAGAGCTGCGTGCGTCGCCTCTTGGCGCGTAGCTCGCCGCTCCACTATGTTTGTACCCTAAGAATCACTGAGATACCCTATAAAAGTGTGGAAAATTGGACACCCTGTACTTTAACGCAAAAGCCAATATACATATTTGTCCGGTAGCAACTATACCTTTCCTAATTATTACGGAAGTTAGAATCTTCTCAAAGTTACTCTAATAGATTAAACTTACAGTAGTCATGCTATCTATTGCCTTGTGGTCCATCTCCAATTCAAGATCTTCCGACATATTCGAATCTGAATATTCCCCCACTACAGCAGCCAGCCCCTGCAACGCCAAGGCTGAATTACCGCTGTTTGCTAATTCTATAACATCGTCTATTTTGCTTCCCACTATGTTGTTTACTTCTTCACTCGATGCTGTATTAGTGAGATTCAGCATCTCTTTGACCTAGAAGCCAAATGTATGTTGCACATTTAATTACGGTAATAGGACACTCCCCGACAATAAATCCCGGACATAGAAAATGTAGTATTTTTTATAGTCCGGTAACTTATTTAATTGTTGTCCGATTTTGGTGAAATTTTTAGTAAACTGTAGACTTGTATCTTGGGATGATATCCTGAATTTTTGTCTTCAAAAACTGATGTCTGATCATTATATAGGCAGAAAAAAGGTACTAAAAGATAAACTTTTTAATTTTCCTTAATTTCTTAACGCCCTATGGAAAAATTGAATATGTTATTTATTATTGTGTTTTATAACTCGACGATAATAAATAACTAAATGTTGAAAATATTGTATTCAATTACTGCTGATATTAGATAATATAAAAATTTGATTGTGTTATAACAATTAATTTTTTTAACATAAATGAAGATGAAGACAACAGTGTACGTATACGGTCTGAAAACGGTTTAATTAAAACTTTTGACCCGCTAATTTTTTTTATAAAATTTTGGTTTGGCTTATAGGGGAAGGTATAGTTGTTGCAGAATTATACCGTTGATTCTTACTGCCATAAATAAACTACCTGATTAAACCCTATTGTATACGCCTGAGCCTCTTCAAAGCTCAATAAATGGGATCAGGGCCGGCTTGAAAATGTATACCACACTACATGATTTATTTTTATAATTTAAAATAAATTGATAGGTATTTTTAGTTTTAGGTACCTATAATAATTGTAAAATAATGATAATAATTAATGAGAATTGAAAATAATATAATTTAAAAGTATAACTATTAGGATAACAAGTACAATAAAAAATAATTAAATTCTAAGAAACTATTGATAATTTATTAAAAATTTAACTCTGTGTCAGTATCACTATCTTCATCTAAGCCTAAACTTATAATTAAGGGTTGAACATTTGTAATCATACAATTGTAAGAATTTTCTACCTTAAGTACATGCTGTACACAGTTTTTCCAGCTGTCTGCAGAAATTTTTCTTACTTCGTTTTTAATTAATTCTACTACAGATGCATTTAATGTAGGAGAAATATTATTTCTCCTAATATTGGATTTTAATTGGTGCCATATTAGCTCAATAGAATTGAATATACAATAGTACGGAGGAAGACACAGCACTGTATGCCCATTTTCTGCTGCAAGTTTGTCACACTCGTATTCCTTATTTATTTTAAAAGCTTTTAATACTTCTAGCAGTTCTCGTTTTTTGTAAATTTCTTCAAAATATAAATCATTTTCAATCATAAAATTTTAAATTTCTGCTTTTGTATTATTAGAATTGGGAATGATTTTTGCTTGCCGACTATGATAACTAGCATTGTCCATTACAATGACGCTATTTACAGATATATTGTTAAGGAGTTTATGTTTAAACCAATGTTCAAAAAGTTGTGCGTCGGTATCGTGATGGTAATCTAAAGAAGAATCTGCTATGTTTTTAGCTGAAAGCAGCAGACAATTTGAAACAAACCCGTTCTCTGAACCAGCATGTAATATTTTGATTCTTTTGCCTTTGTTTGATGGTGCCTTGGTTTGACATTTTTTGGAAGAATCATCCCAGCCTTTTCTTGGAGTGTCATGCGTATCGAACCATGTTTCGTCAAGGTAAATAATTGGACGATCTTCTTCTCTAAATTATTTAACAGCTGTTAAATATTTAAGTCTCCATTCCCGACACTTGAAGATGCCCCCCTATCAGCACAATTCCAAGGACGCCACATTCTACTAAAAATTACTCGCCGGAAAACCACTAAAGATTAAAATTATTAAAAATCACTTTGTATTTATATATGCATCAGGCATAGGTATAAATTGAATTTGTATACCTGGTCCTGGTCCGGCTCGAAAAGGTTTTATAATTTGGGAATTCCTTATTTATTTTATGGTCGAATAGATAATGGGGTTTTATTGCAGTCAAGAGATCAACGATATAATTCTGCAAAAACTATAAACTAGTTTTTGACGGAAGAATGCTAGTACTAACTGTCAAAATGGCGGATGGGCGCCATCTCGGCAAAGAAAATTAAATCGGAAAAGGGGTCTTGCGATACATTATTTTGAAGGTACTATCGAGTACTTTACGATGTCAGAATATTGCTTCTCTATACACCACGAAAACCAAATGGCGCCGTTTTAAAAATTACATAGTTTGTATTTTTTTATTATCGACTTAGCAAAACAAATAAGCTTGGCATGGACTCAGGCAGCTACACTTTCTTGCATATTTCGTGGTGCTCAAATTGCAAATGGCGGATGGGCGACATCTTGATAAAAAAAAGGGGAATAGGGAGTGGTGTCTTGCGATACATCATTTTAAAAGTCCTATCGGGTACTTTACTGTTCCAGAATATTGTGTGCCTATTCTTACACAAAAAAAATGTCTACTTTTTGAAAAATGATATATACTATTTTTTTCTTCTGCTATTTTAGTTTAGATTTTACAACTTTGTTGAAAATCAATTTATCAGCTCGCTGATACTCACTGCTTTAGGACAAGTTGTAAAAACTAAACTAAAATAGCAAGAGAAATAAAATAATAAATATTATTTTTTAAAAGCCGCCATATTAATTTGGGTATACTTAAATCGGGACACACAATCGGGGATAATAAAAAAAATAACAACTATTCCATTTTTAAAACGCCGGCATTTTGTTCTCGTTGCGAATACAGAATATCATTCTGGCAATACTCGATAGTACCTTCAAAATGATGTATGGCAAGACCCCTCATCGTATTTAATTTACTTTACCAAGATGGCGCCCATTCGCCATTTTGACAGTTCTTACTGTTATTCTTCCATTCAAAACTATTCTACCTTCCCAATATGACACACCCAAATTTTGTAAAAAAAAAATTGAGGGTCAAAAGTTATTAAGCCGTTTCCAGACTATATGCACACACTGTATACAGATTACCTCAACTGTGGCAGTGGCACTTTGAGTGTATCCACTTTTGTTCTCAATCATTTCTATTCTCACTGAAGCTCCGGCTGGTAGATAGAATGCTTCATTTTCTAAATTATTAGTCTTGGTCAGGAGTACAGCTAAAATGATATAGCAATGTGAGAACTGATAGCATAAAGGCTGGTCTATATGTCGGCGTCAATTAGTGAAATCAGTCATTCCCTGAAATGCCTAGTCATTTCACGTATTGCCGACAAATTGCGTAACTGTACGTTTGATACACCGCTTGCCTAAGAGTATCAGGCATTCCCTGTAATGATGGAATTCTTTCAGTCAAACGCTGTACTTAACTAAATGATTTAAGTTACCCTGTTTGCCGGTTTTGGTCAATCATTGTAATTACGACAGTGTTGCCAGTAATGCATGAAAATAAGGTATTTTACATATTAAAAGGTTTGTAAATAACTGATTATTATTAGGAATTTCCTTCAAATTGGATGTCTTGAAATATGATGTATGTAGGTATTATCATAAACTCATATTTATTATCAGCACAGCTGAACGGGTAGAAATTATTTTCATTTATGGTTCCCAGGATCAATGTTTTTAAGAACAGCTCAACGTTTTAACGAAAGGCATCCAGGTCAAAATGTAAGCCCGGAGTATGTTCGCAAACTAGTAGCCAAATTTAAAGAAACTGGTTCTGTCGCGAATATAAAGAGAAATCAACCGAGACCAGCCGACGAAGCAGCGCAAATTGAAATTCTGAGGCAGTTTGCAATGAATTCTACTTTATCAACTCGTCAAGCAGCTGTGGCAACTGGATTATCTCGTGAATCAATAAGAAAGGTATTTAAAGTTCATAAGTTTTATCCCTATAAACTGCACATACTGCAAGAACTTGGTGACAGTTTTGTGAAATAATGACAGATAGAATTACGGCAGAACCTCGACTAGTTAAAACTATTTGCTTCAGTGATGAGTGTACCTTTTATTTAAATGGGCATATTAATAAGCAAAACTGTCGTTACTGGAATGACGAGAACCCCCAAGTATTTAGAGAAGGGCATACCCAGTACCCCCAGAAATTTAATGTTTGGGCTGGTATATTGGGAGATGGTATTATCGGCCCAATATTTATACAGGGAAATTTAAATGGCGATAGGTATGCTGAAATGCTACAGAGGTCTATCGAACCACTAATAGTGCGAGAATTAGAAAATCAGAGGGACATACTCGGAAATTTATCTTTAGAAGAACGCTTACTACATTTCCAATAGGATGGAGCACGTCCGCATTATGTAGTTCCCGTTAGGCAGTGGTTGGATGATAATTATCCCAACCAGTGAATTGGAAGAAGAGGTCCTGTTGAATGGCCACCTAGATCCCCGGACCTAACACCTCTTGACTTCTTTTTGTGGGGTCACCTAAAATCTGTGGTTTTTAAAACGCAACCTTAGTAACTAGAGCAACTTCAGCATAGAATAGTTCAGGAATGCCGTGCTATATCCAGAGAAATCTTTGCAAATGTACGTGAAGAATTTGAAAGTAGGCTTTATTATTGTCTTTAAAACAACGGAAATCATTTTGAACATTTAATTAACTAATAATAAAAAATTTCAAAATTGTCTTTTCATTTATTGTGTTCCTTAATAAACAGAGAAGAATTTCTTGAAATGTACCTTTATATGGTACCATTGGAAAGCATTTTTCAAGAGCTTCAAAATGATGTATCACTCGACCCCCTTTCTATTTAAGATTTTAAGGGTTTATCTCACCCTGTCAAAAGGGTTGCAGATAGGGGTGGGCTAATACGCTTGTTTTTGTTCCCCCTTCGTTTTATAGTAACTGTTTTTTGCGTTTTTTTCTTCAGTTTTTCGTTTCTAATATATGGCAATTTCAAGTTTTTAAATTGTCACCCTGTATGCTTTAATAATATAATTAAGGTTTTAATAAGCTTGTTAAAAATGTATAATACTTTATTTTTAGTCTTCGAATTTACGTTTTTTAAAAATATTCAATTTTTTTTAATAGGCAATGATATGATGGATATTTAAAAAAAGAAACAGAAGAACACAGTCAGTTGTGTCATAACGAAAAATTCCTTTGTTTCTGTCCGAATATTCAGGTTCTCTATAGATAGAAAGGCAGTGTATTTCAATGGTAAATAAAAGCCATTTTGTAGTATGTAATTTCTAAAATTTCTTAAATACTTGTAGATATCTAGAAACACGACAGCCGGATAAAATAATTTTTCAAAGGATAAAATCAAATTTAATTGAACAAGGTTCTGAACCTCGGCCTAAAATCTACCATAAGGGAAATCGTGAGACTCATGAAATAAATGTCCGGTTGTTTCAATGAGAGACATTCTAAATAGCGAACAATTTGAGAAGTATTTATGAGAAAGTTCCGTAAACGTTTCTTAGGTATATTTAATCGCACTAGTAATTGTTTTTTTTAATATCTGTCATGGCCTACTCAAAAAATTGTATTTATTTCTTAAAAAACGTATATTTGGGGCATAATACTAAGACTACAAATAAAGTATTTTATATTTCTGAGAAGCTTGTAAAAACTGGGTTTCAATATTAAAAAAGATATAGGGTGACACATTTAAAAACAAATTGTTTTTTTTAAACTATTCAACGTAGAATAAATCTGAGATAAATGTAAAGGAAACATTTTATTTCTTACACATCTCAAGCTTTCGTACATTATTAGAATAGAAAAAAACTTTCATTAAAACGTTACATCCGCTATTGTCTATAAAAGTGGAATAGTGTTTCTGTCACTTGACATAGATATTTAGCAGTGGCGGTTCTTCCACAGGAGCACATGCGCACGTGCACCCCCAAAACGAATAAAAAATATAAATTTATATTCATTGAATATTATTTATCGTATAAAGTCCGATCCTCCGTAATATTTTATCGTACCGTCAAACCAAACTGTATATTATAAGTTTAAGGGTAAATCTAGGGACTTCATTAGAAAGTTTCAAAATTAAATATACGAAAAAAATAACTGGATTTGTGGATGCAGCACAACTAACCGTTTTTCTTTCCTGTTGTTTAGTCACGGCGTTGCGGAACCTGCCTGGACAAAAAATGGAATAGCCGACTGATATTTGGTGCGATATAACAAATATATCAATTTAAAAACTTCCTACCCTTAAAATCATGCTTCCAGTAAATTCATAAAATTAAAAATCGGAAAGACACGTTGATGAGCCCAGGGTTACTATTCCGCTGGACTATCGTGGGGGGTGTTCCGGTCAATCCGTAGGTATAGTTCGCTGGTTCAATAGCTAATGTGAAAGTCAAGAAAAACACTTCGTGTATGGCTAAAAGATATCTATTTTCTTCACTTAAGTTTTCTTACAACGAATGTGTTCGGCGTGCAAATGGAACACCTGTCATGAAGAGTCGATCACTTTATGATGGTCGGGTAATAAACGGTAAATTACTTTAAGATAAAAAAAGAGTCACTGATTGCGGCCACCTTAGTGAAAACTGATCTACCTTTTACCGCCACCTTAATTCTCGATAGCCGGTGCACGTCCGCGGGTCTAGAACAGTAATGAATTTTAATGGGTGTAAAGTGCGCCAAACGACCGAGAGAAATCTCAGGCAGGGGAAAAGGTTGACCAATCAGAATAAGGCGACGCTCCGCTTGCAAGATCGAGGGTAGCGGGGGTGTGTAGTTTCTAAGAATTGAATGCCGTATATGGAAATGGGTGAGAGATTTATTGAATTGTGCGTTTTAAAACACGTTAAAATTACTCGGTAGTTTTAAATGCTAAGGATAGTTGAATAATATTTGATGTTTTCGTCGAGACCTAATTTCGGAGAAATATGGTACAGTTTCGCATAAAAACACTTGACATCGACAGACTTGGAGATGTTTTGTTTTTAGATGCAATTATGGTCGTTATGTTAGTAATCGTTAGAGGCGATATTCGCGTGAACTTACATTATTAAAGTATTGATTTTTCTAGAATTATATTAATATTTTTCAGTCTGGGTTGAAATTAGGTATCGGAAACGAAAGTTAATATTGGTAGACAACAAAGAATGCGCTTACGAACGGGTTTTGATATTAAATTGTATTATTTAGACCATCGGTATGACGTAATATTTAGCTTGTTAGATATTGCTAGGACGTGTATTTTATCTGAATTTTATTATAAAACTGAATATTTACAGGATTAACGGACATCAAGAGCAAGTCCCCAACACACGTAATTTTTACTGTGAAGGGACATGCTTTTAAAGAATAGTTGCAGCCTTTGTGGTTTAACCCCCTAGGAGGGGTATATGATGCCCTTAAAATATTAAATGCATTATACCTTTTTCATCCTTCAAGGAATATATTTCAAAAGTATTGTCTCCTGGAAAATAGGTACATTCAGCTTGAAATCCTGTATGGAAAGCTGTGCCCGAGGTCGGCTTAATGGTACAGTTTCTTAGAGGTGGGGGTAGTTTCGTATCTAGTGTGAACTCACTCGATAACGATACATGTGTATCTCCTATAAGAATTACAACATTAGGATTACAAATCATCCCTTTTCTATGCTTATGAAAAAATATTTAGAATAATTATTTGCATAAGCCTTATTCAGGTGGTGTCCTCGGAATATTTACATGTTAAAGGCACCGAACAAGCTAGTACACTTTCATTATTATTACAATACGTAAAGCTCCGACGAATTTCTACTTAGATTGTATGGTACTGCTGAAAGATTGGTCTAAAAGGTGTATATTATTATTACCAACTATACAGAGCGTTTCACAATTGAATGTTTATCCTAAAGTTCGAAACTACTTGGATGATTCTGAATGAAATTATGGGAAGAATATATGGGTTATTCTTTTACAAACTGCACGCTGTATAACCGTGACATTTTAGAATCGTCTGAAATTTTTGTTACCACTTTTATACATAAAATTATTTGACAAGTATTGCAGGATTTTGTTAAAAAAAAAATTTTTCCGAAAATATCCACACAAGAATTTTTGATAATTTGCTGGATTTTCTCCAATCTTCTCATATTTGAAATTTAATATCTCCAGTGGTACTGATCGGATCAATATCGGTATTTTTTATTTCACACGCTAAGTAGCTTTCGTAGTGTATGAGAAAAAAATTGTCATCGTGAACAAAATAATTCATAACAATTTAACTGTTTCAATGGTTTTAACATGCTCTTAACCCTTCTTAAATTAATTTAAAAAAAAACTGTTTTGTTCTTTATCGTCTTATCTACAAAATCTATTTTACGAAAAAGTGGTAACTCTTTTAGTTGGGAAGTTATTAAATATTTTCAATCGCAAGTCACGGAGAGCGCGGGGAATGGACAAACGTGACGCGACGGGTCGAGGCGTGGACAATCGAGCTCGGTGCAGTGTAAATCATTAATATCTTTTTTATAGAATGAGTATAATAATATGTGTCTACAGCTTGTCGTTTCGTTCTGCGGCTACCAAAACTATTTAAAGAATGCAGACGAAATATTATCGATGTTGTCAAAGTACTTACCAAAAATCTAGTAGGTTTTATGAAATTTATTATTTATACCTCCTTTGAATACAAAAATTAACCTAATCGTTAAAAAGTTAGAAAATATTATTATTCAGACTGAAAAACTGATAGGTATTTTGAGTTTTAAGTAATATGTTCACACCTGCTTAATTTTAATTGCCGGACAAAATTAAAATATTAATTGAATTATCTATTTCCTAGCAAATCTGACAACATGTGAATATCCATTTACTCCAAACATTTAGTCGATTAATAGGATAACTTCCGCCTCTATTTTGTTTCACGGCATTAAACAGAGATGAAAATATAATATGCGATTGATTTGGACACGCCTCCGCAGACATTCGCCAGATACATGGCACTGCCCAAACACGCTTGATTTTTGACCAGCGACAGCGCGTTGTGGATGTTACACGTATAGTATAATTAATAGGGCAAATAGTAAAAAAATTATTTTCCATATGGAAAAGACGCTTTGCATAAACTTTTAAAAGCCAATGGGTTTTATTTTCGCAAATGCCAAAATAAACGAAAATTGTTGGTTGAAAAACCAAATATTTTACATATGAGATATAGGTATGTGGTATTAGGAAATTTGACCTTTTTGAACTTGTAAAATTGCACAAGCCTCGAGGTGATAAAAAAAGCTATGTCATTGACAATATCATAAAACAAGCTGGCCATATTCCCCTTATAACTCCCCCCTACATGTGTGAGCTAAACCCAATTGAGTTGGCATGGGCTCAAGTCAAAAGGTACATACGGAACCTAAACACATCAGGGGATTTCAGTTTAACCAAGCTGAAAGAGGTCTTAGATGAGGCCATAAGGTCAGTTACACCATCTAACTGGGAGAAATTTTGCCAGCATGTTATTAGTATTGAAAATAAATTTTGGGAGACAGATTACATTATGAAAGAAATAGAACCCAGCATAATTACACTCGGCAATGATGACATTGAGTCCGACTCTGAAGATAGTGAGTCTGATAGTGAAGACGATAACGACATAGAGTAGAGATCAATGATTATATCTTTTTTTTTGTTATTTTATACCTACTTTATGACGTTGAAATTTGGGAGTTTCTCAGAAATAAATTGTTGCATTCCTGCATAGCCGCAGATCCAAACGACAAGCTATAGTGTCAATGCACTTAAGTTAATTAATTGATAGTCTCAATAAAGATGATATTGATGAGAAAGCAGTATCGCTTACTAAACAGTTGAAGAGTGTGCGCACTCGCATTATACATCATATCGATTTAACAGTCAGCCGACATTTTAATTGAAAGGGAATCGCGCAGCGCATCAAACTTTTTTGATCGAACGATGTAGAATCATCAGGTGTGTGCCTTCCACTAATATTCATAAGAATTAAGCAACCGACTAAAGTATATATTTAAGAACTATTTAAACAAAATAATTTACCTTGTGATTCAACGCTAACGGTATATACTTCATTTATCTCCAGAGTATCAGCATTTATATAACACGTGTCCCCTTTTCTACTTGGATATTTTAACTTATTGTAATCAATATCGGAATTTTGTGCTAAAAAGGAAAACGATGTCAGTATACAACGTGTCCAAAGTAAGAAAGGCCAGTACAGGGATCTCGGAAACCATAAGAGATACGAAGACAAGTAAATTGCACTTTTACATTGCCACTTTTTCCGCTCTATCTAACAGCGTTAATTGTTTTGAAATCCGACGAGTCGTCTTCGAAGGACAATTAACAACTTTCTTTTTTTAAATACGGTCCTGTTTTTGCAATATAAAAGTGCAATTTACTTTAGAATTCGATCTCAAAAAACCCAGGAAACGATAGAACGATTTTTCAGAATTTCGGGTTTTCCAGATATCTCCGGAACTACTCGGAATTCTAAAACTTTCTAAACGGCATATTATTAGGCACGTATATGCGCAACTTTACCTCCATCTAACCGACTTCGTATCTCTTACGGTTTCCGAGATCCCTGTACTGGCCCTCCTTATCTTGGACATGTTGTATACAGTTGGGTCAGGGAAAGGATGAACGTGCATCATGACTTTACATTTAACGTTTTTCTATGGAAACGAAAAACAATTCCAGTGTATTAGACGAAAAAGGCAATGTTAATATATTGACATGTCATTATTGACATTTATATTTTTTAAGTTAAATTTTTACCTTTCACGAATTTTATACTTCCTTATATTGAGATTTGTTTCCAAATAAAAATATTTTATGACTAGTACTTCCATCAACCTTACAACTCTTTATCCATGCATACGAATAAGCTTAACACTAGAGCGAACGTTATTTCTTGCCAATTCGTCCATTTTGATCGGGTTTAATCGGGTTTTGTAGAAAGTTTATAACGTTTTAATCTATTGATAAAATTTTCTAATGAGCACAATATTGAAAGAACAAAAGTGTTTATACATTTGTCCCGTTTCATTTTAAGTACCTCATTCATAGGTATCTGGACAGCATTATCACATTTTCATTTGCAGCAAACTACGGGGTAAATGTGATATACGTGTGTATATAGGGTGTCCCATAACTAATGGTACACAGGAAAACTGCAGATTCCTTGGGTAAAAATACTGCGATTTGGCCATACTTAGCTTAGTTCAATAGCTGGTAATAACCGAGATACAGGGTGTCCAAGTAAAAATTTAATTTTCTATTTTCCTAAATAACTTATTTCTGAATCAATATTTTTGCACAAAATTTTGTGACTAGAATTTTTTTGGGGAAAGGAATTTGAATTTGTTAATAATTTTGATGTAGATTGTAGGGGGCGCTCTCTGCGGTACTCTGGATACATAAAAAGAACTTTTTTTGTGCCTTAGTATAATTATATTTTATTAGTTTTTCCGTCATTTTTAAGCAATAAAGGTATACTTTGTAAATGTCGCTCCGAGTAACCGCTTTCGAGATATTTTCAATTACAATTTCCAATGCGCCCGTTTAAATTTTGAGTTGTAAATGTGAAATTTGTCACAGTAGGCTTTGGTAAAAACAAATACAATGAAAGCACTTTGAAACCTCATTTCTGTCAAAGTTTATTTTCATTTGTCAGCGTTGTGGGTGTTTTTAAGGAGTTTTTGAAGATACTGTTATCAAAAATTAAACTAAAAATGCCGCGACATAACTGTTTTCTAACGGAGAAATGCGAGACATGGGATGTTTATACGCACAAGAAAATTTTAACAGGCGCGGGGCACATCGGCGGTATTTGGAAATGTATCCAAATAAAAGGCAGCCAGATTTTAAAATTTTTAGAAGGCTATAGACAGACTGGAAGAAACAGGATCCTCCACTATTACGTTTTGGACGCAAGGATCCTGTTTCCCCAGTCTGTCGTATAGGCTTCTAAAAATTATAAAATCTGGCTGCCTTTTATTTGGATACATTTCCAAATACCGCCGATGTGCCCCGCGTCTGTTAAAATTTTCTTGTGCGTATAAACATACCATGTCTCGCATTTCTCCGTTAGAAAACAGTTATGTCGCGGCATTTTTAGTTTAATTTTTGATAACAGTATCTTCAAAAACTCCTTAAAAACAACCACAATGCTGACAAATGAAAATAAACTTTGACAGAAATGAGGTTTCAAAGTGCTTTCATTGTATTTGTTTTTACAAAAGCCTACTGTGACAAATTTCACATTTACAAATCAAAATTTAAACGGGCGCATTAAAAATTGTAATTGAAAATATCTCGAAAACGGTTACTCGGAGCGACATTTACAAAGTATACCTTTATTGCTTAAAAATGACGGAAAACTAATATTTTTAATAAAAATATAATTATACTAAGGCACAAATAAGTTACATTTCTTTTTATGTACCCAGAGTACCGCAGAGAGCGCCCCCTACAATCTACATTAAAATTATTAACAAATCCACATTCCTTTCCCAAAAAAAAACCCTAGTCACAAAATTTTGTGCAAAAATATTGATTCAGAAATAAGTTATTTAGGAAAATAGAAAACTAAATTTTTACTTGGACACCCTGTATCTCGGTTATTACCAGCTATTGAACTAAACTAAGTATGGCCAAATCGCAGTATTTTTACCCAAGAAATCTGCAGTTTTCCTGTGTACCATTAGTTATGGGACACCCTGTATACGTATGTGACAGGGTTTTAATAAAATGAGCTGACATATTTCAAAAAAGAACTGAAAAGATATCAGTCTTAGAATCAATTCAGAACGGGTTTTGAAGCATTTGGTATCTTCTTAACTTCTTTTGTTCCAATAAAAGTGTAAGTATGATTTATCCTTTTGTTCGAGAACTATTCCGAAACTATATCACCTTATTTAGAATCAATTCAGAACGAGTTTTGAAGCAGTTATTATGTTATTAGTTTTTTTTGTTTTTTTTTTTGGTCCATAGAAGTGTACAATTTATTATTATATTCGGGTTTGTTCGTCAATCAATTCAGCACGCAATCAGTTCTTAGAAGAACTATTATTTTTTAAAAATTTTCTTTCCTGTAAGTAGTGTTAAATATTGTATATTTAGTTAAAACATTTTATTTTGTTTGAATAATCTATAACAACCAGTGTTGGGAACCGGAAGTCCCATTGCTAGAAACAATCATTTCATATCTAAAGTTAAGTTTCTATGAAAGTATTTTGAAAATCTCAATTGTATTCCAAAGATAACGAAACATTTTCTTGGGATGTTTTATAAGCAATTGCAAAGCCTTTCTCAATAAATATTATTATATTTTAAAGAATAAATCATATTTGAATTGATATAGTTACAATAAAATTAAAAATACGTAGGTACCTATAATGCATTTTATCGGGTAATTCCGTAACGGTAAGTGCCATCAAAAAATTAATGTAGGTGTCATGTGCTCTTTTTCGGTCAATCTTAAAATGGTAAAATCAAAATTCGAAAATTTTCGCTCGCTTAAGAGATACGGGGGAAAATCAAAAAATTGACAATTTCAAAATTACCCTATATTTTCTTAGCTAAAAGAAATACAGAAAAATGTTTTATACAGAAGTTTATTGATAATGATTGTTGAATAATCTGCCGTTTTCAGAATAAGGATACGGGGTCAGGTAAGAAAGTTATCGGACCTAACCACATTTTTTTAAACATCCTGTATATTTTAATATAAAAAGATAGTATTTTAATTATCCTCTCAAATATATAACACAACATGGATGATATTGGTATCCTAGGCGATTTATTTAACTTTATTACTTTAAACCACAGTAGGCCATGAAACAAAAGCTAATATCCTAGAGACAACTATGTTGACATTCTAGTTGTTATTAACATTTAACGTCAAATTCATTTTTACATATTCATTTGTGAAAATGACTTATTAACATTTTGAAAAATTTAATATGATATCTATAATCCATGTGTTATAAATGTGAAAAGAGAGTTTAAAATCTTTTTAGATTAAAATATACAGGGTATTTCATTTAAAAAAGTTAGGTTAGGTCCGACTTTCTTACCTGACCCCGTATACTTATTATGAAAACGGCAGATTATTCAACAATCATTATAAATAAACTTCTGTATAAACTATTTCTCTGTATCTCTTTTAACTAAGAAAATATGGGTTATTTTAAAAATTGCCAATTTATTGATTTTCCCCCGTATCTCTTAAGCGACTTAAATAACTCGAACACCCAAAGTTGTTTTTAAAAAAAACAATTTATTATTTAAATTTTACAATTTAAAGACATCGACTGTTAAGAACAGAATCTGACCAAAGAGTAATCTTAATAACTAAAATAAAGTCGCATCTCGGCATGAAATGCCAGTCAAGGCTTCTAGGAATGATGAGCCTGGGAACTGCTGAGCGTGTGGATTCTGTGTATGTAACTCCTCCCTTCCTAAGCTGTCAAAATAGGGGACTGATTTTGAAAGTTATCAATTTCTTCTGTTTTTCTGGGTTGATTGGTTTTTTTCTTAAACCATTGGGTAAAGTATTGCCTCTTCTTAACCAGAATCCATAATAATAGAACCAGTAAGAGGAATGTCAATAGGCTGTAAGTGATTGGGCCTTCGGTTGATTGATTGATTTCTTGTATTGGTGATAATTGATTAGTTAAGTCCTTTAGTCGGTACATTTCTTCGAAATTTATTTCGGTGTAAGTTGGTGTTCGGTACAACTGAGTTGTGTTCATTGTGGTTAATTCGACAGTCGGTAGTAATAGCGGTTTTCCATGTTGTAGTCTGACGTCATGGATAAATTTCTTGTTTTTATATTGAATACTGCAGGAATTCGGGATGTTAATCAACGTTGGATATTCGATTTCTAAATATTGATCGACTTTACATTGTGCAAAAATTATTTCCTTTTTTGATGGTAGGACAAGAATTTCTTTCGGTGTAACTTGTTCCAGGATTGATTCTTTCATGATTTCACAACCATTGGTGGAGTTGCTTTCCATTAGCTGAAGGGTACAACTGTCTGGTGGATAGAATTTCTCAATGCAGTAGTAAGTTTCCTCCAATGATGGACAAGTGTTTTCTTCGAACTGGACTTCTTTAAGGGTTTGTGCCAAATAAGGGTATTTTGGGATAAAAACTTTACCTTTTTGGATCACAGGATATAAATGGGAAAAGGTATAGGTTTCAGGCTTAATGATAGGTACATGTATAGCAAAAATTAATGTTGTTTTTGAGAAAGTGACTTGAGTGCCAAAAATTTGATAATATTATGAAAGAACATTTTTGAAATTTGGAATCTGATTTTCACTATATATCGTTTTCAAATAGTTAATCATTTGTTCTAGCTCATAACTGGATATTATGGAGTTATGCAGCGTATTTAACTTAGCAAACATTATTGCATCCTCTAGGTTGTCGATGAAAGTAATTAAATTTTGACAATCTAGATTTATCTGAGATATGACACCTTGAAATGTGATATAATTATTCAAGTCATTAATAGAGTTTTGTACTATTTCCTGAAAAATACTTAAACTACGTTCCAGTTCTTTCTGATTTTTATTGAGAGTTGATATTGTCTTATTGTAGTTGTCAATCAAATTTTTTGATAAGGACATTTGTAAATTAAGCTCTTTTATTACATTTTTCTGGTCTTGTCTTAGGTCTAAGATTGCTTCGTTGTAACGTTTACCATCGTCAGCATCTAAAGTATCAAAAAGCCATTTAGAGGTTTTACCGACTAGATTTTTGTTTCGTATATGTGGGTGTAAATTTTCTAGTTTTTCTTGTATAACTTGCATAAGAAATTCGGTACGTAAAATATAACTTTCGAATAATCCTTTGTAAGAAATTGGATCGGTTGCTTTTTTGGACCTAATGTTTCCTTTTTTATTAAGAAAGTATTGTTGAACATTTTTCAGTTGTGTTATTATTGTTTCTAAATCTATATAGTGCAAAAAGGTATGTTTATTATATATAATTTTTGCATTTCCAAGTTGGATTGGTAAAATAGGATTTTTTATTGTTGTTAGTTGTACGTCTGTCTGATCATTTAAAGTTTCAATATCCTGTAAAAATTTTGTACATTGCACTAATTTGAATGACGAATTTTTTAAGATATTTTGGAGTGTAGTTACAAAATTTTGGGCTAGTATCGGGTTCCTAAAATATACTGCGTATACTTGTTTTGGTTCAATAAACTCTTTTAAAATTTGGACAAAATGGGGTGTTGGGTTTCTACTAGATACAGATATGTAGAGTCGCGTATTTTGAAATATTTTGTCAAATTTACATTGAATTTTTTCTATGTCACCCTCGGTTATTACCCACTGATTTTTAAATGTATTTAGGGATTTTTCCGATATTGGTATATTAAGGATCGGTTCTTCTAATGACGTATGTACAGTTTGTGAGTCTTCTGTAAGATTTTGGTTTTGAGAAGTACTGGGGGGTGCAATTTGAATATCTGAAATAATATTAATTCGGGGTTGCTCAACTATAGGTTGGAATATCTCTTGAATAGCTGACTCATCGATATGCGGAAGTGAGTCTACATTGTGTAAGTGTTCCTCGACTGTAATGTCTATTTCTACAGGGTTATTACTTATAGATTGTGTCTCTAGTGCATTTAGATCGGTATTAATCGGGTATCGATAGGACTTAGTATGAATGGAAATTGCGTCTGTTGTTTTTCTTGTATGTTTTATTTTTGACATAAAAGTTAGTTTATCTCTCGGTTTTAGAAAAATATCTGAATATTCATTGCATAATGTTTTTATTGCCGATTTTTCTTCTTTATTTATATGTTCCGTACGAATTAATTTTTCGCTTTCCGAAATATTTTTGTCATTTTTAAAATTATTTTTATTGCTATTAAAATTTTCCATAGTATAGATCTCGTATAGATTTGATTCGAACGTTTCTACAGGAATAGGTTCGGATAGTGTCACTGAGATTGCTTTGTCGGTATGGTTTTGAACTTCTAGAGGTGCAAAGCCATTTTTCGAGACCGTCAAAATTTGGGGTATAAATAAGTTATTAATTTTGCCGGGTTTTGTTAAGATTTCACCGTTATAGACACTTACAGGGATGTTTTTTATAATTTTCTCATGAGGGTTTACCGAAAATGAAAAATTTACTTCTGTAGGTTCTCTATATTCAAACGGAATTTGAGTGTTTGGTCCAATCAATTTTTTATTTGCTAGATCAATATTTAACTTCATTTGTATTAAATCTGAAAGTCCTAAAATACCATCGAAGTAGTCATTAAAATCAAAAAGAATAAAATTAATTTTATGATTACTACTGAATTCTGTGAAAGCTGGTATTGAGGCCTGAAATTGCGTTGTTTGGCTTCCAAGAGCTGTTTTGATTGTATTATTTGATTTATAAATGCAATCTGGATAAAAATTTTCTACGATAGATGGTTTTAATATTGATCGCGAGCTACCGGTGTCAATTAGTAATTTAATATTAGGGTTTTTTATTTTTACGTAAGGTAGTGTATTATTTGAGGAAATATTAATTTCTATCAAAGTTGCTGGTTTTCTGGGCACGTTTCCTGAAAATTTTCGGTTGTATGTTCGTCTGTTCCGTCAGGGTTGTTCTGATTAATAAATTCAGATTGATCATTATCCTCTATAACTTCGTTCTCGTTGGAATAAGACGTAGTTGGGTCATAGTGGTAATATGAATCGGTAAATGGTATCGCTATACCTTGTTCTGCGCTGTCATCAACTTCGTTTGAATAAAGCTCTTCAAAAACAAGATTAGGTTTTTGATATAGTGGGTGTCTAAAATTCTGGTTTTGGAAATTTTTGTTCTGAAAGTTTTGATTTTGTAAATTTTGGTTCTGAAAGTTTTGATTTGGAATATTTCTGTTTGTAGCAACAGAAGGATTACGAGAGGTTGTTGACATAGGGGTTGGTTTCGGCAATTGGTTTTGTGGTATTTGATTTGGTCTGAATACATTTTGCGGGGGTCCAAATACCTGTCTGTTTGTCGGGAATTTTCGCGGCTGTACCGGTCTGGGTTGTATGTTAATTGGTTGACTAGTCCACGCAGGTTTTGAATAAAATTGTTTATTCGGATAATTTTGGAAAAACTGTGGTCTTTGACCTGATATATTTTGATATTGATTAGGAACGAAATTTGGTAAATTTTGGGAAAAATTTGGTTTATGCATTGGCGTTAAATTTATTTTTTGATTAGGTCTTTGTTGATTGTTTCCGTACAATTTTTCAAAATTTTCATATTCTTTAATGTATGCCATAGCGTCTTCTAATGAATTTGGTTTTTTAAGATACATATTATTTCGTAAGATTCCCGTACAACCACCGATAAAAGTGTTTAAAGCCGTTTTTTCATAATGGGCTATTTGGCAATTTCGTTGCTCTTCTGTCAAAGATGTATCGTTGCTAATGCGCTGGATAACGTTACTTCGCACGATTTGCAATCTATTACCAAAATCAATAAGATGTTCGTTTTTGTAAGGTTTGGTACGAGTTAGTTCTTGCACTAGGCAATCAATATCTCGTCGATCAGAAAAACATTGGAACAAAGCAGCTTTTAATTTATCCCAATCATCTAATTCAACACGTCTGCCAACCATATATTCGGCTTTATCAACTAATTTCTCTTGAATACACTCAAATACATGTTGATTTAGATCATTGTCGTTAAAGGTTTTATATTTCTCGACAAGGTCGTCACACCTGTTGACAAATCTAGCTAAAATATTACTGTCTCCATTAAATTGTTTAATATTTTCCAATTTGGATTTAAATAAATCCCAATTGACCGTTTTGGCTACAACTGGAGCCGTATTCGTAGTCATTTTTTTTCTTTAAAATAAATTGGGAGAATAATTCAATATTTAAAATAATAATATTAAAATAAGCAAAATTGCAAACTATTTGATATTTCTCTGCGAGAAAGGTATATTCTTTTATTTTCAAAAGAAAAACAAATTCTTAATCTACTTGTCTTCGATAGACTGAAAATCTTAAACTAATACCTTTGATAGGTTATTTTCTCTGCGAGAAAGGAATTTTCTTTTATTTTCGAAAGAAAACAAATTCTTAAACTACTTGTCTTCGATAGACTGCAAAACTTAAACTAATACCTTTGATAGGTTATTTTCTCTGCGAGAAAGGAATTTTCTTTTATTTTCAAAAGAAAAACAAATTCTTAAACTACTTGTCTTCGATAGACTGCAAAACTTAAACTAATACCTTCAATAGGTTGAGAAAAAAGAATTGTGTGTGCTATACACTGCCCTATAACTATCCTTATCAAATTCCTAATAGAAGGGTTTGGTAAGGGTGAAAAGGAAATGGCACTTACTCTTTCGAAGTCCTGTTTTTCCCTTCCCTGACTCCTTGGCCTGGCTCGATGATTTAGCGGGGGTCGTCCGAAGTTGGTTCTTTTGGATCAGCACTGAAGGGTTGAAACCGCAAAGTGGTCGAACTTTTTCTCAATTGAAACGAAACCGCCACCGTACTAATCCTACCGACTGCGCCACTTAAATAACTCGAACACCCAAAGTTGTTTTTAAAAAAAACAATTTATTATTTAAATTTTACAATTTAAAGACATCGACTGTTAAGAACAGAATCTGACCAAAGAGTAATCTTAATAACTAAAATAAAGTCGCATCTCGGCATGAAATGCAAGTCAAGGCTTCTAGGAATGATGAGCCTGGGAACTGCTGAGCGTGTGGATTCTGTGTATGTAACTAGCGTCAATTTTTGATTTGAAGCAAGCGAAAATTTTCGAATTTTGATTTTACCATTTTAAGTTTGACCCAAAAAGAGCACATGACACCTACATTACTTATTTGATAGCACTAACAATAACGGAGATACCTTATGAAAGTGTCGAAAATGGGACACCCGGTACATTTATATTCATAAAGAAGTCGTACAAGAATTAGAACAAGAGCGACCGTAGTCACATTTGCATAAAACCGGCTGATATCATTACTATCAATAACTATTAGAGGTTATAGCGTTATCCAAAATCCAATTCATTGGAGTTACCGCGATAAATTTTGAAAGAGCATGGTGACAATATTTGACACACACAAAAAATGAGGCTCAAATAGTGGACAGAGTTGAAGAAGATGGAAAACTCGTGGAACGCTTGAGTAGTTTTTGCAAAAAAAAATAAAACAAAAACTATCATGATCAGGTCACTCAGAATTTCAAACCCTGAACAGAAGAACAATGCTGGGGGGGGGGGGGACTTGATGCCAATATAATATCAAATATAATTCAAACAATGACGAATAGATTGAAAAAAGTTATAGAGAAACAGTCATAATATGACCAAATATTATATTTTATTTTAAACGTTTTCGTTAATGCTGTTTTAGTTTAAATTTTTTAACTGCTCTGCTATTATGATTTTCGAAATATTTTTTCTTTATTTACTATTACAGGTTATGTTTCTTAAATAGCAGAGGCGCCTGGACTAATAATTATAAACGACAATAACTGTTCAAAATATCTTCCATTTTAATCAATTCGCAAATAAACACGTCCTTGAAAAGATTTATTTACATCCCTTAACATTTCACGTGAAATAACACGTTCATTCCTTCCCCAGTCCAACTGTATGTTCATACGATGGCACAGTAACACAAAGTAAAATATGTGACCGTTCCAATTTCGTATAGCGCACGGAGAGAGTGAATTTTAAATTCCTTATGGAGATTTACATTGCTGTGAGCTTATAGTGATTTTCATTAAATCATATTTTTCTCTTGGATTTTTTCCTACATTAATATTTTTTTAAATATATTATGTTAGACAAACCCAACTGTTAATAATACTGCAATTTTTTAAAATTTTTCGGCTTAATAACGTAACGTTTTTGGCGTAAAAATAATAACCATAAATGGAGAGAGAGAGAGAGAGGATTATTTTTAGAAATTCAGTAATAGGAATGAAAATAAGTATAGCTTGGGTTGGTTCCTGTAAAGAAATAGTAACGAAAAATTGTACTTACAGTCCTGTATAGTCCAGAAAAAGTACATTTCTGGATTAAGAGCCTCGCAATTTTTACAAACTAGCTTTAAAATAACAGCTGTGGAAGTTAAAACTCTATCTGACTTTGGAACGCAGTTCTTGATACACCTAAAAATAAGAAAGCCTTACAAGAGATTCTAACAAATCCTTATACCATATTCATGTTAACAGTGGGAAACAGGTCCGGTTGTACAAGGTGTCCCATTTTCGGCATATTCTGGGGTTATTATAGTAGTGTTATTATCAAAGATATAATGTTACATTTTCATTTCTAAACGAAACGAAAGATTCCGGTGTCAAATGTGTCATAACTCTCGTCAGTTTTTAATACAGAATGATTTTAAAAATCTTCGGTTTTTAGACACCCCGAGTATTTCCGTTACACGTTACCTTCTGAGGGATGCCCAAATCGATTTCGGATATTAGTTACTTTAAAATGATTTTTTGTTTAAAAGCCCTATAAATTCCATGAGTTAACTAAAATGTTAAGCAATAAAAAAGTGCGCCCTAGGATCATACGTAACCACATCAAATTTCAAAACAAGATTGTTTCCATTATAAGTGGGACACACTGTATATTTTAAAAATTTTATTTACATTAGATTCAACTTACGGTGTGATTTCATAACTGATTTTACAACACTATTACCTTCTAGAACTATCAGCATAAATTAATGCAAACATTAATTCTAACTATAGTTTTGTTTTCTTGACCGTTTTTTCAAATTATGGAAGTTTGTTTCTAGGTTTCGGTCACTTTGAACTGAAATTCCAATATTTTGTTAACGATTCGGTTTATTGTATTAAACAATTGTCAGAATTAATTGAGAAAGAAAAAAAGGGCGTACAAACAACAAAAGAGAAAGAAGCAATATTTTTGACGGTGTTAATAACAAATTTCCTATTTTATGTTAGTATTAGTTATGTTTAAAATGAAATGAGAAAATATATAAATGAGTGAATGGACATACCTTGCACAATTCTCCCCACTTACACTAAAATAGTATTAAAATAGTAACATTTTGTCTTGTTGTTGAATGGACGTAAACTAACTATTTAGTAGTAAGGTAGGTTATTATTTAAACACAATGAAATAGAAGGTATAGTTGTTGCAGAATTATACCGTTGACTCTTACTGCCATAAATAAACTACCTGATTAAACCCTATTGTATACGCCTCAACCTCTTCAAAGCTCAATAAATGGGATCAGGGCCGGCTTGAAAATGTATACCACACCACATGATTTATTTTTATAATTTAAAATAAATAGATATGTATTTTTAGTTTTAGGTACATATAATAAATGTAAAATAATGATAACAATTAATGATAATTGAAAATAATATAATTTAAAAGTATAACTATTAGGATAACAAGTACATTAAAAATTAATTAAATTCTAAGAAACTATTGATAATTTATTCAAAATTTAACTCGTATCACTATCACTATCTTCATCTAAGCCTAAACTTATAATTAAGGGTTGAACATTTGTAATCATACCATTGTAAGAATTTTCCACCTTAAGTACATGCTGTACACAGTTTTTCCAGCTGTCTATAGAAATTTTTCTTACTTCGTTTTTAATTAATTCTACTACAGATGTATTTAATGTAGGAGAAATATATTTGAACAGAAACAAAAAGTTATAAAATTTCCACAACTTTTGTTTTTGTTTCTGTTCAAATTTATAATGGATTTCCATCAAGTATCGGCTAAATCAATCAATTTTAGGAGAAATATTATTTCTCCTATAATATTGGATTTTAATTGGTGCCATATTAGCTCAATAGAATTGAATATACAATAGTACAGAGGAAGACGCAACACTGTATGTCCATTTTCTGCTGCAAGTTTGTCACACTCGTATTCC
The DNA here is from genome assembly GCA_963991005.1 of Barypeithes pellucidus. Classification (NCBI taxonomy): domain Eukaryota; kingdom Metazoa; phylum Arthropoda; class Insecta; order Coleoptera; family Curculionidae; genus Barypeithes; species Barypeithes pellucidus. Next base: position 37,913,208 of record OZ022563.1, on the reverse strand, counting down.
TTATTTATTTTAAAAGCTTTTAATACTTCTAGCAGTTCTCGTTTTTTATAAGTTTCTTCAAAATATAAATCATTTTCAAACATAAAATTTTGAATTTCTGCTTTTGTATTATTAGAATTGGGAATGATTTTTGCTTGCCGACTATGATAACTAGCATTGTCCATTACAATGACGCTATTTTCAGGTATATTTTTAAGGAGTTTATGTTTAAACCAATCTTCAAAAGTCCTATATTAAAATTATTTGGTGCTATTATAACAATAAACATTAATAGCACCAAATAATTTTAAGATAGGACATCCCAAACCCTATCTGTTATAACTATTGTTGAAATATAAACAAATCAAAAACCCAAAATGTAAATTATGTTAAATATACATACCTTCTATTTCATTGTATTTAAATAATAACCTACCTTACTACTAAATAGTTATCAAATACCAATATGGAAAATTACCAGACCACCCGACTTATTTGTTCTCGTCAGTACAGGGTAGGGTAGGTATACATACCCATCATCAGAGAGGACTTTAACTTAACGCCGTACCATCGACGGTAGTCGACAAAATACAGCGCGCAGCGCCATCTATTAGTAGTCCCACACAATCTGAACATACGTTATTTGATTAAATCAAATTTTAAAAATCTATTTAAGAAATGAAAAATCTATGCTTGTCAGGTGATATTAATATCAAATACCAATATGGAAAATTATTATTTCCCAGACCACCCGATGATCCTTATACAGTAATGGCCTATTTTTGGCTACACAACTACAGAATAAATAAGTTCGAAACCGGTCTACAGGTGGTTACATCCTATCAATGAAGAGGGCTTCCTTTTCTTGGTAGTACCATTCAATCTGAAATAGTATTTTAAAGTGCTACTGTGTAGACAAAAATACTCCCTTATTGTATAAGGATCATCGGGTGGTCTGGGAAATAGTAATTTTCCATATTGACATTTGATATTAATACCACCTGACAAGCATAGACTTTTCATTTCTTAAATAGATTTTTAAAATTTGATTTAATTAAATAACGTCTGTTCAGATTGTGTGGGACTACTAAGAGATGGCGCTGCGCTCTGTATTTTGTCGACCACCGTCGATAGTACGGCGTTAAGTTAAAGTCCTCTCTGCCTCTTAAAACTTGCTTATTTGATTAAATTCAAATAAGAAAGGGGTAAGAGCTGTAACCGAAATACACCAAGCAACGCTTCAAGGCTTAACCTAAAAAATCATACTGATGATAAACAAAAATAACACGTCTAAGTGAAAAGGAGTTACAGGTATCATGCCTGACTCAGACGGTGAGTTTTAGTCGGTTGGCTCGTCTCCTTCTGAGGCGGATCCCCTCCTTCAGAGCGGATGATATTGATGGTATTTCCCCACAATGTTGCTAGCCCGACACTACCTTGCAGCCGCGTCTGTAAGGTGTCCAAAAAAAAATTATGGCTAAGAGATGGGAAAGGAAGGTCGAAAGCCTAAATACACAAGATGGATCCCTCTATCGGATGACAAGAACGCTTGTCAACGGAAGTAGGACACAAATGCCGCCCATAACAACGAGCGGCAACACTGTAATCACTGAACTTCAGGAAAAAGCGGAAATATTCGCTGAAGCACTCTACGAGCAATTCAGCAAAAATCCGGCTACAGATGTAGACCTAGAAAATCGGATCAACAGGACTGCCGAAATATATAAAAGCATGGATCATCCTCCTGGACCCAATCTACAAGAAGTCACCGCAGAAGATGTCAAAAAGATAATACGTTACGTAAAGGTCAAAAAAGCTCCCGGGCTAGATAGAATCACCAAAATCACTGAAAAATCTACCGGCGAAGACAATAAAGGATATAGCCAACATCGCAAATGCTATACTGAAAACTGGACATTTTCCCGCCCCATGGAAACAGGCAAAAATCATTATGATAGGGAAAACAGGCCAAGACAGAAGAAAATTGACCAGTTACAGGCCAATCAGTCTTCTGTCTAACATAAGCAAGATAGTGGAACGGTTAATTTCGGGTAGGCTCACAACCTTTGTCGAAACTAACAACTATCTACCAGTGGAGCAGTTTGGCTTTAGAGCTACCTTGTGCACCGTTAGACAGACGACAAGACTGGCTTCTAACATAATCAATGGATTCAATAGACGGAGGAGCACGGGAGCCGTCCTATTCGATATCAGTAAAGCTTTTGACAGGGTATGGCATAACGGGTTAATTGTCAAAATGATCAGGCTAGGAGTACCAAACTATATGATAAAACTTATAGCCTCTTATCTTGAAAACCGATCGTTTAAAACTTTTGTTGAAGAGTGTTACTCTACTTCAAAAATAATCAGGGCCGGAGTCCCACAAGGTTCGGCAATAGCCCCCCTACTTTTCAATATCTTTACTTCTTGTGATATCCCAATGCATCCGTCTTGCGAAAAATTCATATACGCTGATGACACAACCATAGCAGTGACATCAAGAAATCCAAAACAAATAATGCTGGCGCTAAAAGAAAACATCATTACTCTGGAAAAATGGCTCAGCAAGTGGAAAATAAAAATCAATCCAGAAAAAACACAGGCAATTTACTTTACCAAGAACTCATCAAGGTTCAGAAGACCGGAAGGCAGGGTCACTGTAGGAAACAAACCAATCGATTGGAGCCCAAGCGTAAAATACTTGGGACTTCACTTCGACCGATGCTCACATACGGAGCACCGACATGGTGCACACTTGGTAAGCAGGACTTACAAAGACTACAGGTAATACAGAACAAGGCACTTAAAATAATACTGAATATACCTAGATATACCAGAACTCACGTCATACATCGAGACCTCCAGATTGACACAATTTCGGAGTTTCTCGATAAAATAATCGCGAAATACCACACCAAGGCTAACTTGGCCAACAACGACAAGATAGCCTCATCACACATACACAGATTGCCGCATCAAAAACACAGAATGCCCAAAGACTGGATCACTCGCTAAATCCACACTTCAAATTATTTAAGAACTTGTTCTGTATAAAATAAGGGTACACGCACACTACGCGCACACTATACGCCTCTGTAAACAATTACAATAACTACCCCTCTACTACTACAATAACTCTCTACCTCTACAATAACCAGTATCTTAACGGAGCTCTTAAAACTTGCTTAGTTGATTAAATTCAAATAAGAAAGGGTTAAGAGCTGTAACTGAAACACACCAAGCAACGCTTCAAGGCTTAACCTAAAAAATCATACTGATGATAAACAAAAATAACACGTCTAAGTGAAAAGGAGTTACAGGTATCATGCCTGACTCAGACGGTGAGTTTTAGTCGGTCGGCTCGTCTCCTTCTGAGGCGGATCCCCTCTTTCAGAGCGGATGATATTGATGGTCTTTCCCCACAATGTTGCTAGCCCGACACTACCTTGCAGCCGCTTAAAAAAAATAAAAAATGATGGGTATGTACACCTACCCTGTACGGACGAGAACAAATAAGTTCGAAACCGGTCTACAATTGGTTGCATCCTATGAATGGAGAGGGATTCCTTTTCTTGGTAGTACCATTCAATCTGAAATAGTATTTTAAAGTGCTACTGTGTAGACAAAAATACGCCCTTATTGAATAAGGATCACCGGGTGATCTGGGAAATAATAATTTTCCATATTGATATTTGATATTAATACCACCTGACAAGCATAGACTTTTCATTTCTTAAATAGATTACTAAATAGTTAGTTCACGTCCATTCAACAAGACAAAATGTTGCTATTTTAATTTTTTAATACAATTTTAGTGTAAGTGGGTGAGAATTGTACAAGGTATGTCCATTCATTCATTTATATATTTTCTCATTTCATTTTAAACATAACTAATACTAACATAAAATAGGAAATTTGTTATTAACAACGTCAAAAAATATTGCTTCTTCCTATTTTGTTTATACTTACGCCTTTTTTTCTTTATCAAATAGTTCTGACGATGGTTTAATACAATAAACCGAAACGTTAACAAAATATTGGAATTTCATTTCAGAACAAACCCAAACAAACTACCTACAAAGTAATTCTAACTTACGGTGTGATTTCCTAACTGATTCTACAACACTATTACCTTATGGTACATCAGCTAGCAGAATGGACAAATAAATATTAGTTCTTACTTTATGTGTATCTCGGCTTTTAAATTAGAAAACTTTACAACTTGGAATGCTCTATCTTCAAACCGCTCAGGGTTATCAACTCCACTAATTTGTACAATTACAGTAATTTTATAAACATAATCTTCTTTGGACTCGCTCGCTGGAATAGTTATCATGGATTGACCTAAAATAAAACATATTTGAATTTTGCCACAATTGCATTAAATGGCTACTCTAGTCATCAAGAACAAGGCAATTTGTATTAAAATAATTTGTTGTGGTTAGATGAACAACAATACATTGGGTTTCGTAAGAACAATATACAAAGTTACCCAAATACCGCCCTGTTTCGCATGCCCCTGGTTAAATTAAACATTATCCAATAGGCTCAAATAGATGAACTTACTAACGGTAATTTATGTCCCAAAACAGGTTGCGATAGCTGAAGTAGTTCCGTAGCTACAAAGCGAAAGCTAGTTTATGAAGGCCACAATCAAAGAAATCTAGCTTCCTCAGAAAACGTTTCCGGACCAATGTTCATATAAACTTTTATATTTGTCTCGTTGCAATCTATCTACCCTAGAACATTGTAATATGCATCACAAATTATATCACTCTGTATACCGGGTGTTTCAGGAGGAATGCTCAACCATGTAACTTTTTTATTATTTAAATTACAGAAATAAAATTTGGTATATTTGTATGTGCTATTATTTTACATTTTATGACATGGCGGACTCCATTTTGTCACCTCTCGATTAATCGCAAAGGACCTCTACTTTGGATTTTTAAATAGAATACCCAGTATATTTTTGGCTATATCGATTCGGAGTACCATTCCAAATTCAGCGACAGACGCATCATTTTTTACACTTTAAATAATTTTTCATTTCTTTTTTCATCTAGATTGCTATGAAGTCCCTAAAATTATTTCCTTTTAAGGCAAATTCTTGATAAACATGATATTTTCAAGTTTTATTGTATTTTAAATTTTTTAAACACTTTTTAACCTTTTGAAAAACTTTTTCCCAGAAAACTCAATTTTTTCAATTGAAAATATATTGGCTCACTAGAGCAAGAAGATAGAGCACTTTTTTCAAACAATTTGATATCAAATGTCCTTATGTCAAGTTCATAATTTATTAAAACTACGAATTCCTGATAAAAAAAATACAACAAGAAGCGCAAACGGCTTTGCATATAACTTAGGAAGAATTTTAATATTTTTAATAACTTTAATAACAATTTTTTGCCTATTTTGTCAAGTTGACAGAAACTTTTCCTTGTTACTTACTCCTTTATCGCACCTAAAAAAAGTACAACATTTTTTTTATCGTATAAATTTTTATTTTTTACGAAAACTAAATTGCTTCAAACAAATTCAACTATTTAGAATAAACGAGCTGATAAAGACGAGACAGCGAAGCTGAAGCTATTTTACCTAGTACCGTTTGTTTAAACTTAAATTGCTAAAAGCAATCTGGTTTGAGTTTACAGAATAAAAGTTTAACAACATAAATTCATGAGCTTCTCTATAGATTTTTTTATGATGAAACACAAGCACTATAGGAAAAATCATTTAGGGCACTCTGGGAGTGGTGCGTGTACGCAAAAAGCGATTCACGTTGGTTTTGAATCGTTGGAGGTTATATTAGTTGGAAAAACGACCTCGAGAAGGTCGTTCCATAAGGATAAAGTCCTCCAGATGAAAGAGTTCTTAAATAATGAAGTTCGAGGAGTACTAAGCTTAATAACATATGGATGGGCGGCAGTGGTTCATCGTGTATTTCTGCTGTTCGCCGCTCTGGATGGAATTAAGAGGGCAAGGTCAGCCGAGCACGTGAAATATCTGTAAAAGAAAGTCAAATCCCCAACCTGTCTTCGATGATCTACGCTGTCGAGGCTATTCGTCAGCTCGTGGTCTGCGATCAGATGAATGGGCCTCCTTTCGATGGAATCCAGTAGCCGTAGAGTATGTTTGGGTACAGACCTCCAGACATAAGAGCAGTACCCTAGTGATGGTCGAATCTGGGCTTTGAATAGAATCAAAATTTGTTTAGGTGTGTAAAACTTTTTGGTTCGGAGTGTGCATCAATTTCACTATCTTGGCGATTGCCACAACGTTGGATATTTCTTCCCAGATTGACGTCCAGCAAATTAATAGATGAAGCCAATGGAATTGCGTGTCATGTTAACCTTTTTAGAGAAGACTGCTGCCTTTTTCTTAGCGTTAAATTCGACTTGGTTACTGTTACCCCAAGCTAAAATTTCTTCCAGTTCTTTGTTGAGGCGTGATAATTCATACTATCTGCGATCATGTGCATCGGCGGCCGATGTTTGTGCATTCAATGAGGAAGATGAGATAAGTTTGCTATCGTCAGCAAAGCTAAATATCGATTTTTTAATTTTCACTAGAAGATACTAAGAAATAAGATTATATTCATTTTCTAACGCAAGTTCATTTTTGATAAATTAATCGGAAATCAACGATTCTATCACTGACAAAAAGCGATTAGAAATTTAACGAGAACAATGAGTTTTTGTTCAGCAATATGGCAAAAGTATAAAGCATGCAAATTAGATAAGAGAGGAAAACCGCAGAATTTATTAAAAAGTTGCTTGGAACCCACTAACTTTCAGTAACAATTTAAAAAGATTTATGTAAAGAAATGGTGTCGTCAAATATACTGTTGGTACGTAAATAAATTATTTAGAGGCGACCGAATCAGTCAATGATCATTATAGAGAAGATCGAATATTGTCAATCAGTCATTAAACCGTTCTTTTATATTATGCATTCACACCATACTAGTCTGAATATTGACCAATCGGATTCCCAGTTCCGTTTATCGAATGATTGATTATGCATCTGGTATTTTTATAATATGTGGATTATTTGGGATTATGTTAGAATATAGTCGTTTCTATTCAATATACATAATTATACATTACATTTCATTTCCTTCGAGAGTATCGAGTTGCTTTTTAGCTTAAATATTGTTTCGTTGTATTATTTTCTTTCATTTCCTTCGAGAGTATCGAGTTGCTTTTTAGCTTAAATATTGTTTCGTTGTATTATTTTCTATCATTCGTTCTCTTTTAAACAATATTGGTTTGCGGTGCTCGGTAGCTCGGTATTCAGTAGGAGTAGATATGGATATTGATATTACTGATATTACGATTGAAATAATTGTATGATTGATATTAACCAATAAGGATTCGGTCATTCAATGCAATCTTTGTGATCGAATCATTGACGATTGATAAAATAAAATATCCCATTAATAGTATTGAACAACATAAAGTCTATATAATTTTTACAACAATATTCCACATTTAAATTCCTGACTAATATATCTTGAGGAAATTATATAATACTATAAATATAGATAGCAAATAGATATTACTTATAGTATCGTTCTAAGTTCGCTTTCAGCTTACATCTCTTTTTAATATTTAATAAAATTTTCAATATTCAAAAATACTTTTATAGCTATAAAATAATTCCATTTACCTAACCAAAATATTTTGAATATTATTTTAAGCATATTCTTGCATATTTTCTTAAATTGGGTGCATTAAAATGCGAATTTTTCTCCACTTCTCCACTAGTTATGAAAATAGTTTGTTTATTTTACGAGTACATATTTTAACTTACCAGCAAAATCAGGTAAATTTGTATCATTACAAAATTTGGAATTTTGTCCTTTTAGCACCTCACATTGCCAGCTAAAGTCTAAATCCGATTTTTTGTCAAACTCTTTATTTGTATTTTCCGAATCACTTGCATCAACTGAAAATTTATTAAATAATAATATCATAAACAAATATGTCCTTTGATATTTTTTTACAAAAAAAGTCGTACGCCACTGACATTTGTCCATGTGGATATTTTTCATGATTATCCTGATTCCACATTAAAAGGGTAAATTGAATTTTTCTCGTCAACATCTTCTAAAGTACCTGGAAGGCTTCAACATTATCAGCGATCATCAATATGGTTTTCGGATGTCCAGATCAACTGGAGATGTTCTAGCCTATGTCACCCATATTTGGAACAACGCAATCGAACATCATGGGGAGTCTCGAGCTGTTGAACTGGATATTTCTAAAGCCTTTGATCGTGTTTGGCATGAGGGACTTCTAAGTAAACTGCGATCCTATGGTATGCCCAGTCGATTTTGTGCTTGGTTGTTTAGCTTCCTTAAGGGCCGCTCTCTGCAAGTGGCCATTGACGGATTTCTCTCAGACACCTTCACCATCAATACCGATGTTCCTCAATGGTCCATATTGTCTTCCACTCTCTGCTTACTCTATATTAACGACCTTCTAGTGAAAACGAAAAATCCGATATTTAGTTTTTCGGATGATAATACACAGCATGAAGTATCACGCCTCAACAAAGACCTGGAAGAAATTCTGGCTTGGGGTGACAGTAACCAAATTAAATTTAACGCTACAACAACTTTTGACACTATATAAAGCCCAGATTCGACCATCACTAGAGTACTGCTCTCATGTCTCAAGCTCTGCACCCAAACATACTCTTCGGCTACTGGATTCCATCGAAATATAACCTCCAACGATTCAAAACCAACGTAAATCGCTTATTGCGCACACGCACCACTCCCAGAGTGCCCTAAAGGATGCTTGTGTTTGATCATAAAAAAAAATGGGACAAACACGAAATCGAAAATACCCTCAATTCAATTTCAAAAGTTTCAATTAGTCAATTCAATTAGGGGTTTTTAACTAAAATTTTCAAATGTCACATTCAAGATCGTACAATGACAATTTTTTAAAGTTAAATATAACATAAAGAGACAACTAATCCACACCCAGCGATATTTCCTAAAAGTTTCTTGTTGCTCCTCCCTAGTGCATATTAAGGGCCGCTTTTACAATATACGAAGGGTATTCGGATAACGCATCAGGATAGGACGCTTTCACGCTTACTGATACGGCACCGATATGATACCGACATGGCACGGCACCGACACGATACCGGCAGACAGCAGGTTACCGACAAATTTTGAAGGATCGGATGCCAATTCGTTGTGCTATTTACAAAAACAGAAAAATGAAGGCTATTAACAAATTGTATAAGCAAAAGCAATTTCATGTTTTTATTTATCTATTATTCTAATAAAATTATGTTCTGATTCAAGATCTATGGAGCTAGGCAATGATCTTATCCTTTCCCTCAATGGTTATAAGAAGTTTTAAATTTTTAATTTCAACAACCAACATGACGTTTCCTTTTTCAACTAATCAATTGTTATATTCTTACTTGTTCACTAATATGTTTTATTTTTGGCAAGTCTTTCTTCAATAACGGACATTTCCATGCATCTGGAGGTCAAACCGGAATGATTTATTGCCGTTTTGTGCCTCAAAGACATGGTTTTGTTCCTATAAGTTCTATTAGAGGAACTATATCATACTTAAATACGGCAATTTTTTATTTTGCCCGAACTCACACTTAACAAATTAAATTTAAAATCGAGGATGACACGAACGGGGCGACTCCTTCTCGACGACAAATAGGCACCAACGGCATGATAACGGCAATCTATTACCGGCGACGATACGACAAACGCCCTATGGAGAGGTTATTCTACATGCAAAAATATTTTCTTTTACAACCATGCATGTAATAATGACATTTCATCTATCTTTGAAAGGTGGAAAGTTGACGTTTTTTTTCCCGGGAGAAAGTAAATTATTTTTTTGTATTTTAAAAAAAATAAATATCTCAAAATAATATACGAACACACTTTTTTAAAAATGCTAATAGCTTTGCCTTCTTAGATATATCTACTTTTTCCCTAATTGATAGAATGGTCCTCAGCATTGAATATTGTGACCAAATCGTTGATATCTTCTTTGTCTTGGTATTTTCACTGAAATAAGCTAGTAGCGCCGACTCAGAACCAGGATTTTGAACTTTGTTTCCAATATACCATTCTTTGAAACAGTTATATGCCTTGTCATATCTCGGACGGCTTTTAGTTGGCAGAAGATCTTCTTCTACTATTTTTGCTGCTTCTCGAATTTCTGGTGGAGTAGCAGCAAAATCAAATTCCTCATCTGATAGCATTTTTCTGTTGTTAAAATAATATATTGTTTAGTGACATGGAAACCATATTCAAAAAATGATATTTGCCATCTTGATGTATATTATTACCTACGTTATTTTACCACCTGCGGTTATTTCAAATTTCTGTCTAATTTTTCAATGGAAAAGTCAAAATGATATTTATCTTTTATTAATAATTTTAATTCAAAATAATAAGAAGTGGATGTTAGATGTGGTTGTAAATAAAATAGTATACAAACCTCGGTGGAAAGTTGCATTACTGTCTCGAGATTTAGTTAACCTCGCCGCCTCACGCCTCGGTTAACTACCGACTCTCTTGACAGGAATGAAACACTTTCCATCTCGGTACATAATATACTATTTTGTTATCCTGTATTCTGATGCATTAACGATCAACCCCGAACACCTTCTATAGATTATTTTGTAGTTTTTTATTTCAAAATTGTCGATTTTACAATGGTTTTTAATCTTTTAAGTTAGGAATTTAATAAACAGCATATATCCATACATACTTACCTATCAGTTCCCTACTCTAAAAGATGTAGTGAGTCTGGCTATTTTCAACAATTTTTATAATTTCATAAACGACAATTTATCATTATCAAGTTAATAATAGCGAATTTTAGATTGAATTTAATTACTTTAATCAAGAACGGCCCATTTGACAAGAAAAATCAATATACCGTTTTCATGTAGAATTGATCAGCTAATCGGACAAAATATCCGTATGGAAAAATGTAAGTCACGTAACATTTCTTTTGGAAAGAATACCAAAGGATGTTTTCTGAAACGTCTCGTTTATCAATAAAACAACATTTCTAACTTAAATATGTAGTTTTATATGTGGAAATAATATCTAGGTCGTCATAAATGGAAAACAATATCTAGATCACCGACTTTCGGAGACAAAACAAAATTTTTCAACACCTTGCGGACGTATATAATTTTTTTCTTCATACACAATTTCTGCGCCCCTCAAGAAAGGAAAATACACTGTACTTAAATTTAATGTTTATCATGATTTATTTTACAACCAGAATATTAGGATAATTTTACATAAAATATTATGGTGTAATTTTCTGAAGTTGATGGAATAAAAGGAAGCATAGATAAAAATCACCTTTGACATAACTTACTTGTTGTCTGCTGATTTGGTGTATACATTGTGTGTTTACCACCTACTAGGACTGCCTTCACTTTTGAATAAACCGTAACAAACGAGCACTAAAAATTTCAGTTGTTAATATACAAGGTGAAGACTATTGCTAGAATAAATTCTATTAATTAATGCTAATATTTTTAGGGGAAATCCAAAACCATGTCAACTTTAACAACCGCCAGGTGTCTCGACGAGTTATATACTTCAGTAGATATTCATTCTGGGCACTTGATAGGTGTTGCATAAGTCCTTTCTCCCTTTGGTCAGACTATTGTCTTAGTGAGATGGCAAGTCCGACCTATAACTATGGATACGTAGATACAGCTTATGGGATGAGCAATAAAAATTAATGAAAAAATGGGTTGGTGCGCACGGTTTACCGGTCATATTTCTAAAGGTTGCTCGTCGATTGTCTTGCGCACAATGTTGTCACCGACATATAGGCAATCTCGTCCTACCGGTGCTGGTTTGGTTGCCAACCAACGACGTGAACCAACGACGACCGTCCAGAACCGAAATCAGTCGTAGTGATGTAACGATATTAGAAATCTATCAATACGTGAACAAACCCGAACAAAGCTTCCTTTTTTGCGAGAACATAGATTGTTTATTTCCCAGTAAAGAAGGTCTTGATGTAAAATATTGCCGTATAATCATTTTCATTAAGGGCGGAAGGAAAGCAGGAAAGCAAAATTTCTATTTTGTTTTTCCGTTCCGGACATTAAATAGAAGAGAGAGTCGTACTTGCATATTATTTTCTGTTTATACATTGGATAAGATGTTGCTCTAGATGGTGTAATTGCCTCCGCGAGATGTCGCGACGAGTTTTATACACCCGAAGATATTCTTCCGTTTACTATTACGGTATGCTCTATTGAGTGCTCTACCCGCCTAGGAAATGTAAATGTAAATCAGTTTCTTGCTTTTCATTTGCTATAGACGATCGTCGCTACCAAATTTGATTCGCACACCGAAGTAAGGTTAACCACACAGCAAACAGAATGTTGGTATACCGATATGTTTGCTCCGTTTCCTAGGCCAATTCAGCAACAAAATTAAAGATTCCGTGTGCAATATTGTTATTTGTTTCGTCATGTAGTAATAAGAGATATTATGCAAATTTGTATGCAAATTTCTGAGATATTATAAATGACAATGAGTTTTCAAACAGAATTAACAAAATTTAAGAAAAATTTGAATAAATTTTAACATGTTGCTGACAAGAATCCTCCAAAGCATAATATGCTAAAAAATATAGTAGACTTCAATCTTAATCATGAAGAATCCTTTTACACACTTTGTGTTCTGCTTTGACAAATATTAAGAAATGTAGGAGGAGTATAATCAACTTCAATTGCCCGACGACTATTACTATAGAGAGATCTTCGTGGAGGAGCAAGGGCTATACAAGCAGGTCGACTTTCCAAAATTGAAGGAGTGTGGAGGAAAAGACTAAGAAAAAAGATAGCTTTAGCAGCAAATATTCGTTCAAACACACCAATCACCTTAGGTCGTGCCAGTTGTCATTATTCAAATTCAATTTTTTTAATAAAAAACCTCTTGAGATACATCTATCTTGGGACACCCTATTTATTACCTACATATAGGGTTATATAATAAAGAATCGAATCAGCCTTCATATAGACTACCGCCCACTTAATCAAGGATCGCACGAACCAATCAAACTTATTTTCTTGAAACGCTTTTTTTGTTGAAAAAAGATATTATAGAGGGTGGATCATAAATATGCTACATGTATCAAATTCAATTTTTTTAATGGAACATATTATTATATATTTTTACATTTTCACACTCAATCAATTGTAGACATTTTTCATAAATAATAAATATCTTCAACCGTTTACGACATATTAATATGTACTTTAATGCTGGTATTCACCATTGATATGTTTCTTGACATAGCAATTTCGTAAATTTGATTAACATTCACTGATATTTTTGGATGTCTCGATCTTAAATAGAAAATTGTCATTGTCAATGCCTTGAAGATTGTGATTTGAGTTCAGAATATTACTCTGACGAGAAACATATCCATGGTGCATACTTGTCTTCGATGTTCTAGGCTGTCGAGCTTCTTCGTCAGTTCCTGGTCTCCAATCAGACGAATGGCCCTCCTTTCGATGAAATCCAGTAGCCGAAGAGTATATTTGGGTGCAGAGCTCCAGACATGAGAGCAGTACTCTAGTAATTGTCGAATCTGGGCTTTGTATAATGTTTGAGTTTCTGAGAAGCTATCTTGGCGATGGCCACAACGTGGTTATGCCAAGACATATTTCCTCCCAAATTGACGCCCAGCAAATTAATAGATGAAGCTAATAGGATTGCGTGTCCGTCCATGACTATATCCGGTTCTGTAATGTAAACCTTTTTAGAGAAAACTGCTTCCTGGGTTTTTTTAGCGTTAAATTCGACTTGGTTACTGTCACCACAAGTCAAAATTTCTTCCAGGTCATTGTTGAGGCGTGATACTTCATGCTGTGCATTTAAAGAGAAATGTGAGATAAGTATGCTATCGTCAGCTAAACTAAATATCGAATTTTTCATTTTTACTAGAATGTATGTATGTAGAGTAAGAAGAGAGTGGGAGACAATATGGACCCTTGAGGGACACTGTCATTGATGGTGAAGTTGTCTGAGAAAAATCCGTCAATCGCCACTTGCAGTGAGCGGTCCTTAAGAAAGCTAGACAACCATGCACAGAATCGACTGGGCATACCATAGGATTGCAGTTTAGTTAGAAATCCCTCATGCTAAACCCAATCAAAGGCTTTAGAAATATTCAGTGCAATAGTCCGAGACTCCCCACGATGTTCGATTCCGTTGTTCCAAAGATGGGTGACTTCCAAAAACCATATTGATGATCGCTGATAATGTTGAAGCCTTTCAGGTACTTTAAAAGATGTTGGTTAATAGCTTTCTCCATGACTGAAAGCAATGCGACTGGTCGATAGTTGTTAGGCAGGGTTCTCTTACCTTCCTTTGGTATAGGCTGGACTCGCGCCGTCTTCCAGCGTGATGGAAATATTCCTTGTTTGTAGGATAAGTTTAAAATTCTACAAAATACTAGTGTTAGTTCATTGGCGTATCTCTTGAGAACTATAATAGGAATTTCGTCCGAACCAGAAGCTTTCTTGACGTCGAGCCCTTTCAGTATTCGTTTGAAAGGACGTTGACGGAACCCGATTTCGGTCATTTCGGATTGAACTGCAGGAATGATGGGTGGTGTTCTTCCCCAGAAATCTACAGTGGAATGCGAAGAAAATAGTTCAGCAAGTAAGTTTGCTTTGTCTCCGGTTGTAGATGCTATTGGAACGTGTTAGAGGTGGAATAGTTAATTTGGTAAAATTTTGCTGACGGCCTTAGCGACTGACGAAAAGGACCTTGATCCGTTTGGACTGTCAAGAAGTTTGTTTTTGATCCTCACGTTATGGGCTTTTTTGCTTTGATCTATTTTTAGTTTACATTGGTTTCGAGCGGTAATAAAGATGGTACGATTCTCAGTGGTAGGGTTTTTACGCCACTGTCGGTAAGCCAGATTTTTTGATCTGACAGCACGCTCACAATCAAGGCTGGTCGTTGGAAGGACGTTTTTTGGAGGAAGGGATAAATGCTTCCATGCTAGTTAGAATGACCAGCACAAATGTAAAAATATACAATATGTTCCATTTAAAAAATTAAAGTCAATACAAGTAGCATTTTTATGATCCACCCTGTATAATATCCTTTTTCTAAGAAAAATTAATTAAAAATCAAAAAATTTGACGGGTCCGAGCCATTATTGATTAAGTGGACGGTATTCTATATAAATGTCTGATTCCTTGTCATAACCCTGTATATTATTACATAATATAAGTATTGCATTAGTACAGTTCACTGTCAAAATAAATATATTATTCAGATTCGAATGCAACAGTTCATGTGGAGTGTTCGCATACGCAACTGAGTCGCCTTAGTGAACTAAAGTTTGCCATGTGATTAGCACTACTTCGGTGATGCAAATCAAATCTGGTAGCGATGATCTGCATATGATTTGCATTTCCTATACGGGTAAAGCATCCAGTAGCGCATACCGTATAGTAAATGGAAAAGTGCCACCCGTAGATATGTTAACCGTATGTTGTATTTTTATGCATATGACCAGTTATTTGTTGGTTGAAACCAGGCAACAGCTTAAACATTACTATCTCGGTTTCTCACTTTCTATATATTTTTGTTGTGTGTGTTGAAAATTATAATTTTCGGTCCTACCGGATATCTCGCAATTTCCAATATAGGAACGTAAAATCAATTTTTTCCCAATGCCTATTTTTCCCCTGGCCTATGCCAATGCCATAAGTAATATTACAAGATTTTCGGCTTAATAACTGATTTATTTTTAGTGTAGTATGGTACTTTTTCTTTAGATTTATTCAAAGGCCCTAACTGGTGCCTGCTTAGATTGTTTGGGACTGCTAAGAGATGGCACTACATATTGTATTTTCTCGACTACCGTCGATAATACAACGTGAAGTATAAAGTCTTCTCTGACGAGAACGAAAGAGTTCGAAACCAGTCTGCAGGTGTCTATATCCTATCAATGAAGAAGGCTTCAAGGAAGTGCTACAAAAATACGCTCTTATAGTATAAGGATATCTTTGGGTGTAGGAAATAATGTTTTCCACATTTTTGATATTAATACCACCTGAATAGCAATCCGACTTTTTCTTTTGATATACTTAGTAGTTTAATGAAAACTTCTAACTGGCGCTGTGATGTGACAAATTAGAGGGATGATCAAGTATTTTATATCTAAGTACAGTTATTTTATCAAATGTTTAACGTTACCGTAACAGGATCGGCTGCTAGTGTACGGCTATCGCCTAAGGGAAAAATCTTGAGTACTGTCTTTCCAATAATACTAATATGATATGGTGGAATTTTAAAGCGATCTTCTGTGTGCTTCGTGCCAGTTTGCGCCATCTCAATGGTATTATCTAAAAATTTAGAACAGAACTTTTATAATAACTCAAATCTAGCTTCTAAATAGGATAGGATAGGATAGGATAATATAGGATAGGATAGGATATGATAGGATAGGATAAGATACAAGAATAGACTCCACTCAAAGTATCAACAACTCAAAGTATAAACAACTAAAATATTAATGTAGAAATATAACTATTATCATAGATCAGTGCTTAATAGCTAAACAAAACCATTATAAAATCCGAGTTTCCCTTATAATTACTTACTTTGTAAATTTGAGTCGTCGTCTTTGAATGCAACCTGTCGGTACTCCGGTATTTTAAAATCACAAGCTCCCTCAATTTGCTCCAATTTCACCATGATACTTTCATCTCTTCGGTACGTCCCTTCGGTAGTTATTGATTGAGTCTTTTCATCAAAACTAAAGAAAATTGTTGGTTAAAGGAGAGTTGACCTATGCGATGAGCTTTCTGAAAATATTTAACGCAAAACCAAGTGATACTCCGGTAATATATTACTATTCCAGATTTAAGTTCAATTTCGTAAAGTAAGTACTATCAGAATTGTTTAAAATTTATTTTTCTAGAAGACTTGATTTAATAGGGGAAACTTTGGAAGACAATGGACACCGGCTTAATTTAAAGCTTTGCGGAAAGTCTTTCAGAATTCATGATTTATGTACAGAGTATCGCATTTTCGAAAATTTCTGGGGGTATTAAAGTTATTATCAGAGGTTTTCAATTTAGTTTCCTACCTCTTAACGAAACGAAACATTCGTATTTTGTAACGCGTTAACTAAACTAAAAATAACCCTAAAAAGCGATATTTTTAATAATTTACGTTACTTATAACAGTATATTAGAAACAATTGCCAAATGTTCAAAACTTGACAGATCTCTTTATTTATTATTTATGAAATGCCTATTACGTAAGTTTCTGTATTATTTAATACAATTATTTTTAATTTATTTATTTTTAACATTGGCCGTTTATGATAAGAATTATGAAAAGTATGATATATTGGCACGTTTTATATAATCCACTTTAATATTTAGCTGTAACAAAATTTTGATTTTGTGTCTAATAAACTAACATACTGTTGTGTGTTGTGTTATAACCTATCCAAACCGTTAGAGTTAGAGCAATGTAAACGTATTTATAAAGTTATTAAAACAAAAATGTAATACAGTAAAACTTCTCATTAGCGGCCACTAAAAATTTCATTACAAATTGGCCGTATAGGGGGGTGACCGTCTTTGAGGGGAACGAACAAAAAAATTATCTACATATATAATCTGTGATGTGAATAAAAATCAGTATTAATTAAAATGTAGGTATTATTTGTACAAAAGAAATAAGGAGATAAAATAATAAAAACTATTTTTTGGGATTGAGGTCAATACAACTTTATTAATTAATTAAAGACTAATTACAAACATTTAAATATAAACTGTTTTTTTCATATCCCCTAAATAAAGCTGGTAAGAGGTATATAATATTGTAAGTTTTTTAGTTCAATTTTACTTTTTAAAATATCATTTACTTGCGTTCTTCCAACACCAAACTTTTCCTCTATCTTTCGAGCACTGATACCAAATTTATCATTTTCCGCGATAATTTCGAACTTTTCTTTAAGAGATAAACGTTTACGTTTTAAAGACATGATCGGCTTTTCTACTGTTAAAATTTAACTGAATCAAATTTGAGTATTTATCTCGGCTTTTATGAAATCATCATAAATATCAATATAAACAAATTATATTGTTATACTTTAAATCTATTCACAAAATTGGGTTTTACCAATCATGGGTATTTCCAAAAGTACCAGTATAATAAAGTACCGGCTGTGCGCAAACATTCCCAGAAGGGTCGAGAAGACCGCAATTAAGGGAAAAATTTCCAGGTCATTTTCCTAAAATTTACGGATTCATGTGACCGTGGCCGTTTTGAAAGAGTTACGGTATTCGAGGGATTTCTTATTATAAAAAATCATGTAAGATTTATTTTAAAAAGCCAAACTGACCGTTAAGAGGGGTGACCGCTTTTGACGGGTGGCCGAAATGAGAAGTTTTACTGTACTACAATTATATTTGCAAATAGTATACATAGTTATAATACTAGGCAATGTGAAAATATCTATCAATGTACTATAAATAGCAATAAAGGGCTAAATAATCCTGTATCGCAGGACAGTGGTTCATACAATAATTTGTCCGATGTTCTCAAAAATGGTAACAGTTTATCAACATTTGTAAGGCTGCTGAAACTTCACTTCAAGAATAAGTAGTCTGACTATAACATTGGCGTTGTTTAATATGGAACAGTTCTCGTTACCAGTGTTTTTAATCACTATTTAGAGATTAACTATATTGTTAATTGTATATTGAACTTTCGCAATATTAGTGTTATTATTAACCCTTAACTGGTATCGTCATTTTAATACTAGTAACTGGTATCATCGGGTCAATTTTTTGAGAAGAAACCATTGTTTGTGATGAAGTAAAAACAAATTTAGTCGAAGAAGGTGCATCCTTTTTATTTGGAATTATATACGGTGGAATCTCCCTTTTGTTTTTACGTACCGTTCCAACATAGGTCAGTTTTTGTGCGAGCAATTGGTCTACCAGTTCGATGGAGGTAAACCAATTATCACCAGTTATGTTTCTCCCAGTTTTTTTACCGGATCGATAACTGATAGCGTCGGAACAGAAAGCTTCTGATTGGGTACTTCCGTTTTACCTGCATAAATAAAAGCATTTAACAGATAATGAGTCTTGGAATCGCAGAAGCACATCACTTTTAGTCCATATTTGTTAGGTTTACTTTTTATGTAAACGCGAAAGGAACAACGACCCCTAAAACCAATTAGCATCTCATCGACAGTCAATGAATCTCCTGGTATATAACACTTTTTACAGTTTTCTATAAACTTAATAAAAACGTCACTAATATAACGCAATTTGGCATGAAATCTCTCATTCCTTGTAGCCACTTGTAGCACTGTCAAACTGTAAGGCAGCTAACAGAAATAGAAATCACTTTAACGACATCATAGCACGAAATATGTCACGTCCCGTGCTGTCATTTGCAAATAGTCCTTCAACATCCCCATGATTCGATTTAAAGACAGACGTGAGATATAGTACTCCAAAAGGTTTTTATTTCTAAAAAGTCCGTGTGCTCCACAAAGGAGGCTGTATTATCATGTGAAAATGACAGTTCGCTAATTTTTTCATTTGTGCAATCCACAATTATGTTTATGATATCATCATCGATTAAGGGGTTCCACAAATTATACGTGGATGGTGATGTCCTAAATGGTCACTGTTAGAGGCCCTAGATCATCAATCCTAGTATTCTCTGGAATATGGTTCTCACACTCGATATCGTAATCTGGGTTACTATCATGATCACTGTCTATAGTTTGGGAGTCACTTATATCACCATCGTCATCGTTTAATGGGCCTTTTCATTTGTATACCGTTTTCCATCAATAACAATCGAATCCATATTCGTAAAAAAATATACGTATCTGTTATCGTCGGGTCAGAATGGACCCTAAACAGTAGAACCGCCTACTGAGAGTGCAAGTAACCGACTGCTATTCAAAAGGCTAACGCATCTGCATGACTTGAGACAACCCCCGAGAGGTGTAATTTAAGTAACGTAAATTATAAAAAAATCGCATTTTAGGTTATTTTTGAATATAACTACAAACAACCAAACATTTTTGTAAACCTTAATTGATTAAAAAAATAATATATGCTGTGCTGTCCCATTAAAAAAAATTTACTTCTATTAATATTTAAAAAAATAAACTCTTTAGAGTATCGTTCAGTTTTTACCTCTTTGATAAGTTGAAGCGTAACTCAAATACGAGGGGTGTTTATGAAGCGAGGATTTTCAAAATCACTTTAGTTAAAAACTAAAGGAGCCATGACAAAAGTTTGATATAATATTATTAGCAATTAGTGGTGTGTAAATGGAATCAGTCCATGATCAATATCAAAAACGATCTGATTTTTTCAATCAATCATTCAATCGATCTTTTGTATTTGTATGTATAGCACACCAATCTTAATACTTATCGGTCTATTCATCGGTTCCGTTTACCGAACGAATGAGCGATTAATTATTCTTTCTGATTTTTTATAATACAGCGTTATTTTTTTTCAAAATTGACATAGGCTAACTTTTTTATCAAAAGATAGACCAATAATTCCTGAAGTTTTAGGAATTAGTTCAACTAAGTAAAATGTGTCGAAAAAATAAACGCACTATTCATGATTAGATTTCATTTAAAACTACGGTTGGCGGTTTTGTGACCACGCTAAAGAATTTTTTACCTTACTTTTTCTGTTTGTCTTGGCTTGGTTGGGTCCTTGGGCGGTGACTCGTTATTTGTGCGCGAAAAGAAGTGTCTGGCTTCGAAACACACGTGTTTATTAAAAAAACGCCTGTGAAATTCTAATTATTCCAAGTGATATGCTTTAGTTAAGGTACATATAGAGTAACTCGTTTTTTCTAAGATGATTAATACTACACGCTGACATTAGAGTTGAGCTACTATTTATCGACAACTTCGTTCTAAAGGTAATGAAATATTAAATAATATTGTAAATAATTCAGAGATCAGATCAGATTATCAACATACGTTTTTTTAGGAGCTAAGATGACATAACTAGTGTTGGGAAAAACCGATGATTTTAATAATCGAGTACTTGATACCAAACAAAAAACTGCAAAAAATCACACAAATTTGTATTTATTGTTCGGGTTTATTATTGTGCGTTTTTAACCCGAACAAAATGTATTACCAAGAGTTATTTTTCTCCACATCTTTCTCAATCTACGAGCATAAAATAAGTAGATATTTAAAATAGCTTGTCAAATTCTTCCACTTTAAATTATCAGGTGCCCACTGTGTGCACTTAAAAAATTTAGGCTTAGTTACGCGACTGGCAAAATAAGAAAATTGGTTATTATTTTTTTAAATTCATGTACTCATGTATTCATAGTTACCTAAATGTTTAAATTTAAGAATGCTTACTTTTAATTACCAAAAAATTTGTCGATACCTATGTTTTGTTAACTATTTTGCTCGTTTTCTTATTTTGCATTAACATTTTCTATAATGTATGTTATTTTTGAGAAGTCTTCTTGAGTTTAATAATAAAAAGTTCCTGTTTAGATTTAAAAATGTTTACTATAAGATTACCAACGAATTTTTCTATATATTTTGTTAACCATTTTGTTCGTTTTGTTATTTTTCACTAACAATTATTATGTTATTTTTGAGAAGTTTTCTCGTCTTTATAGTAATTAAAAATTTTAAAATTATATCCTTTAATCTTTTAATATTTACAATCGGAGACCTAAACTACTCCGCTGAACAAACCTTTACCAAATCATGTCGCGATGACTCCGCTAAGGGATTCAGCATACTTTTTTATATGCACCTTCTCATTTATGTGCTTTTAAGAAAGACGTATGTCGTGTACTTGCTCAGCGTCAATCTCGAACGTCGCCAATCGGATCGCGCGGCACTTTGACCGGAGGTCGTCTATCAGATAACCGGCGATATTTTTAAGTGTTTCGCCTGATTTTTAACTAGAGTATTTCCTATCGAGCGAAAAACTGTTTGAATATACGAGCAGTTTTTTAATTCGATCACGCTACAGCGGTACACGGCGGCAAGCGAAGCGCGGGTATCGAGTGAAAGAAAATAAGTTACGGGCGACGGTTTTCGCCTGAATAGATAATTCGAGCGGTTTTCTTAATAATCGAGCGATCTCGGTTATTTCAATAATCGAGTGATCAAGCGGTTTTTCGCTTGAGTGATCACAACACTAGACATAACTGTCGTTCACAAGAGGAGTGTGATGATGATAAGGGCTACCCAAAAGTTGGCTGAGGCATGCCCCAGAAAGAAACAGGAAAGAAAAACAGTTATAAATATATATATTGTCAAAAATATGTATTAAAAATATAGAAACTTGTTTAAAAGGCTTTCTAATATCAGATAAGGGCTATAGGGGTGAAGAATCTATATCCAGATAAATAGTATCATCTGCAATCAGATTTTTAAACTAAAACCTTATACCAACCCGAAAGCATGAATCGCTCTAATATAATATATGCATATCCTAAACGCATCCTTTATAAGTCCTAAATACATCCTACGTAGGTCCCATTTAGATCAAATCGCATTCTTACGGCCCTATTATAGTCTTTAGTTCATAATTTAGGACGAAATTGGAACGTATTTGGGACTAGTTTGTGTTTACTTGATTATGTAGTGAACACGAAAAAGACTTTACGCAATTTTATTAAAATAAATATGGAATAAATTTCGGAATAAAATTAGAATAAAATTTATTAAATATAAAATAAAATATTATCAGATTCCGGAAAAAAAATTAGAATTTTATAAAAAAAATTTATGAAGTAAAATATTTAAAATAAAACTAAAAATAAATAAAAAATATTTAAATAAATTACAAAATTATTTAAATATTTAATTAGATTAAAAAGAATTTTTATCAAAAATTTAAATGAATAAAATCGGAATTATTTGAAAAATGTCAGGAATTTTTCTAAGTCCAGAAATCGGAAAAATATCAATAAAAATTCTGAAAAAAATCGGGAAAAATCAGGAAAAATTAAATTAACGCGGAAATAAATTATAAAAAAAATTTTAGGAAATTTTTAAAGTAAAAACTCACGTTTATTCCCCAAAAAGAAAATAATCCAGAAATTGCACAACACTTCAAATTCCACTTTATCATCGCACTTGGTCAGGTGAACAGAGCAGGGACGCGAACGCGGACACGACATAACTGACCCGGGAAAAATGCGCGATGACCGACGACGCCTACCCCTCTCCTTAAAGAAAAGGGTTTTCACCCCATTTTAGAACACGTATACACGGAAGTAACCGGTTAAATCTGGACACGGTCGACCTAAAAACGCAGGTGTTCGATAGGGGGTCTGATGATGCAACCCTATGACTCATTGCCACCCAGGGAGGACGCGTGGGTCGATTCCTGGAAATAAAGGGGGAAAATGAACACCTGTGACCTAAAAAGGGTAAAATTAAGCGACTTTCGCTCTTAAAGACCGATAAATAATCGAAAAATGACACTTATTCGCGGAAATAAGATGACTCATAGGCAATAAAACTGTCGCAGGTGAAAATTGGGATGGAAAAGTGGGCGGAAAACGGAGTATTTAAGCGCGACCGATTCAATGCTAGAACCAGTCAACGTAAGTCAACGGGAATCAACGTTAGTCAACTGGCGGAATCTATGTCGAAAAGCGGAACGGAATAATAAAGTGAATAGTGAAAGTGTTATAATTGGCAAGGAAAATAATGCCAGAAAGCTTATTGTGAATTAAGTGACGGAAAATTGTGATTTTGGATAAAAAGTATTTTAAATTGAAAGTAAGTGTTTGTGGCCAATAAGTTAGAAAAATCCGCTGTAAGAAAAGTTGTTAAAATAAGTTGACTCCGTAATAGTATAAGAATTGTGATGTCTGAAGGTTTTTAAGGTTTTACCGAGATAAGTTGTTGAGAGTGTTGTCTCATATCCGGTAAACCCTAAATTAAGATTGAGAATTTTGTGGAAATTATTAAGGAAATAAAACAAGTGTATGTCAAAACTGAATAGTGTGTTTTTGATTGACGAGGAGACCAGGATTAAGTAGTCTAGAGATAATAACAACAAATAGGCAAGTTCAAATTAAATCATTTTCTGGGAATGAATTAAAGGAACGTAGTTAGGTTCTGTTAGCACAGGAATCTTCCGAATCTCGCAAAAGTTTTATATTATAGCCACCACCCTGTATTAAGAAATTAGACCGCTCGGATTTCAACATCAACCTGCGATAACGGACGTGTAACTGGCAACAGGTGCACCGACGATATCGTTTCCCTTTTAAAAATACAGAGTGCGCCCAATAACAAAGGCTGGGCACGCTTTCGGTGGGCTGGGTGCTATAATTATAATCATATTAATCAAGTCACCTATGTCATTTTGGCAGTTGACATTTTATGACTGTTACCTATGACATTTTGATGGTTGTAAAACACAGCGTTTACAGTAAATGTCGTTATTTTTAAAAGTGTATTTATAAATGTTAACAATTGTTTTTGGTATGTCCATCATTCTTTATTTCGTTACCATTACATTTAACTACTAAGTAATGCCATTAATGTAAACTCTTTGTTTTTTACAACCAATTCTGGTGTGTCAAAATGTCATCGGTGACTTGATTAATATTAAATTTATTAAAATCAGCCTGCTTTCTGAATATTTGCATTTTTCATGAAAACGTGAGCAATTAGCTATAGGAAAGCTTAATACTTTTCGATAGATAATTAAATTCTACATCTGCTGCAGTCATAAAATTCAGGCTGTTATATTTAAAATAAACAAGTTTATACCATTTAAAACTTGTAATTATTTAGTCGTACTTTTTGGACACCTTGTAAAAGTTAGTTAATTTTTGATAAGTGTGACACAAACCTTAATCAGCTAGTAGACTTCAGTGTGAAATTGGTTTCCAAAAAGTAAATACATGTTGAGAATTTCATAATTAAAATTGTCACTAAATTTTCACAAGATATGAAATATTTCACAACCCGTAAGGTTTAGGTGTGATAAACCTTAATGAAAGCAAATTTCATTTCGATCGTAGAAACCGAAAATGAACTAATATACAGGGCATTCCATTTAAAGAAATGAAACTTTGAAACGTTTTGTGTTTTTAGGACAACCTGTACTTTATGAAAATAATTTTAAAATGTTCATCCAAAAACCCATATCTACCCTAACCCTCGAGAATGGCCCTACCAGCGAACGATGAGGCTAAAATTGAGAAAAAAAATCATCCCATGAATTATTCAAATTTTAAAAACTGTACTCGTATAGGAATGTCGTACGTAAATTTTCTATAATTTAATAATACACTTTTATGTTTAAGTTTTTAATTGGACTGAAAATGCGGCTTTTGTCATCAACAGATCCTAAATCCGGCCCTGCATATACTGGCCAACTAGCCGGTATCATTTTCTTTAAATTATTAATTAATTATTATAGATACTTCAAATCGGCAAAACGTAGACAGATCCTTACCATTGTACCGTCAGAGCTTCAGAATTGTCGCATGTAGGCTCTTCAACTACCAGTCCTCCACCAGCTTCCACAACAATATTGAATTCTGTGACTAGAAGACAAAAAATCTGTAAGCTAACCACTTAATAATATGTTTCAAGATCATTAAACAATAGTGGGTATCTATCAGGTGCTAAAAATTCACCATTGGGATAGCATAAACGGCAAGAGGTACAGCAAAGGTTAAATTGGGGCAAAGTTACCCAATTCATAGCCGACCAATATTGTATGAAGCAATTAGAAAAATTCCGAGTATATCCGAAGATATTTATAAAAAACCGACAATCGCTGTTTGGGCTTTATTTAAAGAAATACTATAAAATAAATTTCATACTTTCATTGCCACTTTTCACCTTCTGTAACGCAGTGTTCCTAAATGCCTTGTCCGACGTTTTGTCATTCAGAAGCTATCGTCAGGTTTGTTTTTTTAAATGCCGACCTGTATTCTTTATGTAAACTTAATATCCGAAGTAATCTTAATACAAAATAACTTTTATTAAATATCAACGTTCAACTCTATAAAAACATCTTCAGTAATATTTTATTTAAAAACTTTTTATTATTGCAGATCAAAGCCATCGCATCGAGAACCTAAAAATAATAGAAATATTGTTCAGTTTATGTTCTATTTCTATAGTTCTATTCAATAAAGTACTATCTTTATTTTTAATTGAATATATATATTTATAGTTACTGTAGACATTTCCTGGGCATTAATTGTTATTCCTGTTAGATTCTGTGTCGACACAATATTTTGTTCAATAGTATCTATAATTTATTAATTTATTCAATATTTTGAACTTTGTTCTGCTCGCACCTTAACTCAAGTTTTGCATATTCTTTTCAAAAGTTTGCTATATTATTTTCTGGAATTTCTCGTATTTCTGACGGAGTACAACTTTCTTCCTGCCTAATTTTTATTAACTTTAATAATATATTTATTTTTAATTATGACGGATGGGAAAAAGCTTTGTTGTGTTCAATTGTTTCTATCATGGCATATTTGATACTTGTAACATTTTATGAAATTATAAAAGTATTGCCAACCCAAGAAGAAAATATTAATTCAAATGTAAAAAATCTAGTATATTTTCAGTATTATAAAATATACGGTTCATAAGACAATTAGAGCACTTGTACTTAAATTAAACGCATGCTCTAAGATAATGTCTTATGAAACTTGTATCTTAATTTACTATTGAGTTTGTTATAATTAACTAGATAATTCACCTTTTTGTTTAAAGTATCATAGTTAGCCATGAAATGTAATTTTTGTAATTTTTTCAATTATAGTTTTTCCTCTATTTACTTAATTAATGTTTCAAAAATATTGTTACGATTTTTTAAAAATGACTTCAATGTCTAATCAAAAAGTTTTTTAAATTAAAATATCGCTGGAGATGTTTTTTATGGGGTAGAAACGTTGATACATATTTAATAAAAGCAATTTTTTGTTAAGATTTCATAGGATTTAAAGTTTAGATAAATGCAATAAAAAATACTGGTCTGTATTTAAAAGAAACCTGACGATTGCATCTAAAAGACGAAACGTCTGATACTAATTTAATCACACTGCTTTATAAAGATGAAAAATAACAACGAAATTGTGAAATTATATTATTTATTTTTTATTTTACATAATCTCCTTAAATAATGCCAGAAAAAATTTAAAACCGAAACGGCGACTTTCTGGTTTTTACGAATGTCTTCAAAAGTACTCGAAATTGCCCTAATTTCTTCATGCCATATTGGTCGGCAATGAATTAGGCAACTTTGCCCCAATTTAACTGTTGCTGTATCACTTATCGTTTAGGACATCCCAATAGTGAACATCGAATTGTTAACACCCTGTATATTAGAGTGGGCCAATCCTATACAGGGAGTTGAAGATCTTTCTGAACTTTTTGGGTCAAAAGTTGTCCGCCTGACAAACAAACTTGACGTGTTTTTGGATGTTGTCGAAAAGTTCCTTACCACCCTGTAATACCTTGGGGTACGTTTTCAATGGGCCACCGTGTATAACAAATTTTTATTTTTTTTAATTCTAAGGGGCAATAGAGGGGGAGGAATATGAATATTCTAAAAGGAACGAACACATTTACAGGGTGTTAATTAAGTATGTGCAGTAATTTTAAGAGATTCTTTGGCTGATTCTAAGACGAAAAGTTCATATAAACATGGGTGCGCAAATGCTTCGTTTTCAAGATACAGGGTGATAAAAAAAAATTCCCTGCTTGTCTTAGGTATCATAACAGTAATCAAAGAGAGGCTAGGCTCTAGAATCTAAAGAAATATCAACGCCCCAGACATCAGTAACAACAGATTCAATTTAAACTATTGCAGGCCTTCCAAAGACAACCGTCGATCTTTTAAAACTGCCTGTTTCAGACAGTCGTGCATGGAGGGTCTAGGACTATTCGCCGTCGCCGCTTTGCCGTCGCTGGTTCGCCGACAGTAGATTCGCCATGGGCCGTTTCGCCGTCAAGTAGAAATTAATAAAATACGTAATAAATGGTGTAAATAATAATATAAACCTCTAACAAAACCGAACAAACCCCATTCTATGATATAGTACTGTAATAAAATTTGTAATTAGGGTTCTTGGAATTCAACTTACTTTCTTTTTAATAATATTCGTTAAGGTGCCGCCCGGAACGCCACTGGACTTAGGGCTAAATTAGCCCCTTGGCACTACAAATAAAGCTGCCAAATTTCAACAATATCGACGAAAGGATATTTAAGATATTTACGAAAACCCGATTAAAATGTTTTTTTAACGCCCTGTATCTTGAAAGCGGATCCATGTGAACTTTTCTGCACATACTTAATTAGCACCCTCTATAACTATAAAAAACTACGCTGATAAAAACGATTTATTAATTAAATAAACATGTTCTGAAACTAAGTATACCAATTTTGAAACAAGGAAAATTATTTATGGAGATTTGATATTGATGCACTTTAAGCAGCGTATATTGGTATCATAATTGTAAAACCTCTTAACTCAAAAAGTGCTTTTTACAGGGGAGTATAAAAACTATTTTTAGTTGTATTATGTGCTTGATGAAACGTTCAATTGTGGCAAAATCTTATTTTACGTAAAATATGGAATTAGGTGTTAGTACAATAGGGTGTCGATATTAACTTTTGTGTTGGAAACTTGGCATAATTTCACATGATTTAGCTCGTACATAAATTCATCTCGAGTCCTTCACCTATCACAAAACTTTATGCCTCTCTAGCAAGTTTCATATATTGTGCCACGCCCTGTTTGTGACATGAAATGCGAGGAATTTCTGTTAAAATGTCACTAACATTTTTAATAAATATTTTTATGTACTTTAGGGATTTAAAATACCATTTAAATCCCTATTTTCAGGGAAAAAAGTGGTACTTTAAATACCTACGGATTTAAAGTGAATTTCTTTGCAAAAAAATATAAATTTCGAAATTTATTTTCAATAATTTTATTAGAAAATATAACATGACATGGATGCAACAAAAGTGTAACGTATTGATATGGTAACATCAGCCGCTTCGATGATAGCATTTAATTTTTTTTAACTCCCGTTGGTCGGGCTATAAACTTTTTGTCTCGGGATTTAAAATACCACTTTATTCCCTAGGTGTATAATGTACTATTATCTCCTCGTCGGTGACATTAGCTAAAACTGGAGGTGGTGTAACCGTAACTTCCAACCAGTTTATTAGTTCTATACAGTTTGTCTTTTTAAAACCCGAACACCCTTTTTTTCTCGCTCAGATTGCATTTTTTTGATTTCGACCTCCTCAGATGATTTTCGTAGTTTTGAGGGGGAAATCGAATGGCGCAGGTTTTTTTCACCTGCGGTGTTCAGGTGGTGCCCTGCGCAGGGTAATTTTTTTTTTAAGTGGGAACCCGTTTTTTTCTCACAGATTCCGAACCTTCATTAAAAAACAAGTAACTTTCGTCCAAAACATTTTTTTAGTCGAATGGATCCTGAACTCAGACAAAGTAAGTGGCAAAATGAAATCAGAAACAATTTTGAGGTTGAAACTAATTTTTTTATTTTAATAAATGTTCAAAATGTTCCCAGTTTCTTTCCATACAAAAGTACAAACGACTCTGAAACATTTCTCGCACTCGTTATAAAATTTCGGGAGTCACATTTTCTCTACAGGCAGCGGTGATTTTTTGTCTCAAGATTCTACGTCCGCGTACGATTCACAATCGACTTGATGAAAGAAAAAGAAATCCATCGGCGTTAAGTCTGGTGATCTTGCTGGCCATAATACGGGGCCGAGCCGCCCGATCCACTGTCCAGGAAAATGATCGTTTAACCATTGGCGAACAGGTACCTTGAAATGAGCCGGGACTCCATCTTGTTGGTAGTATAACAATTCGTCGTTGAAAAGTTCAGGATCGATTCGAATAAAAAAATGTTTGGGACGAATGTTGCTTGTTTATTAATGAAGGTTCGGACCTGCGAAAAAAAACGGGTTCCCATTTAAAGAAAAAAAGTTGCCCTGCGCAGGGCACCACCTGAACACCGCAGGTGAAAAAAACCTGCGCCATTCGATTTCCCCCTCAAAACTACGAAAATCATCTGAGGAGGTCGAAATCAAAAAAATGCAATCTGAGCGAGAAATAAGTGTGTTCGGGTTTTACAGACACCCTGTATAGTCAGCTGCATCAAAATCTCTCAACCACTTGGTTTACTCCTAGCTTTTAATACGCGTCTTAATTAGTTCTCGTATGACTTCCCAATCATGAGATATAATGCTTAGCAAAATATTTTTGAGACGAGGAAAGCATGGGTCACGTTATATTAGACTTTATTAGAGGATCAATTGTTATTTTTTTCAAATTATCGCTTAAATAGCGTAAAAGCTCTATGAGTTTAAAAACGTGCAGGACATCTTCTTTGCATGAGGAATGAGCATTTATTGAAAAGCAAATCGGCGCTTATTACTTTAATAATGATTTTAAAAACACTATTCTTCCCAGTACCAGAAGTTGGTGAAACGTGTCCTACATAAAATGATGCCGGTGCTTCTACTATTGCAACATGTTCTTCTTCTGAAATAGTTCTGCAATGGAAACGATTTTTTTATGGGAGTATGTTTTGAGAGTTGGTTTGGGTGCAGAGCTCCAAACATGAGGGCAGTACTCTAGTGATGGTCCAATCTGGGCTTTGTATAGTATCAAAAGTTGTTGAGATGTGTACAACTTTCTGGTTCGGAAGAGTACTCCAAGCATCTTGGCGATTGCCACAACGTGGTTATGCCAAGATATATTTCCTCCCAGATTGACGCCCAGCAAATTAATAGATGAAGCCAGTGGAATTGCATGTCCTGCCATGACTATATCCGTTCCTGCAATGTTAACTAACCTTTTTAGAGAAAACTGCTGCCTGATTTTTTTAGCGTTAAATTCGACTTGGTTACTGTAACCCAATGCCAAAAATTTCTTCGGGGTCTTGGTTAAGACGTGATACTTCATGCTGTCTGCGAAGATGTGCATCGGCAGCCGATGTTTGTGCATTCAAAGAGAAAGATGAGATAAGTGTGCTATCGTCAGCAAAGCTAAATATCGGATTTTTAGTTTTCAATAGAAGGTCGTTAATGTAGAGTATGAAGAGAGTGGGAGACAATATGGACCCTTGAGATGAAGGTGTCTGAGAGAAATCCGTCAATCGCCACTTGCAGAGAGCGGTCCTTAAGAAAGCTAGACAACCATGCACAGAATCGACTGGGCATACCATAGGATCGCAGTTTACTTAGAAGCCCCTCAGGCCAAACACGATCAAAAACTTTAGAAATATCCAGTGCAACAGCCCGAGACTCCTCATGATGTTCGATTGCGTTGTTTCAAATATGAGTGACATAAGCTAGAAGATCTCCAGTTGATCTGGACTTCCGAAAACCATATTGATGATCGCTGATAATCTTGAAGCCTTCCAGGTACTTTAGAAAATGTTGGTTAATAACTTTCTCCATTACTTTTGATATAACTGGAAGCAACGCTACTGGTCGATAGTTGTTAGGCAGGGTTCTCTTATCTTTCTTTGCAATAGGCTGGACTCGCGCCCTCTTCCAGCAAGATGGAAATATTCCTTTTTTGTAGGATAAGTTGAAAAGTCTACAAAATACTGGTGTTAGTTCATTGGCGCATCTCTTGAGAACTATAATAGGAATTTCGTCTGGGCCAGTAGCTTTTTTAAGGTCTAGTCCTTTCAGGATTCGTTTGACGGGACGCTGACGGAACACGATTTCGGCCATTTCGGATTGAACTGCAGGAATGTAGGGTGGTGTTCTTCCCTGGAAATCTACAGTGGAATGCGAAGAAAATAGTTCAGCAAGTAAGTTTGCTTTGTCTCCGGCTGTGGATGCTATTGTACCATCGGGACGTGTTAGAGGTGGAATAGTTGATTTGGTAAAATTTTGGCTGACGGCCTTAGCGACTGACCAAAAGGACCTTGATCCGTTTGGACTGTCAAGAAGTTTGTTTTTGATCCTCACGTTATGTGCTTCTTTGCTTGGATCTATTGTTAGCTTACATTGGTTTCGAGCAGTAACAAAGATGGTACGATTCTCAGTGGTAGGGTTTTTACGCCACTGTCGATATCACAATCATTGCTAAACTAGGGCTTGCCGTTGCAAGGGCGTTCTTGGGAGGAGGGGATAAATGCTTCGATGCCCGTTAGAATGACGTCAGAGACCTCCCCAGCACAGACGGATGGATCATCAGAAGAGAAGCATACGCTCATCCAAGGAAAAGTGCGAAAATGGTCTTTCAGGTCTTCCCTCTTGCGAGGATCGCAGTTTACTTAGAAGCCCCTAATGCCAAATACGATCAAAAACTTTAGAAATATCCAGTGCAACAGTCCGAGACTCTCCATGATGTTCAATTGCGTGGTTTCAAAGATAGATGACATAGCCTAGAAGATCTCCACTCTGATCTGGACTTCCGAAAATCATATTGAGGATCGCTGACAATGTTGAAGCTTTCCAGGTACTTTAGAAGTTGTTGGTTAATATCTTTCTCCATTATTTTAACTGAAAGCAATGCGCCTGGTCGATAGTTGTTAGGCAATAATTATTTTATCCAGATACAAGGTCTAATATTTCCTGCCATCAAAATAAATTATTTTTAAAGTATCACTAACTATTAAGAAATAAACTCACAGTCACGGTCTCAAGAATTATACCGGGTCCTGCATTAGTGCGTCGGGCATCCATAGCGTCCTTATTTACAACAATAGAAAAAAAAGTTTAATACAAAAGTTGTAGGATGTGGGTTGATGCATATTTTAAAAATATTTGCAAATATACAGGGTAGTCCAAAAATGTGTGACGTCATAAAATATATATTTTTTTAAATGACACACCCTGTATTTTTTGGCACATTTAGGTTCCTTTTGTTGTTCTCATGTGCAAAAATATTTTTTTATTTGCTTCGACATTTTAGGAGCAATAAATATAACAAGATAAAAAGATCGTTTGGACGCTTGGAAAAATTAGAATAAAAATCTTGTTTTTTTTGTAACAAAATTTTTAAAACACTGTATAAAATAAGAAAAACCTGCTTATTGTCAGAGTATTATTAGACCTCTAGCATTACTGTTCACACTATTTAGCTGGAACAAAACAGATCTAACAAGATTTTTATTCTTATTTTTCTAAGCGTGCAAAAAGATCATTTTATCTTTTTTTATTTATTGCTCCTAAAATATCGAAGCAAATAAAAAAATATTTTTGCACATAAGAGAGAACACCAAAAGGAATCTAAATGTGCCAAAAAAATACAGGGTGTTATTTAAAAAAAAATATATTTTTTGACGTCACACTTTTTTGGGCCACCCTGTATATTTACAAATATTTTTAAGATATGCATCAATCCACACCCTACAACTTTTGTATTAAACTTATTTTTCTACTATTGTAAATAAGGACGCTATGGATGCCCGACGCACTAATGCAGGACCCGGTATATGTGTATATTTACGAAGTGCTAAAAATGTTTGTTTCGCCCAACTGGGCATCTTCAGACCTAAAATTTTAAAAATTGGAATAAGAAAGAATATAAAACTACGAAATAACGTCACTAAATTACCTTAAAATAAAATCAACACCACAATACAAACAACTGCATAAATATAAACAGCAACATTTAAAAAATAAAATATGGGCTCATTAATACCCACTTAAAATCAAGGAATATTGAAAGTTAAAATGTCAATAGTAAAAGACTGTTCATCTTAAAAAATTAAACATTTAAAAAAGGAGTGGTGAAGTGAATCATCCGTGATTGGTCAGCAAATGATAGCCCATGTTATTAGAGCTTTTGTCGTTAAAGATCACCTGAGTTGGAACATACTTTTTCAGCATCTGCGAATGTAAACATTCTGCATGATTGTCATATTCGATTTACTTGACTAACCGAGTCCAATTTAACGCTAAAAACCCCCAGGCAGCAGTTTTCTCTAGGAAGGTTAACATTACAGAACCGGATATAGTTATGGCAGGACACGCAATCCCACTGGTTTCATCTATCGAACAAACCCGAACAAACACGAGCTGGCAAAGAACCTCGACAGCTTAGAACATCGAAGACAGGTTGGGGATTTGACTCTCTTTTACATATATTTTCATGGAAAGTGTTCGGCTGACCATGACATCTTAATTCCGCCCAGAGCGGCAAATAGCAGAAATACACGACGAAGCACTGCCGCCC
The DNA here is from genome assembly GCA_963991005.1 of Barypeithes pellucidus. Lineage (NCBI taxonomy): Eukaryota > Metazoa > Arthropoda > Insecta > Coleoptera > Curculionidae > Barypeithes > Barypeithes pellucidus. Next base: position 37,878,932 of record OZ022563.1, on the reverse strand, counting down.
ATCCATATGTGGTTAAACTTAGTATTCCTCGAGCTTCATTATTTAAGAATTGTTTGATCTGGACGACTTCCTCCTTATGGAACGACCTTCCCGAGATCGTTTTTCCCACCGAATATAACCTCAAACGATTCAAAACCAACGTGAATCGCTTTTTGCGCACACGCACCACTCCCAGAGTGCCCTAAAGAATTTTTCCTATAGTGCTTGTGTTTGATCATAAAAAAAAAGTTACTGTAAAGTTCATTATTTTCCCGACTGAACTGTACAACATACACTGATTCACTAGCCGTTCCTATCATTTTCTCTAATTATTAGACAGTGTATAACCTAAGGATTTACTAAATACCATCCAAAAATGTATAGGTGGGTTAATACAGTTTTTAGCATTAAATTAAATTAATTCATTAAAATGTTCTACATACTGTTTAATTATGTATATCATTTTTAATAATTAATTGCCTACTTACCTAAGAGTTGTAGCATACATAGAAACTGTGTATTCAGGTAAACCATAACTTATACAGAAGTCTGAAGCAAACCAACAAATTTGACAAACTATCGAATATCCATAGCAACGAATTTTTGAGAGTATTGTTGCAACTTTTAAACCCACCAATAATGAAATTATTTCTTAATTCGATAATAAAAAAAAAACATCAAACTAGAAGCAAAAATACACGCAAATATAGGAATGATTGATCGCTACCTCTTGGAGTTTAAACATTTAAGATCATAAATAACGGAGCAACTTAAGGTTGCTTACAATGAGGATACCTACCGCTAATATAATATTCATAATTATTGATGATTCTGCAAACTTTTGTAAATTAAAAAAATAGGATTCTGTATATGATAATACACAGAACCAAACTTATATGGAATCACTCCGCATTTGAGACTTAAATTGTTTGAAGAATCGAACAGCCATTGGGGATAATTTTATATTTATGCAAGATAAATGCACACCTCCAAATACCAGCAGAGTGGCTCCAGAATTTCTTGGTAAGGAAACTGTCGCACTTTTAAGCTGGCCTGCATGTTCACCGGACTTAAACTCCATTGAAAACTTGTGGACCCAACTCGAAGGAATGATTAGGGAGTCGGGATAATCCAGGTCCCTAAATTTACTAAACCAGTGTAAGGGGAATTGGTAAATTCTAGACCCCAAGAGAATGTTGAAAATTTAATCAGGAACATTTCAGCGCGAATTGAAGTTTGTATAAGAACTACAGATGGCAATACGGACTATTAAAATTGTTAATTTTCTATTTTTTACTGGTTTTTTTACAATTAATTGAAATCTTATTACTGTTTACGAACATAAAAATCACGACTATGTTTTTCTTGCCAATTACAATTAATAACACTGATGAACATTTTAACATTTTTTTTCCTCCGTGGAATGATTTTGGCTGGATTTTATATATTTCCAATGATAATAATAATATTTATAATGATAAGGGAGGGACATATGCTTTGAACAATTAAAAACCTATAATATATTTTATTAACAGTTAGCTTAGGTACATTTATAAATAATTTAAAATTTAATATTTACTACCCTAACGTCTTTCTTTTATAAGAACTCCTGGATGTGTCTCGTGCTAGGGTCCAGCAATAGTCGACTAACATATTCGGGCTTCACTTTCCTGTATACCTTTTCTCTATGGAGGCAATATCTTGTTGAAATCGTTCTCCATGCTCATCTGATACTGCTCCTAAATTTTCAGGAAAAAAGTCCAAATGAGAATGGAGAAAGTGAAGTTTTAGTGACATGTTGCATTCTAAAATGATAGGCCGTGAGTAGTTCTTCCACGAGTTCACGATAATTTTCAGATTTATTATTTCCAAGAAAATTGTTCCAAACGCTTTCAAATGCATTCCATGCCCGCCTTTCATTGTCACTTAAAATTTGCCTGAAGTTCGCATCTTTAAACAATTGCCTAATTTGGAGACCAACAAAAAATTTTTCTTTAATTTTGGCCCCACTGATACGTGGAAATTTGTCTTTTAAATACTTGAAAGCATTTCCTTCTCTATCCAGTGCTTCAACAAAATTTTTGATCAGACCCAGCTTAATGTGAAGTGGAGGTAAATATATTTTTTCTTTCTGAACTAATGGTTCTCGGGTCAAATTTTTAACGCCAACTTATATTGTGTCACGTGGATGCCAAACCTTAATTTTATAATGTTTGTCTCTTGCACGGCTGTCCCATTCACACAAAAAGCAACAGTATTTTGTATAGCCTGCTTGCAGTCCTGTCAGTAACGCCACCACTTTTAAATCTGCACATATGTTCCATTAGTGATCTTCGTACTTTACACATCCTAGTAACATCTTAAAATTGTCATATGTTTCTTTCATATTTACCGAATGACCTATAGGAGCCGATGGATGCTCGTTTCCATTAAAAAGTAAAACAGCTTTTAGACTTGTTTTAGACGAATCTATGAATAGTCTCCATTTATCGGGAGTATATGGTAAGTTCAGTTCGGTCATTAGGCCAGGTATGTCATGGCAAAATACTAAATCACCTTCCACTGCAAAAAAAATTGTGAGAGTAGATTGCCTTTTCCTATAGATGGACACCTTCACTCCTTTTCCCAAGAGCTTCCACTACTGCAGGCGGGATCCGAGAAGTTCAGCTTTTGTTTTCGGGAGGTCCAAGTCACGAACAAGGTCATTTAATTCACCTTGAGTGAGTAAATGAGGTGTATCAGGCAAATCATGAGAACTAGGGATGTAGCTTGGTCCGGCTTCTGGTGAAATACTTTCGGAGTCTGATTCGGAATCAAGCGTGTAACTCTCAGGTGGCTGGGGAATGGGTAATGAGTTGTCATGGGGCACTGGTCGAATTGCAGAAGGAATATTGGGGTACTGAATGCTACGCTTGGTTTTGCTAGTAATTCCTTTAATATTCGTCATGCAAAAATAACAATCATCTACGTGATTACGAGGTTCCCTCCAAACCATTGGAACTGCGAATGGCATAGATTTATGAGTACCTTTCAGCCATCCAGTCAATGTTCTCGAGCACGAACTGCAACACATTTTTGGGGCCCAGGACCTATCTTCATCGCCAACTTTGCGTCCAAAGTACAGTTCATAAGCCTTTTTTACTAATGAAGATATCGGTTTTTGGTACGCTTTCGCGGTAACTTCGCCACAAATATAACAGAAGGTATCGGCTTTATTAACGCAAACACGCATCGACATTTTTGGTACCGTTTTACCACGCACGTAGATCTAAGCGAAAATATTAATAGATGTTTACTAAATGATTATATAGTAACGACTAAAGGGATATTTCAAGCATAGATCTAAATAAGCTGCAAATAACAATGGGGCGACCTTTATTACCTATTAATGGGCCTATTCGACCCTTCCAAGAAATCTGAGGCCAATATAAACATTTGAGCAGTTGTATATTAGTTTAAGTCCATATGTTACAAAATACACGATATTTTTATAAAGAGGATTTTTGTGTTGATTAGTGTAATTATATGATACCATATAAGTTTGGTAGTGTGAAACGATCTTAAATCAATAAGAATATGGCTTTAGTTCACAGTCTTTAAAGAATAAGCAATTCACATTCTTAGATCGGCTGTAAACAACTTGCCAGGAAAATAATCGGGTAGTTCTGAAAATTAGTACAATTTTTCTCTCTGGTTTTCTGACGATTTGACAAAGACATTATGTCGCCTTCGAGCGTTCGAAACGTACTTTTTATAGAGTCCTTATCAGAACGGCCGTCTTTCATACCTGCTTTCGCTTTTGACACTACCAGATTAACAACTGTCATATTCGCCATTAAATAAATTTCTTCGTTGTTTTTCAGTATTCCTGTGTTAAATTTATCTATGTGGAAAAAATAGTAACTCTTAACTCAATATGGCAAAACTGAGCCCAGTCTGCCGTAAACTGGAAAAAAATATATTGCTATTTAAAGCTAAAAATCCCAGGCAGCAGCTTTCTCTAAAAAGGTTAACATTATAGAACCGGATATAGTCATGACGGACACGCAATCCAACTGGCTTCATCTATTAATTTGCTGTGCGTCAATCTGGTCGGAAATATGTCTTGGCATAATCACGTTGTGGTAATCGCCAAGATCGCTTCTCAGAAACTTGATGTAATCGTCTGAACCGAAACGTTGTACATGCCTCAACAACTTTTGATACTATATAAAGCCCAGATGAAAGCTCAGATTCGTCCATCACTAGAGTACTGCTCTCATGTCTGGAGCTCTGCACCCAAACTCTTCGGCTACTGGATTCCATCGAAAGGAGGGCCCTTCATCTGATCGGAGAGCATGAGCTGACGAAGAACCTCAACAGCCTAGAACATCGAAAACAGGTTGGAGATTTCACTCTATTTTACAGATATATTCATGGAAAGTGCTCGGCTCACCTTTCCCTCTTAATTCCGCCCATATGTGGTTAAGGTTAGTACTTCTCGAACTTAATTATTTAAGAATTCTTTCAACTGGAGGACTTCATCCTCATGGAACGATCGTCGCAAGGTCGTTTTTTCCAACGAAAATAACCTCCAACGTTTCAAAACAAACGTAAATCGCTTTATTCGCACAAGTACCACTTCCAGAGCGCCCTAAAGGATTTTTCCTATAGTGCTTGTGTTTAATCTTAAAAAAAATAGTATCATACCGTAGGTAGGTATAGCAATAGAAATAGGAACGATGTTTAAAATAAAAAAAAGGAAAAACAAACCTTACGCGAACATTTTTGACAATGTAATAAACTTTCCTGAATTAGCTTTGCAGGAAAATATTTCGATGCTTAAATTAACCGCGAAAAAATGTATTAATGTTTCATTGTGGGAAAAGGGAGTGGAGAAACTCCATCCGGCTGTACGGATATGTTCTCCTACCTGACCAGAACAATCCAGGACCGTCACAAATGGACAGGATCGACCAAACACCGGCTAGGCGTGTTGTATTGTGTTACGTCTGTTCAAACATTAAAAAATGATACCCGTTCAGTGCCTAATGGGCAAAGAGTACCGACGATGTCTGGCCGGCATGCGACGATAAGTGCGATATTTTTCTTTACATCGCGGCTGATACCACAAAATGTTGGAGTAGACTACAGAATCATACATAGTATGAATCAACTTAAATTAAATTGAGACAATGATATATAAATATTTACAATTTATTATTACATTTTTATGATACAAATTACAATTTACATTATTACATTAAATATCTTTATCATTTTTACATACTTGAGCAGCATTTAGATTGATTTTTACAAAAATATAATACGTATGTAAATAATAATTACGTATATATTAAGCAGATTTACAATAATTTTTATATTTACCTACTTAGTTTTTTTAGTATATAATAATATATCACCTGTGTATAATAATTATTTATGTACCAAGGGCGTTAAGTAGACTATTATGCCCGGAAGGAGATAACAACTAGCCCGAGGGCCTTTGGTCCGTTTTGCCGTTGCCGGTTTGCCGGCAGCCGATCCGCCTTGGGCCGTTTCGCCGTCAAATAGAAATTAAAAATACGTAATAAAGGGTGTTTATGATATACATTGCTAAATTATTTTAAAAAGTAAAATAACATATAATACCTCTAAGATATTATATAATATTAATTATATAATTATAAATATATAAAACAAAATTATTACATTTCATAATTATGGGCTAAACCTCTGAGATATTCTGTTATATTATCGTTTCTAAAATTGTTTACTAACGATAAAATTCTTTGTTTTGCTATTTGGACTTATGTGATTTACTAAGCTGACGATACAGTTGAATTCCAAGAAACCTAATTACAAATTTTATTACAGTACTATATCATAGAATGGGGTTTGTTCGGGTTTGTTAGAGGTTTATATTATTTTACTTTTTGAAATAATATAGCAATATATATCATAAACACCCCATTACGTATTTTATTAATTTCTACTTGACGGCGAAATGGCCCATGGCGAATCGGCTGCCGGCGAACTGTCCCGCCGGCGAACCGGCGACGTCAAAATGGCGACGGCGAATAGTCCTGGACCCACGCCTGTGGTGTATACTTTATTTTTCATCTATTTAAAATATTAACAGTTAAATTCTTACATTCTTTTAAAACTATTTTCGCCAATTTTTAGTATTTAGTGAGCTTTGATCGGTTGTCATAGAATAGGTTTGACGGTTGCTAAGGGTTGTTTATTTTAAACGAAAATATGGAAATTACACAAAATATTTTAGAAAATGCTGAAAAAGCTAAGGAAAACTTATAACCGGCAAAGTCTAAAGTCCTGTACGACAAGGAGTACTGGAACAGTAATGATGGCTTATTTTCAGGAATTGGTATGTAACCATTTTGCTCGTTGGTAATAACAACAGCAACTCGTTTATTTTAGCCGGAAAAATATACCCCAAATAGCCTTTGGTCAAAATATTCCCAGGTGAAGCCCGGACTTATAGTAAAGGAAAACATTGATATTTCAAGATCTTGTCGCTTAATAGCATTTTTATGTTAAATCAAAGGTATATCTTCCTAAAAAGTCAAAAGGCAAAAATAGTCAAATAACATGAAAATAAAAATTTGATTTTGTCTTTTCCAACGTAACAGTTCGTTATAATATCCGGTTTATCTGTATAACTTAGAAGCAACTGGACCAATAGCAGAATAGTACATCTACTACTTTATCTACAGCCGATATGTCATTTTTATGCTATTTCTTGCAATTTGGCAGTGTTGTATGCTCTATCTATCCTTTTCAATTGTTTTAAGGGAGTACCCAGTACTTCTCCAATCCACTCGACATCAGGAGCGACATAACCTCCAATTTGTCCTTGTTGTTTGCATCCAGTATCCCAGGCAAATATACCGCTTAGTGTGTATTGGCCATTTGCATTTGCACATGCCAAGGCACTTCCGTAGTCGACCTTTAAAAAAATAAATATCACATTACCTTTTTGATTTCTATTATAATGAAAGAAAATCTGTTCCATTATAAGATCACACATAGCAATATATTTTTTAAATTAAATGCAATTGAAAAAAGAAGCTAAACTTGAATGAAAATTTATTTTTGAACGGTCAACCGTACCAATATCAATTTTATTGTGGAGAGAATTGCAGTCTTCGTGGTATAACCCCCTCGGTGGGGTAGATGTTACCCTTAAAATCTTAAATGGGAAGAGCTAGAGAGTGGTAATTTTAAAGGTCTTTTAAATATGTATCCAATAATACCATAATTAATTTTTGAGTAAGTAATAGTGATCGTATTAGAAATCATGTTCCAAAAATATAAGTACATAATTAGAACTCATCTGCACTGAGACTTATGGTTTTTAAGTTATTAATTATTGTGTTTATACTCTATAGGTGCACATTCAATACCAAGCGCAAAGTGAACGCCTAGAAATTCTCCATTTTTCGCGATTTCTTAGAAACTACTACTTAAAAAATAGAAAGAGATTAAAATGATGTGGTACTTGACCCACCTTTCCCTTTAAGGTTGCAAAGGTAATATCCAGCTCTTCTAGGGACTTGAACTATGAACTCTACTAATATTGTTCTTTAAAAGCGTCCCCTTTCACAAATATTCATATTCATTGGGAAGATTTCAAATTTACACCCTATAATACTATAATACTATTCCAAAATGACTATTTATAGTACAGTGTCACCATTAAAGTTGGAACCACATCTGGATAAAATTTATTGCTCGATTTAGGTAAAATTTAAATTTACCATAAGTTTTTGTTTCATTAAAGACTACAAATGATATAATTAAATGGGCTGCCTTTGTTAACTGTCAAATTTCACATTTTGTACACATAATGTCGATTTATTGATCGAATCTTGAAAAAATTTATTTGGAAAAGTTATTTGTATTGTAATTCCAGACATAGGTACCAAATTTGAATCACTTATGATCATTTTTGTTTGCTATCTATTTGTGGCGAATATATACTTTCATTGAAAACTGAAGGCGACCCTACCACCGTAAGTTTATTTATTTATACAATACTCATTGTCCAAATTCATTCTTTATACTAAAAGTTCTACCAAAATATTCTTTTTCCTCAAAAAATTAAATTGTAGTTTGAAAATGTTGCCATCTGTTGAGCAAACTCGTCATAACTTCATATATTATTCTAGTGTCATGATCTTCACTTTCTAGTGAAAACTAAAAATCCTATATAGACGATAGCACACTTGTCTCATCTTTCTCTTTGAATGAACAAATATTGGCTGCCAACGCACATCTTCGCAGATAGCAAGTATCACGGCTCAACAAAGACCTGGAAGAAATTTTGGCTTGGGGTGATAGTAACCCAGTCGAATTTAACGCTAAGAAAACCCAGGCAGTAGTTTCCTCCAAGGAAGTTAACATTACAGAACCGGATATAGACATGACAGGACACGCAATCCCACTGGCTTCATCTGTTAATTTGTTGGGCGTCAATCTGGGAGGAACTATATCTTGGCCTAACCACGTTGTGGCAATCACCAAGATAGCTTCACAGGAACTTGGTGTACTCTTCCGGACCAGAAAGTTGTACTATACAAAGCACAGATTCGACAATCTCTAGAGTACTGCTCTCATGTCTGGAACTCTGCACCCAAACCTACTCTTCGGCTACTGGATTCCATGGAAAGGAGAGCCATTCGTCTGATCGGAGGCCACGAGCTGACAAAGAGTTACGACAGCCTAGAACATGGAAGACAAGTTGGTGATTTACAGATATTTCCATGGAAAATTTTCGGCGGACCTTGCCCTCTTAATTCCGCTCAGAGCAATGAACAGCAGAAATACACGATGAACCGCTGCCGCCCATCCATATGTTAGTACTACACAATCTTCATTATTTAAGAATTCTTTCATCTAGAGGACGTCAGTTATCCTTATGGAACGACCTTCCCGAGGTCGTGTTTCCTAACGAATATAGCCTCCAACGATTCAAAACTAAGGTGAATCGCTTCATGCGCACACGCACCACGTGTCTTAAAGGGTTTTCCTGTAGTGTTTGTGTTTGATCATAAAAAAAAAGATTTCACCAACGAACAGGAGAGTCTTATTTTTCCATAACAAATACGTTGAAAGAAATGGATGAATTGGCGTAGTGATTAAATGTGATGTGATGTGATGGAGTGTCATTATGTTAAGATGTCGCCGTGATGAAGTGTCCGCAATGAGTTGTCGTGTGATGAACTGTCGAGTGATGGAGTGTCGGGCAACGTATTCTAATATGTCCATTTTTCCAATGTATTTATTATTTAATAAAGAAAACCCTCCCCTTGATTGGTTAAATTTTTAGCGTTATGAGGAGTTTGCTCCACAGATCAATAAATGCCATTTGTCGACAATTTTTAGAGAACATGTCAAATTTTACAGTTGCGGAGTGATTTTTCAAAAGGCCTTATTTCCATTTTTACACCCAAAATAACTTTCGACGAAAATTAAATCGTAAGATTAAAATGCATCTTCTAACGGCGATAGAACCATTCAAAATGCCTTATTTCTTATGAAGGAGGCAATATCTAAACAGGAATTTTATTGAATTTCATACAAAAAGACATATTTCCACAAATGGTTTACATAATTGGTTCATTTGTTCTGTTAGGTACTAAATTTGAAACAAAACGCCACAGTTCCTAAATAATTTCTAAGATTATATGTAACTTGAACAAAGGGACATATTTCCTTTACATTATGTTAGAAAAATAATTCTCGATTCATTGATCATAGAAAATGTGAGTCGTGGAACGTAGTCGAATGTTTCGTGTTAAGAATGTTCTGTGCCGCGTGAAGTGTTGTAATTTTTTATTAAATTTCCTATAAAAGGTTTTATTTCCTGTAGTATCGAACAGAAGGTCTTATTTCCAAATAATTATTGATAATAACATTTCTATTATTTTTTTTTTCAAATCACCAATAATACATCTTTTTTTTTATGATCAAGCACAAGCACTATAGGAAAAATCCTTTAGGGCACTCTGGGAGTGGTGCGTGTGCGCAAAAAGCGAATCACGTTGGTTCTGAATCGTTGGGAAAACGACCTCGGGAAGGTAGTTCCACAAGGATGAAGTCCTTCAGATGAAAGAATTCTTAAATAATGAAGTTCGAGGAGTACTAAGCGTAACCACATAGTGATGGGCGGCAGTGGTTCGTCGTGTATTTCTGCTATTCATCGCTCTAGGCGGAATTAAGAGGGCAAGGTCAGCCGAGCACCTTCCATGAAAATATCTGTAAAAGAGAGTCAAATCCCAGACAGGTTCTTCTATGTTCTAGGCTGTCGAGGTTCTTCGTAAGCTCATGGTCTCCGATCAGACGAATAGCCCTCCTTTTGATGGTATTCAGTAGCCGAAGAGCCGGCAGAGCTCTAGACATGAGAGCAGTACTCTAGTGATGGTCGAATCTGGGCTTTGTATAGTGTCAAAAGTTGTTGAGGTGTGTACAACTTTCTGGTTCGGAAGAGTGCCCCAAGCTTCTGAGAAGCTATCTTGGCGATTGCCACAACGTGATTATGCCAAGACATATTTCCTCCCAGATTGACGCCCAACAAATTAATAGATGAAGCCAGTGGGATTGCGTGTCCGGCCATGACTATTTCCGGTTCTGTAATGTTAACCTTTTTAGAGGAAACTGCTGCCTGGGGTTTTTAGCATTAAATTCGACTTGGTTACTGTCACCCCAAGCCAAAATTTCTTCCAGGTCTTTGTTGAGGCGTGATACTTCATGCTGTCTGCGAAGATGTGCATCGGCAACCGATGTTTGCGCATCTGGTCCGAAGTAGTATTGCACATTGATCTCATTTTTGATTTTTTTTTACACTATAATTTTCACCATCTACAGAAATATGCGGTTCCTAAAAATTTATCTCTAATGAAAATATGGCCCTTTGAAAAATCACTCTTCAGTTAACATTTAGTTATGTAATTTTTGTCTCTCTGTTAAAGCAAAAATTTATGGTAAATATAAATTTTGACTAAATCGAAAAATATATTTTCTCCCAATATCGTTCCAACTTTAATGGTGTATATGATGAGATCGTAATTTTTACAAACATTATATCGATTTAATTACTTAATGTGATCTAGTGTAATATTTGAGTGTTCTCCCTGAATATTTGAGTATATTAATGTACATTTTTTAAATTTAACTTACCCTACACTGATCAACATCCGAAAATCCACACAAAGTATTCGTATTATAGTCCGAAGCTCTCTGGGGGAAATGTTCCTCTAGCACTTGCTGGCACTGTTGGACATCCATGATGTTCATGTCTATTTTATGCATTATGGCACCTCTGGCATGAACTAAAGTAAATAGTCAAATTTAGACATTACTATACCGGGTGATTCAGCAGGGACGCTCGCCCCCACTTTTTTATTGTTTAAATTACAGAAATAAAATTCGGTGGGTTTGTTCGTGATATTATTTTGCCACTTCCGGTTTATCCGGAAATAACCTCAACTTTGGATTTTTAAATGGATTACCCAGTATATTTTTGGCTATATCGATTCAGAATACCATGCCAAATTGAACGACATCCCACACGTCACTTTTTGAAATTGAAATAATTTTTCTTCTTATTTTTATTTTTTCATCTACTTAAGTTGGAACCATATGGAAAACATTTTTATTGTTGGTTTTATAAAAATATTTATTCTTGATAAAAAGTTATGATGCATGGTCCAAAACTTAAAATGGATTGTCAAAAAATGTCAATTTTACTCAAGAATAAAGTTCCTTTTTTTACAATAAAGAAGAATATTATAAAGTAAAGTTATTTTGAATTATAAGTTATATTCAGATATGCAATTACAGCCATTTAGCATACAAATTATGGGTTGGTGATTATTTACTAATCATTCCGTATTAATTATTCTGGCTTGATACAATTTAACGTAATCTAGAATGCACTGACATGAAATATTTGACAGTGAATATCAGAGTGAGTTGGTATTTATAAAATTACAGGAGTAAACAAACAATTCAGTATTGAAATTTATAATTACAAATAATTTATAATGTGAAACGTAAATAATCACCAAAATTTATGTTAAGATAAAATAAGAAATTTATCACTAACACAAAAATATTGCTTCTTCCTATTTTATTTATACGCTTTTTTTCTTTATAACAAATAATAGTTCTTACGATGGTTTAGTATAATAAACCGAAACGTTAACCAAATACTGGATTTTCATTTCAAAGTGACGCAAACACAAAATCAAAGTACCTATAATTTGAAAAAACAAAACTATAATTAAAAAAGAAAATTTTTTTGATAACCACCATACAAATAGATTACCATGTAACTAACAACAAAGAAATATGGTAACTCATATGGTTTTTGGATTTTTATGACTTTAATTTTGAATTTGGTAGATAGGTATTTTTTTGTTCATTTCAGTGGCTAATTTAATAGTTTATGTATTAAGTAAAATATTGTACGATGCGCGTGTTAAAAGTAGTTCTAGTATATTGTAAAGATTGTTTCAAGAAAAATGGATATAACTTAATGACTGTCGTAAAAGTACCTTGGTCATCCCATTATTTATGACCCTTTGTTATTATTATGTGGAAAGGACCGGATTGTAATAATTATAATTAAATATAGGTACATCAGGTAGGTTAGGTTGCTTAATTTAAATTTAAATATCATTTTGTGGTAAAATTTGTTAGTTTTTGATGCATGGTTCAAGAATTGTATTTTACCAAACATTCCTCAGAATAGCGTGATAGACAATGCGAGCTATCACAGTCGCCAATTACATAAAGCTCCAAGCTCAAATAATACAAAATTGGAGATTCAGAACTACATGGCGGCGAATGATATATATTTTGAAGAAAGTTATAAAAAAAGTGATCTTTTAAAAGTTTTAAAGACATTTTGTATAAAAAAAGTATATGTTTGTGACACATTGGCAGAAGAAATTGGACATACAGTGCTACGGCTCCCACCCTATTATTGCATTTTTAACCCCATAGAGCATATGTGGCACCAGTTAAAATCACTGGTTAGGTCTGAAAATATTTCTCCGACTTTAAGTTCTAGTGTTGTAGGATTAATACGAAAATGCTTTAATGATATTCCCCCAGGTAGTTGGAAAAATTCGGTCCGTCACGTAATAACTGTAGAAAATTCGTATATTAATCTGGATCGTATAATTAATCCAATTATAATTAATTTTGATGAGGATAGCGATAGCGAAACAGAACTATCTATGGAATGACATTATAAATGTAAATAAATATGACTAGTAATATTTAAAAAAAATGTAATTTCATTTGATTACATTAATATAATCATATCATTACTTGTTTTCCTTAGTCCGTCCCTTCATACTTCACTTGTTTATTGCCAAGCTCTTGTCTACACAATGGGACCGACCCAGGAAATCATTAAGTCGTATCCAATTTTCGTGAAACGTACTGTAACAGATTCAATATTATAATAACTTACGTTGCAAAATTCTCTTGCCCCATCCAGTGACAATACAATTCTGAGTTGGGATAAGATTTGGCTCAGGCAAGCAAATATCGCCTACGTTCTGAGTAAACCTTAAATTCTCTTCCAAAACTAACACAGCTAAGTCGTTCTGTTTCGAGCCAGTTTTATAATCAGGATGTCGCACAATGGCGGCTACTTTGATAATTTGGAATGGCAGTGGTTCCTCGTCTATGCCCAGTTTCCACTCACCTCCCTTAATTAGGATATCGGAAGTTTGCTGACTACAAATTTGAAAAATATATTTTTAACAAGAAATAAAAAAATTATACAGGGTGTTCCAAAATGACGTGCTAGTATTTCAGGCTGAGATTCCTTAGGTCATTTTATAAAGAAAGGTTCATATGAACATAGGTCCGCAACGGCTTAAATTTTTTGCTACAGGGTCTTAAATATTTAGTTTTTAAATAATTATTTTTTAATATCTCCGAAAGTACTTTAGATATTTTTTTCAATTTTACTATGTGTTAATAGGATATAGACCCATAAATTTTAGTTAGAAATGTAATTTAATTGTTCCACCCTGCAAACATTTCCTCTGATATTTTTTACAAGAAAGATGGTACGCCACTGACATTTTTCCATGAGAATATATTCTCTGTTTAGCCTGGTCAATTCTCATTAAAACGGTTACTTGAGTTTTTTTCGTCAGACGAACCGTTTTTTGATTAAAACCACTAAATTCATATTGAAACAAAAATAATTAATTCCGCTTAAAAGGTATGCCTCCGCACGTCTTCGCATCGAATTATCCACTCCAACAATTTTTATAAAACAAAATGTATCATTAATTATTTTATCAATGTTAATAATAATGAGTTTCAATATGAATTTAGTGGTTTTAATAAAGTCTGACGAGAAAAACTCAAGAGACCGTTTTCATATAGAATTGAACAAGCTAATCAGAAAATATATTTACATGGAAAAATGTCAGTAGCGTACCATCTTTTTTGTAAAAAATATCAAATGACACGTTTGCTGGCACGCCACTGGTGGAGCAATTGAATAACTTTTCTAACTAAAATTTGTGGTTCTATATCCTATTAACGCATACCAAAATTGAAAATAATATCTAAAGTACTTTCGGAGATATTAAAAATTAACCATTTAAGAAATAAAAATATTTAAGCCGTTGCGGACATTATATTCATATGAACTTTTCTATATAAAATGAATCTGAAATGAATTCTTTATATGATGAATGAGGAATCACACCCTGAAATATTAGCACGTCATTAAGGAACACCCTGTATATTTAAAATTTTAAACAGTTAATTAATTTTTGATACAGAATATTATGGGAGATGATTTATTATTTTTTAATGGGTGACTATTTCGGTATCCTAGCGAAAACCTACATTCTTTTTTTATATGTGGTAATTGGTCAGTTGCGCTTAATGCACGATACCACGTTTTTGCTCGCGTTTAAGATGTTTTTTACTTAATTAGTAAGGTGTAAAATTTGGTAAAAAGTAGCACTATTGTATTTCTGTTCTGTGGAATAATTTACTTTCATGCGCTTATGAGGTAATATCAAATTTGTATCCTTTATATTGCAAAACATATTTCGCCGTTATTTTTCTGGAAATAATTGTTCAAGACACAATGAAAAAGTGTTAAAATAATAGTTTTTTAAGTGTTTGACGTGTAAATATGACAACACCGGATAACGTTCCTACCTACCTACCACAGTGATTATTTACATTTCTCGCCAATGCCTACCACGTTATGTTTCGGGTTTGACATAAGGTCGTTCATCTCGATTATTAATTCGAGCCGCCTTTAATAGTTATTTTTCTTCAATTTGTTTTAATCTCAGAATTTGTCGCTTTAAATATAATAAGTCAGTTCCCTGTATACAGTATGTCACCAAATCGATCCTTACTATTGGGATCTCGGCTATTATTACTAGAGACCCATGACCCACAATTACTAAAGGTTAGGTATCTAACTATTCCAATTTCGTTTGCGGCGCGCAGTGTTATCGTCTTTAATTTGAAAGAATGAAAGAATAACATATGAGAAGTATTTACGTATATTAATTTCATAGAAATATAATACACATTACAGCTAAAATACTACTAAAATAACCGGTCAATGATAGCCGAAGCTGCTCGGGGACCTCTGCTGGTTGCCACCAGCGTTGTCACTCTTTTACAATAGTAATATCAATTACTATTTTAACAGTCTTTTAGATGTTCATTCATTCTTGATGTGGGGTTCCCCAAATGAAATGTATGTTCAATGTGGAGGTGCCCCCCCCCCCATATCATAGGAAAGTAACGACCTTTTTCTCGTATTCTTCTTACTCTCACACTGTTCTTTACTATTCTATTAGGCTTCGAACCGTTAACCTAGTACTTTTGATCAAAGATTTCTGGCAACACTGGTCGCCACGTAGTGCCGCTTGCAGTAGTTTTCCATGGAAATTTTGAAAGTTCATCAGAAGTTTTTCTTATTTAGTCGTGTGTGTTTATTAAAATAAATATCTGAATTTTCATATAATAAGGTGCGCTATATTCGGTTATGATATGGATAACCAGACAAAGAAATTTGATAGAAATATAAGGTGCTTCCACTTACCTAAAGATAGAAACAAAAAATTAAATAGATACGGTTTTATTTATCTTGTTAACATTTACTACTTAAGAATTTTCCACTGAAGCCTTCGAAACATGTATGAAAATTAAAATATTGTTTAATTAACTATTGAACTGGACTAGGAGTTTCTTTACCTCTTCATAATGTCACTCTATTGAGAGATGAACTATTTAAGAAAAATAGTTTAATTTGTTCATAACTACTTAGGTGGTATTTTAGCTTTAATCTTTGTTGTATGTTCATGAAATAAATATACCTAAATACCATGATATGATTCTTTCATTTCACATACCATTAAATACGTAAAACCTTTTAATACCTTTAAAAGAGAGTTAAAAATGCTTGACAGCAGTATAAATCTCCATAAGAGATTTAGAAATCACTCGCCCGTTGACGGCACAAGCCACGCCTCCATCGGCGTGGAATCATACCTTTTAGATCTTTATACCATGCTAGAGACCGTATTTTAATCATTATGCTTATTGCTGAATTTTATAAGCAACCATTAGATTATTTAATTGCTACACGAATTACTTAAAACTATCTATATTAAAATTTATAGCTTATTTTAAATATACTTTGAAAAATCTGCTACCACGTATGTTTAAATTTTTGACATATTTGAGAATAACCAAAAATCTTGTTCCTGTTACTTGCTCGTAAATCCTATATTAAGCTCTCACATTATTAAGACACTTTTTGGTGAGGTACGTTTTGATAATAATCGACATTCCACATTATGTTAAATTACCA
Source organism: Barypeithes pellucidus (assembly GCA_963991005.1). NCBI lineage: Eukaryota > Metazoa > Arthropoda > Insecta > Coleoptera > Curculionidae > Barypeithes > Barypeithes pellucidus. The sequence continues at coordinate 37,862,068 of OZ022563.1, read as the reverse complement.
TAAAGAATTATTACAATTTAGGGAAAAAAATAATTACAATATGGCAACATCGCATGGCATACTGGGTATCCCAACTCTACTTATAAACGTAAAAAGCTTCTACCCTATAAATGAAAAAAATTTAAGAAAAATAATTCTAGGTTTAAAAAACTTCTTTTGGGAATACATTTGCGTATAAAGGCTGACTCGAAAGTGTAATCATTAATACTAACTTTACTATTTTACATAAAATACCCTGTATTTTTGGTGAAATATTTCTTCTCCATTAAATTCTCATAAATGTAGGTATACTATGTTCTATGCTTTTTGGAAACTCTTTAGGATGTTACTAATTTATTACCATAGTTTTAGATAATAATTATTGTTCGTCTAATAATAATATCTAAGGCTTTCCAGCCTTCCTCTCTTAATACCAATTTTATTTTATCTTACCATTAAACCCATGGCCTACACATTTGGTGAGCCTATACATTTTGGTGAGCCAATCCTAAACTGTTCAATTAAACGTAATGGCAAAACCACGAAGCTCTCATAGTTCAGGTAATACAACCAACGCCAGCAAATTAAATTTTGATAATGACAAACCCAAAATCAATATCAGTAACAATATTTTCATTACTCGTTATCGGTAGCTTTACGTCAATGTTTTTCAATATCGTCACAGAAATTATTTGATGGTGTTTGCTGGATTACCGAAACTATGAGAGTACCGGGGTTTTGCCATCACTTTTAATTGAATAGCTTAGGATTGTGAACCAACCAAAATGTATGGAAACTCAGCTCATGAATTTACCATGCCGTCCTCTTCAAAAAGTCATAATGCAATTTATCTATAAAATATACAGGGGAGCCAATATTCAGATATCTCAAAAATTATCTGGGATTTCCTATGTTCAACTCAACGATACATCACCCGGTATAGAGTTAAATTAGCACGAAGTACAGAAAAGTTAATATTTCTATTGTTGATGATTTTTTTTAATATTAAGATATAACTTACTTTTCCAGGCAATGGGCTGCCGTAATAACAGCGTTGGGTCCAATTATGGAACCACCACACAGCAGGCTTCTATTAGAGTCCTTCAAAATCATAGCTTGCCACGTAATCTCGGCGAAGTTTGCGTCAATTTTCCCAGGACCCGGTGGACTAGTATTCTATATTTAGATAATAATTATAAAATTTGTGAGATGGAAGAAAATTATTTATGTGTAATGAAAATGCATACATTTTTTTTTGATTAAATAGAGCATTTCTTAATATTAGACGATTTTCAGTGTATATGTAACCGTGAAAGACCCAATCAAAAAAGTCTTTCACAGTATATGGTTTCATTTCAATTAATTGACCTTCTCCACACTCTTATATTACTAATCCCTTTAATGTTAATAGGCAATCTATTGTATAATTTAACGCACATGTAATATGGGCTTCCTTCAGACATTGTTAAATGGTGAAGTAGATACAAAAAATTCAAAGTTCGAATACCGTAGCTATGCAAATTAAGTTCATGGAAAATTTCTTTGTTTTTGAAGAAGAACATTAAACACTCATAAATGTAAACGCCTCTACAGGCCTCGAAGTACTGTAATCCATGTATCAACCTCAGCACTCTTTTTTTGCATTACAAATACTCTTTGTACTCCCAAACTACTTCCCCAAAAAAGTATGGCGTATCTAAACCAACTCGAAATTTGCATGATACAAAGCGTAATTGTTTGAAAATTCATGTAAGATGACATAATCCGTATACCATAAGCAACGGAGCCAAGTCTCAAACATAGCCGACTCACATGTGACTCCTATGACAAGAATTCTTTTATATAATCACCCCCAAAAACTTGATTCCTGTTTCCCTATTAAGCTCCGTTCCCTAAAGTTTAAGACTATTTGGCAGATCTATTTTATTTTGCTTAATTCTAAAAATGATTATATTAGATTTATCCTTATTTAAGATTAATTTATTTTTATTAAACCAATCATCTCCACAAAGACCACCTCAGCTTCATGAATCAGTTCTGTAAAATCTATACCACCAATAAGTCTTTGGGAAAAAAAATTGTTAACTAAATCGACCAAGAAAGATCGAAGGAAAATATGTTTACGTTTCCAAAATGGCCATTCGTTTCTACGAAAGTTTGTTTGTAAGACTTTTTTCATCGATCACCGATAATAAGGCTGGGGGAAGGGTTTAAAAAAATATTTTTTAAATTGTATCTGTATCTTCTAAATAGATAAAAAAAAGTATGGCAAAACAATCTTAATATTGTATTCGTTTAATATGAAAAAATACGACATTTGCAATGGGTAAAAAATATATAAATATATAAATATCGAACTAACTTAATTTTTTAAATAAGAAACGAAGTACAAAAAAATTTACTTACGATCAAAGCAGTACAGCACGGTACCCTCTAGAAGACGCATTGTGAATTAACAACGATCAGGACTATCATTATATAATATATGATTTTTAGTTAGTGTAAAATTAACTTTAAAACAAGACTAAGTTGATGAAATTTGGATAAAGGGTACTTTGGAACATACACACAAATTTTAAAACTATTTTTTAGAAGCTACCCCCACCCTTATTATCGGTGATACGAAAACCGTCTTACGAACAAACGCAAATGTTCATGGTATTTTATATCTGTTATTAAATGAAAAACTTAACAGTGATAATTTGAAGAAATTTGAATTTTTAGTTATATTAATTAATGGTACATGGAAAAACCACAGACTCCTTAAATAAAAATATTAGGATTTAATTTATACCCATATGAAACTTGATATTAACTGAGATACAGGGTGTTAAAGTTGAAACTTCATTTTTGTTTTTCTCTAATAACTTTGACAGAAACCAACGGTTTCTTACAAAATTTGGCAATTATGTATCTTTTAGGACGAGAAATTGGTTTTCTTATGAAAAGGAAAGGTAGGGGTGTCTGCGTCATTATTTGCATATTTATTAGATCATAACTTTTTTGTGCCTCAGTGTATTTAAGTTTTTAATGAAAATAATACTTTTCTCAAATTTATTACATATAGAAGGTATACTAAGTTCAGGTCGCCCAGAGTTACCGTTTCGGAGATATTTGCATTTAAATTGTTTAGTGCACCCTGCCCAATTATTATTAATTTACGAACAAAATTTTTTTCTTAAAGTAATAAAATTCAGAGATGCAGTTGCTGGGGAACAGAAAATGTTTCCTTTTTGAGTTTATCGTAAGTTTATGTTTCATTGCTGTTGGTTTCTTTCGACACAATATTTTCTAGGGTCAAAGTTATTTTAATTAAAGTAAGTTAAGGAACAATCCAATTGTTGTAGTTATTATTCCCAATTACGATTGCTAGAATATTAATTATCATATAAAAGTTAATTGGTAAGAAGTAACAAAATATTAATTGCTTGCCTGAGCTAACGCGCTAACAATTGAAATGCAAATATCGGTACTCTGAGCGACTTGAACTTAGTATACCTTTTTTACGTAAAAAACTTAAATACATTCAGGCACAAAAAAGTGATGACCTTATGAATGTTCGAAAAATGCCCCTAAATTGCACATTAAAATTTCACAAAGAAATCAATTCCTCGTCGTAGAAAAACCATAATTGCCAAATTTTGTAAAAAAACGCTAGTTTCTCTCAAAGTTATTAGAGAAAAACAAAAATGAAGTTTTAACTTTAACACCCTGTATCTCAGATAATATCAACTTTCGGATATACAGGGTGGCCAATTAGTGCGACAAAGCTCAATATCTCTTTTACCGCTAGGGTTAGCGGAAAACTTTTTTCACAAAAGTTATTAAGCGTTAAGAGATGCAGCTTTTAAAATAAATTTTGACCATACAGGGTGCTCCAAAAGAGCGGTGTGATAAAAATTTCATATTTTTTAAATGGGACACTATGTATATTTTTACATATTTGAATTCACCGTAAAATTCAGTACATAGCGCCGTAATTATTTGTACACATTTTTGCAACTTTGCCAAATAGATTGGAAAATTCCTAAAATTTGTGCAAAATTATGGTTCAATGAAATGTGTAATATTTCTTAACTTATAATAATTTGAAATAAAATATTTTTATGTCGGAAAGAGGAATGTTGACAGAAGTCCCCTATGATGACACATATCAATATTTTTATACAGGGCATTTTCTATGGATATGCCAACATTACGAACTTAAAATCTGAGTTTCGTAAGTTTTTTAAATGAAACACCCTGTATATGATTGCTTTATCTTGTAGATATTTTAATCCTCTCTAATTTTTATTAAGGTCTTTCTATGCCTATCTCTACCAATCTTGGTGGTATTTCAATAATTATTTGTTCATATAGTAACTCCCATTAACTTGAACATATAATTCAATACGTTTTTTAAAAGAATGAGTCATGTTCCTACACGTTTTCAACTGTTTCAAAGGATTACTCGGCAAATGTTTAGAAACATTTTTTTGAAAAACGTATTGAATTATGTGTTCAAGTTAGTGGGGGTCACTATATGAACATATAATTAGCTAATAATTTACTTTAGAAATTGTCCACAAGCTTGAATCGTTAAAATATTTTTTTGTGTCGTATCCTCCCGTAAGAATAAATATTTTTTTTTAAATTACAACGTTTTTATTTTGTCATAGGTGACTAGAAAAAGGACAATGGTAAAATACATCAACTTTTTTTTGATCGAGTTTAAATAAAAATTGAAATACCACTAAGATTGGTAGAGATATGCATAGAAATACCTTTATAAAAATTAAAGAGGATTAAAATATCTACAAGATAAAGTAATCATATACAGGATGTTTTATTTAAAAAACTTACGAACCTCAGGATGCAATTTCGTAATGTTGGCATATCCATAGAAAATACCCTGTATAAAAATATTGATATGTGTTATCATAGGGGATTTCTGTCAACATTCCTCTTCCGACATAAAAATATTTTATTTCAAATTATTATAAGTTAAGAAATATTACACATTTCATTGAACCATGTTTTTGCACAAATTTTAGGAATTTTCCAATCTATTTGGCAACGTTGCAAAAATGTGTACAAATAATTACGGTGCTATATACAGAATTTTACGGTGAATTCAAATATGTAAAAATATACATAGTGTCCGATTTAAAAAATATGAAATTTTTATCACACCGCCCTTTTGGAGCACCCTGTATGGTCGAAAATAATTTTAGAAGCTGCACCTCTTAACGCTTAATACTTTCGTGAAAAAACTTTTCCGCTATCCCTAGCGGTAAAAGAGATATTGAGCTTTGTCGCACTAATTGGCCACCCTGTAGGTAAGTACAATTAAATCCTAATATTTTTCTGTAAGGAGTATGTGGTTTTTCCATATACCATTAATTGCCGGACACCCTGTATACATTATGGTATTATGGGCTTAGTTCTATAATGAATATTCATCAAGGAACCATTATAATCGACTAAATAAATAATTAATATATTACCAGATTTCTAATACCGCAGCTCTCACTTGATCGCCTTGATCTGCCTCTCCTTGTATTTCCTCTGGATGATCGGGAAATTCTATTGTAACTAGCTGAAAAAGAATTGATTTCAGTGATACGGTAATAATTAGCTAACCCTATAAATATATTTATTTCGTTCGAAACTTCCTAAATTTCTTATACAGGGTGTTCAGATACTTGGAGAGATTATTCTACATGTTATAATAAAGTCATATAAAAAAGTTGAAAACTCAGTAGGTACTGTTTTTGTTTCATTTGAAAACCTGATTTGACTGTTACTTAACAGGAACTTTAATTCCAGTTTTGCGCCTAAACGGTTTGGTTTATCGACTAAAAAATTTGCGAAATTTCCCGGATATGAAGAAAACAACTAAGAAGCTCATATATACTTTTTTCGTATAGGCCTCCTCTCCGTAGATATGGGCTCCCAAAGAGCTCCAATGGAATCAAGTTTTTTACACATAATTATTTAACCACCAGGTATATTTAATTTTTTTTTAATATGATGTATACCAAGTAACACCGTTCAAATTACTATCCAAGAAAGTGTTGTGAATTACTTACAGCTGCAGGGACGGACTAGCACTAACACTCTGACCCCTTTTTTTAACGTCCTGCATAATAAGAACTTTGGACAACGGTTTTTACATACCTTTTACTATTGACTAAAAATTAAGTATTTCAGTGGCAGTTATTCCACAGGAGCACATGCGCACGTGCACCCCCAAAACAAATAAAAAAATATTAATTTATATTAATTTAATATTATTTATCGTATAGTCCCACCCTCCCTAATATTTTATCGTATCGTTAAACCAACCTGTATACAGAGTGTTCCTTAATGGCGTGCTAATATTTCAGGATGTGATTCCTTAGGTCATTTTATAAAGAAAAGTTCATATGAACATATGTCCGCAATGGCTTAAATTTTTTGCTACAGGGTGTTGAATTTTTATTTCTTTAATGGTTATTTTGTAATATCTCCGAAAGTACTTTAGATATTAGTTTCAATTTTGGTATGTGTTAATAGGATATATAACTACAAATTTAAGTTATTCAATTGTTTCACCAGTGGCGTCCCTGCAAACGTGTTTTCTGATATTTTTTACAAAAGCGATGGTACGCCACTGACATTTTTCCATGTGGATATTTTTTCTGATTCGCTTGGTCAATTCTACATGAAAAGGGTCACTTGAGTTTTTCTCGTCAGACGCGCGGTTCTTGCTTCAAATTGGTTCATTTAGCAGAATTGACGAATAATTTTTGAACACATACATACATACATACATCTAGTTATCCTGGAATAAATGACGTTTTTACAAACATCATTTTCATTTACATAAAGTAAGTTGTTGGTGTTCAAAACCATCTCATAAGTATTATTTCTTCGATTTTTAGTGTTTCATCGAGTTTATTTTATTTTTTCGCTGTTTTTATTCGAATATGGTGAATTATGCGAATGCGGAAATGGCGGTAATGCATTTTGGTCATTTCCAACAATTTTTATGAAACGAAAATTTATCATTAATTATTTTATCAATGTTAATAATAATGAGTTTCAATATGAATTTAGTGGTTCTAATCCAGAACTGACGAGAAAAACTCAAGAAACCGTTCTCATGTAGAATTGACCAGGCTAATCGGAAAACATATCCACAAGGAAAAATGTCAGTGGCGTACCATCTTTTTTGTAAAAAATATCAGAGGACATGTTTGCAGGGACGCCACTGGTGAAACAATTGAAAAACTTTTCTAACTAAAATTTGTAGATACCAAAATTGAAAATAATATCTAAAGTACTTTCGGAGTTATTAACAAACAACCATTTAAAAAATAACAATTCAACACCCTGTAGCAAACAATTTAAGCCGTTGCGGATTTTTCTTTAAAAAACTGACCTAAGGAATCACACCCTTAAATATTAGCACGTCATTATGAGACCGTGGCGCGATCCGGCCGACTCGCCAGTCGTTAAATTGATGACGAGAAATGCTCGCATAAAATAGGTTTTAGAACGTTCTTCGACGTCTTCCGATTCCCAACCTCCATTCATCTCTGTTCTCCCAGAGATCCTCTCCCAAACCTCTCTCTCTTATTTCACTATCTATCCCCTCTCTCCAACTTTTCCGAGGCCTTCCTCTCTTCCTTCTTCCTTGAGGGTTCCAGTTTATGACTTGTTTTGGTAGCCGGTCTTCGTTCATTCTTTGTACATGCCCATACCACGTAAGTTGTTTTATTCTCACATCCTCCAATATGCCATGCTTGACTCCCATAATCTCTCGAATCCTGTCATTCCTGATTTACTCTAGTCTGTATGTTCCTGCAGCACGTCTCCAGAAGTCCATTTCTGTTGCTTCCAAAGCTTTTTCAGCCCTGTGTTTCAACTGCCACACCTCGCTCCCGTATGTTACTATGCTCCTGACAATGGTATTATAAATTCGGTGTTTATTATCTTTTGAAATATGCTTATCCCATAACACGCTATTTAGTAAACTGATGGCTTTCCTTCCTTGTATATTTCTCTCCCTTATGGCTTCGTCCGTCGTTCCTTCATGTGTAATATATATGCCAAGGTATTTGTATTTTTCGCATTTTTTTATTATATTTTGGTTGTCCTCGAAGACTAGATTTTGCTGCGGTCCACCCATGCACATATATTCTGTTTTATCCATATTTACTTCTAGTCCCCACTTTTTGTATTCTTCGATTAGCTTCCTCGTCATGTATTCCAGATCTTCGTAGTCTTGGGCTAATATTATTTGATCATCGGCGAAGCATAGGGTATACATTGTCGTATTTTGTAGTGGAACTCCCATGTTCTTGCATTTGCATTTCCAGATTTTCAGCGCCTGTTCTAAATATATTTTAAATAGCGTGGGTGACAAACAACATCCCTGTTTAAGTCCCTTATATACCTTGAATCCCTGTGATATTTTTTTTCTTATCCTTATTTTTGTTGTGTTGTCCTTATAGAGTTTTTGTATGGCCTTAATTAAATTTACATTGATATTAGTTTATTCTAATACTTCCCATAGTTTCTCTTGGGGGATGTTGTCGTATACTTTCTTTAGGTCTATATACAGTAAGTGCAATTCTTGATTAAAGGCTGCTTTTTTCTCCATTATTTGTGTAATACAAAACAAATGATCCACCGTAGATCTCCCTGCCCGGAATCCCGCCTGTTCCTCAGCCTCTAGGTCTTTATATTCCTGTTCAACTTTTTTGTTAGAAGTTTACTATATATTCTTGCTATTGAGCTCATTACTGCTATTCCTCGGTAGTTGTCACATTTATCCTTGCTACCCTTCTTGTGTATAGTGAACATATATGATGTTTTCCATTCCACGGGTATCTCCATCCCATTGATACATTTCAATATTCAATATTTTAATATTAAGTATATATTTATTAAGTTAAAATAAATATTTTGGAGGTGGACTATTTAAAAAATAACTGTAGCTCTTTGAGTTTGGAGCAAATGATTGAAGTGAAGAATGCGGGAAGACCTAAACTCGAAATTAATTTAACGCAGACTACCAAGGGTAAATCTAGGGACTTTATTAGGAAGTTAAAAAATTTACTTGATATGTGGATGCAGCACAACTAACGGTTTTTTGTATTTGTTGTTTGCTCGCGGCATTGCGGAGCCTACTTGGACAAAAAATGAAATAGCCGACTTGGGGCATTTAACACAAAAAAATTAAAAAAAACACGAAAACACTCAAGCTCACATCAATGCTTAGTTGTAGATACAGCTGTAGTTTAAAATAATTTCACGCTACTTGTAAACCCCCCTCTACCATAGGTCACGAGCTGCCACTGAGTACTCTTCATTGATGTCGCTAACCCTAACCGTTTTCGAAAAATCGTCATTTTATTTACACTGAGTCCCTTAACTTCTCACGGGTTAAATATGAAAAAGCGGAATTATGAAGGTTGAACATTTTATCGGAACAAAGATGTATCTTTTATTTAAATACGCCAAATACATAATGTATATGAAATGCAGTTTTTTCGAAAACGGTTAGGATTAGCGACATAACTGAAGAGTACTTAATTTTTAGATCATAGTTAAAAGTATGTAAAAACCGTTGTCCAAAGTTCTTATCATACAGGGCGTTAAAATAAAGGGGCCAGTGTCACAGCTAGTCCGTCCCTGCAGCTGTGAGTAATTCACAATTTTCTCTAATAGTAATTTGAAGGGTTTTAACTAGTATATTAAAAAAAAAATTAATATACCTGGGGGTTCAATAATTAACGTTTCCATTGGAGCTCTTTTGGAGCCCATATCTCCGAAGAGGACGTCTATACGAAAAAAGATTAGATGATCATTGTAATATTCTTTTCACTTTTTTTCTTCATATCCGGGTGATCTTCCACATTTTCCCGGACACCCTGCATAAAGTGTTTAAATCCAACTTTTAAAAATGCACATATTTTAAAGTTACCATGGCAACATCATCAATCCGAGAAACGTGAACTCTAAGTGAATATTTTGGAAAATAAGTTTTCTTTCAGAAAAATCCTAAAATACCTGTCAACTAATTGTATGTTTCTAAAAAAATTTTCGGACGATTCTAAAATGTTAAGGTCAAAAAGTGTGCGATTTATAAAAGAATGACTCAAATGCAGAGAAAAAGATTGAAGATAAAAAAATTAATCATTGTAAACCCGTAAAAATTATATTATTTTTTATTAGTTATTCAATTTCGAAACTTCCCACATATTTTAAAACGTAATCAATATATTTATTACCAATAACCGACAATAGTCGCTATGAAACATTAACACCATAAACAATTAATATCCCTTCCTTAACCATTATGCAACAAAACAATTTATTATTTTTTATTGTTTTTCCTTACTTTTACTTAATTTATTCTATCTTTCCTAGTTTCAAGGTCACACAAAACAACGCTGTTTCGCTTATTGTCATTTTTCAAGGTCAACTATTCCGCTACTGCCGCTTAGTGACAATTAATTATTTTATTTTATTTATTTTAAATTCTTACTGGCTTGAAGTATTTATTATTATCCATTAATATTATTTTTAGAAAAAAACTAGTTGTGTATTATTTATTAGCACAATTAGGGATTATCACCATACTAATGGTGAAATTATGTTAAATAAAAGGACAAAATAATTTTCAACAGGTTTATTTAAAAAATCTCTGACGTATTACAATAAATTATTTTCATATCATACAAGTAATTATAATACAAAAATGTACAGCCACAGTATTATGTATATTCTATGTAATATTTAAACTATTAATTTTTTTCTACATTTAAAAAACGGGGGCAGTGCCTAACAATTAGACTTGTTGACTTCTAATATGTTAAAATTTTAATTTTAAACACCGCGATTTATTGGAGCGCTAAATTTAAGGGGAAGGGGAATACGCTTGTTATTTTTACTAGTATGATCACTACCACCAACATTGAAAAAAACTTTTCCTCAATATGTTGTGATATTAGCAATCAGATAGAATGTGACAAGGATCGCAAATACGTAATTATCATTAATATGTCTATGACGTAACTTTTATTACATTTATTTTGAGTTTGATGGCCCTTTTCATATCTGATCCAATTCCTTACAACATATTATGAAATATTTCTTAAGTCACCTCTAGCAACGACTTCACCATTTTGTTTTTTGATCAATATTTCGTTTTATCAAAATAACGGCCAATTAGGTACTCGTTTTAGTGGAGCAATTACCAAAAGTTTCAAAATTAAAAATTTTTGATTAAAATATTAATGGAAGCAGGGAACGAAATTTGGTAAAATTGACAAAATACCGTTTTCTTGCTTTAATTAATTTATTTAAAAAATTCAACCCTAAATTCCCGGTAATTGTGGTATTTTTCAGCTTTTAGAATAAAACGAAATATTGATCAAACAATGAAATGAAAAATGCGTCACGCCCTGAATCTTAAGTGGCTCTTGTTACTTTTCATGGCCACAAGGTAGTAAAATAGCATAATATTCACCAACAGTGAAGATTTTAATGAGATATAAGTAAATCCTCCTAATAATATTTATATATACACGGTTATTCATCTAAAACTCCGAGGGTCTATATCTTGAAAACGAATGAAGATATTTTGATTTCGTAAAAAGCCATCTTTAGGTAGATCAATTAGAATTTCTTAAAGCTAACATCAATGCGACTGCTTTGAGTACTTAGGCGTCGCGACACTTCAAGAATATAAACCGGTTACTGGGATTTCAAAAGTAGGTACATTAGGAAGTACTTTAAATTGTAAGACTTTTTTCTATTACCCTAATTGGATTACTTTCCTTTACTTTACCCGTTTTTAAGTAATACAAGGTTTTAAAAGACTCTTAACACCTAATTTCTACTAATTTTAATAGGAACCTATCTCGAAAAAGTAAATACTTGTTTATCTTCCCTAAGACAATTGAATCAGCTCTATTATGATATTGGATTAATTGCCAATTTGTCAATTAGAAGAATTAATCACTTTTATAAAACTTGTATTACTTAAAAATGAGTATAGCAATCGAATTATTGTAAATAAAAAAAATGTTAAGTTCTTTCAAGAAATCCCTGCAATCGATTTATATTTTGAAGCGTCGCGACGCCCAAGCGACCAAAGGCGTAGCATTGGCGTTAGCTTTAAAAAATTCTAATTGATCCTACCAAAGAACGACTTTATATGAAATGAAAATACAGGGTTGCCCTGAAGTCCGGAATAAAATGAATATAGCCTTAACCTGTAACTCTTGGGGAAAACGCTCGGACACGTCAATTTAGTTTTATATATGCTCACATTTTGACGTTATTCGTTTGTTTTTTTTATAGACATTTGTCAAAGATATGACGGCATCGATCTTTTTTTAAATAGAAACATACAGCTTGTGATACATCATTTGAAAGGTAATATCTCGTACAGTATGCTCATAAATTTTCTGTCAAGCTAATTCAAAATGGCGACTGTTAAAAGTTTTTAAAAAATCTGTATTTAAATAAGCGGAAATTATAAATCATTGATGGTTTTTTTACATTTCAAGGTAAGAAATCTTCATCATTGTGTCGCGTTCAGAAGATTTCTATTTAAAAAAAGATCGATGTCGTCACATCTTTGACAAATGTCTATAAAAAACAAACGAATAACGTCAAAATGTGAGCATATATAGAACTAAATTGATGTGCACGAGCGTTTTCCCCAAAAGTTACGGGTTAAGGCTATATTAATTTTATTCCGGACTTCTGGGCCACCCAGTATATCCATTCGTTTTCGAGATATAGGACCTAGGAGTTTCAAGTGAAAAATCCTGCATAGGTATATTTATTTTTATATATTTGCTACTACTATTTATTTCATCAAAAATATAAATAATCATAATTTAGAAGGTCGAGAACAGCGACCTATCATTTCACAAGTGGTTTTTAGTTTATTTTGATATATTTCATTTGAAAGGCTTTTTGGATCCCTGTGATATTTTTGGAAGTTTGTGATAATTGGTTCAGAGCCACGGTGATAAAATTGCTTTAATCGTGTTGATCGCACTCCGTGAGTAATGAATAATTACTGCCAAGGGAACAAGGGATGATAATGATCATTTTATGTACAGTCGTAAAAGAACTATTTTACTACGCTTAAGGTCATAAGTCAATGTTAAACATGAATCTGCTTTTTAAATGGAAGATAAATAAAATAAAATAGCAAACATTCTAGAAGTCACCAAGTGCAAAACTCCTAATTATAGGTTTTGGCAGTAAATTTTCTGTGTAAGTACGTCGCCTTGAAAAATGACAAATAACTCGCAAAATTTCTATAAAAATATAAGTGTACTTAATATTTTTTCGACACTAAAAATGTTGCAAATATTTTTTATATAAGGGGATGGCACTTAAGAAAATAAATCGTTGGGGTATTCAAGCGCTGTCAAATTTTGTTCAAAATTAAAATACTGGCCAATTGTGTTTAAGCAGGTTTATTTGTTTTAGCGTTACGTTTAAATGTACTTATATTAAAACTTCAAAATTTGACAGGGCATATGAACTTTGAGAATGAAGTTAAATAGCAATTTGCTATACCTTGCCAAGTGCCGGGACACATTTTTCTTACTTTTAAACATAGAACAATGGACATCAATTTTTCTCTGATTTTATTAAAATACCTTACTTTCTTAACTAGTTACGAAAACTTCATTAGACATTACACTATACTTCTTTAATCTTTAATCATTATTTCCATCACCTGTCAAATTTATTATTTCGACCAATCAAATTATTTCATTTACACCAATTTTACGTAATTATTTTGATAAAATTCTCATCTTCCTTACAAGTGATAAATCTGTCTCCTTCGTCCATATTTTTAAAAAGCGTTTCTACGTAGACCGAGTACTAGAGAATAAGTTTTAATAAATGTCAAGTTTTAATGAGTTTTTCTTTTAATATATATTTAGATTTTCATCATTATTTACCAATGACAAACGGAAAACTACTTTAAAGGTAGGATTTAATTAAACAAATATGTACTTACTGTTAATTTGCAATGCATTTTCTTATTTACCGACATTTTTGAAATTTCAGTCACATAACCTTAAACTTACGAAACGTCAAAAGGTTTGAAGTCTAGAGTACAGAGCATAAGCTAGTATCGATAACGACGACTATCGATATTCCATATTTAAAAGTATCTCTCGAATTATTATAATAATAATATTTAATTTAGGTTCTGGAAATAATCTTATTAAATATAACTCGAGCATCATTTCCATTATGGATTAATTTTTTTGGTTGTTACACTGAAAGTTTTTTTTTTATTCAATGGTTGTTTGGATATGTTTATTCATTAAAATTTGAGACGTCAAAAAATGTCAGTGAATGTTAATCAAATTTGCAAAATTGCTATGTCGAGAAACATATCCATGGGAACATATTCATATTTCGGAAACGGTTGGAGATAGGTATAGGGGGCATGATTTATGAAAAATGTCTATAATTGATTGTGGAATGTGAAAATATATAATACGTTCGAAAAACAAAAAAAAAGTTGATACAAGTAGCATATTCATGATCAACCCTGTATATCTTTTTTCTAAAAACAATGCATTTCAAGTGCGCGGTAGGAAAAATGGCTGATCCATTTCTTCATAATAAAGCTGCATAGAGGGATATACAGGGTGTCCATTTAAAAAAGTGAATTTTTTGAAATAATGCACAAATGCGATAATCATCAATAATTGGTTTCAGTTATTTTTTGCTATTTTAATCAACGGAAAAATGCTATTAGTTTACTGATTTAACCAATGTCGTAGCTCTAATAATAAAGGAGTTAGCAATAAAATTGACAAATCAAGCAGTAACAACTCACTCCAATGTCTTCTAAAACATATTATACAATCACATGCCATTTTGTTACAAATACCACCACGAATGCCTTTGCCCATTGTTCTATGGAGTCAAACTATTATTAGATTATTTCTAACTTATTAGTCCTTAACCTACATATAAAGCTACTTTCTACACTAGTACAATCTTCTATTTTCTACTACCTTTGTATTGTCCAATAGAATCATCTTCAGCATATTGTCCATCATCCACTCCGTTTACAAGATTTGCAGAAGGCCATGCGTCCTGATAGTTGCGATCTCTGCAGCATTTACCAAGAGTACCTGATTCAACGTCACGACAGACCTAAAACAAATTACTGATTTAGCATTTCATGTATTGACAAGGTTCAAGTAAACATTTGTATGCCTAACAATTAATGTTGGGAAAACCCGGTGATTTTAATAATCGAGTACTTGATACTCGAGCGATTTTAGTAATCGAATGAATCGCCCGAGCGATTAATCACGTCAAATTTTTATGACTAAGAAGAATGTGCTGATAAAACACCAGGAGTTGTTTTTGTAAGTTTTAGAAATTTAGACTAGAGTTTTTATTAACCCATTAGCGCCCAGCGGTACTATACGGATCCAGCAAACATCCTGCGCAATAATATTTAGTGCAAAAATATAGAGCATATTTCAAAATTTAAAATATAGAGCATATTTCATATGATCTATTTGATAACGGAGAAATTTAGTTTTGAATTTCTCCTGAATATGGAGCCGCGCTTTGTGAGTATTATTATTTTTTTAACATGCGCTTGTATGCCGTTTTGATGTGTCAACAAATATTAGACTATACTATGTGAAGATTGTTTCTTAAATAATTTTTTTTTGCTACAACATGGAAAACAATGGTGTTCCCATATGGGACCACTAAGCGCTTCCTAGGTCAATGTTACATCACATTTTTTAAATTTTCTCCAGTTAGGAGATTTGGAACCTGACCATACCGAATTTCCAAAGGGAAACTATAGTAAATATGCTTGTTTTGAGCTGCGTGGATCTCTTTGAATTATTTTTCTCTGATGAGCTGTTGCAAGAAATATTACGACAACCGAACAATTATGCGATTTTTAAAAATAGCGCATCTCCAGACGTATCATCATCTTCAGGAATAGTCCCAAAGGCTATAGCAAGCGATTTTCGCGTAATCGACGATGTTAGATACGATTATTTACTTCATTTTGTGATTTCGGTACCCGATGGGAAAAGAAGAAGATGCGCTGAAAGCAGATGTTCAAGTCGGGGGAGAACAACGTGCAGCAAGTGCGATGTGGGACTCTGTATTGAGTGTTTTCGAGGGTTTCACACCAAATAATATTTGAATTATTTGGAATTTCTATCGAACCGAAAATTATGTAGAAAGCGCTTAGGGGTTCCATATGGGAATGGGCTTTTGCGCAGTTATTTTTGGTTTTACAATATTCTCCATATAGTGGAGTCGTTCCGGTATTCGAAAATCCCTTGACGAAATCGAGTAATTTTTTTCCCAATCGATACAGTAGGATCCCCTCGACATTCTGAAATGATTTGTGTAGGGCGCCGCATGCGGGGGGAAGGAGGCACGCCCCGTAAATCTAACCTACAACGGGAAATTGAAAATAACTCAGCCGGTTATGATGCTACAAAAAAAAATGTGAGGAATAAAATTGAAGCGCTTGACAGAGCGCGTAAGCTCAAATAAACCCGATCCCGATATCTCAATGAGTTCGCAAATTAACGCGATTTTCAACTGCAAAAACAATAAAATTTAATTAATTATATCTCGATCAAAGGACATGTTTGCAGCGACGTCACTGGTAGAACAATTGAATAACTTTTCTAACAAAAATTTGAGGTTCTATATCCTATTTCGCCAGGACGACTCCACTAATAAATAATTAATAAGTCTAAATAATCATCGTTTGTATAATTTACGCGCCCCGACGTGATTATTAATAATGTTCAAATGTTTCAACAGCTCCATACATCTCATTAGCATTTGACTGCTTTTCGACGCTGTCATAGCCAACTAGGAGTAACTTACAATCCGAAGCAAAATTATACAAATTATATGCTAGGAAAAGATAATTCACATACCACAGTAGGTGCTCTTTGTAGTTCTTGTTCTTTGGTCAATACCACAGGTACAGGGCTCACAAATCCATCAGCAGTACAGTAAATCTCCTGGACACACTTCAAAGCGGCAGCACAGCCTGCTGGGATCAAGTCTTCGTTTATAGTGTTATTTTGTTCCTGGCCAGGAGGTCGCACTCTGACAGGAACGTTACTACCGGGAGAGCCACTTTTATCTACAAATTATATGTATTTAAAAATTGTCTTCCTTAAAAACTATACTTTTTTTCACTATTATATTATTCATTAGATCATCTCGGGGACTAAAATGATACTCGCGATAAAAGAAACAAACCAAATCTTTTTAATGAATATATTTTGTTTTGACATATCTATCACTTCCGTTTATCCAGGAACTCGGTGTCAACTTGTTTATTTTAAATGGAACACCGTATATATTATTACATTTTGGATTCCGCTCAAGATTCTGGACCAATTTCGTATATCATGTAATATACCTAAGACAAAGCATGTTTGACATATAAGGTTTTATTCTAAAATGACGTTTGCGCACCTTAGATTAATAATTATTTTTTCCTATATAAGGAAGCCTAGATTATTTAATTTGGGTTTGACTGTTTTTCAACGTCGTCATAGCCAACTAGGAGCAACTGAACTTAAAATCCGCAACAAAATCGCCATTAAAAATTATTAAAATGGCAATATTTCGAGAACTAAAATTTTCGGAATACATAACATTATACAAACTTGCTCTTATTTTCAATGGTAAATAGAAAATAATTATTAAATTTTGGGATTTCCATTTGAGAAGCTTACTCAATTTCATTTTAATCTTATTTTCTGAACACCCTGTATTAATAGTTTAAAAATACTATAAAAAAACCTATTAAAGCAGGTCCATCTTAACAAGAAATCTGACCCAAATTAAATAATATAGGCTCCTTCATAGGAAAAATTAATAATTATTTTAAGGTCCGCAAACGTCATTTTAGGCATGAAACCTTAAATATGTCAAACATGCTTAAACTTATGGTTAGAGAACGGTGACAATAGGGGGTCCGTGAAGTGGAATATCAGTAATTTGGTTTTTCGTGGAGTTTAGGTCCCCTCTACAACTTTTTTATTTGATGAAATGCCGTAGAGCGTTGCTGAGAGGCGCTGTACCGCTATAGATAGGAAATTCTCAATAAATTCAAAATTATATCGAGCAATGTCTGAAAATGAATTTTTTTGACAAGTGTCCCGAAAGTGCCTCTTTTCATGCATGTTCACCGAGAGTGGCGTTTTCCAAGAGAGCGGGCGGGAAAGTATCGAAGCGGGCGGGAAATATTTTTCCCGCCCGCTTCGAGTCACCATGTGCTCATAAATAAATAAAACCAGAATTGTCGGTACGGGATTTGAACCCGGGACCCTCACATCGCCAGGCGGACACTCTACCCACCGAGCCATACTACAAGCGATAATAAATAGCGGATTATATATAATTTAAATTGGCAGTTAATCTTTCAAAGATGTTTTAGAAAAATGTCTGAAGAATTTCTATATTTATATGGCCTCAAAGACTCGGGTACTTGTAAAAAAAATTTAAAAAACCAGAGATGCCGAGTGCGGAGATTATTTTAAAATGGCTGAAGAATAATTTTGATAAAAAAGATTAACATTAATTTACTGAATGACAAACTAGATATGTATTTGTTACTATCTTTTGTGAAACTAAACGTTTAAGAAAAATGAGCCCTTATTGATGGATGGCTTCACGTGATATCTCCATTATCAGTAAAGATAGAAGGATGCAGGTTTCGCAGCCCTGTGCTACTTTTTTGTAAAATAAATTTCAATCATCAATCATCAATTAGAATTTTTCGAGTCCTCCCCGTTTTTGATATATGGGATATTTTTAGAATTTTACATTTTAGGGCATCCCCCATATTCCGGTTACGCTGTAACTTATCACAAAGAAATTAAATGGTGTCTTTTTAGTTTTTCTCGTAGAATCCAGTGACGTACTCACATTTTTTCTAGGTTCAACAGTTTTCCAGAAAAAGAAGCATATTTGCTTTTTTCTAATATCTTTTAATAATGTAATTATTCAGTTTTCAACAAGCTTCTCAAAAATATATAATACTTTATATTTAGGTTTAATATTATGCCCTAAATTTACGTTCTTTAAAAAATGTACATTTTTTTAGTAAGCCATGACGGATATTTAAAAAAAATAATTACTGGAGCCATTAAATATAAGAAACGAAAACGTTCGTGGAACTTTCTCATAAATATTTCCGAAATTATTCTCCATTATGCCTTAGACATGTTCCATACATGTTATTATCTATTATTATTATCGATTTGTCGTAGCATTGTGTTACCTTTTTTTAAAATAAAATATGCTCCAGTTAGATACCCTATATATATTTTTCAATAATGTAATTCAGTTTTTAACCAACCTATCAGAAATATATAAGACATTATACTAGTTCAAGGAAGCTGCTACCATACACCAGAACCCTGGCTATCTTAGTAAACCTTCATTAGATTTAAGAAATATCTGGAAACCTTTGTTAAGTAGATGTAAGCGTAGAATTACTAATATCGCGCAAAACTGAACGCACGACTGCACCCATCTCAATTATGCTTCAGTGCACATAGCTAGTATAAATATTTAATTATATAAGGTAGTTACTTTTCTTATTTAGTATTCACCTGAAGACGGCTGGAGATACTTACCAGTTGAAACGTTGTGATATATAACAAATAAAGACAATGCAAGTCCAAAACTTTTCTATCATTCAATAATAGGATTTGTTTCAATTGAAGTAAAAGCACATTTATTCTATCAGTCTCGCGATTTTCCTTATGACAAACAGAAGAATTTTTCATTATGACACAACTGACTACGTTCTTTTTTTAATATCCGTTATGGCCTATTCAAAAAATTGTATATTTTGTAAAAAAGGTAGTTTTCGGGCATAATATTAAGTATAAAAATAAAGTCATATATTTCTGATAGGTTGGTTAAAAACTGAATTACATTATTGAAAAATATATATACGGTGTCTAACTGGAGCATATTTATTTAAAAAATGGTTACACAGTGCTACGACAACCGCATCCTTCTATCTTTACAGATAGGAGGTAAATTTAACTTATATTTTCAATCCAAATAAGCAGAATACAGTCCGCAGTGACCAACTATTTTTTCTTGGTGGTATCATTCAATCTGTATTAGTATCTTGATATCTAACTTTGATAGGCAAAAGACGAGAAGTTTTGTCTGTAATTTAGCGCTGGAGGAGCCCATAGCCCGAGAATACCTTCTTAGCATTATTTGTTCCTGCATATTGAATAAGATATCGTCATGTGGTTAGGAACTAATTTTTTCATACATATTTATTAAAATACTTTGGGCTAAAATTTATACTGCAGATCATTTTTTGATATTTTAATTGTTCTGCTGATTAAGAAAGAACGAACCGGGATAACGACTTCAAGGACAACGTAAATTAATGTGATGATTATACATAGTTTAGAGTTCTTGGCGTAGATGGCCCAAGTGCATGGAATGATTTAAGAATATGTTAAACGATGAAAAAGAAAATTGATTAAGGAGAAACTTTTTTCTATGAACTATCCGGGGACTTTCGAGATATTTTATCATGGCTCACAACCAAGATGTTGTATGTCCAGCCATTTCTGAACATCGAAAGAAATGTGAGCAAAAAATTAGACTAAGCTGCCTTTAGTCGTAAAATCGTAAAGAATCATGTAATTTCTAATTAGAACAGCTAAACTTACCAGTAATAAAAAATAAATTTTAATATAATGTTATCAAATCAACCTATACAAACATGGAGATGTGTAAAAATGATCATTTTCCACAATATTTAAATTGATATAATAATTCTTTATTCCATATCCTCAGGTACCCAAGTAGCATTTTTAGACACAAATTGGACCCACATTCTTTGCTGAGAAACGTTTCGATACATTTTCGATTCGAATTAGAAGCTTGTATCGAGACATATGTGTTACGAAACTTTTGCGACACATTTTCGAATCCAGTTACTAGAAACACTTAAAGACGTGCTTGTTTCGAAATATTTTACAAATCGTGGTGTCGATATATTAACGACACGCGAAGATAAATATTTTTCGAAACATTTTTAGTTATGGTACATTTTTAATCACCATCTGAACAAGTTTGAGGTTATTATTTAGCGAGATTTAAATTGTTATTTTTCTGTAATAAAAAGCTTACTGTACTGGATGTATGACTATAGGGTGGGTATACTCTATGTTGATAACTACAGTGCAATAACCTGTTTTTAACAGAAAAATAACAATTTAAACCTCCCTATGCAAACAATAATAACATAACCTCAAAACAAGATGTTGATTAAAAATCTTCAAAAAACACTTACGCCAATCTTTTTCTGAAAATGAATCAATAATAATAATATCCAAATAATACCAGGAAATTGCTTATTTATCCCTTAAAATTTTAGTTTGGAAAGGTTTTTGCAAGCACGCCTCTCGTGACGTCACGCCGCGGCTGTCCATACCCAACCTTTCTTTTCTGTGCATGCAAGCAAACCTTTTTTTTTTCGGTGGCATTCACCTTACAAACCTTTTATTCTTCTGTGCATCATGGAAACATTATAGAAGCCAAAGAGTAGAAATTGTGTGTCGAGTCCATTTTGGACCAGAATAATTTCTTGCTTTCTAGCGGCCATTTTAGGAAATGAATTTTTATTTTGTTAAAATGAGTTTTAATGCATCTCTTGCAAAGCCAAAATTTGTTAGATAAGTTCCATTTTCCTAGCTAAGTCGATTTATAAAAGAAATAAATAAAATATTGATAATATTTTAATTTTTATTTTTTTGACAAAGTATATTTTTTTCTGTAAATGAAAATAAATCGAGGGCACGTTAAAAATTTAAAGCCAAATTACTAAACTGCACGGTAAAATTTACTGCGACAATGATTTTTTGGTTCTAATATGCAATAACTAGGAATATAAAATAAAATAACTTATAGGAAATATACTTATAACGAATTCATCATGGTGAAATTATTGTTTCATATTGTTTTTCTTTTATTTTACAACAGTAAAGGTATCCTAATTGTTTTGCCCATGGTTTAACATAGCCCGCCCCTTTAACTGTCATTTTTAAATACAAATAAGTAACATTTTCGATAAAAGTTTCGAGTGTGCATCGAAACAGCGAAAGTCACAGCTAGTACTAACCACTTGGAAACACGTGTAAATGTCCCATTTAAAATGTATAAGTTTCGAAAATATTTCCATTCTTGTTGCCGACAGTTTCCAATTTTGATCGGAAACAGAAACGATAGTTACGATACATGTACCACAATGTGTCTAAAAATGCTACTTAGGTATGCCATGCTGAAGCCGTGTTTTGTTTTTTGCTAAATTGCGAATCCATGCAAGATTTTTCCATTTCCATTTCATGATTTCATTTCCAACTAATGAGGTAAAAATTGACTCAAATGTAAATAAACTCAAGATAATTTGTTATACTGACTCATTATACTTATTTAGTTCCACTCTTCGTAGCACCGTTAAAACGCACCGAAATGTGTCTCTGCAGTGGCGTCAAATGCCGGGAGGAAATTTTGTGTTTGTTTATTAAACCGGCGTTGGCGTTTTACTAATATTTTTTTAGATAGTTAGAAAATAAAGATAATTAGAAATAAACATTTGAAGAGTCAAGCAAAATAGTTCGTGGACAATATTTACAACGTATGTAAAGAAGAGAGGACTAACAGTTAAATAATAATACAATTCAGGAGAGTTTGAGGAAACAAAACTATTGTTTTGAATTTTCAGACAGAATCCAACTGCGGAATCAACACATTGTATTAATTTATTTTCCACTTAATTTATTTGAGTACGCCTATGGTAAGATGTTTTCTAGCATGGTTTTCCCCTCGCTCTGCATATGGAAACGATCAAATAAAACTTGGCAAACAATAGTCCTGTAATTGATTAAAAATGATCAAGTCAAAAACATTAATAAGGCTCAATCGATGCGACGCATGACTTTAACAGCTTGAACTTTCATATTCGTTGAGACCGAATAAAATCGTCTAACCGAACCCTAAACCATGCGGAATAGTTATAATAATTAGATAATTATCAACATTAATATACATACCTAATTCTCCTGGATAAATATCAGATCCACCGGTGTATTTTGGCGTGGGAGTGTACCTGTTTCCTCCGGAAGTAGTGGATTGGCTAAAAGTAGGTTTTCCAGGAGTTATATTTGGTTTGTAAGTGGATGGTTGTGGTGAGGATGGTTCTACTATGTGTGGAAATGCGCATGCATTCGTTACTTGTGAATAAACTTGACCAGGAGGACAGGATGGTTTATGTTCTGGGATTGTGCCATGATATTCGCATTTGCCTGATGGTCCTGGAAGGGTTCCAGGTGGACATCTAGGCTTTTGGCAACCCCCTAAAGGGGATCGTACTGATCCCGGTGGGCACTCTGGAATGGGAGTGCTTAACTCCAAGGTTTTATTTGGTTTGGGATAATGGTACCCAGTAGAAGGTACTCGAGTGGTGGTTGCTGGATAATGGCAACCTCGAGGACCAGGAACTTTACCTGGAGGACATGTCTTGGCAATTAGTGGTGGGATTGTGGGCCTATACGTCGTTGGCCCTTGCGTGGGCACTATATCACAGTTACCGGTTAGGGGGTTAAGTTGAGTACCAAAGGAACATTCCCTTGGAGGAGGAACTTTGACAAATTCACAACCAGACGATGTTGGTACTTGACCTGGAGGACATCTTATAGGAGTACCGATATTCTCGCACTGTCTATTGATCGGATTAAATCGTTGTCCGTCTTGACAACGAGGTCTATAGCTTGTAGGTGTTGGCCGCGTTGGTATAATTGGCGTAATTGGTGGACTAGTAATAGTAGGCTCACATTGTCTTGTCACGGGATTAAATTTCTGTCCTATGGAGCATCTACCTTGAGGACGAAAAGTCGTTGCTTGTTCTAAAGGTGCACATACACCAGTTACAGGATTAAGTGTTTCGCCAAACGGACATCGTCTTGTTGGCGACGGAGGGCTCGTTTCCTCAAATGGAATTCTGGGAGTAGGATAGGTATATCCTGTTCTACCCGTTGGGCGTGAAGTTGTGATTATATACTCACATGCGCCTGTTAATTTATTAAGTGTAGTTCCAAAAGGACATGATTGTCTCGTAGCTGGAGGTGTAGGACTGGAGGTTGAAGGACGAGCGGTTGAAGGACTTCGCCCTTGTTCACAAATACCAGTTAACGTATTTCGCGTAGATCCATATGGACAAGGTTTTGCAGTTGCAGGAGTGAGTGTGGGAGTGACTCTTGGAATTTCTTCACATCTTTTCGTTTGAGAGTTTAGTTTGGTACCAAGAGGACAAGGTTTATTTGTGGAGGGGGTTAATGACTCACATTCATTGGTAAATGCATTTCGTACTTGACCAAATAGACAAGATTTGGTCGTGGGTGTAGGTTTAGTAGTTTCTTCAAAAGGAGTATTAGGCGTTGGATAGGTATAACCAGTTCTACCAGTTGGCCTTTGGGTAGTTGATATTACTTCACACTGCCCTGTAATTAAGTTAAGTTTGGAACCAAAAGAGCATTGCTTTTCTGTAGTACGACTTGGAACAGTAGTACTTTTCGGAATAGCTTCGCATAAGCCAGTTCTTGAGTTTCTTCTGGTTCCAAAACTACATTGTACTTGAGTGGATGGTGCAATGGTTGTTGTACCTGTTATAGATTTACATCTTCCTGTCTCTTGATCTAATATGGTGCCAGATCTGCAGTGAGATTCGGGTTTTGAGGTTGTAACTACTTCACATTTCCCAAACGCGTTTAGCTTCTGATCTAAGTCACAAACCTTTTGTGAAGTTACGGTCGGCGTTTGAGTTGTAAAAACAGTAACTGATTCACATTGCCCGGTTTGTACATTTAATTTTTGCCCGATAGCGCATTCCCTTTTAGTAGATGATGTTGGTCTTGTAACAACTAATGATTCACATTGACCTGTATATTGATTGAGCTTCTGACCATAGCCGCAAGACTTTTGTGTAGTCACAGTAGGTTTAGGGGTTGTATATGATCCACACTGCCCAGTTAGTACATTATACTGTTGTCCAAAAGTACATTCTGGTCGAGTAGATGGTGTTGGTCCAGGGGTTGTAAACGTGTCACATTGTCCTGTCAATGAGTTTAATTTCTGTCCTAAGCTACAAGTTTTCTGAGATGGTATAGGCCGATGAGTAGTATCATCATCGCACTGACCTGTGTACGAGTTTAGTTTTTGTCCGAAGCCGCAAGATTTTTGCGTTGGAGTGGGCCGAGGAGTAGTTACAGATTCACATTGACCAGTAAAAATATTTAGTATTTGTCCTGCTCCACAACTTTTAAGAGTCTGTGGTTGCTGCGGTCTCGTAATTGATTCGCATTGTCCAGTGGCTGGATTAAGTTTTAACCCAAAGCCACATCTTGGGGATGATGTAGATGTTCTTGGTGTTTCTTCGAATGGTACAGTAGGTGTAGGATATGTATAGCCAGTACTTGGTCTCGTTCGAATTGATTCACATTGCCCAGTTTTTAGGTTTAACTGTTGTCCAAAGGCACATTCTCTACGAGTTGTCGGTGTTGGCCGTACTGTAGGAACGGCTTCACATTGACCTGTATATTGGTTAAGTTTTTGTCCAAATCCGCAAACTTTCTGCGGAATCATAGTAGGTTTGGCAGTGGAGATCGATTCACATTGCTTAGTTTGTACATTATATCTTTGTCCAAAAGCACATGCCGTTCGGGTAGTTGGAGAAGGCCCAGTAGTCGAAATGGGTTCACATGTACCAGTATTGACATTGAGTTTTTCTCCAAAACTGCATTGCTTCTGAGTTGTACTAGTAATCGTCTCACATTGACCTGTATATGAATTTAGCTTTTGTCCAATACCGCACGATTTTTGCGTTGGAGTGGGTCGAGGAGTGCTTACAGAACCACATTGACCAGTAAAAACATTAAGTATTTGTCCTGAACCACAACTTTTGGGAGTTTGCGGTGGCTGCGGTCTCGTAAATGATTCGCATTGTCCAGTGGCGGGATTAAGTTTTAACCCAAAGCCACATCTTGGGGATGATGTAGATGTTCTTGGTGTTTCTTCGAATGGTACAGTAGGTGTAGGATATGTATAGCCAGTACTTGGTCTCGTTCGAATTGATTCACATTGCCCAGTTTTTAAGTTTAACTGTTGTCCAAAGGCACATTCTCTACGAGTTGTCGGTGTTGGCCGTACTGTTGGAACGGCTTCACATTGACCTGTATATTGGTTAAGTTTTTGCCCAAAGCCGCAAACTTTCTGCGGAATCGTAGTAGGTTTGGCAGTTGAGATCGATTCACATTGCTTAGTTTGTACATTATATCTTTGTCCAAAAGCACATGCCGCTCGAGTAGTTGGTGTAGGTCCAGTAGTCGAAATGGATTCACATGTACCAGTATTGACATTTAGTTTTTCTCCGAAACTACATTGCCTCTGAGTTGCACTAGTAATCGTCTCACATTGACCTGTATATGAATTTAGCTTTTGTCCAAAACCGCACGATTTTTGTGTTGAAGTGGATCGAGGAGTGGTTACAGAACCACATTGACCAGTAAAAATATTAAGTATTTGTCCTGAACCACAACTTTTGGGAGTCTGCGGTGGCTGCGGTCTCGTAATTGATTCGCATTGTCCAGTGGCTGGATTAAGTTTTAACCCAAAGCCACATCTTGGGGATGATGTAGATGTTCTTGGTGTTTCTTCGAATGGTACAGTAGGTGTAGGATATGTATAGCCAGTACTCGGTCTCGTTCGAATTGATTCACATTCCCCAGATTGTAGGTTTACCTGTTGTCCAAAGGCACATTCTCTACGAGTCGTCGGTGTCGGCCGTACTGTAGGAATGGCTTCACATTGACCTGTATATGAATTTAGCTTTTGTCCAAGACTGCACGATTTTTGCGTTGGAGTGGGTCGAGGTGTGGTTACAGAACCACATTGACCAGTAAAAACATTAAGTATTTGTCCTGAACCACAACTTTTGGGAGTCTGCGGTGGCTGGGGTCTCGTAATTGATTCGCATTGTCCAGTTGGTGGATTCAGTTTTAACCCAAAGCCACATCTTGGGGATGATGTAGATGTTCTTGTTGTTTCTTCGAATGGTACAGTAGGTGTAGTATATGTATAGTCAGTACTTGGTCTCGTTCGAATTGATTCACATTGCCCAGTTTGTAGGTTTAACTGTTGTCCAAAGGCACATTCTCTACGAGTTGTCGGTGTTGGCCGTACTGTTGGAACGGCTTCACATTGACCTGTATATTGGTTAAGTTTTTGTCCAAAGCCGCAAACTTTCTGCGGAATCGTAGTAGGTTTGGCAGTGGAGATCGATTCACATTGCTTAGTTTGTACATTATATCTTTGTCCAAAAGCACATGCCGTTCGGGTAGTTGGTGTAGGTCCAGTAGTCGAAATGGGTTCACATGTACCAGTATTGACATTGAGTTTTTCTCCAAAACTGCATTGCTTCTGAGTTGTACTAGTAATCGTCTCACATTGACCTGTATATGAATTTAGCTTTTGTCCAAAACCGCACGATTTTTGTGTTGAAGTGGATCGAGGAGTGGTTACAGAACCACATTGACCAGTAAAAACATTAAGTATTTGTCCTGAACCACAACTTTTGGGAGTCTGCGGTGGCTGCGGTCTCGTAATTGATTCGCATTGTCCAGTGGCGGGATTAAGTTTTAACCCAAAGCCACATCTTGGGGATGATGTAGATGTTCTTGGTGTTTCTTCGAATGGTACAGTAGGTGTAGGATATGTATAGCCAGTACTTGGTCTCGTCCGAATTGATTCACATTGCCCAGTTTTTAGGTTTAACTGTTGTCCAAAGGCACATTCTCTACGAGTTGTCGGTGTTGGCCGTACTGTTGGAACGGCTTCACATTGACCTGTATATTGGTTAAGTTTTTGCCCAAAGCCGCAAACTTTCTGCGGAATCGTAGTCGGTTTGGCAGTTGAGATCAATTCACATTGCTTAGTTTGTACATTATATATTTGTCCAAAAGCGCATGCCGTTCGAGTAGTTGGTGTAGGTCCAGTAGTCGAAATGGGTTCACATGTGCCAGTATTGACATTGAGTTTTTCTCCAAAACTACATTGCCTCTGAGTTGCACTAGTAATCGTCTCACATTGACCTGTATATGAATTTAGCTTTTGTCCGAAACCGCACGATTTTTGTGTTGGAGTGGGTCGAGGAGTGGTTACAGAACCACATTGACCAGTAAAAACATTAAGTATTTGTCCTGATCCACAACTTTTGGGAGTCCGCGGTGGCTGGGGTCTCGTAATTGATTCGCATTGTCCAGTGGCTGGATTAAGTTTTAACCCAAAGCCACATCTTGGGGATGATGTAGATGTTCTTGGTGTTTCCTCGAATGGTACAGTAGGTGTAGGATATGTATAGCCAGTACTTGGTCTCGTTCGAATTGATTCACATTGCCCAGTTTGTAGGTTTACCTGTTGTCCAAAGGCACATTCTCTACGAGTTGTCGGTGTCGGCCGTACTGTAGGAATGACTTCACATTGACCTGTATATGAATTTAGCTTTTGTCCAAGACTGCACGATTTTTGCGTTGGAGTGGGTCGAGATGTGGTTACAGAACCACATTGACCAGTAAAAACATTAAGTATTTGTCCTGAACCACAACTTTTGGGAGTCTGCGGTGGCTGGGGTCTCGTAATTGATTCGCATTGTCCAGTTGCTGGATTCAGTTTTAACCCAAAGCCACATCTTGGGGATGATGTAGATGTTCTTGTTGTTTCTTCGAATGGTACAGTAGGTGTAGTATATGTATAGTCAGTACTTGGTCTCGTTCGAATTGATTCACATTGCCCAGTTTGTAGGTTTACCTGTTCTCCAAAGGCACATTCTCTACGAGTTGTCGGTATTGGGCGTACTGTAGGAACGGCTTCACATTGACCTGTATATTGGTTAAGTTTTTGCCCAAAGCTGCAAACTTTCTGCGGAATCGTAGTAGGTTTGGCAGTTGAGATCGATTCACATTGCTTAGTTTGTACATTATATCTTTGTCCAAAAGCACATGCCGTTCGGGTAGTTGGTGTAGGTCCAGTAGTCGAGATG
Source organism: Barypeithes pellucidus (assembly GCA_963991005.1). Taxonomy (NCBI): domain Eukaryota; kingdom Metazoa; phylum Arthropoda; class Insecta; order Coleoptera; family Curculionidae; genus Barypeithes; species Barypeithes pellucidus. The sequence goes on along the minus strand of OZ022563.1, from coordinate 37,832,913 downwards.
GGTTCACATGTGCCACTATTGACATTGAGTTTTTCTCCAAAACTACATTGCCTCTGAGTTGCACTAGTAATCGTCTCACATTGCCCTGTATATGCATTTAGCTGTTGTCCAAAACTGCACGATTTTTGCGTTGGAGTGGATGGAGGAGTGGTTATAGAACCACATTGACCAGTAAAAACATTAAGAATTTGTCCTGAACCACAGCTTTTGGGAGTCTGCGGTGGCTGGGGTCTCGTAATTGATTCGCATTGTCCAGTGGCTGGATTAAGTCTTAACCCATAGCCACATCTTGGGGATGATGTAGATGTTCTTGGCGTTTCTTCGAATGGTACTGTAGGTGTAGGATATGAATAGCCAGTACTTGGTCTGGTTCGAATTGATTCACATTGCCCAGTTTGTAGGTTTAAGTGTTGTCCAAAGGCACATTCTCTACGCGTTGTCGGTATTGGCCGTACTGTAGGAACGGCTTCACATTGACCTGTATTTGAGTTCCTTTTTTGACCAATGTCACAAACCTTCTGAGGAGTCGTAGTAGGTTTGGCAGTTGTGACAGATTCACATTGCCTACTTTGCACATTATATTTTTGTCCAAAAGAACAGTCTGTTCGAGTAGTTGTTGTAGATACCACGTTTTGTGTAGATGGTGTGGGGGTGGTGGCATATTCACATACATTTGTAAAGACATTGAGACGTTGCCCAGCGCTACACTTTCTCACAGTGGCGACTTCTGTTGTGGTAGGAATTAAGTCGCATTTACCAGTTAATACATTAAATCTTTGTCCGAACGAACACGATTTTATGGGTTTACGAGTGGTGGATATTGAGAAAGGTACTTTTGGTGTTGTAAATATGGAGCCAGTTGTTCCAGTTGATATATACGTAGGTACTGGTTCGCATTCAAAAGTATATGTGTTTAGCTTTGAGCCGAATGCACATGTCTTCGAAGGTTTGGTGGTCTGATACACGGTCTCACAATTGTTAGTATTTGAATTAAAATTTGTTCCAATAGGACATGCTTTGGAAGTGGGATACTTTGGGACTATTGGTTTAGGAGTTGTGTGGGTATACAGGCAGTAACTACCGTCGTGATTTAGCGAAGAGCCTGGTGGACATGACGTTGCAGGAGTAGTTGTGAAACCACTCGGTGGGGACTTTGTGATACTAGGTGTTGTTAGTCTACCAGTGCTAGGCGATGGTCTTTGTGTGGTAGTAAATGGTGCTGGTGAAGGGCGAGTGAATTGTGTGGATGGTTTGGTTGTAGGTACATACGTTTTTGGCGGGAGATATATTCTTGAGGTTGTAGTAGGCGGTGGTGTGGGTCTTACGCAGTTTCCGGAAGGACCAAAGAAGCTACCAGGAGGACAGGTGACTGGTCTTGGAGGAGTTGGAGGAGATTCGCATCTTCCGGAAGGAGTTTTAATGGTTCCAGGAGGACAAGGACGGGGTGTTGGACGTTCAATTGCTACGCAACCTCCATACGGTCCGAGTTTTTGACCGGGTGGACAAGTTGTTTGAGTTGGAGGTGGTGGTGTTATAATGGATATACATTGGCCGTAAGGTCCAACTTTTTCACCTAGAAATAAGTAATAAAATTAAGAGCTGTATTTTAAATTAAAAGTTTAATGCTACTAATCGTATTGAGCCAAAAAAGTCAGAAGTTCTCGACAAATATCGAATTGATTTTTGCGGCGAGACAACCAATAGGTCTTAACTTATATATCAGAATTGTAAAATTACACTGTCAATTAAATAAAGTCAATAGAAGATTCTGTAAAGTCTAAAATTAAATGTATTTCTTTGCTTAGTGAAAGAACAACTGACCCATGTATAATATTCTTACCTGGACCGCAAGATGGTGGGGGTGGTGTTATATCAATACATTGTCCGTTAGGTCCTTCACGTTGTCCAGCAGCACAATATGGTCTTTTAGTTGGTGGAGGAGGAGTCTGTATTGGTACGCAACCTCCGTAGGGTCCGGGTTTTTGACCCGGTCCGCAAGATGGTGGGGGCGGTGATATATCAATACATTGTCCGTTAGGTCCTTCACGTTGTCCAGCAGCACAATATGGTCTTTTAGTTGGTGGGGGAGGAGTCTGTATTGGTACGCAACCTCCGTAGGGTCCGGGTTTTTGACCCGGTCCGCAAGATGGTGGGGGCGGTGTTATATCAATACATTGTCCGTTAGGTCCTTCACGTTGTCCAGCAGCACAATATGGCCGTTTAGTTGGTGGAGCAGGAGTCTGTATTGGTACACAACCTCCGTAGGGTCCGGGTTTTTGACCCGGTCCGCAAGATGGTGGGGGCGGTGTTATATCAATACATTGTCCGTTAGGTCCTTCACGTTGTCCAGCAGCACAATATGGCCGTTTAGTTGGTGGAGCAGGAGTCTGTATTGGTACACAACCTCCGTAAGGTCCGGGTTTTTGACCCGGTCCACAAGATGGTGGTGGTGGTGTTATATCAATGCATTCTCCATTAGGTCCTTCACGTTGTCCAGCAGCACAATATGGTCGTTTAGTTGGTGGAGCAGGAGTCTGTATTGGTACACAACCTCCGTAGGGTCCTGGTTTTTGACCAGGTCCGCAAGATGGTGGTGGTGTTATATCAATGCATTCTCCATTAGGTCCTTCACGTTGTCCAGCAGCACAATATGGTCGTTTAGTTGGTGGAGCAGGAGTCTGTATTGGTACACAACCTCCGTAGGGTCCGGGTTTTTGACCCGGTCCACAAGATGGTGGTGGTGTTATATCAATACATTGTCCGTTAGGACCTTCACGTTGTCCTGCAGCACAATATGGTCGTTTAGTTGGTGGAGCAGGAGTCTGAATTGGTACACAACCTCCGTAGGGTCCGGGTTTTTGACCCGGTCCGCAAGATGGTGGCGGTGGTGTTATATCAATGCATTCTCCATTAGGTCCTTCACGTTGTCCAGCAGCACAATATGGTCTCTTAGTTGGTGGAGGTGGAGTCTGTATTGGTACACAACCTCCATATGGTCCGGGTTTTTGACCCGGTCCGCAAGATGGTGGTGGTGGTGTTATATCAATACATTGCCCGTTAGGACCTTCACGTTGTCCAGCAGCACAATATGGTCTTTTAGTTGGCGGAGGAGGAGTCTGTATTGGTACACAACCTCCATAGGGTCCGGGTTTTTGACCCGGTCCGCAAGATGGTGGTGGTGGTGTTATATCAATACATTGTCCGTTAGGACCTTCACGTTGTCCAGCAGCACAATATGGTCGTTTAGTTGGTGGAGCAGGAGTCTGAATTGGTACACAACCTCCGTAGGGTCCGAGTTTTTGACCCGGTCCGCAAGATGGTGGCGGTGGTGTTATATCAATGCATTCTCCATTAGGTCCTTCACGTTGTCCAGCAGCACAATATGGTCTCTTAGTTGGTGGAGGTGGAGTCTGTATCGGTACACAACCTCCATAGGGTCCGGGTTTTTGACCTGGTCCGCAAGATGGTGGTGGTGGTGTTATATCAATACATTGTCCATTAGGCCCTTCACGTTGTCCAGCAGCACAATATGGTCTTTTAGTTGGCGGAGAAGGAGTCTGTATTGGTACGCAACCGCCGTATTGCCCAGGTTTTTGGCCTGGTCCACAAGATGGTGGGGGAGATGTTATATCAATACATTCACCATTAGGTCCTTCACGTTGTCCAGCAGCACAATATGGCCTTTTAGTTGGTGGAGGAGGAGTTTGAATTGGAATACAACCTCCATAAGGTCCAGGCTTTTGTCCTAAATTATAAATAAAACTTAAAATTCCAAAATTTTATCGTGTTAATAAATTTAATATAGAACCCAAAAAATATCATTTTAGTTCACTTATTATTTTATTTCAATTATTTCAAAATAAATTATTCTCATAACTGCTGGAAACCAATAGTAAGCAGGTAGAGTTTTTACCTTGTCCGCAGGATGGTTGTTGTGGGGTGGTTTGGATTGGTATGCATCCATAAGGTCCCCTCTTCTGTCCTGGTGGACAAGATGGCGTTGGTGTTTGTATTGGCACACAACCTCCAAATGGTCCACGTTTTTGTCCAGGCCCACAACTTGGTGGGGGCGTTACATCAATACATTGTCCGTTGGGTCCTTCTCGTTGTCCAGCGGCACAATATGGTTTTTCAGTTGTGATTACTGGTGGGGGAGTTTGGATTGGGACACATCCTCCGTAAGGGCCAGGTTTTTGTCCTATTTAAAATTAAATGATTATATTTCTATTTTCAATTCATGTGGCGATTTTATTTTAAAGCTATGTATAGCAAAAAATATTATTATTATCCGTACTAGACTGCTGGTTATCGAACGAAGTATAAAATAATTTTCTCACCAGACAAATGTATTTATAATAAATTGTGAATAAATTTAAAAAAAGAACAATACTTAAATTAGTATTTTTATCAGGAACCAATAAGGAAGAATATATATTTTATAATAATAAATATAGATTAGAGAGAATTTTATCTAACAAACAATAGCATCAGTGTTCTAAACCGTATTGAAACTATAGGTAGTCGGTTAAGAATAATAATATGAACTGCAAGATAACAACTAATAAAAGATAAATTATTTATTTATTTCCTTATGTGACTAATGAGTTATTATATGCAAATAATAAAGAGAATTTGTAATTGAAAAAAAAAATTGTCAATTGTTCAATCAATGTAAGAAATTTTTTCATTCATAATCTTTAATCAAAATAATTTGCATTAGAAAATGCGATGGAAACAAATTCTGTAAACAGTAACGTGTACTAAATAAATAACATATCCTCCATATTCCTAGTATTTGATTTATATAGATTTTAGGATAATTATTTCTATGCTTTATTGTATTTATGAATTTTGTAGTACAATGTATTAAAACCTGACATGTTGATATCCCGTTAAGTTCTATTTGAGTCGATACCTATACCTAGAAGCTAAGTTCAAATTTCGTAACAGCTTGTAACATATATTACCTGGACCACAAGATGGTCGTGATGTAGTAGTTGTAGGCGTCTGGATTGGTACGCATCCTCCGAAGGGTCCTGGTTTTTGACCAGGTCCGCAGGTGGGTTGGGTGATGTCAATACATTCCCCATTTGGTCCCTCTCGCTGGCCGGTAGCACAATATGGTTTTTCAGTTGTAATTACTGGAGGGGGAGTTTGGATTGGGACACATCCTCCGTAAGGGCCAGGTTTTTGTCCTAAAATTATATTTTAGCGCTTTTGATAATGATATGAATACGCTTATATTTAAAAAGAAACAAGATATGCTTATCTTTCTATTTTATAGCAATGTGGCGTATATTTTAAAACGATCTACAGTATACCAATATAATGGAAGTGCGGTAACCTCAATGATTACACTGGGAATAACAAAAATATTTCGGAGATCAAAATAGCAAAATCTTACTTATTTTATTACACATATTAACAATCTATCCTGCAAGAGTCTCAGTTGTCTCCGGTTTTATAGATCTATGCTAATTATGATTATTACCGACCTGCCCTTAATGTATGAGAAGATTCGGCCAATAAATGAGAAATACCTGGTTTTATTATACCATGTGTAGGTACTTTATAAAGGTTTAATTACATATAACATAAATCATACTAACTAAATGTGTTAGTTAGTTCTATTTCTACCAGAGCTATTCGTATTTAAGAAATTGGAGAGTTTTGATCAACATGTCACGAGTTTGTTTAAATAAGCCGGATCATTTTTGTTATAAATGTGATGAAGTGACTTTTGTGTAACAATAACGTACTCTTAGCCCTTTAATTAAAAAGGTTTACAAATAACCATTTGGCTCACCATGTCTGACCACGTTGCGGAGTGTTACTTTTGTTTGACACCTCCCATCAAAAACTACTTTTCCGAGAAAAAATTGTCTGAACTATAGTATCAAAATTTACAATCCACCATATGCCCATAGTGACGAGTTGCATGTACCTAACTTTTCGGAGATGCGCAATTCGATTCCATACTTAAAGGCAAGGAAAAAGACGCTTGGAATGCCTTTAGAATGGTTGCAACAAATTTTTTGAGGAACAGAAAACTAGTTAGTGTTACAAAAACCTAGGGTGCTATAATATGTAGTTTAAAATGCATTTCCTGCATTCTCATTTGGATTATTCTCCAGAAAATTGTGGTGCTGTAAGTAACGAGCACGTTGAGAGGTTACCCCGAATACTGTGAGATGTTAGCCGACTACTGTTTGACTATTATGCGAGATGTCCCAGAGGCTGGTTTCAAGAAGCGGACTAAGAAGCGCAAAGCGAGTGTTTAAACTTTAGATTCAAATAAAAAATATGTCTGATTTAATTGCTTTTGTTAAACCAACAATATATTGTTATCTGTATTTTTTATGTTCATTATACAGTTCTGTTCATGAAAAACCCGTACAAGTATTATGATTAATTTTGCTGTTATTTAAGATATTTAGAATAGGCTTTTTTGACTGATTAGTACTCTGTAGGTTATCATTTATGTTGTTTTTTGATTACATGTGGCAATCTATTAGGCATAGAGTTTATTAAATTTCTTGCAATATTTGTTCTTCCCAACATTGATGTATTATTTCCCAAAATTCCCTGTATAGATTTCCTTCATAATTATAGCCCATACATTTTCTATCGGATTAATATCCAGACGTTAAAAGGCCAAGATAACACTTCTATATTATTATTGTGAAACCAGTCCTTCACAATATTTGCAGTATGTACTGGGTAATTATATTGCTGATAAATAAAGAATTATCTGGATCAATGGAAAAACAGATGGAAGGATAATATGTTCGGGGACTTGACGATAATTTTCAGCATTAAACCTTCCCTCCAATTTTCAGCATACACCAACCACTTAGTAACTTATCCAACCTCATACATTGACAGAAAACCGCCATGATCTAATAGCAAGGCCGCTAGTAGTAGCTCTTCAATCGTTCCATTTAGTCGATACACTCGAATTAGTCCGTTGTAAGTAGATTGGAAAGTATTTTCGTCAATGAATACTACCCTCTTCCAAAAGTGATATATATAATTTATTGCAAAAAGTAACCGCCATTGGTTCCGTTCTTCTGTTAATTTAATTTTTTTCGCGGCCACGTCGCTTTTCAATTCCGACTTATTCATTCTTCTACTGGCGGTAGATCGAAAGCCAGGAAATCCTGTGGTATTCATAGCTTGCCTCATGATTACAAAGAGATTATTTCTTATATGGCCTAGAATCATAGCATCCTCTTCAGGACTGAAAATGCTAGAACGTCTAGAACCCTTCCGTCTTTCAAAGGCCCCTTCTTGTTCCCAACGCTTTTAATCTCTAGGGCTGTTATTTGTGCCATACAACTGTGCTACTGAACGACCATCCTTCTTCGATTTTACTATCTGTGCCTTCTGGGCTATAGTTAACGGACGAGGAATTTTAAATGTTTGACTTTTAGACGTATATCAACAATTGCCACCATATACTTTTAAAAGTTCCAAAAATAAAAAAGAATGACAAATTAGCTGTACGGATTTTTATTGAACACAACATGTTCAATGTTCAATAGGGCTATTTATTAGAATACAATTGATGAGTTGACATTTTTGAGTCGAAACTTCATCTTCTGGTGTTCCGCTCTGCTTGCCAACTTGTGTCATAATTTTAATTTCGAACAATCAGGTATGCCTTAGAAATTTCGAAAAAAATGTTTTCCAGTAGTATATCATCGAGGAGGTACGATAAAATACTATACAGAAAAGACGCTCAGGAAGAAAAACTGAGTATACGTACAAAATTTTAAATGCCTACTCTGATATTTTCACTGTTTTCATTCCATTCTCGCTATTTAATATATTCAAAAATTCCTTCAAGGAAAGTTATCCAGAATAATCAATTAAACATAGTCGATTTATTTTCATTCGTCTATTAGACATTTAGATACATATCAATTTTTTTCTAATATCTCCATAGAGAGGGTGGAATGAAAATAATCAAAGTAGGCATAGGTCTTCTGTACTTATACTCAGATTTTCTTCCTGAACATCTTTTTTGTGCAACATGCAGAGCTGAACCCCAGAAGATAAAGTTTCACCTCATTCTTTTTCACCTATCCATGCGTCGATTCGGGGACACATTGTATATTTTTGTTATATAAAACGCCAGAAATATTTCACCATTTGATATTATGCTGCTTGCGACTTGTGTGTGTTTAATTTTCTTTAATATGAATTGCTTTTAGTTCCCTTAAATATTATACATTCTAATTTGTTTGTGAAATTTACCTGGTCCACAAGATGGTCTCGGTGTAGTTGTTGGTACGGTCTGAATTGGTACACATCCGTAAGGTCCTCTCTTCTGTCCCGGAGGGCAAGATGGTGTAGGTGTTGGTGGAGTTTGTATTGGTACGCAACCTCCAAAGGGTCCTGGCTTCTGTCCAGGCCCGCAAGTTGGCGGTGGAGTTATATCGATACATTGTCCATTTGGTCCCTCTCGCTGTCCGGCAGCACAATATGGTTTTTCGGTTGTGATTACTGGAGGTGGAGTTTGGATTGGTACACATCCTCCATAAGGTCCGGGTTTCCGCCCTGGAATTATTATTTATTAATTACTGGTATTTATTAGCTCAACTTATTGCGAAATATTTTACATCTTCGGTAAGCTAATCTGGAATTACGAGAGTACTGAAAACAATAGGTGGTACTAAATACGTAAATTCTATATTAAATTTGAACAAATTGTTACAAATCGATTTAAAACTATTGGATAGAATTTGTTTAAATTTTAAATTTAGCTTCAAAATATGATACTACAGGACGCTAATTTGCCACAGTTCCAAAATATCAGCCCTTTTGAAGGATATGCTTACGAAAAAAAAAAGTGAAATTAATTATTGCTGTAAAATGGGGGTTGGGGCAAAGTTGACCACTGGGGTGAGTATGACCCAAATTATAAAAAATATTTATTATTGTTTATTTATTTCGTTTCAGGTATATTTATTATTGATTTTTTAAACAAATTTTATAATTTTGATTAATGATACCAGCCACGCAAAAGATAAACGAAACCCCCATTGAAAAAATTAATCATTAAACTTTTATATGTAAATAATTTACGACAACTTCAAATGCTGCGGTATATAATTTTTGTGGTAATATATAAACCAAGTAATAGTGGGGCCATTATGATTTTTTTAGCGACAACTAATAACGCTAGTGTGTGTGTTCTTCGGTTGCTAAAATACAAATTTTCCTACTAAAATCTAAATACTTATTTGCTAGTTTATATGTCAAATAATTAGGTGAAAGTTTTGTGTTTCAAATATGTATATTGTTTTATATTTAATTATATACTATTTGGCGGTAAATTCAAACCCCAAAATTTTTTACAATATCTGAAAATCCGCATATGAATATATTTTTCCTCGAAACTTATATGCCAATTGATTGAATTAAAGTAACATCATAATTTCAATAATAATCAAGATTTCAAAATATAAAAAAATGTAGAAAGTCTAGTCATGAATAGAAAAAAGGAGTAAGAACCGTAAAAGTGGAATGGTTGAAAATACAAAGGGTGAAGTTCAAGACTGAAGAACCACCCAATTATATACTAATATACTACAGGTAGGTAACGTTGCCAAGAGTGAAATAGATACAAGCCACATTCAAGAACATTTTCAGCGTGATCTTCTACATCTTACCCATCGGCATACTAAAGTTCAAGGGGACCTTCAAACACTTCTCCCCTAAATACCCCAGATATTTCATGAATTTTATCATAATTTGCTTACCAATAATAAAGGTCAAGATACGGATATAACAGAAGGAGATCAACATGAGTGATGGGCCAACTGAAAACCTAGTTATTTTGTTAAATTTAGTTGGATGTTCATGTGACTGGTCCAACTTTCTTGTTTGATGTATTGTTTATGTATGCCTTTAACTTCTTTGTCACACAATTTACTAATATAAACTGTTTAGTTACCAAAAAACACTAGTGTATTTTTTCTGTATTCTTTAAATTTAAGATATCTCGTAATAGTGTTTCTGGAGACCACTCTGGCGCTGAGCGGCTCAATTGAGGAGTGATTTTTCAAAAGGCCTTATTTCCATTAGAGATAAATTTTCAGAAACCGCATGTTTCTGTAGATGGTGGGAAATTATAGAGTTAAAATTTTTTTTAAATGGGATCAATGTACAATACTACTTCGGACCAGATGTATTATTGGTGATTTGAATTTAAAAATAATAGAAATGTATTTTAATAATTATTTGGAAATAAGACCTTTTGTTCGATACTACAGAAAATAAAACCTTTCATAGGAAATTTAATAAAAAATTACAACACTTCGCGTGGCACAGAACATTCTTAACATGAAACATTCGACTACGTTCCACGACTTTTCTATGATCAATGAATCGAGTTTTATTGTTCTAACATAATGTACAGGAAATATTACCCTTTATTCAAGTTACTGTATGACCCTCTTAGAAATTATTGAGTAACTGTGGTTTTGTTTCAAACTTAGTACCTAACAAACCAAATGAACCAATTGTGTAAACCATTTGTGGAACTTAGTACCTAACAAACCAAATGAACCAATTGTGTAAACCATTTGTGGAAATATATCTTTTTGTATGAAATTCCTGTTTAGATATTGCTTTCTTCATAGGGAATAAGGTATTTTGAATGGTTCTGTCACCTCTAGAAGATGCCTTTTAACATTACGATTTGAGTTTCGTCGAAAGTTATTTTGGGTGTACGAATGGAAATACGACCTTTTGAAAAATCACTCCTCAATTGTGCTCTCATAGTATTATAAATAGTTACAACGGCATGTTACCTTTTTCTAAAAATAGGTATTAAGGGATAAAATATATCTATATTATAATGCAACAGTTAAACCCTCGTCCGTTCTGAAACTATAAATTATCAACCGAATGTTTGTATACAAAAATAGCATAAACATTAAAATATTAAATAAAAAGTAACTAACTAAGTTACAAAAACCTTTTTTCTTAGTTAATCATAAACTGTATTTACCTGGTCCACAAGATGGTTTAGGAGTAACAGGCGGCTGCGTCTGAATAGGCACACAACCATATGGTCCTCTTTTATGACCTGGTGGACAAGCTTGTGTGGGTGGAGGAGGAGTTTGAATTGATACACAACCCCCAAATGGTCCAGGCCTTTCCCCAGGACCACAAGTTGGTTGAGTTATATCAATACATTGTCCATTTGGTCCTTCACGTTGCCCAGAAGCACAATATGGCTTCTCAGTGGTAGTAATTAGTGGTGGAGGGCGGGTTTGAATTGGAACACAACCTCCGTATGGTCCAGGTTTTTGTCCAGGTCCACAGGATGGTGGTGGCGTTGGCGGTGGTGGAGTTTGTATAGGAATACATCCTCCGTAAGGTCCAGGTTTTTGTCCAGGTCCACAGGATGGTGGTGGCGTTGGTGGTGGTGGAGTTTGTATAGGAATACATCCTCCGTATGGTCCAGGCTTCTGTCCAGGTCCACAAGATGGAGGTGGCGGTGTTATATCGATACATTGTCCATTTACTCCTTCACGTTGACCAGCGGCACAATACGGTTTTTCTGTTGTAATTACTGGAGGTGGAGTTTGGATTGGTATACATCCTCCATATGGCCCTAGCTTCTGTCCAGGTCCACACGTTGGCGGTGGCGTTGGCGGAGGTGGTGTCTGAATTGGAATGCAACCATAAGGTCCGCGTTTCTGACCTGGTGGGCAAGCTGGTGTTGGTGGAGGTGGAGTTTGGATTTCTACGCATCCACCATAAGGTCCAGGTTTTTGACCTAGGATTTAAAATTTTTAATTGTAAACGTTTAAATATAGGAACTGTAAATATGCCTAGGTAAAAGTTTACCTCTATTTTCAATAACCTTCTCACTTCTTATCAAACAGTAGAACTCTACTACTCTATTAGCATTGAGCTTGAGCTGCAGATAGATGTTATGAAATTTTTAATATGTAGTAGATCATAACGTCTTAAATTAATATCCAAAAAAGTACTGAATGATCATAGTTTTTTATCCTGATTATTGTATTTTATATTACGAGTTAATATTTTTCACAATAAAATATTCACGTAAAATGAATTTAAAAATAATAAGATCTAATTAGAATATCATACAGGGCAGGTTAAAATAAGGATTTACTTTAAATAACTCGCAGAAATTACTTCTTCTTTTCTCAAATAATTACAGCTTGTAGTCTTTTGTATTCTCAACAAAAAATATTTTTTGATATTTGACTCGGTTAATGAGTAATTTAATAACTGAATATCACTGTTTTTAGTCAGTTGGAGATGATAACATGTCTTTTATCCAAATTTCAATTCTGTTTCATATTGTTTCCATGACCTACTGACTAAAAACAATGATATTCAGTTATTAACTGCCTAGAAACATTTGGTCAGTCGTAGAGTTGTAATAAATACTTAATGTTGTGAAATATCAACAAATCTCAAATAAAGTTATTACAAACTACAGATGGAAAAGTATACATTGCTAGCCTATGCAACGACTGCAAACACTCTTTCCCACCTATTTCGGTCATTCTTGAAGCCTAGCCAGATTGACATATTTATCGCAAAAGTATCTTGGCTTCATGGTCTATGACCCAGCCTTGTTTTACGCAAATACACCGCGAGATGTAGATATTTCATCTATCTTACTTTTAACATTTGTTGTGCACTTCATAAGTGCTTTGAGAATCCTTTTTCGTTTTGCCAGACTGTTGAGCCCCACTGATGAGCCGTAAACGGCGAAACGCGTCTGGGGATGTTAGTCTGGCGGAACGAAAAAGGAAACATATTTCTATTTTTTGCAAAAGTATCTTGCAAAATTCCAATTAAAAATTTGTTAATTTGGCAATTACAACTGGTTTAACATTAATCCGCAATTGCGCTTAAAATAAATTAATTTTCCAATAATGTTCCTATAAACTCTGAAAAGGCGATGAGAGATTCTTTAAAAAAATATTATTATACTTAAAAGTATCAAACGACTCTTGAACAAATCCAACTGCACTCTGGTAACATCTCTTCCTATGTTACAAATACGATTTGTTCTTTGATCTAACGGATTGTTATATATTTTGGTTGATTTATGTTTTTTTGTGATTATTGGTGAAAAATCGTCTATATTATACAGGGTGAGTTTTTTAAAGTGTTACAAGGCGATATCTCGCAAACGGTTTAAAATATTTTCTTGAAATTTTAATGAGGTAATAGTGAGATGGGGGGACATATTTAAACGTATTTTTGTTATCTACCCCCTTTCCCCATTTTGAGGGGTGGGGGGTAACTTTGAAATTTTAAATGGGAATATGTACTTTTGTTTATTAAATTCGGATCTACGTAAAAAACTACGTATTTGTACAAAAAAATTTTTTGGTTAGCTCCACTGGTTACCGAATTATAATTAATTTATTATTAAATTTCTATTGGATTTAAAAAATAACTAAATTTAAAATAAAGTTCACTTATTTCAAAATTATTATTCGTTTACATGGAAATGCGTTGTTTGAGTTCAGTCAGTTGAGAATTTTTACATATCAACGATTATTTCTCAGCTTGGTCAATTGAACATGGAAGCGAATTTTAGTGTGCAACTTGATATGTTGTTAATGTTGGGGGAGTGCAGAAGAAACTACAGACAAGCTTCACTAAGGTGGGCGGAAAGGTTTCCTAACAACCTGAAATCTCACATGGCATTTAAAAGGCTGGAAACTAGATGTCGCACTACTGGCAGCCTGAAGTCAAAACCACGATTTCGGAAACGAACTAAAACAGATGCAGATAGGGCAGTTGGAGTTTTAGGAATGGTAGCTATTAACCCGCATGTAGGTTCCAGACGGCTTGCTGCAGATGCTGGAATAAGCCAAAAATCGGTTGTGACCATATTGCATATGTACAAATTTCATCCATACCACATTACACTCCACCAAGAGCTTTATGGGCAAGACTCTTTGAAAATCGCGTTACATTTTGTAATTGGGTAACAGGGCAAATGCAAGGAAATAACAGGTTTCTAAAGAATGTTGTTTTTCCTGATGAAGCTAGTTTCCAGAATTGTGGCCAGGTAGGATTTTAAGTTATCCCTTGTCGGTAGAAATTAATTTTTTTTATTGTTTGTTTTCTTAAAGGTAAATAGACACAATATGCACTACTGGGCATCGGAAAATCCCCACTGGATGAGAACTGTGCCAAATCAACATCCTTGGTCAGTTAATGTCTGGTGTGGTATAATTGGAGATAGGGTTATTGGTCCGCATTTCTTTGAACGCCATTTAAATGGAGAAATGTATGCAGATTTTTTAAAGGAATTACCACTATTATTAAACCAAAACATAAATCCTGACATGTGGTTTCAACAGGATGGAGCTCCACCGCATTATGCAATACAGGCCCGTAATCATTTAAACGAATTGTTTGAAAACAGGTGGATTGGTCGAGCTGCTCCGGTCAATTGGCCTGCTAGGTCTCCGGATTTGACCCCTCTTGACTTTTTCTTCTGGGGATTTATAAAAGACAAAGTGATGGCGACTGCACCTACAACTATAGACAATATGAAAGACCGAATCCGCTTTGCCTGCTTATTAGTGACACCTGAAATGTTAGAGCGGGTACGAAATTCGTTTAAAAAAAGAGTGAGAAAGTGTTTGGAAGTTGAAGGGAGACATTTCGAACATCTTCTGAAACATGACAGGCGATAAAGGGTAAATAATATTTTTTAAATTTTTATAACCTAATTAATTATAATTCGGTAACCAGTGAAGCTAACCAAAAATTTTTTTTGTACAAATACGTAGTTTTTTACGTAGATCCGAATTTAATAAACAAAAGTACATATTCCCATTTAAAATTTCAAAGTTACCCCCCACCCCTCAAAATGGGGAAAGGTGGTAGATAACAAAAATATGTTTAAATATGTCCCCCCATCTCACTATTACCTCATTAAAATTTCAAGAAAATATTTTAAACCGTTTGCGTGATATCGCCTTGTAACACTTTAAAAAACTCACCCTGTATACAATTATGGTGCATTTATATATAGTTTGTAAAAGAGTAGTGGATTATTTAAATAAGGATTTATCTTTTCGTCGGTAAGTATGATTATGTTTTAATATTTAACCATCCGATATAATCAGACTTCCGCATTGTTGCCATTCAGCCAATAAACATGTAGATCTCTCTTCCACCCATTACTGATTTTGAATTTCACACAATCACAACGTCACTTTCCAAGAGTTTTATGAATGGATTATGGATCTGTAGTTTACAATACATTTGCTTTAACATGTAAGTCCCAGTTAATTGAAAAAATAAAAAACTTATTCTTGCGATTTGTTTAAAGTATCATCTTATGTTAACCAGCCCTGTATGATATATTAATTTACATTTAAATTCACTGTACGTGAACTTACCTATACTTTTGGAAATACTTTCTGCAGATTTATTTTAAAAATGATTTTATATAAATTTTATTACCTGGGCCGCAAGTTGGCGGAGGTGGTGGAGGTGTCGGTATGTTTATACACCCGCCATAAGGTCCAGGTTTTTGTCCAGGTCCACACGTTTTTGGTGTAGGAATCTCCACACATCCGAATGGCCCTTGTTTCAGACCAGGTGGGCATTGCACTTTCACTTGTTCACATCCTCCTGTGCCAGTGGATCGAGTGCCGGGTGGACATGGTTTGTTTATGGGCTCGCATTGACCTGAAGGGGTGACGTATTGTCCTGGGGGGCAAGATGGTGCTGGTTTGTCGGCTAGAATTAAACAATGATGACAATGATTATTAATTAGTTAATGCTTGCCGACTTATTGGCAGTTTCCTTTCCGGAAGAACGCAATCTGTAAAACTTAACTCCAAACTTTCGGGCCGTATGGATGTTGTGTGTGGTGTAGCTCAAGGATCCATTCTTGGTCCCCTACTCTTTACTTTATACACTTCACAATTAACTAATAATCTGAGAAATACTATCAGGCACATATGTGCGGACGATACCCAGGTGTACCTATCGTTTCGCCCTGAAGAGGCTAATGATAAGCTAGCGAGCGACCTTGACCAATTGCGTAGAGCTTCTACTCCACTGCCTTGAGCTAAATCCAAAAAAGTTCCAGGTACTTCTATTTGGATGTGGTCAGAGCAGGGAGCAATGTCAAAACCTACTTCGCGTTGATCTTGGTGGTCAAATCTTAAATTGTTCAGCCCTCGCAAGGAACCTCGAACTGGATGTTAACCTAAGGTTTACCGAGCATATCTGTATATAGAAAGCATTTGCTAATCTAAAACTTATATATAATCAAAGGCACCTTCTAAATGCAGATCTTAAGAAATCGTTATGTGATAGTTTAGTTTTGTCACAGTTCACATTCTGTGATATGTTATATGGCCCTTGTCTCCTAGAAAGGGATGTAGGATGTATGATTCAAAACTCTTGTATACGGCTGATAGGTGGAATAAGGAAATATGACAGAGGGGTGATTTGAAAAGTGAGAGAAATCGGTTGGTTTAGTATGAGTGAAATGAGACTGTTGTATAGCCTAATAATGTTCAATAAATTAATCTATAAAAAAAAAACCATATTGGAAAAAATAAAATTTAGAAAGAATCCTCATGCTTTGAATCTCAGGCATATAATCACTCCTCCGTCACATAAAACCACTTTATTTGAAAGATCATTTAGCTATCAAATATCGGTGCACTACAATAAAGTTCCAGTTAATCTAAAGACCGCTTCTCCCCAATCTTTCAAAAATGCAATACATCTCATAATAAAACTATTTCTGCTGATGCAAAATAGATCAGTCTGCTGCCCTCAATGCATTCTACCATGGTGTAATTGAGTTCTAATTGAGTCTTAATTGAGTTTTGGTTGATTTTGATGAATTTTAAGTCCTATTATATTGTTTCTTTTTACCAATTTTAACCAAAGCATGTAAAATGTTATATTATTATAATCATTTTTTTTTTGGGGATTTATGTATTTGTTTCTCAGCGTAAACATTTGCTCTTAATGTTTACTTAGTTACCCTTGTTAATCAAGTATCACTACATTCTGTATTTTTACTGTCTGAAAATTAACTGGTAAAAATATTGGTTAAGTGAGGAAGCCTAGCTCAACTTCGACCTTTGTAATTTTTCTTTAATTACAATAAAGACAGTTATTATTATTATTATAATTAGAAGACTAGTTTATTTTAAAGAAATGTTAATTATTATTGGTGCCGAATATGTCACCTCAGGAATCATTAATTGATGGCTTCGTTGGTACCTCTCGCACATTGTTAAATAATTCTGATAACTAAAATAATTATGAAATATTATTTTTGGTTCCCTATTTCTTCGAAATACACTCCACATTTGTAATTCGTAGGATGCTCGTATTTACAAAGCACACTATTAGATTTATTCGACAGTAAACAATTTATTTTGAAGAAGCAACGATTGAGGAAAATCTCATTCTGCCCTTATTCTTCAAGTGATAACAATGATTTCTCGAAAATCTTAGTGAATGATTGAATAGCTGCAACTTCACAATAACCTGTTGAGATCAAAATTAACTATACGAATTGAAATGTCGATTGACAGAACCAAAAATATATAAATGAACGTGTGAACTTGTAAAATTCTCACTCATTTGTACTAAATTTGGTAACATTTTGTCTTGATATTGAGTGGACATGGACTAACTTAGTTATACAAATTAAGTAGTAAGGTAGGTTATTATTTAAATGCCATAAAATAAAAGATATGTATGTTTAAAAAAATATATAAATTATGCATACCTTTTATTTTATGGTAGTTAAATAATAACCTACCTTACTACTTAATTTGTATAACTAAGTTAGTCCATGTCCACTCAACAACAAGACAAAATGTTACCAAATTTAGTGTAAATGAGTGAGAATTGTACAAGGTGTGTTCATTTATATATTTTTCATTTCATTATACAAACTAATACTAACATGAAATAAGAATTTTGACTCTAACACCGTCAAAAATATTGCTTCTTTCTATTTTATTTATACGCCTCTTTTATCTATTACAAATAGTTCTGACGATGGTTTCATATAATAAACCGAAATGTGAACCAAAGACTGCAACTTTATTTCAAAGTAACCGAAACCCAAAATCAAACTATCTGTAATTTGAAAAAACGGTCAAGAAAACAGAACTGTAATTAAATTTAAATGAGTTAATATTTTGAAGACATTTTGAATAGCTCGTTTCACTTGGATTTTTTGTAAATTGTAAATAGTGTCGTAACACCGAAATGAAAATTGAATTAAAATACGGAAATATACCTAGATTTTTATGCCGAATTCGAATTCGTAATAAAAATGTTGGTTGCCATTTAAAAGGAACATAATTTCTTGCCACTCTTCTTTGTGGAACAATAAAATATTTTTGGAATATGCACCTCTACGGACGCTATAGCTTTTGTATGTAATACTTCTTTGTATTTCTATTAACAACTGAGATGTTGGGCTTCCTCGCACTAATGGGCCACGCTGTATTTGCCGGCAGAAGATTACCAATTCATTGTAAGGGTTTAAGCTTTATGGTATTAGTAAAATGAGCATTGGGCAAGCCGAATGCCGAGTCATTACAGGTATTATTGAAGATGAACATAGATTGCTAAATTAATTGGTGTTTTAATTAAAATAATTGTTAAAGGAGTCGGCAGATGGAAGAGACAGGATGAGATCTAATAGTTCGTGAGGGAACATGGAAATTCATGCAGGATAGTAGCAAATCAATGCGCGAATTAATTATTTAATGAAAGTGTTATTCGTATAAGTGCATTATATTATTTCCAGATTGTGATCCCCTTATATATGTATGTATGTATATTATCGACTATGGGAATGATATCGAGATAAATGAGATCCGTAAGAGAGACGAATAATCACTTCTCTTGATATAATCGTTATCCCACGTCAAGAATAGACACACTGATCACGGCCATCTAGGATTGATAAACGATGTCTACGGCTATTAATTATTTTCTACTTACGATGGGGTGGCAAATAATCAGGCCCGTCCAAGTTGGAAAACCTGGCGTCATCTCCAAATTGTACATTCGAATAATCAGGTGTGCTGGAGAAAACTCGTTGATTGGAAGCAGCAGTAACATCTCTAACGGGTTTGACAGTCGACGAACCGGATTCACCAATGAAGTTGAATTGGGGCCGGATTCCTTCTTGGGATGCGTGAATAATCTGTAAACAAGGATGTCACTGTAGTGTTCCAGAATTATTTTTGTTGATTGATTCCTTGTGAAACATTTTTGTAATGAATTTGGTGTGAAGAAATTTGCTTCTTAAAATTTCGATTATTTTGTTAGAGGACTACTAACTCTACACGTGTCGAGTTTGTTCGAGTATATTGTTTCTGAGATTAAATGTAAAGGCTAGTACAGGCCCGTATAAAAATTTGTAAATGTATCGAGACATCACTTCTTTCGTCATTTTTTATATTTTTCACTATTTAACCTGACAAACAGAACTGACTTAAATCGCCGTCAAATCACAAATCGCTTTTTCAAACATCGATTTATCAAATCGATTTTTTTTAAAAAGCGCTTGTAAGAAGGCCGAGTAGGTACTAGAGAATGTGTTTTAATTAATGTCAAGTTTAAAGGACTTCTTTTTATATATGCATATTTTTTTTCAGATTTTCTTTATTATTTATTTACCCTTTACAAACGGAAAACTACTTCAAAGGTAGAATTTAAGTAAAAAAATATGTCAAAAATAAAAAGTCTATACTTTTCAGGTGGTATTAATATCAAATACCAATGTATGGGAAAATTGTTATTTCCCAGACCACCCGATGATACCTTATATAATAAGGGCATCTTTAGTCTACACAGTACCACTTTAAAATACTATTTCAGATTGAATGGTACTACCAAGAAAATGAAGCCTTTTCCATTGATAGGATGCAACCACCTGCAGACCGGTTTCGAACTCTTTTGTTCTCGTCAGTACAGGGTAGTTGTACATACCTATTATCAGAGCAGACTCTAATACAATACTCTAATACAGCGCGCATCGCCATCTTTTAGCAGTCCCACACAATCTTAACAGACGTTATTTGAATAAATCAAAAATACTTTTTATTTTTTATTTATTCAAATAACGTCTGTTCAGATCGTGTGGGACTGCTAAGAGATGGCGCTGCGAGCTGTATTTTCTCGACTCATGTTGATAATACAACGTGAAGTATTAGAGTCTGCTCTGATGATAGGTATGTACATTGTACACATACACTGTACTGACGAGAACAAAAGAGTTCGAAACCGGTCTGCAGGTGGTTGCATCCTATCAATGGAGAAGGCTTCCATTTCTTGGTAGTACCATTCAATCTGTATAGTATTTTAAAGTGGCTACTGTGTAGACTAAATACGCCCATATTGTATAAGGTATCATCGGGTGGTCTGGGAAATAATAATTTTCCCATACATTGGTATTTGAAATAAGTATGTATTTACTGTTTATTTGCAATATATTTTTTTATTTACCGACATTGTTGACATGTTTTCTTTTGAGATTTTAGTCACATAACCTTAAACTTACGAAATGTCAAAAGTTTGAAGTCTAAAGTAGGGAGCATAACCTAGTATCGATATCGACGACTATCGACATTGCATAATTAAAAGTATTTCTCGAATTATTATAAGATTTAATTTAGGTTCTAAAAATAATTATTGTTTATTAGGCATTTTTATTCATTAAGACAGTTCGTGAAATTTCCAAAACAAAACTTCTCGTGAACATGAAAAATTTTAGCGATAAGAAAACGACCTCTAGCTCTTTACATTCGATTAAATTAGTGGGGCAAACTGCGAGTTTTAATTTTCCTTCCTATATAATTTTTTTTAAATATTAACTTACCTGAATTTGTCCAGGACTTAATCCATCTAGGCCGGTAAGTTTAGTTTGTGATCCTAAAACGCTCGATTTTCCAGATGTGAAGACTAGCTGGTTAACGTGGTCAGCTAAAGAACTCTTTCCATTATGCGGTAACTTACAACAAATTTCGTTCTCTGTACATTCATGACTCTGAAAAAAAAAGGAATATAAGTATTGCATGTTATCACATATTGGATATGGAATTATTCTGTATGGAAAATGTAGGGATGTCAATAAAGAGTAGTGAGAACTATATTTAGTTACAATTAAGAAAGTCGTAGTGATAAATTTAACCCTCCGGCGGGCGCACATGCGGCAAAATGCCGCAAATTTTAATTTTGTTCTCGTCAAATAATATCCGAAAGCCGCACGTCTTCGCGGCTTCGCGCTCTCAGGTATTTGTTATTCGAATCATCTATCCCCATCTAAGTGAGTATATCGCTGAAAGGGACAACGGGTCAGCTGAAATTTGCCCTTGATTGAGAGTAGTGCAAATTTGCGGTGTGTTTTCCGCGACGCGTCCTTTCATGCAAGTACTATTTTTTAATGGTATTGTCATTTACATGTGGAAGTATATTGTGGCTTATTTTTGATTTTTGATTTGTTTTAGATAAAATAAATCTAGAGTAAATTGTTCGTGTTTTTTTTCAGGCCTTGAAAGCTATTGGGTCAAAGTGAATTGGATAATGCTGTAAATGAAGTTGTGAGAGAACTACAAGATAAAAAGAATGAAGGCGAGCGGGAACCAACAAAGCCAACAGGAAGTTGATTAGCGGTTTCTTATTGGACGAGACAATGAAACTATCTGGATCAACAAGCCTCTCTCCTCTAGTAAAACAAAAGCAAAGGACATCATAAAAATTTTACCCTGTCCAAAATGTAGCGCCACAAATATTTATAAAGAATTGATACATTCGGTTTGTTTATTACTGACCAGATGATTGACAACAGTCCGAACAAGGTCTTCCTAAAGACCTTAAGGCCATTTTTTGTCAAAATACAAGAACGATCAGACAAGATAGAAACTGCAAAACCGGGAATATGTTACATCTGTGGTAAACATAAAAATAGTAAAATCAAGTCTGTCAACAGTGCGGAAACAATGTTTGCAAAAAACATAGTAATATAAATATTATGTGCTTCGAGTCTAACGGTAAAATGGAAATGGAAGAACCCTTTTTTATAACCTTTCTTTATGATAAAATGTACTTTTATACCTTACTTTTCATTAATAAAAAATTGAAAAACACAATAGAATACTGAAAAAATTAAATACGTTGTAAATGCCGCAAAGCGCCCGCTTATGGAAAATTATTTGACGCGCCCGCCGGAGGGTTAAAGCGATTGGGCTTCTCTG
Source organism: Barypeithes pellucidus (assembly GCA_963991005.1). Lineage (NCBI taxonomy): Eukaryota > Metazoa > Arthropoda > Insecta > Coleoptera > Curculionidae > Barypeithes > Barypeithes pellucidus. Next base: position 37,810,630 of record OZ022563.1, on the reverse strand, counting down.
TTCCTCCAGTTTACATACAAGAATGCATATTATTCTTTTTCAAAAGCCGATATTTGTTGAGAAATAGTTAACCACAAAATGTGTATTCAACAAGGACTTCGAATTATACATTGCCTACACATAGACTGACATTGTACGAAAGTGGTGCGTATTACAACTGTATAAAACTGCACAATAGATTTCCACATCATATTAAATCTGTGACAACCAGTGGCGGTTCTTCCACAGGAGCACATGCGCACGTGCACCCCCAAAACGAATAAAAAAATATTAATTTATATTCATTGACTATTATTTATCGTATAAAGTCAGACCCTAATATTTTATCGTACCGTCAACCAAACTGTATATTATAGGTTCTCGATCCGGTAACCATGCCTCGGTCGAGGTTAATGACGATTATGACGAGACTTGCTCGCATGTGCGATTAAGTAGGCGGGGCATAATGCCGTTTCTCTGCAGTAACAGGTGGCGGGGGTTGTCCCGACCTATTCCACATAAAAACCTGTTTCGAAGAGAACTAATCCTGTTCCAAAGCGGCCCTAACAGCGATGTAAACTATTAAGTACAGGTCGTTTAGGTGGAGCCTTGCTTTTTCACATTGCAAGAGGATTGAGGCCGTTTTTTACTAGGCAGATTTATTTACGCTCCTAATCCGCACTGCCACACTGCGCAGTGTTGTGACACGACGCCAATTTCACACCAGGAAAAAATACTTTTAGTGAAATTTTGAAAAATTAAGTAAATTAATATATTATTAAATACTAAGTTCACGTGATAAAAAGTAAATCATTACCAGTAACAAAAAAACAATGTAATCGCAATGAACAGAAAAAGTATCTGCTTTTTTCTTCAAATTGCTGAATCGCAAAATAAAATAAAGTAGTTTTTGGACAAAAATAAAGATGCGAGGTCACCATAAATTCTTTTTCCTTTATTGCAAAATTACATCCTAGTACATAATGGATAAAATAATGGGCCTTGAAGCTTTGTTTAACTAGTATTTTAATTGATGATGATTACAACAAATTCATTAGCTTTCTAGTAGGTTTAAACTTAAGTCATCAAGGAAAACCAGAAAAGGTGTTGTTAAAAAATATTTGTTCCCAAATTTAAAATGTGCGATCGAGTCTAACTTTATAGACGATATAATAGTATATTCGATTGATTGATATTCGATTATAAAAGTTTTCCGCTTAGTCGAGCATAATATGTCTTATACTTGATTAATTCTTCACACTGCAGAGCATTCCTATGTTTTAAAATTAAGTTTGAGAGTATAACCACTAATATGTTAAGAAAATAAAAAGTCATTTGTGTTCATTTGCACCGCATTATGCAGTCCGAGATAATTCTTTAACACTGGATTAAGGATTAAATTTCGTTTGAACCCCTTTTATAATCATAGATGATGACTTACTTGGAGATTATATTTTAATCCCAAGAAAATAATAGATTATTCCGGAATTAAGTGCTCATTCTTGAATCGTAACCTTAAAAATAGGAGAGAATCCTAATCTGACGGCACAAAGCTTAAGCCAACCAGCGACGTTATCTGGCCATAAGCTGTCATTTTTGACATATCGTTGGAATTCCTAAGTTTAAGTTCCTTTGCAGTCTATTGAAATTAAATTATGAATATTTTGATGGACTTTGTTTTAGAGGATAACATTTTTCTGAAGACGATTTAAAGGTCCTTGACATTGTCGATTTTTGTTTTTCAAGACGGAGATATCTTAGGAATAGTTATTTTAATGAACTGCGGTTTTTACAAAGATTTAGGCTGAGGAAAGTCACAGTACTCGCTGTGCCGGTAGAAATTGGAAACATCTCTTTCATTGGTCATGAAGTTTGGATGACGCTGGCTCTTCATAGTTAATAATTTAAAAAATACCAGTTTTCATTTACACAAACTTCACAAAAACTTCTGGTCGGAATGATAGGTCGATTCTGCCGGTTCTACCGGTACTCGCATTTTTGTCGGTCTTACCGGTTCTTGCATTCTTGTTGACGTAATGACAGTACAGGGTGTCCATTTTTCGGTGGTTTTACGGGGTATCTCCGTTATTAGTAAAGATAGAAGGATGCGGTTTGCGCACCATTGTTGTGAAACAGAAAATTAGAACCTTCCTAGGCCTCCTCGCCCTTGATATACTTTTGACAATTTTACATTTTGAGACACCACTCATAAATCGGTTAACCTATAACTTATCAAAAAGAAATAAAATGTTTTCTTTGTTCTCTTTTACGTAGAGTCCAGTAACGTAATCAAATTTTTTCTACGTTCAAGAGTTTTCAAGAAAAAATAACTTGCTTTTTTCAAATGGGCAACCCTGTATATTCTCTAACAGTGTAATTAAGCATTTAACAAGCTTCTCGGAAATATATAATATTTTATTTTTAGTCCAAATATTATGCCCGAAATTAACGTTTCTTAAAAAATATACAATTTTTTGTGTAGGCCATTACGGATATTTAACAATGAAAACAATTACTAGTACGTACGATTAAATATAAGGAACAAAAATTGAACGTTTATGTAATTTTCTCATAAATATTTCTCAAATTGTTCTCCATATAATATAATTTATTTCAGTTGAAGCAAAAGCACATTTATTAATTAGTGTCGCGATTTTTCTTATGGTACAAACTGATTTTCTATTATTAATTATAAATTAGAAAACAACTTAGAACAATTGACTGTTCTCTTATGTTTTTTTTTCCATACCCATCATGGTCTACTCAAAAAACTTGCATATTTAGGAAAAAAAACGTAAATTTCGGGCATACTAGCAGACTAAAAATAAAATTATTTATTTCTGAGAAGCTCGTTAAAAACTGAATTACCTTATTAAAAAATATATAGACTGACCCATTTAAAAGAAAGGAAATTTGTTAATTTTGAAAACTATTAAAAGTAGAAAAAATCTGAGTAAGTTACTGGATTATACGTAAAATACTCCAAAAACAGCATTTTATTAATTTTATAAGTGTAAGTTACAGAATAACCGAGATATGGGGGTGTCCAAAAATTCTCAAAAATATCCTGTATATGAAAAACGAGGTGGCCTAAAAAAATTCCAATTGGGGTATCTTTTGTTTCAGAATAAAGTAGCACAGTGCTGTGGAAACCGCATCTTTTATCTTTATTAATAACGGAGATACCCAGTGAGACCACCGAATAATGGACACTCTGGACAGAAACGCTATTAAAAACAATCCCTAAATCGACCCCACGTTTCCATGTCATCTACCCTGTCTACAAATATATTTCAATAAGCTTCAGATTTATTGCTTCCTTTGTGTAGAACATGTTCATAGTATGACTAAAAATTTGTCCCAAAACTGTTTAGCATTATTTTTCAATGAACACTCTTCGCATATTTAAAATACCAAGGGATCTATGATACTTTGCCGTATTAAACGATCACTCTGTATAACCTAGTCACATTCCACCTTCTCTAAATTTAATAGAAACCATAAATACCAATTATTAATAGCCGATAAATTCTTGGACATTAAAGTAAACACCATAAAATGCCGATTCAAAATTACATTTCGTCATCGTCAAGTAATAAATGCAAAACAAATAGGCGCATTATATCAAATGACAGGCTTAATATCTTCTTATTAAAAAATAAGTAGTGTTCTCATAAAGTCATAGGTCAAAATATATTGGCAGTTTAACTTTCTAGTCAATCATTATCATAGGTCAACAGTCCAGCAGAAGAATGAACACCTGAAGATAATAAACTAAATTTTACAAGAGGATTCATATCCTTCAGTGAATTAGTAAGTGTTCACGTCTACATCAGAATGTCCATGTCTACTTCAGAAAACGCAAGTGACTGCGGGTACCTTAAAACGTCTACTATCTCAGAATGGTTAGATCCACCTCAGAATATTTTTTTATTGATATGGAAATATTACAAGACGTAATTAGCTAACTTGTCCCTTATTTTATACAGGAAACGTGATTTGACACCGTCCATATTATCACATAAACAAAAATGTAAAGAATTTATATGTCATTGTTGATGTTTCATGACATTAAAAATAATTACATTAACAGATTTAACGATGATATAATAATTTTGCTATAATGCAATAAGGAACCTAACGTGCATAACACAAAGTTTCTAGTATTAAATGTAAAAATATTCATTCAAATATGGATATCAGAAATGAAGATGAGAAATTTACATATTCTTCAAAGTAAGCAGGTATAATCGTTCGAAGAACGTTACTAAACGTTTATTTATTTTCTTGCGTGTAAAACACCGTCCACACAATGACATAACGTTCCACCTGACGTCTTAGGTCTTCAAGTAAGACTGTCAGACAAAACGGATTAATAGCCCGGTATACACATGAAGTTTTACCTCACGTTTTACATGATGTTTTAAGTCTTCAAGTAAGACTGGGAGGTAAAACAGTTTTAAAACCTGTATCTACACAAGCAGTTTAGTGTGCACATTTCAGATTAGTTTTGGGCGGTCGCTATGAAGGAAACATTGCTTTTCGGTTTTTATTTTTGACCATATTCTCTGTGTCAAAACAGATTCTTAATAAGACATACGTCTTGCCTGAACAAGTAAAACGTCAGATAAAACCTTATGTTAAAGGCTGGCCACACCTAATATTTTAACTGAAACGTCTTACTTGAACGAGTGAAACATTGTGAGTGGACGGCGTTTAAGTTTTCCACGCTGGTGAGAAACAAATGTTACAAATCGATATCTCAAAACTGTTTAAAATAGTTTAAATACATAATTTGGAGATTTTTAAGACATTACCTCTAAATTTCTATATCCCCTAATCTTTGTGTTGACGGGCGGATCCTAGCTTTGGAATTTTATATAGGTTAATGTACTTTTGTTTATAAAATTGAAATCTATGTATGTAAATATGTATACAACTAAATTTTTGATTTATTCTAATTTTACCTATATACAGGATGTTATGGAAATTACTTATTATATTTAATCCGGCAAATCTTGAGATGAAAATAAATTGAAGAAAAATAACCATAAATCGCGCTTTGAATTAATAAACGAAACATACACTTTATATGAAATCTCAAAATGTACGTGGTCACTCCTGAGGACATTCGCAATCAATAGTTTATTGAGGCAGTCTCGAGGTTCAAAACAGATTAGCGCATTATCGGCGGTGTTGTCATATTGCAACGCAGAACACGTGTTCAGTTTTTGACAACAAGACGTCTTTGACACGCGTTATCACTTCTTTTTCAAACTTTTTAGAAAAAAAAACTTCTATTTTAAGGTACATACTCTCTTAGCTTCGATCTTATTTTAATATAATCCGTTTTATAATTAAATTCCATAAAAAAATAAAACACAAAAGTATGTTTTTCAACAGCTCAACAGTAGATAATATCACACAAATTTTAAATCACATCACAACATTTATTTTATGAATTAGTTCACAACAGAAAAAAAATCGGGTAATGCTACAACTAATAAAACGTTTAAAACTCGTATACGTCAAGCACGTGGAACCCTCAACAGCGTCACTCCACGCTGAAGTCTCGAAACATACTGAAGCAACGATAGTGGCGCGCGACCAGTATCTAAGCAAGGGCGAGATACGCGGTGTGATCTGACAACACGGTTATTATACTCTAGTGACCCACGTTGTTGCTAATTGAAGATGGAAGGACGCGACAGTATGTGGGTAAAAAAGGTGTTTACCTTAGTATTTAGATATTCGATTTAAAAAAAAGTATGTCGACGTTCTCTAGGACACCCAAGGAGTCACCCAATTAAATCGAATAAGTAATTTCCATGAAACTCTGTATAATTTCATCATATTTTCTAACATCTTGTAACTGGCGAATAGCGGTAATTTTATTTTTCAAATCAACCATTTTAGGAAACGCATAATATTAGACATTATTACTACCATTATTACTAACCTATATTGAAGCCAGAAAGCTAATACAAAGGTAGAAAATCAAACAATATAGGAAATGGAAATCCGCCGTGGTGTAAGACAGGGATGCATCCTATCGCCACTTCTAGTCAACTTTTATAGCGAAGCTATCTTTAAAGAAACCTTGGTGATGAATCAGTGGGAATAATTATAAATGGAGAGGTTATTAATAATATGAGGTATGCTAATGATACCGTCTTATTAACTAGCAATCTTACAGATAAACAACACATTCTAGAAAAATTTAATGATCGATGTAACCAATAAGGTCTAAAAATAAATTTTAAGAAAATCAAGTTAAGTAGGTAGTGGTTACAAAGTTCCCACAAAACCAAAATCAGATACACATCAAACAAGGCATATAAATATCTAAGAACCTGAATGGGATAATCAGGTGACCAATCAAGAGAGATAAGATCGAGAATAGAAATAGCCATATCTACATTTGTAAAAATTAAAAAGTAGTTTACTAGTTGGGATGTTAACATGGGACTTAGGATGAGGATGCTTCGTTGTTACGTGTTTTCCGCGTTTTTATATAGGGTTGAACCACGGACTCTCAACAAGATTCACATGGACACACTACAAACCTTTGATATGTTGTGCCAACGCAGAATGTGGCTTATCACCTTGACCGATAAGATCACTAATATAGAAATCCTAAATCGAATGAAAAAGAATGTGAAGTCATTAACACCATAAAAAAGAGGAAGCTTCAATATTTGTGCCATATAATGAGAGGACCCAAATATACACGTCTCCAACTGATAGTTCAGGGGAAGATTAATGGAAGGAGTAATATAGACAGACGCCGTGTGTCCTGGCTTAAAAACCTCAGGGACTGGATTAATTGTAGTACTGTTCAACTATCTCGAACTGCAGCCAATAAGGCCCGGATAGCTGTGATGATAGCAAACCTCCGATAGGAGATGCACTATAAGAAGAAGATAATATTACATACTAAAAATGGAAGTTCAAAATAAAAATATCTGACTGAAAAAAGTTACCTGCGTTTGTCCAAATATTCAAAACTATTTATTTATTGTAAGTACATGCCTTACAGGTTTTGATAAACCTAATTACAAGGCAGAAACCAAGATAAACATAATACAGAGTAACAAAATAATGAAACAGAATATTTCAAAAATCAGACACATATACAAAAATAACAGACCACGATACTTCACGAAAGAAAGAAGAAAGTAAGTAATATAAACCTAAAAAACCTAAAGAACTAAAAACCAGAGAACTAAAAACTAAAAAAATTAAAACTAAAAGAAAAAAAAACTACAAAAAAAAAAAAAATAAAAAAAAAAATCTAGAAGAATCTACTTAAAAAATGATCATGATTATTAACTAAGCTTTAAAGAAATAAATCGTTAAAACAAACAGTTTTCAAGCAAATGTCAACACTGTTTCTATTAGCATCAACCAGCCATGACGACCATTAGTTCTCGACCCTCATGCAGGAACAATCCCGAACAAACCCGAACAAACCCGACCGAACATAAGGCTGTCTTTAGGTTCTATAAATAATACCCAAATATACCCGTAACGCCGAAATAAACTGGTCACCAAAAAGATCGGCAAGTGGGTATTTACCCTCATTTTTAAAACTCTACAACGTGTCCAAGATTAGGAGGGCCAGTACAGGGATCTCGGAAACCGTAAGAGATACGAAGTCGGTTAAATAGAGGTAAAGTTGCGCATTTACGTGCCTAATAATATGCTGTTTAGTGCGGTTTATTATTAAATTATTTGTTATTTATTGAACTAGTCCAACATAAGTAAAAATTTAGAGCTTACTTATGAGATATTATTTATAAAATTAGGAGAAATACAGGACCGTATCGCAAAATTTCCTGAAGTTGTTCAAAAAACCCTCGAAACGTCATTAAACCACAATGTGTAATACATCGTTGCATTCGGAAGAAAAGAGCTATCAAATTCCAATATCAGAAAAACAGGACCGTAGTTAAAAAAAGAAAGGTGATACCCTTCGAAGGCGACTCGTCGGATTACAAAACAATTAACGCTGCAAGATAGAGCGGAAAAAGTGGCAATTTAAAAGTGCAATTTACTTTAGAATTCGATCTCAAAAAAACCCAGGAAAACAATTAAACGATTTTTCAGAATTTCGGTTTTCCGGATATCTCCGCAACTACTCGGAATTTTAAAACTTTCTAAAAGGCATATTATTAAGAACGTAAATGCGCAACTTTACCTCCATTTAACCGACTTCGTATCTCTTACGGTTTCCGAGATCCCTGTACTGGCCCTCCTTATCTTGGACACGTTGTATAACTCGAAAGCTCAACCGATTTCAGTAAATTTTTCGCACTTTTAAACAAGGTTTCGGCGGAGAACCTTTTTGACCAAGGAAGACTTTTTAATGTTATACAGGGCGCAAAAGTAAGAAATGTAAAAAAAGTTAGTCATTGGCATTTTGTTAAAAAAAATTTCAATTAAAAGTAAAACTGGCTTTTAAAGCTTAAGTAAGTATCTCAAAGCAGACTTGGTAGTTTTTTGTTTGTGCGAATTTACAGAAAAATAGACGTTCCTTAAATTTCAAAATCAGGAAGGATCAATCCATGCCCTTGTATAATGTACAACCACATTGGTATTCTAAACATTATTCACGGTTTATTATTGAATAACTTCTTTTAGAAATAATCATTAAAGTTGATACCGAGTGTCCCAGATATGACCAAGATATGCACTCTAAGCAGAATAAGTTCTTCATGAAAAAATAAGCCACAATATTTTCCTATAAGTTTAATGAAAAGTCATCGTAACATACATTTAGTCATTTTATTAACGTTTAAACTATACGGGGCAAGTGGAAAACAAAGTTAAATTATTAAAATTATATTTTTGAAAATTAAGTAAAACACTCCCCGACAATAAATCCCGGACAAAGATAAAGTTATTCTTTTTATTGTCCTATAACTTTTTTAATAGTTGTCCGATCTTGGTGAAATTTTAGCATAGTGTAGACTTGTGTGGGATGATATCCTGAATTTTAGTTCTAAAAAATATTAATATCTTGATCATTATACAGGCAGAAACAAAAGTTACTTTTTTACCCTTAATTTCTTAACGCCCTGTGGAAAAATGAGAGGTAGAATTTAGCTGAATTATGTTTTCTTTGGAAGTATGATCTTTTCTTAACACAATGCTCTTTGGTTCACGTCATTAACTCCTTTGTAAAAGAAGATACAAATTTTTAAAGAAAGTATGCAGTTTTTCAATTTTATCCACAATCCAGAACACTACATGATTTTATGGATTTTTTAGGATCAACAAATATCAAAATATTAATAGCGCGTATTGCCACGTCATTTTCTTATCACTTCTACTATGTGACGAGACATGCTTCAATAAAATACCGGCTATTAATTTTTTAATATTTGTTTATGGTACTCGATACAACAATGTTATGTTCTGAATTTGTGATTAAAATTGAAAAACTGCGATATTTCCTTTTAACAAATAGATAATGACGTGAACCAAATTGTTTTAAGGAAAGGTCACACTTCCAAACAAAATATAAGGAAGCTAAATTCTACTTCTCAATTTTTCCGCAGGGTGTCAAGAAATTAAAGATAAAAAAGTTACTTCTGTTCCTGCCGGTATAATGATCAATACATGATTATTTTTTAACACTAAAATTAAGAATATCATCCCAAGGCATAAGTGTACACTTTGATAAAAAATTTCACCAAGATTGGACAATAATTAAAAAAGTTACAGTATGAATTGTGATTAAAATTTGAAAAACTGCAGTAATTTGTTTAAACATTTGTATCTTCTTATAAAAAACAGATAATGACGTGAATCAAAAAACATTATGTTAAGAAAAGGTCAGAACTCAAAACAAAATTCAATGTTGCTAAATTCTACGTCTCAATTATTCCCCAAGGTATTAAGAAATTACGGGTAAAAAAGTTCTGTCACTAACAACTTTCAAGGGGGGCGCAGTTATTGGAAGGCCCAGGGGCGACAGAGGCTTATTTTGGTCATATTTTGGGATATCAACTGAATAGTTATTTCTAAAACAAGTGATTCAATAATAAATCATGAATAATCTTTAGAATACACGGTGTCCCAAATTTGCGATCTGGGAAACTATTAAATATACACGAAAGGTTAAACTGTGGCAAAGTGTCAGAATTTGAAGCTCTAGTTAATGCCGGTGAGAAATTAAGAAAATTCCTACTACTTCCGGAGATATCCGAAAAAAAAACGAAAAATTTCATTATCCGTTTTGGTTGTTTTATGACCTTATTTATAAACATATTGAAAAACGGAAAGCACTTTTTGCAGACACCTTTTACGCTGCATTTCAAGATAGTTTCTAATTTTAAAAGGATGTTCCGGTTTTCAGATATCACCATCAGGTCAAAACTTTTAAATACGGACCTGAAATTTAAATATTACTTTTTGAATTATTGCGTTCCCCCCAAAATATAAAGCAATAATATTTTAGCAACATTTCACCGTTTAAACCCAAGGTACATCATCAGCAGCTTATTTTTTTTTTAATACGGTGTTGATATTATTATGTTTGAAAATATGCAACTCAAACCAAAAAAAAATATTTAATAAGCAACATTTTTGTCATCAAAGGAATTTTACAGTAAATATTATAATTAAACTAAAGTTTCTAGAATATTTATTCTGAAAAAGAAAAAAATTTTTAAAAAGGGAGATTTGCAATTATTCAACGTGCAATTTATAAAACTAGACGGTTAACAGAAAACTGTCTCGAGGCAGAAGGACTGCAGTTTTATTACTTAATATAAAATTCTTTGTTACCAAAATTTCACTTTTTAAAAATATTTTTTCTTTGTTAGACTAAATATTTTAGGAACTTTATTTTAATTATGATACTTACTCTAAAATTCTTTTGTTGCCAAAAGTATTGCTTCTAAATATCTTTTTTCTGATTTGAGTAGCGTATTTTTCAAACATAAGAATGTCAAGACTGGATTGCAAAAAAATAATTCATAAAGTAATGTTTAAATTTCAGGTCCGCATTTAAACCTTTGCCCTGATGGTGATATCCAAAAACCGAAACGTCCTTTTTTAAATTAGGAACTAAATTCAGCCTAAAAAAGTGTTTGTAGAAAGAGCTTTCCGTTTTTCAATAACGTCATAAAAAACAAGGAAGAAAAATGAAATTTTCGGGTTTTTAGGATGTCTCCGGAAGTAATCGGAATTATGCTAATTTCTCGCCGACATTAACTTAAGCTCCAAATTCTGCAACTTTGCCATAATTTAACCTTTCATGTATCTTTTAAAGTTTCCGAGATCCCAATGGTGACTATCGAATTTGAGACACCGTGTACATAGATTACTCCTTTCTGCTTTTGAAACTAAAAAGAAGCTTCTGTTATTTTTTGAATTTTGTAAATTTGATGTCTTTTGCGACAACGCATCAAACAACAAACCCGAACAAACCCGAACAAAACGCCAACGAGTCAAACTTTTTGTTTTTTACTTATACTTACTTTTTCGCATTGTATAATATTGAAAATTCCTCCTTAGTCAAGCTTCCTTCGAGCTATAGAGTTTCAAAAATGAGGATATAAATCTTCTTGCAAAAGGTCACTTTTGAGAAGCACCCGTTATACCTTCATGCTAAAACTACACTATCTTTTATTCAAACTTTGATGTTACGAGATGGAGAAAAGAAGCCCATCAAAACTGACACCATTAAAGGTTGAACGCATCAATTATGACAAATTTTTGAGAACTGTTAAATTACTAGAAAATTAAATAACAATGAGCGCTTTTATCAAATTAGTATTACATAAGAGAAATTAGATAAAAAATTATTAATCATATAGCAGCAATTTTATAGCTTATTTTCTAGTAGCGGTCAAAACTGTAAATTAATTGACCATTAATTAATTCAATTTGGTAAAATTTCCTAATTGTCAAACAGGTTCATAAATCTCGTTTTATAATCTTTTACATATTTCATGTAAAGGTATAAAACGTAATCTGAAAAAAACAGAATGTTGATTTAAAGTTATCAATTAAATGTGAACAATTCTAGCAGCGGATCCCTTTAGACACCAAGATATCCATATACTCCTATACTGCCCTTCGAAAACTTACGCAAAATTTAACTTTTTGAAATGTGTTTATATTTTTGAAATTTTATATAATATAGTATAGTATTAGTGTATAGTTTCAAAAACATTTAAGGCAACACCGCTCTCCTAAGTGAATTTAGAAAAAAAAATTGCATGTAATAATAAGAAAATTCGTAATTTCTCAAATAAGTATTTATGTATGTATTATGTGTTTTGTCTAACGGGCATTATAGCCTAACAATACTTTATTTTTCATCTATTTAAAATATAAGTAGTTAAATTCCTGCATTTTTTTACTATTTTCGCCAATTTCTGTATTAAACTTAGTGATCTTTGATCGGTTGCAATAGAATAAGGTTGCTAAGGGTTGTTTATTTTAAGCTTCTTTTACGTTTTATAAACGAAAATATGTAAATTCCACAAAATATTTTAGAAAATGCTGAAAAAGCGTGTACGACAAGGAGTACGAAAATTTTTTACAATAAAACGTAAAAATCCAAATTACTGAAACAGTAATGATAGCTTACTTTCAGGAATTCATATGTAACCCGTTTGCTCACTGGTCTTAATTGTTCTTACTTTTATTAGACGGAAAACATTAATATTTCAAGATATTGTCAATTAATATCATTTTTAAAAGTTAAATCAAAGGGATATCTTCCTAAAAATGAAAAGGAAGGTGTACAAGTTTTAACTTCTATTAAAAATGCTCGGAATGATACCTTCCTACTGCATAAAGTGGTACTCATAGTGGAAGTTCTTGGCGGACTAAGACGGGATTAGATGGTAAAAATGACCATTGATGATATTGAAGATAAGGGGCCTGTTAAGCTTGTCAAGGTACCAGAAACTGAAAGTGCTACTCCAAATAGACTATAATCGAAGGAGATCAAACAGATGCCTTAAAATTGGTTAGATAGTACCTTGAATTAAGGCCAAAAGGAATTAAGGAACGCAGATTTTTCATTAGAAAGTGTAAGCCGAGTATTAGCGTAGCGGAGGGTTATAAGGGTGTTATGGAAATGACGTATTATATTTAAACCGGCAATTCCTGAGATGAAAACAAATTGAACGAAAATATCCAAAAATAGCGCTTTAATTTAATATGCCCTGTACATGAGCTGACGTCAAACCAAAATTAAGCACGTGGTGATACTGGGAGATAAATAAAACAACATGACACAAAACGTCAGTGAATTTTTAGCAGTGTTGTCACTCTTTAGAAAGTCAATATCCGTTTGACAGATTGGAAGTTGTTTATTTTTCAGGATACATTATTATAAACTTTTACGTTCAGTTCAGTTCGCTGGGAAACAATCTCTGATTTATAAACTTGAACTGACTCGAACCAACCGCCGCGGCGTTTATAAATGGTCAGGTATATTATTATAAACTTTTACGTTCAGTTCGCTGGGAAACAATCTCTGATTTATAAACTTGAACTGACTCGAACCAACCGCCGCGGCGTTTATAAATGGTCAGGTATATTATTATAAACTTTTACGTTCAGTTCGCTGGGAAACAATCTCTGATTTATAAACTTGAACTGACTCGAACCAACCGCCGCGGCGTTTATAAATGGTCAGTTCTCATTTCTTTAATTCGAACGACACCCGTCGGAACTGAACAACTTAATGCCACTTTACCCTTTAGAAAAACACTGCAATTTTATTTAGCTTTTCGGCCTTATTTAAAACCAACTTAAATTATAAAAAAACACCAAGTAGGTAATCCAAACAAAAACCGGTACAATAACCTCAAAAAATACAAAAACAAAAGCACCAATTCACAATAGTTTTCGAGTAAATTTGTATGCATCTCATGAACACATCTAAGTACCATTCAGTCTGAATTAGTATTTTAAAGTACTACTGTGTAGATAAAAATACGCCCTTATTGTATAAAGTTTCATCCGGTGGTGTTGGAAATAATATAATTTTTTCATACATATTTAACATCTAAAAATTTCTAGTAAATACACGTTTCAGACAGTTTCGGGTTTACTCGGTCGATCGTTGGAAATATCTAAAAATACAGCGTTGCGACTTTCGATGTTTTATAAGATTATATTCATAAATTGGGGAATTTCCTTCTGTAATATTACTTTCCTGTATAATTATTGTCTCGGAAATGGCAACCGCGCTATTTTTCTGAATATGTACGAAGCACTCGAAGACTGAAGGGGAGGTCCTGTTGTTGTCAACATAATTATTTCATCATTCTTCATTAAAGGATTAAAAATTGTTTTAGGCCCATTAGAAATTAGCGTTTTTATTATTTCTTATTTTCTATTGCGAAATAATTTGTATCCTATCTTCTGCGTATGCTGTCGTTCTACGTATACGATAGTGTAATTATGCGTTAGTATTTAATGCATTTATGTAATCTGATAATATGTGCATATCTTGAAAAAAACTAATTTGAAACTCGTGGGTGTCTGTGTGTTTCTTTAAGTGATTTAGTGTAAATTGTTCTGTTTCACTATGTATTTTTTTCTCTCGACGATATGCCGGATATGTTTCGAGATTGGAAATAAGAGGCCGAATGGGGTTTAGTGAGTATAAGCTTATTATGCTGTCCAACACTATCATTAGGGGACGTGATGAGCATAAAGCCCTTCCCATAGAAAAAAGAACTGAAGGTGTCTGTGCCCTGAATTCCTTACTCGTGTTGGCGGCCTGGATTTAATTTCTAAGTAAGCTAAATATTTATTTTTGTAAGAAACTATAGTTTTACATTTTTACACAGTTGGCAACATTGCGTCGTAACATGTGTATTACACAGCTGGGCACTGTAATATGATTCATGACCGCGGAGTCATCTGTTAGTAAGAGGGTGTGTTACCCCACTTTTTAAACGTTCGTTACCGAAAAGAAAATATGTTAATTCAAATGGAACAGGAATCCGCATACACATCGAGAAACAATGGAGTCGCAAAATTTCATAGTTGGTCCAACTTTTCTCAGGAAAATTAAAAAATTGTACATTTAACATAGGAAAAACAGAATAATAATATGTAAAAATAACTATAAAAATAAATACAAATTTTGTTCAATATTTTCTTTAATTACCGGGCATTATGAAAATCATCGGGAATTATGAACATTATCGTCCACTAATATTTCCTATAATATTATGACTTTAATCGACTGTCTATTCCATATGTAAGTAATGTAATAACTGTCAAGGGGTGACGTTACATTTATTTTTCTTAAATGGGACACCCTGTATATTAATAGTTATTCTAAATTATCAATATATTTAAAACACTTTTGCTATAATATACCGTATGCCCAAATTCAATTACATCGGAAATATTGACAAATTAATGAAGGAAACTAATACATTTTATTTAAAAAATAAGTAGCGATTTTTACATGAACGAAAATGTTAAATAATTATTTAACTAAGATAGTTTAACTAAATGTTCAAACCTCTTACTTTGTTTGTCAATATTTCTGACACAACTGAGTTTAGACGTATGTTATAGAACTTTTTTTTTAAATTTATTTAGAATTCAAAATAACTAATAATTTCGAAAAAATTAAATGTAACATCACCACTTAACAGTTGATGTCGTTACTAATGCATAGAATATACAGTCAAATAGTAAAATTTTAGTTCTATAGATTGTCAAAATCCGTGATCTGATATCACTTTTCGTCCTCTTGAAATTAAGCCGTTCCTGTATAATTAAAAATAACCGAAAAAGGGACTTAGGGTTGATATTCGAATTCTACCTTACTAAGGTAGCCTTAACATTATGGTAAGCCTTAAAAGAACAATATTTTAAATTAATTTGAGGGTCAATTGATGCGCTAAGTGGAAGATTATAACGTCCTTAAAGATCTATTCCTTTAGATGAGAGGTAAAAAGAACTTAAAAATATACTGTCAAACTTTTGTTAAGGATGACTTATGTCATTCTGTACCTTAAGGTGACTTGAAAATATCGGACCTTGTAACAGTAGTTGTTTTTTTTTCGTTTTGAGTGGTCATCGCACAAACAATTCGAAAGGTAAAGTAAAAATTAGTGCTATTGACTTATTTGTCTTGTCTGTCTGTTTGGCACCAGCAGGATAAAAAATAATTCATCAACACAACTTTCATTGCCAGGAAGTTTATCAGACATTTTACATTTATCTGGTTGGTAAGTGCCAGACACTTTGGCGCCACCTTATTGAACCGAACCTACGCACTAATACTTTAATTATATTCCCGTGAAAATAAGTAGGGCATTTTTGTGCTTTTTCCACCAACACTTTATTTTGACTTTAATCTTGCTTCTTAGATTAAAATAAAACTTCTTATTAATGGGAAAAATACCCACATAAAATACTTATAGCATTAATCGACCATCTTACTTAAAAACATGTTTTTATATAAATTACTAATATTAATACGTACGAGTTTTATCGGTAATAATTTATACTTTTTTGGAGTTATTTATACATAGGTTGTGATTTAAGCAAATTATCAGGTACCTACCTACTTACCGAAAATGTAAAGAAGAACCTGTCTACCTTGTAGTTTTATGTTTAATAAAGGTTTAATTTTATAATTATGTTAATAATTCTTTGATTTTTTCATATAAAAAGAATTAAAAATTACACATGTTTGTAATTATCACCATGTTGCTAGCGGCAAAAAATTAATTTAACTATAAATACTTGTACAGGGTGACCACGTATAATGATGTCCTCGTATTTTAACTTATTTACTTTTCATATTTAAGAAAAATTAAAAAGATTGGTATATTTTAAAGTAGTATTTGCAAGGAAATCAAATATCATTTCAAACGTAGAAACGGAAAAAATATATTTTCGACATTTTTTGGTCGTTTTATAAGTCTGTTTCGTTGCCGTTGATAGCTCGATACCCTCATTAAAGATTCAAAACAAGGGCCCGGTGGCCTAAAATATTTTACCTATAAAATGGTCTTTTTACGTACATCTAGCATAAAGATGAAGAAATTTTGACCTATTCCACCACCAACAGATAAAGTAACAATAGAGCCATAAAATGAAATGAAAGGATAATGATTAAAACGGCCCATCATGGTCGGAGAGTTGGGTTTTTAATGTAACCGCTTATTATTTTATTTAAATGTAATAGATTTTATGATTTTATGAATTTATTTACAAGAAAACTAATTTATTTACAGATCAAAAAATATTGACAATTTCAATAATTATAACTCGATAAAATGGTCCTCAGAAGAATCTGAAGAGTCATCATGTCCTACGCTTATTACTAAAGGCTCAATTTCCATAGTTGTGTCAATTACGTTGTCAAGTTCCCACATTTTTTGTTCCTCTACTATAGCATGTTTTATGGCGTTTTGCCAATTTTCTGATGACACATTTGCTAAAGAATGAAGCAAGAGGTGTCGCACTTCTTGCATTTTAAAAGTTTTGTTATTTCTAGCAACATATCCTTTTACTTGAGCCCATATTAATTCGATAGGATTTAGCTCACAATGGTAAGGTGGTAAACGGAGCACTATAATACCTCGATCTCTTGCCATCTCGTCAATAACATACTTTTTATACTGTGATTTATGTAGCCTAACAATATCCAAAAGTTCTTTTTTTACCATGGTATTATCGTAACTCAATTCCTTTCGTTGTAACCAGTTTACGATTTCCGCCTTTTTCCATGAAGTTGTGGGAAGATTCTCTTTTAGCCTAGAGTGATAGCTGGCATTATCCATCACTATTACAGAATTAGCGGGAATGTATTCTATCATTTGCTTAAAATATTCCTCGAAAACATCAGCAGCCATTTCTTCATGATAGTCTTTAGTAGAATTCGACTGGAATTGTAATAATCCTTGATCCAAAAAGCCATTTGAACTTCCTATATGAGTTATAATAAGTCTGCGTCCCTTTCCAGATGGTGGTCTAAGTCTGTTGACCAGCCTTCCATGACAGCTTGTCGAGAACTTAGGATATTTTTATCTTGCCAAACTTTAGATACGGTGTGCCCTTCGTTCAGCCAAGTTTCATCCAAATAGAAAATGTTTTTGCCTTCGCTGCGGTATTTTCGGATGGACCTTAAGTATTGACGTCTCCAGCAAATAATATCTGCTCTATCAATAAGAAAAGATTATCTGTTTTGCTTCTCCCATCGAAAGTTCATATCATGAAGTATTTTCCATAGTTTCGTTCGTGATAGCTGTGGTAAGTCCTCGTCGTAGTTAATGGCTTGTAAAATTTTGTCTATAGTTGGTATTTCCTTGGCAAAATAAAAACTATGTACTTTTCTTCTAATACCATTTTTAATGAAATTGTCAATTTCTAACGGTTTCTTTCCTGGGAGTGGTTTTGGCTCACTGAGGTTCTTAGATTTTCTTTCACGCAAGAACCTATATATAGTAGCCTCTCCAACTCCTACCATATTGGCACACTCTGCAATGATGCTACGAACATCACTTGCAGGTTTCTGGTACACTAGAGCATCATGCACGTTTAATATTAATGTCTTTTCTCGGAGAGAATATGCACTCTTGCTAATTTGACGAAGCCACGTTGGCGAAAAACTTGAAGCCATTGTTACAAGTATAGGAAATAATTCAACTTTGAGATAATGCAGTATCTAAATACAACTAAATACATAGTTTGACAAACGCACATCAAATGGCGTAATAACATCCTAAAGCAGGCAAAAATAGGTAAATTAATTACCCCTGTTGTACCTACTTTAACCCTAATCCTACTTAACAATGGACAGAGGCCAATTTTCTTATTAAATAAGGTAATTACTATTGGCAACGCCTATGGTTTACGGTTGTTTTATGGCTTCAACCCTCGATATGAGCTATCAACTGCAACAAAACGGACTTTAGTTGCTTTGCTATTCACTGTAATTATAGGTTTTTCCTTAAAAACGTTAATTTTTCGCGCCTTTATTCTTTTGGGTAAAAAAGTGTCTTTAGAATTCTATCGGGTGTGATAAAACTTTTGTTTTTTTAAGAAAATTCAAAATACCCTGTGAAGTATAATAGACATTGCAAGTTATTGCACATACAGCCAAATGAAATTCTCATGTTTCTTTACATTTTTCTTCTTGTTTCATTTGTTTATCGCTATTACTCCATGAGTTACACAATGTTTATTAAATCTTACATTTCTTAGTTAAAAGCATAAAATACTTAACATCAAAGTTGAGGAAAAGGTTTGGTTACGCGTTAAATAAGTTGCGCAGTGTACACGGTGTCCCATTTTCGACACTTTTATAGAGTATCTCCGTAATGGTTAGTGCTATCAAAAAAGTAATGAGCTCTTTTTGGGTCAAACTTAAAATGATAAAATCAAAATTTTAAAATTTTCGCTCGCTTAAGAGATACGGGGAAAAATAAAAAAATTGACAATTTCAAAATTAATCTATATTTTCTTAGTTAAAAGAGATACAGAAAAATGTTCCATATAAAAGTTTCTTTGTATTGATTATTGACTAATATGCCGTTTTCAGAATAAGTATACGGGGCCAGGTAAAAAAGTTTTCGGACCTAACCTCATTTTTTTAAATGGAACATCCTATATGTATTTTAATCTAAAAAGATACTATTTTAAATTCTCCTTTCAAATATATAACACACCATGGATGATATTGGCTTCCTAAGGTAAAAAAATAACGGGAATCATCGCAAATGTTCGGAATATGTGCTTAAATGGCTACCGTCTTTCCGGATAGCGAACAAAATATATATTTTGCGCCAATTCTTCGTTTTTCCACTTTCAATATAAACTGATAACATATCAATTTTTTTTTTAAATGTTGATAAGTCAGTTTCACAAATGAAGATGTAGAAATAAAATTGACGTTAAATGTTAATAGTCAACATAGTTGTTTCTAGGATATTAGCTTCTATTTCATGGACTACTGTGGTTTAAAGTAATAAAGTTTAATAAATCGCCTAGGAAACAAATATCATCCATGGTGTGTTATAGATTTGAAAAGAGAATTTAAAATGCTATTTTAGATTAAAATATAGAGGTTAGGTCCGATAACTTTTTTACCTGACCCCGTATACTTATTCTAAAAACGGCAGATTATTCAACAATCAATATCAAGAAACTTCTGTATAAAATATTTTTCTGTATCTCTTTTAACTAAGATAATATAGGGTAATTTTGAAATCGTAAATTTTTTTATTTTCCCCCGTATCTCTTAAGCTAGCGAAAATTTTCAAATTTTGATTTTACCATTTTAAGTTTGTCCTAAAAAGAGCACATGACACCTACATTACTTTTGTGATAGCACTAACAATTACGGAGATGCCCTATAAAAGTATCGATAATGGGTCCCCCTTTGCATAGTTTGTTCAACTTTGCGTCGTTTAATATACAACAAATCATTGCTATCAATAATAAATGGCATAAATATGACATTGAATTTAATTCTGTTTACAAAGAACTTTATCGAAATTTTACTATTTGTTTAAATAAATAGGAAAATAGCTTTCGAGATTATGAGTTTCATTAGTGTATGCAGGCCTGGGTTGAACGAAGCTTTGAATTTCGAACTATAAGAAAGACGGATATGTATGATTCTAATGCTATCAACTACCAAATCGACATGGTTTCAGCGGGTGCCGGCGTTTCGTTTTGTAGCGCACGGATATCCAACGCGGTTTGCCTGAGATAGGCCAGGAACCAGGGGTTTGTCTCTCAATATAAGTTGTCAGATGTTTACGTTGATTCGTTAATATTGTAAATTAGATTGTAAAATATCTCAACCTTCTAAAACCCTTGAAAATTTGATATTTGTCCCGTCAAGCAAAATATTCCTTGGCGAAATCCCCATTTTAATAAATATTTTCAATAGGAGCATTCTCCTGCCATCAGTGATACAACAAACCATGGAACTAAATTTATCGGCCGAAATAATGGCAAAATTGATCTCTGGACGAGGAAGTTATGAAACAAAGTAATTAAAAGTGTTCCCATAATAGGATATATAGTTCTTTTGCCTGCACCTATAAATTATAATGAATGACTGTTTAATTAACTATCAAATTAACTGACCTTTTAAATCGAAATCTCTTTATAACACCAAAAAGGATATAAAAGATAATCGAAGAAATTAGAGATATTACCACGAATGTATCTTAATATTCATAACAACAAATGTTAAGCCGGGTTGAATTTAATCCATAATATAACTTTAACTTTCTATTATTTATCCACAGAATGTAATAGAATTCTGAAAATAATTGTGGTCATTCATTTACAAACCCGCACACTTTCTAGCCCATTTTAGAATCTTCCGTTCCCTCTGCTTCACATTGAATTTTTGATAATTTGCTGGATTTTCTCCAATCTACTCACACTTGAAATTTAATTAAATTAAATTTTAAAAATATCGCTTTGTTCTTTATCCACTTATCTAGAGAACCCATTTTATAAAAAGTGGTGTCTCTATTAGTTTTCGGTAGTGTGAATCATTATATATATTATATTTCCATCCTTTGCGTCGTTTGAAAGCGTAGTCCTGTCACGCTTCAAACCGCGCTTCTCTCTTCGCACGCTGAGTAACTTGCGATCGAAAATATTCAACAACTGCCGATCTACTAGAGGTGCCACTTTTTCGTAAAATTAATTTTGCAGAGAAGAGGATAAATGACAAAACGTTCTTTTTGTAAATTAATTTAAGGTGGGGGGCGAGCATGTTAAAACTATTTAAACCATTAAATGGTTATTATTTTACATTTGTTCACAATGACAATTTTTTTTAAATACACTTCGTGAGCTAACATAACAAAGTGTGGCCGTAATTGGAAAACCATCGAAAACACTATCGAATGGGATGCTAACCCTGTTGCGGCTCCAGTTGAAACAAGTGATGGGTCTGCTAACAGGCCACTGCCACTTGCGAAAATACCTTGATTGCAGACTCTGCGGCGAAGAGAATGAAACCGCTTCATACCGCTGCGTAGCACTGTCTCGTAGAAGACAAAATATCTTCGGGAACATACAACGTGGTGACAACCTCCCACATGACAAGCTTGGTAGTAGGTTACTGGACCTCATAGAAGGAACAAACATCTTCTAACAAGATCGGGGTACACAATAAGCCGAAAGGCTACAGTGATAGAAGTTCGGGCCTTTAAAGCGACCCCCGCCTTTAACCAACCAACCAACCGTGACAAAACCGAACAATATCGAACAAAGTGTTAAATAAAAATATATCGACATTGATACGATCAGTTCAACTGGATATTAAATTTTTAATATGAAAGATTGGAGAAAATCCAGAAAATTATCATAAATGCATCATGTGTGTATATTTAAAAAAAAAAAACATTTTTTCAGCAAAATCCTGAATAAATATCAACTAATTTTATGTTAGTATATAAGTTTTAAAAAAAAATTGGGCGAATCTAAAATGTCAACGTTAAAAAGTGTGCAGTTTGTAAAATAATGACCCAAATACGAAGAAAAAACACAAATATTAATTGCAATACAGAACTTTGTTGAGTAATTCCTACAGTTCTTGTTTTAAAACCTTCAACTCTCAATTTATAATTCTAACATATTTTTAAGTATTCTGGCATTGTAAAAAGATTGAATTATTCTTGTAAATATAATAAATCTGACACAGCATATATTGCTCAAAATAACTGTTTACAACTTAAAATTAAAATATGTTCTATCCAAATTTCTACCGCGATGAAGAGTGCCGCAATTTTTTACTAGATTAAACTGATTCGATCGCAACAACCCGATGCATTTTCATGTTAAGTACCCAGTCATTGACTTTAAGCCGCATACCTTAACAATAATTTCGAAAGCACCATTGTTGTGGCGTTTATAGGTAAAAAATATTTACATAAATTTATACAAGACTTCAGAATGTCGCAAAGTTGAAATTCCTTCGACAAATGCCCTTTAAAATAATTAATGTTAGTTTTATTAAGTTACTTTAATTTAAACAGTATTTAAATAGATGAAGATGAATATTTTGTTCATTATTATATGACTCTAAGCTTGACTTGACTTTAAGCCGCATAACTTAACAATAATTTTGAAAGCACCATTGTTGTGGCGTTTATAGGTAAAAAATATTTACATAAATTTATACAAGACTTCAGAAATGTCACAAAGTTGAAATTCCTTCGACAAATGCCCTTTAAAATAATTAATGTTAGTTTTATTAAGTTATTTAAAGTTAATTTAAACAGTATTTAAATAGATGAAGATGAATATTTTGTTCATTATTATGTGAAATAGTCTTATACAGGGTGCAGGCTCCCCGCTAGATTCAGGGCCGCCCTCGTGCAAATCTGTTCGTTGCGCCCTCGGTCAATCGGGAAATGCTGAACTATTAACTCATATACAGGGTCTTTCATCTCACTGCCCGTTTTCTATAGCGCGGTTATTTATTAAGTTAAAATTTTGATATTTTGCACACTGTATCGCACCCTAGTTTGATGGTATATCTTTTTAGATTATATTATATTTTATTGCTTATTTAGATCTTATGGTCACTTAGATACCCCCAATATTTAATTGAAATCGGTTTAGTTTAAAAATTAATAAGAACTAGTGCATCATTAACAAATTTATACAGGATAGTTATTAAACAAGGTCTACGAGTCCCGTTAACCAAGATTTATGGGTGTCCCGTCAATTCATCGTACGACATTTCACCGCACGACTTTTCATCGCCGACAATTCAGCGTGCGACAATTCATCGCTACGACACTTCATCGGGCGTCAATTCGTCGAAAATTCTTCTATATGTTTCATGAGTATCATAATTACTTAATCCTCTTCCTTGAAATACCAAAATTATATATTCATTTTGGGTTAGGTTGAGTACTATAATTACTTAATACTATAATTAGTATTTAACTTTAATTACCTAATCCTCTTAAGGGGTTTGTTCGGGTTTGTATTTTCCTAGATATAATGGATGACCATTATCTTATTTAATAATAAAGTAATTAGTGTTTTTCTTGAATACGGGGAATGTAAATTTGTAAAACTAATTGGTAGGTATAAAAGAACCGGTATATTTCAATCCTAATTCAGTTGTCAGTGTCATTTTGTAGACTTCTATTTGCTAAATACGATTAAAAAAGATGGTGTTACAATTTGTTCAAAGCGAGAAAGGGCGTAAGTTGCTCATTTATAACGGCTACATACACTCTAAAGAAAAAATAAGTACAGAAAAAATTATTTGGAAATGTGCTCTCTATCACAAATGGCCATGCACTGGCCGTATTCATACACTAAGAGAAGAGATGGTCAAGAGCACTGTACATAATCACGTCCCAGATAATGCTGATATAGAGGCAAGAAAAGGCATCCATAAATTAAATACTGCTGCGCAAGTTGGTCCCAGCACTCAATCAGTGATAGCATCTGTTTCTGAAAATCTATCTGCCTCAGCGGCTGCAAAACTGCCGCAAATATCATCAATGAAAAGGACCGTCCAACGTACTAGACAAAAACTGGAAGACTTTCCTACAATCCCAACAACAATTATTTCAATTAAACATTCCCGAAAATTTCAAAGTATCAAATACTGGCGAACCATTTTTATTATTTGACAGCGGCCCATCAGATGATAGAGTATTAATATTTTTTTCTACAAGAAAGAACTTGGAATACATGGCTAAGTGTCATCACTGGTATGCAGATGGAACATTTTCTACAGCCCCAAATATGTTTGCCCAAATCTACCAAACCCAATATCCAGATACGTTGTTTTTTCCATTTTAGCCAGTGTATATGGAGACAAATTCAAAGCAGTGGATTTCAAAAACGATATTCACAGGACAGTGACTTCGCATTGCATCTGCGGTTTCTGGCATCCCTCGTGTATGTCCCCGAAAATTACGTGGAGCAAGCATTTACGGCATTACTGGAGAACGAATTCTATACAGCGAATGAGGATATTCTAGCTGATATTGTCAACTATTTTGAAGACACCTGGATTGGACGACTGGACAGGAGAGGAAGGAGGCGTAAGCCGAAATTTCCAATTAACATATGGAATTGCTACAACTCAGCAAAAGATGTGACTCCAAGAACCAACAACGGAGTTGAAGGATGGCACAATAGTTTTAATTCTATCGTGTCTATTGCTCATCCCAACATTTGGAAGCTGATAAAGTCACTTCAAAAGGAGGAAAGCATTAATCAGCTGCAACTTGTTGCAGGTAATGAACGACCCCAGAAAAAAGTATATAAAGATTCAGCCAAACGTCTACAACAAATAACGGAGAACTATGACCCCAATAATAATTTGGACGATTATCTACGAGGAATTGCCCACAATTTCAGATTGCAGATGTAATAACTGTTTATTTATATTATTATTTCAACTACTTGGTTATTATTATGATTGATGCTTATGATGATTATGATTATTAAACGTCTATTTTTGTTCCATTTATTTGTACTATTGTAATAAATTACATCGATAAATTGTCGCACGATGAATTGTCGTAGCGATGAGTTGTCTCTGCGATGAATTGTCGGCGATGAATTGTCGTTCGATGTATTGTCTCGCGATGTGTTGACGCTAAATCAGATTTATGAATACGGATTGTACAGAGCGTCCAGAATTTAATATTAAGTTTCGAATTTTAAAGCACTTAATTTTCTTTATTTTTAATCGTAGCTCCTGTACTATTGCACTTGCTAATCCATTAAGAGTTTTATCAACTATTTCTATAACCATTTCAATGAATAAATGGTTTTTCAACGCTACAATCGATTATTATTCATTCAAATTACCATTGGAAATATCTCCTGGAATTGGGTTTCTGCTTAATGGATTAGGAGTTTCAAGAGTTTTGTAATTAGGAAAATATTTTCTTCTTAATCCTGCATACAATGACATGATAATATATAGAATCCTTATTTAAATCATCCACTATTTTACAAACTACACATGAATGCAACATGATTCTTTATAATAAAGACGATATTTCACCAATAAGCATACAAAAAACACAAATCAAACAAAATATAAAAACAATCCATTCGATCACAGCGCCAACGTTGTAATGTTTACGAGATTAGTATTCATTCTTATTTTGGCTCCTGAATCGTAGTGCAATAGTAAAATAGAAATGGATGTTGCCAGAGTGCAGTTGGATTAGTTCAAGATTCATTTGATACTTTTAAGTATAATAATATTGTTTTAAAGAACCTCTCATCGCCTTTTCATAGTTTATAGTAAAATTATTGGAAAATAAATTTATTTTAAGAGCAATTGCGGATTAACCTGAAATCAGTTGTAATTGTCAAATTAACTAATTTTTAATTGGGATTTTGCAAGATACCTTTGCGATAAATATGTCAATCTGGCTATGCTGGCATTAATGACCGATAGAGGTGAGAAAGGCTAGGCTAGAAATGTACATTTTTCTATTTGTAGTTTGTAATATCTTTGTTTAATACATACTGACACTAAATTTTAGACACCCAGTAAAATTCGTATCAATCAAACTGGGTTAACAATACTGTTCCACCTTATTTACTAAGTATATTGTATAATTTTAATAACGAGGCACTATTTTTATTTTTGAACCAGAAACAAACCCGAACAAAACTATTTTATTTATAAGAGTATTTCAGTAACCATAAGGAACACACAAATAATTACAAATTTTTTTGTTTCACAATATATTAGGTATAAAAGTTTTATTTTTCACAATTTCCCATTTCATTTGCCGCCCCTCAAAAATAAACTCCTGGACAAAATTAACGCAACATCATCAATTTGCCATATTTTTTATGCTATTTTTTTCTGAATTTATGATCCGATTTGAATGATTTTTTTTGCATTGTAGGTTGGTTCCTTGGGAATGTCATAGCTTTCGCTGTTTATGATAAAAATTTAATTTTCGATTTATACTGGGTGTACTAAAAATGCTAAGTTTATTTCCAAAAATTTGCATCACCCTGTGGAGTATATTAGCAACCGAAACATATGACATATGACATACAGTTGACATTAAACGGTAGGTCCATCTTCCTCCAACATTTTCTTTTTTGGTTTACTTCATTATCTCTGTTATTAAAAGAGATTACACCATTTTATAGCGTAACATGTTTTTATAGACTTTAATATTCAACACATTCATTGCTAAATGTTTTCAAGTAGACTATGGACTTTTTCTGACATTGAAAGCGATGTGTCAGGAGATGTTGTGTTTTAAAATTACACAAATTAGCCGTACTGATAAAAATTTTTCGGAAACTGCTTATTAAACGTTCGTTTCGTATGCCCAGTTGCCCGACGAGCATTTTAATCTTGAAACCTACTTGAAAACATTTAGCAATGAATGTGTAAAATATTAAAGTCTATAAAAACATGTTACGCTATAAAACGGTGTATCACCTTTAATAACAGAGGCAATGAAGTAAACCAAAAAAGAAAATGTTGGGGAAAGATGGACCTACCGTTTAATGTCAACTAAAATATGCTTCGGTTGCTAATATACTCCACAGAGTGATACGAATTTTCGGAAAAAAACATAGCTTTTTTAGTAAACCCAGTATAAATCGAAAATTAAATTTTTATCATAAACAGCGAAAACAATGACATTATCAAGGAACCAACCTACAATGCAAAAAAAATCATTCAAATCGGATCATAAATTCAGAAAAAAAATAGCATAAAAAATTTGGGAAATTTATGATGTTGCGTTAATTTTGTCCAGGAGTATATTTACTACCGATTAGGCGGAACAGGTACCTTTCGTCCTAAACGGGATTCCATAGGGCGTGGACCAGAATTTCTCCTTCTTCTTCCGGAATAGTACTCGTGCGCCCTTTGGAAATCCGTTTAGGACGAAAGATACTTGTTTCGCCTAATCGGTCGTAAATATTTTTGAAGATATTAAAATCAGGTTGTCTTCGATTGGGATAGAGTTCCGAATATCGTCTCTGGGCACCTCGTCTATTAAAAATTTTCCTGCGCGTATAAACACAACATATCCCGCATTTCTGCGATTGAAAACAAATTGTGTCTCGGCATTGTTACTTAACTTACGATAAACTAAAAAATGAAACATTTTCTCACAAATTTCACAATCTTACAATAATCGACATGCAAATAATAACATGGAGGTTTCATAGCAACTGCATCTCTAAATTTCATTTGTTTTCTCATAGGTTACTTTAAGAAAAAAAATTTGTTTGCAAATTAATAGTAATTGGGCAGGCTGCATTAAACAATTTAAATGCAAATATATCCGAAATGGTAACTCTAGGAGACCTGAACTTAGTATAACTTGTCTACGTAATAAATATGGGAAAAATATTATTTCCATTAGAAGCTTAAATACACTGAGGCTCAAAAAAGTTATGACCTAATAAATATGCGAAAAATGTATGTATTGTATATTAAAATTTCAATCTCAAAAATCAATTTATTGTCCTCAAAAACCACCAATTTTGTAATAAAACGTTTGTTTCTCTCAAAGTTATTAGATAAAAACAAAAATGAAGTTTTGATGTTTCTCAGTTAATATAAACTTTCGGATATATTATGTAAGTATAATTAAATCATAATATTTTTACCTAAAGAGTCTGTGGTTTTTCCGTGTACCTTTAATTATCGAACACCCGTATATGTGCTGACTACGTTAATTTTTCTGTAATTGTGAATATTTCTACTGTTCAATAAAGTCAGTATAAGGATTACTTACACAAGTTTATGTAAAATTTTCATTTTAATTACTTCTAGAAAATATTTTTTGAATAAATTAAAATAATAATGAAATATCCTTAAAAGGCGAAGGCAAAATGTTTCATCCGATTATGTATCGTAATTCTCTCGCCATTTCGAAAGCGAGAGCGAAATAAATGATAACCGTGGCTTTATTATGATAAAAAATAGAAGAAAGAATAGTTTCTGCCGTCATCAGTCAATTTTTTTTCGAAATTATAAATTATTTTTCGGAATACGTATATCGGAACGCTAGGCACGTCTATTATAATATAAATGAAAGCCGACTTTGTTTTGATATTTTGCTTGAAAAAAATTTTGATTGATTCGTAGGATTCTAATGACGTATTAGTGATGACGCATGGGAAAATATATAACGTATAGTATTTGCAGAATTATACCGTTGATCTTTTGACTGCAATAAAACCTCATTGGCCCTTCGACCATAAAATAAATAAGGAAAGCCCAAATTTTAAAACCTTTTCGAGCAGAACCTGACCAAGTATACAAATTCAATTTATACCTATGCCTGATGCATAGATAAATACAAAGTGATTTTTAATAATTTCAATCTTTAGTTGTTTCCGGCGAGTAATTTTTAAAGAATCACAATATTACATGCTGGTTCAGAGAACGGGGTTGTTAAAAATTGCCTGTTGCTTTCAGCTAAAAACATAGCAGATTCTTCTTTAGATTACCATCAAGATACCGACGCACAACTTTTTGAAGATTGGATTAAACATAAACTCCATAAAAATATACCTGAAAATAGCGTCATTGTAATGGACAAGGCTAGTTATCATAGTCGGCAAGCAAAAATCATTCCCAATAATACAAAAGCAGAAATTCAAAATTTTATGATTGAAAATGATTTATATTTTGAAAAAACTTACGAAAAACGAGAACTGCTAGAAGTATTAAAAGCTTTTAAAATAAATAAGGAATACGAGTGTGACAAACTTGCAGCAGAAAATGAACATACTGTGTTGCGTCTTCCTCCGTACTATTGTATATTCAATCCTATTGAGCTAATATGGCACCAATTAAAATCCAATATTAGGAGAAATAATATTTCTCCTACATTAAATGCATCTGTAGTAGAATTAATTAAAAACGAAGTAAGAAAAATTTCTGTAGACAGCTGGAAAAACTGTGTACAGCATGTACTTAAGGTGGAAAATTCTTACAATTGTATGATTACAAATGTTCAACCCTTAATTATAAGTTTAGGCTTAGATGAAGATAGTGATAGTGAGACAGAGTTAAATTTTGAATAAAGTATCAATAGTTTCTTAGAATTTAATTAATTTTTATTGTACTTGTTATCCTAATAGTTATACTTTTAAATTATATTATTTCCAATAATCATTAATTGTTATCATTATTTTAAATTTATTATACCTACAACTAAAAATACCTATCTATTTATTTTAAATTATAAAAATAAATCATGTGGTGGTATACATTTTCAAGGCGGCCCTAGTCCCATGTATTGAGCTTTGAAGAGGTTAAGGCGTATACAACAGGGTTTAATCAGGTAGTATATTTATGGCAGTAAGAGTCAACGATATAATTCTGCAACAACTATACAGACTTTAAAAGACAAGGCCCACTCTTAATAATTATTATAACATTGACATAAGCAAGCATAGCAACGTGCTGAAATAATTATACCTATAACCTTTAGTCGAAGATGGGACAGAGTGAGGCGGTACTTTCCCCAATCCATCACGATAAAAATATTGCGGTAATCTCGACTGCTACCGCTTTCTTTCGGTTCATCGGTTCACTGATTCCTCGGCACGATTGTGCGGTATCGGTATGACGATTTTTGAATAATCACGCAGAATACGTAAGTAAGATGCGGAATTATTAATAGGAATAATCTCTCTTCTATTTATGGTAACCCATAGATATCTGTTTTCAAATGTGGTTAAAAAATATCGCAAGAATTAATAAAACGACAACAATTATTTTTTGTAACTTCCTGGGTATTATGCAGTATGCACCCACTGACTTAGTTCTTATTCACGCACAACCAACATATTTTTCCTTATAAAGGTTGTGAACAAGGTGCCAGTCACGAAGCTTTGTTATGATCCAGGGATTTTCAGAATAAAGAGTATCTGCTCCCCAGGATCCTGGGACTAATCCTCAAAAAAAAATTAACATGAGAAAGATTGTATTTATTAATACACTGAATAGAAATTTTACCAACTTGAAATAAAATTGAAAAAAACCACAATTAAAAATTTCTAAGAAAAGGAACGTAAAAAAATCAGTGCATCAGTGTGTTGTCTCCTAAAATTGATCGTAGCTTATTGTAAATATAACCTGCTGACGAGAAACAGTTCTGTCTCTACACTTAAACCCTCAAAATAAGGGATTAAAAAAAAATTTAGTTAGTCCCTAGAGATAAAAATTTAATCCTTGAGGGAATAAAAAAAAGTTTAATCCCTCAAATGTAAATTTGTTGTCCGTTAATTTAAATTTAAAATGTACATTTCTAGTCTACGCAACGAATATAAACAGTTTTTCCCACCTCTTTCGGTCATTATAGCAGCATAGCCAGATTGAGATATTTATCGCAAAGGTATCTTGCACACACAATCCCAATTAAAAATTTGTTAATTTGACTATTTTGCTCTTAAAATAAATGAATTTCCCAAAAATTTAACTATAAACTGAAAAAGGCGATGAGAGATTCTAAAAAAAGTATTATTATACTTAAAAGTATCAAACGAATCTTGAACTAATCCAACTGCACTCTGGCAACATCTATTTCTACTTTAGTACTGCATTACGATCAAGTAGCCAAAATAAGAACGAATACTAATCTCGTAAACATTACAACATTGGCGCTGTGATCTAACGGATTGTTTATATATGAGCCTATGAAAGCCATAGTGGTCTAAGTCAATTTTATCCGTATTTCGCTTTTTGACAATATCGTATTATTTACGCAGTAATCTACCTCTGGACAGAATATGAACTTCCTATCTTCAGTACAACACTAACAGATATCGCTACTAACATGACTGTAAAACGCATTCAGATGTACCGATGAACGCCATAGTGGGCCAAGTCTGACTTAGACCATTATGGCGGTAAACATTTACGTGTCGACTGTTACACGCTGCTTTGTTTACCTCCTAAAAAATTAATATTGATTGCTTTCACTTTTGATCTGGAAAAGACCTTGCCTTTCACAACGCTGACTTGTTCTATTGCCTACTATAAACGGAATATGTAAGTTTATAACTTTAGAATATATCATTTGGATGAAGATAGTAGCTTCTTGTGGAGCACAGGAAATGGGATCTTGCATTTGTGCATATCTTGTGAACCATGCTCCAGGAGCAACGCATGTAGTCGCATTTAGTGACGCCTGTGGAGGGCAAAATCGAAACTTCAAACAATGCTTGTTATTGTTGAAATTACTAGCTGACAATCAACTGAACTTAGAATGATACACAACAAATTTATGGTTGCCGTTCATTCATTTGTACCGAATGACAGAGACTTTGGTATGGTGGAGCAATATGCAACAAATAGAATCAAGTTTGTTCCTGAGGATTGGTAATCCATATAAAAAAATTCAAAACCAAAAGGACATTTGACGTTAATAAAACGAATAGAACTGATTTCTATTCCACCTCAGCTTTAGAAAAAATAGTTACTCGCAGGAAGAAGAACACAGACAATAACCAATTATCATGGCTGAAGACACTGTGGCTTCATTTTGAGAAGAGGCAACCATACAAAATTTTTAATAAGAAACCTTAAACGAAAACATTTCTTTCAAAGTAATGGATTTGGCTCCAAAAAAAAAGGGTAAATTGACGGATTTCAAAAATATTGATCTGCCCCTTCTTTATGAATCTAGCCTGCCGGTAACTACGAGCAAGAAAAAACACATGGAGGAATTGTTTCAGTTCATACCACCTGTCCACCAAGACTATTTTCGATCATTGAAGGTTGATGGAGAAAATAGCAATAGTCCAGAACTTTCAGAAGACGTTGGTCCCCTAGAAGACTATTTATCCAATAATGATGAATAAATAATTAATATAAGTTATAATCTCTAAGTTTTTTATGATTTAAAATAAAACAATAAAGACTAACGAGAAGATATCTTTTAAGAAATAGTATGTTAACACAGAAACAATGAAAGTCATAGTGGTCTAAGTCACAAAATATGCAAAAAAAGGACAAAAATATATATTGTGTAAAAACCGAGTATCACAAGATCTAAGTTTAGGTTTTCCCAAGAGAAATCTTTTAATCCCATTCGCTATTTGTTTTTGTTTTTTTTTTGTATCCTTGTTTAACTTCTGGCTTTAATATCTCAAAACAACTATTTTTGACTTAGACCACTCTGGCTTTCATAGGCTCATATTTTGGTTGATTGATTATTGGTGAAAAATTGTCTTTGTTATAAACAATAATGTTGCATTCATGCGTAGTTTGTAAAATACTTTGATTTTTTCATCCGTATGGTTATGTTTTAATATTTAACCATCTGATATAACCAGACTTCCGCATTGTTGCCATTCAGCCAACAAACATGTAGTTCTCTCTTCCACCCATTACCGATTTTCAATAACATTTCACACAATCACAGCTTCACTTTCCAAGAGTTTTATGAATGGATCATGGGATCTATAGTTTACAATACCTTTTATACATTTTTTTTTAATATCTGTAAGAACCTACAATAGTGTATCAGCTCCTATACGAATTAAGTTGAGAATTTCATTCAGGTTATATTTTACTAAATATATATAGGGTGGCCCAAAAAAGTGTAATAAAATAAAGTTATATTTTTTTAATGGGATATTCAGTATTTTATTGAATATTTAGGTTTATATCATATTATCCTTTATAATTAATTGCCTAAAATGTTATGTCACTTGCTAAGGTAGTTTAAGAGCAATAAATTAAAAACTAAAAAAAAAGTTTTGGAGTCCGGGAAACAAAAATCAAAGAAATATTTTTTTAAACGCGGAATTGGGTGATCTTTATAACAAGGGGTCAAGAGATACTACGAATCTAATAGTATTTATCTATTTTATACGGGGTGCTCATAATAACGTTTCATAAACGACACTTTTCAAAATAATTTTTCTCAAGGTTTTTAAATCTAGAATTCATAATCAATTTTTTTTGTCTACGAGCACAACTGATCATTAGTAGTGCTTAAACCTATAAATCATGTCAGGCTTTGAAATAAAATGAGGATTCAATTATTTATTATAGTTTAGTTCTTTAACTTAAAAAATTGTTATTCAAGGCGTACTATTTATAATAAGAAATTAAAATGGATTTTATTGGTTGGCTCATATGGTCTTTGTGTCAAGTTATCCATAATTTGCCTATTTTTATGTGTTTTAACCAAATTGTTTATGAAGATCCGCCTGCAACTGCTATTCATATGGAGGAAAGAATAAGAGTTGTTAATTTTGCACCCGAAAAAATATGGGACGTATTATTTAGCGCTTTTTAGATTATTCTTTAGAAAAAGCACTAACATTTAAAAATTCATTGCTACCTAAAAAGTTAGCAGAAAATAGCACTATGATAAGATATTTTCTGCTATTCAATTTTACCTTCTTTGTATTTTTTACAACGCTTCGATTTGGACGCATAAGGAAAAAGTGAAAAAAAAATACGATTTTACCCCATTTGGGGGGTTGTTTTGAGGGAACGGGCTCAACGACTGACCGGTGGGGTTTCAGGGTATGTTTAGCACTTCAATATAAAGCACCATACCAAATTTCAGCTGTTGAGGATCAACTTGGATTAAGGATACGGGAGGATTCTTTCTTGAAGAACTGTGAAGAAAATATTTACTCATGTTTACAATGCAAAAAGTTTATTTTGCTATATTTGTTTGCAAAGAAATGTCAAACTTTCTCCAAAATTAATGTGGTCTTATTTGGATATACCACCCGCCTACAACAAATAATTACACCAAATTATCATACAACGAGCATACGGCTAAAACTATCGATATGAATCGATAAGAATTTAATTTGGTTTCTAGTTCCACACCACCGAAAAGTATCGATACTTGATTTAACAATTGATTTTTATGTTTACCAGAACAATAAAGGACTTCGGTTGAATCCGTGAGCTCTGGATACAAATTTTGAAAAAAAATTTTTTAAGATGTAAATTTTCGACCGTCTTAAAATACGATATATTTGTCGTGTCCAGACAAGAATAAAGGTGTAAAATATAAATTAACTGAATCGATCGATACTGTGTGAAAGTCACATATACATAGTATATCTAAGGCTCCTTCTCTGAAATCAGCCCTCTTGAGGTGGAGTGAAAGTATAGAAGAAACAGAGATAAATTATAGCGATTAATTTTTTTTTCATGATCAAATACAAGCACTATAGGAAAAATCCTTTAGGGTACTCTGGGAGTGGTGCGTGTGCGAATAAAGCGATTAACGTTGGTTTTGAATCTTTGGAGGTTATATTCGTTGGGAAAATCGACCTCGGGAAGTTCGTTCCATAAGGATGAAGTCCTCCAGATGAAAGAATTCTTAAATAATGAAGTTCGAGGAGTACTAAGCTTAACCATATATGGATGGGCGGCAGTGGTTCGTACTGTATTTTTGCTATTCGCCGCTTTGGGCGGAATTAATAGGGCAAAGGTCAGCCGAGCACTTTCCATGAAATATCTGTAACAGAGAGTCAAATCCCCAACCTGTCTTCCATGTTCTAGGATGTCGAGGCTCTTCGGCAGCTCGTGGTCGCCGATCAGACGAATGGCCCTAATTTCGATGGAATCCACTAGCCGAAGAGTATGTTTGGATGCAGAGCTCCAGACATGAGAGCAGTACTCTATTGATGGTCGAATCTTTGCTTTGTATAGTATCAAAAGTTAATGAGTTGTGTACAACTTTTTGGTTCGGAAGAGTACACCAGGTGTCTGAGAAGCTATCTTGGCGATTGTCACAACGTGGTTATGCCATATTTCTTCCCAGATTGACGCCCAGCAAATGAATAGATGAAGCCTGTGGGATTGCATGTCATGCCATGACTATATCCGGTTCTGTAATGTTAACCTTTATAGAGAAAACTGCTGCCTGGGTATTTTTACTGTTAAATTCGACTTGGTTACTGCCATAATAAATATAATAAAGTTTTAAATAAGCACAAAAATTATGACTTATTGTTGCTCATAAATGTAAAAAAATAAATAGATGAAACAATGAAATGACCATTTTTTTAATCAATAAGGAGCTATAGTAAGATTCTGTTCAAACATAATGATATTGTATAGTTTTACCAACTGTGTAGTTCCTATGTTTCAGAAATGTCGATAGTTGCGTTGTCGATCCTAATTTAATCAATCCTACAATAACAATTGTCGTATTACATTTTTTATGAGACACCCACCTTTTGTTGGATAATATGGTTGCATGTAAGGTGATAAAATATGAAATATGATATCATATCTTTCATACCATCGGAGACATGCAAAGTAAAATTAATAGCATGATGACATTTAAAGGTTTTGCAAAAATCCTATATTTATAATCTTCCTCTCTTCCTTAACAATCGTTTTCAATTTCTATATGCAGCTGTTCATTGTAATGTAATATTTTGGAGCGTAATATCATCAAAAAGATTATATTTATTCCGATGAATTTCCATATAATAGTCATTCTTTTACAAATCGCACACTTTTTAACCTTGACTTGATTCGTCCGAAATTGTTACATAAAATTAGTAGACATGTATTTCAAGATTTTGCTGAAAAAATTTTTTTCGAAAATATGCACACATACATTTTTGATAACTTGCTGGATTTTCCCCAATCTTCTCATGTTTCAAATTTAACATCTCCAGTGGTACTGATCGAATCAATGTCGGTTGTTTTATTTTACACTTACCTTAGCTTTCGAAATGTATTAAAAAAAATTGTCTAGTGAAGAAATGGAAAATAATAACAATTTAATTGTTTAAATAACTTTAACATGCTGTTAACTCATCTTAAATACCATATTGTTCTTTATCCTCTTATCTACAAAACATTTCTAGCTCCTAGTGTTCGATGACGAGACAGATCGATAGGAGTAAGACATTGATCTGTTGGAATTTTCGAACCACTTAAAAATTTTGATGATTCTTGTATTTTATCAAAACTTCATGTATATCTTCATATAAAAACAGTATGCTTATAATAAGGAGATGAGCATGGCATGCTTCGATCTTTCGAACAACAGAATAGAAATAATTATGATTCACACTGTAGCCAGCTTGATTGTAAGGTCTGACACACTTCGACCTGTGCCGTGGCACGCTGCGCGCTACGATTGACTATATTTAATAACTTCCGAACTAAAAAAGATGCCACTTTCTTGTAAAATGGGTTTTGTAGATAAAAAGATAAAGAACAAAACTGTTTTTTTAAATTCATTTAAGATGGAT
This sequence comes from Barypeithes pellucidus, assembly GCA_963991005.1. Classification (NCBI taxonomy): domain Eukaryota; kingdom Metazoa; phylum Arthropoda; class Insecta; order Coleoptera; family Curculionidae; genus Barypeithes; species Barypeithes pellucidus. Next base: position 37,773,427 of record OZ022563.1, on the reverse strand, counting down.
TAACAGCATGTTAAAGCTATTTACACAATTAAATTTTTATTATTTTTCATTTATTCACAATGATAATTTTTGTTTAATACACTTTGAAAGCTAAAGTAACAAAGTGTAAGATAAAAAAATACCGATATGGATCCGATCAGTACACCTGAAGATATTAAATTTCAAATATGAGAAGATTGGAGAAAATCCAAGTTATAAAAGAAAATTTCGGACGATTCTAAAATGTTTATGAAATAATGACACATAAACAAGAAATATTTGCTCTAAAGGAAATAATATGGCACTAGCGCGACATCTCAGCTACCTAGTTTCCATAGTTAGGAGGATTTAGCAGTGGTTAGATGTGCCAAGTATAGTTTAAGCCCAATTCAATGCATAAAGCGCACTTTATCGCTTTCCATGTTAATGCAAGTGAGTCAATTTAATAAATGAATGACTACAGCAGTAAAATTTTGTAAATGGCTTGGTGGTGAACAAGATATTATATTTACCACGATTTGTAAAGATATTATTACACGAGGTATTACACGCGATCGGGCTTAAACGTTGATATTAATATAGTATTAGGCTTTGAAGTACGACACGAACTTAACTAATCTGTCTATATGGTGGAATCTAAATGGTGGATCAATTGGAGAACTTGTTCAACATGGACTGAACACTCATGTTTTCTAAAGTAGTGAAAGAAGAATTCAAAGCTAAGTTTCAACTGTTGGCAGAACTTCCAAGCTCTGAATTGTATATTTTGAAACAGTGACTGTGATTCAGCAGGAAGGACCACCAACTGGGATGTGCACCTCAAACTACACTCGACGAGCAGCAAATCCGAGCGATTAGGGTTAAAAAACAAGAAGTGGTTTCGTGCCAGTGCCAACCACTTTGAACCTTAAAGTCACATTTCTGGTAAATGTAAATAGGTTTCGAACGCAATTGTGAATGTAGTCTCCATTGTTAGCCAGTTAGCATACCGTCAATAAGAGCTGTGTGATAACGTCGAGCTTCCAGAAGACATGAATATAGATGAAGAAGAGACCAAAGGAAGACCGAGAACTGGCTGAAGAAAGATGCTTACGCGACCTTTTCTAATCTCACAATCTATTTCATAATCATTCATTTCTTCCTTGAGATATGATCATGAGGAGTTGTCTTCTCACCTTTTTCCAGTTGAACAAGGCTCGACGCTGACGATAGAAGAACCCGTACTTGTGTTATGGAATTTTAAGTTCTTTGTAACTGAATTTGCAGAATTTCGTACTCTAACATTATATGATTTTTGAAGAAATGTCGTGTACCTTACCATATATCATCTAAATAAGGTATACTGGGAAGAATTTATAAATTGAAAAACTTTTATAAATTGAAAAACTTTAATAATAAATTACAGTTTTGGAGCTTAAAAATGTTAGTTTTTACGGAGACAGCCGAAATATGCAAATTCTCAACTATCCCTTGAACCCGAACGGTTCATTGGAGAAAAAATTTGAAGGAAATTTTTTGTACTTTTATTTTAAGTAGGAAGGTTATTTACAAAAAGATTATAGTTTCCGAGTTACAAACAATGAACCTCCCAAAGTTGAGATTTCTTATCTTTTTGCATTTTTTCCAATGTTGCGTCATGAAATTTTGTAAGCCAACCTCAAATTCGGATTCAGCACCCCAAAAAATATATATACAGGGTGTCTTTGTAACACCCGAACACCCTTTTTTCTCGCTCAGATTGCATTTTTTTGATTTCGACCTCCTCAGATGATTTTTGTAGTTTTGAGGGGGAAATCGAATAGCGCAGGTTTTTTTCACATGCGGTGTTCAGGTGGTGCCCTGTGCAGGGCAACTTTTTTTTTTTAAATGGGAACACGTTTTTTTTTCTCGCAGGTTCCGAACCTTCATTAAAAAACAAGCAACTTTCGACCCAAACATTTTTTTATTCGAATCGATCCTGAACTTTTCAACGACGAATTGTTACACTTCCAACAAGATGGAGTCCCGGCTCATTTCACGGTACCTGTTCGCCAATGGTTAAACGATTATTTTCCTGGACAGTGGATCGGGCGGCTCGGCCACGTATTATGGCCAGCAAGATCACCAGACTTAACGCCGACGGATTTCTTTTTCTGGGGGTTCATCAAGTCGATTGTGAGTCGTACGAGGACGTAGAATCTTCAGGAGTTGAGACAAGAAATCACCGCTGCCTGTAGAGAAAATGTGACTCCCGAGTGCGAGAAGGGTTTCGTCGTTTGCACTTTTGTATGGAAAGAAACGGGGAGCATTTTGAACATTTATTAAAATAAGAAAATTAGTTTCAACCTCAAAACTGTTTCTGATTTCATTTTGCCACTTACTTTGTCTGAGTTCAGGATCGATTCGAATAAAAAAATGTTTGGGACGAAAGTTGCTTGTTTTTTAATGAAGGTTCGGAACCTGCGAGAAAAAATACGGGTTCCCATTTAAAAAAAAAGTTGCCCTGCGCAGGGCACCGCCTGAACAACGCAGGTGAAAAAAACCTGCGCCATTCGATTTCCCCCTCAAAACTACAAAAATCACCTGAGGAGGTCGAAATCAAAAAAATGCAATCTGAGCGAGAAAAAAGGGTGTTCGGGTTTTAAAAAGACACCCTGTATATATAATGGAAGAAATCAAAATTACCCCAAAACTTTCCTAGTAAAAACACAATTTGATTGGAGTAAATTTATGTTTAAAACTTTAAACTGAAACAAAAATAGCTTTCGATATCTACATTATGTAATAGATTTCACATTGAACTATTTCGAGCAAATATACATACCGGTACATGTTTCTAAGTATACATAGTTGACTCTTAAAAAATTTCAAAAAGTTATTAAATCCGTCTACATTCCTTGGCTGCCCACACTTTGATCTTGCAATTTTGTTATTTTCGTATGACACAATATTTAAACAAATAATCTTATTTATGACCTGGTTTGTCTGCAATTTAATGCATTAACATATGGATTTAACCTTATGTTAAACCATCCTAACCATCTTACAATACCATTAAAACCGATAAATTATAATTAAAAAGGAAAATCTCATAGTCGCGCTAAATAAGAATGAAGGTGACTTCAACGGGTTACATCCGAACTTATCGAAATCATTACTGAAAAATAGTATTTAGTTATTCTCAAACTTTTGTATTACCACCCTGATGACATTGGCATGTTCCTGATAAGTAATAGAACTGTCTCATTGGCCCAAAATATTTTTAAAATGCGTTTCTAAGTAGTCCTAGTACTAGAGAATGAGTTTTAGTAATGTTCAAGTTTCAAGTTTTCAAAGCTCAATACTTTCCATACGAATGGCTCATTGGATAGTATGCTTGTCTGCTAGCTTCTATTTCTTCTTAAATTTTATTATTATCGACGTTTGATCTTTTTATTTACTTAACTTTGAGGTTTACGGAATCAATTCAGGAGCAGTTCGCGTGTGCCCGCCAGCTAGGCTATTCGATGTTCTATTGAATTGCATGACCTGACATTAGCATAATAATATAACACCCGCGGGTATGTTCACTTACGTAACGAACAAATAAAAAAACATATTCTTAATCTTCGCTTCGGCAGCAAATGATGTGCACCTACTTTAGCTTTCTTCTTAATTATACCGAGTGTCACAGAAACATTTTATGGAGTTCGGACCAATGCCTCATTAATTATTAGAACGGCGAATTTGCGTTGCTAGTCATCGCCATGACCAAATTAAATCAAATGTTATTACTACAACTTACTACCCCCCTACTAACTTTTGATCCGCAATTTTTTTTTTCTGTTGTGGCCTATAGGGGAAGGTACTTCAGAATGACAGTTCTAACTATCCAAATGGCGAATGGGCGCCATCTTGGTAAAGAAAATTAAATGGGAAGAGGGGGTCTTGTGATACATCATTTTGAAGGTCCTATCGAGTACTTTACGATGCCAGAATAATATTTCTTAATTTGCACCAAACGTAAAATGGCGGCGTTTTAAAAATTGCATGGTTATTACTTTTTTATTTCATTTACCGTCCTAGAAAAATAACTATAACTCGGCATAGCATAGTAGGAGTCAGATAGCTACACTTTGTTGCATATTTCAGGATGCTCAAATTCAAAATGGCGGTTGGGCGCCATCTTGATAAGAAAATTGAATAGTAAGTGGGGTCTTATCATACATCATTTTAACTATCCTATTGAGTACTTTACGATCACAGAATCTTGTATCGCTATCGCAGCCAAAACAAAATGGCGGCTTTTTAAAAAATTATAATTGCTGATTTATTTTTTCAATTTTCGTTTAGATTTTACAACTTGGCATAAAGTTGTGAAATTTGAATTAAAATTGTCAAAGAAAAAAATTTTAAATATTTTTTAAAAAGCCGCCGTTTTGTTTTGGATATGAATAGTTGCACAATATTATGCGATCCAAAAGCACTCGATATGACCTTTAAAATGATGTATCGCAATATTCCATTCCCTAGTCAATTTGTTCAAAATGGTGCCCATCCGCCATTTTGAATTTGACCACCACCAAACAAAACAAACCACACAACTTTCTATAAAAGCCATAAACATAACATTTTTAAATTCAAACCGGGAACAAAGTGTTCTATTGAAACAACACAACTGCGAACTATAAATATTACGATTTGTAGGTATTCAGACAAATCATGAAGAAGTTTTTAAAGATTTCTAACTAACTAAATAATCTTAACAAATATTAACCGATGAACCACAAGTAAGGGTAATTTGACAACATCGCTTTTTTAGGATACCTTGTATGTACCCAGCATAAATGCACTTGAGATACAGTACGGATAGAATCTACATGCTAATGAGCGCGCATTTTTTGAAAAGAGTGGAGCCCGATAAATTAGATCTTATTTGGAATACTAATACGAAATTGTGTCTTAACCTCCACCATATAATTAAACATATTACTTACATTGCTTCTGATCTGAATGAGCCCCTTACTAGACACAACACCATTGACGCAGTCTTCCTTGTTGACGCATAGCTTGTCGCCCTGACAGAAGGAACCGGAAGCGCCGCTCTCTTGCCCTGAAACAGCGATCGAAGAGTGATATCCGGTCTTCCTAAGTTGCTTAAACGGAATCGAAGGCTGAACGCCGATAAAGCCGTTTTCGTTACGGATTCTGTCCCCATTGGCTGTCAAAAAACAGACCAATTAGGGCGCAATGAAGAATGAATGAAAAATAGAGGAAATGTCATTCATCAATGGATTTTTAGCAATTTTTATTATCGATAATATACAAGGTGGCTCTAAATAAGTTTTTATACCAGAACTCTGCACAGATAGCGCAAGTAAGTTTAAGTTAAATTATGCGAAAAAATTTGCTTCATGGTTCGGGAGAAAACATTCTTAAAATCAATTCGGCCTTATAAACAATGGACAAAATTAGCCCAACATCAGAACCTATGATCCGACTTGAATGATTTTTTCTTGCATTGTAGGTTGGTTCCTTTGCAATAGTTTGCGCCCTTCGTGATAAAAAGTTAATTTTTATTTTATACCGAGAGAGAGAAAAATTTTTTTTTAAAATCCTCATCACCCTGTGAATATCGGCAGCCGTAACATTAAAGCGGTTGAAATTAGAGTATAGGTCCATCTTTCCCCGACATTTTTGTTTTCCGTATTTTCTAAAAACTGTTTTATTTTTCCTTTCTTCTTATTTTGGAAGCTTTTTGTAAAAAAATGAAAATGAACAAACATAGAATTTAAAGAAAGCAGTCCTCAAGCAAAATTATCTGGTTATTTTGAAGTACGATTGCTATTTAGTCGAATATTTTCTGCCTAAAAATCGGAACACAAAAATCAGAACCCAATAATATATTTAAAAATTGCAAGAATTACAATTATATATGCATTTGTCAATGGCTGCATGCAGCAGAGCCCATCGATTTATAACCGATTTTTAATCGGAGATATGCATTTGGCAATGGCTGCATGCAGCAGAGCCCATCGATTTATAACCGATTTTTAATCGGAGGCGTCACGATGCGCATCGATTTGTAGTTCTGCTTAATACATTTTGGTGCAAGTGATGTGTTTGGATGCCTTCTAAATATTTTCATCGAATATGTTTTTTGTTCGAAATGGATAATTTTATTTTTAATGTTCCTCTTCACTAGCGGAGATGGTGTATATTTCATATTATAATTCACTTCTTTCGTAATTTTTTTTATAAATCTTACTCCTCAACCTGACATAAATCGCTGTCAAATCACAAATCGCTTTTTAAATTTGATCCAAAAGATGGCGTCCCATCGATTTTTTTAAGTGCATTCAGCAGATGATTACTAATCGCTTACAAATCGATGGGTTCCACTGAATGCTCCCAATGTTTAATGGGTGCATTCAGTAGAACCCATCGATTTGTAAGCGATTAGTAATCACCTGCTGAATGCACTAAAAAGAATGGATTCCACGAATGGATGAATCGGACGCCATTTTTTCCATAGCATTTAAAAAGCGATTTGTGATTTGACAACGATTTATGTGAGTTTGTTTATCAGGTTGAAGAGTAAAATTTATAAATAATTACGAAATAAGTGAATTCTAATTATAGCAACATATTAAACACGATCTCCGCTAGTGAAGAGGAGCATTTAAAAGTTTAAAAAGTTATCCATTTTGTAGAGATAAAAACGTAGTAGTAACAAAAACTTGATTTTATTTAATTTAATTACAGTTTTGTGTCAGTTCGGCCCTTTTGGTCGATTAGGTAGGTATAAGGAAATTGGGTATAAAGATTTCACAAAAAATTGAGAGAGTTATTGCAAATTAAAAAATATTCCAAAATATTGCAAATTGCCGCGAAGTTTTTTTTGGTGATTTTACTACCTCGACTAAAATTAAAGTGAATTAATTTAATGGCAGAACTAAAATTTGTCCCCATTACTTCGAAAGTCAAATTAGTCCCTAAAATAATGAAATGTGTGATTGCTTATGATACAATAAACACAAGGTGAGATATTGCACAAGAAGATGCTTGGCTTGGTGACTTGATTCGGTGCACACATCTGCGATTCTTATATGATTTCAATGAACGTTTTAAAAGTTTACTGGACTTTTTTCTTATTTTAGTGGTATTTGCTCAGGTATTGGTGTGTTTATTAAAATAAATATCCTAATATTGGCTGTGTTGGGTTATGATGTGGATAGCCAGAAAAATAATTTTAATATACATATAAAGTGTTTCTCCTTTTCTAGATAACAAAAAATAATTAGAAACGATATTATGTTTGATTGACTTTCAGGCTTTAAATGGCTCTCAATTATTTAGAAACGGCCCCGTACCATACAGGGTATCCCACTAAGGCCGACGAGGTACGATATTATGGAACCCATAAACCTTATGTAACCCATAAACCTTATGTCTTTGAGAAAAAATGTCATTGATTAAATTGACCCAGGAAAATATTTTCTCCAAAATGACCGCTAGGGGGCTCAATTAATATTATATAATTAAAAATTCAAATTTCTTTGAATTATCACTATGAAGGTTTTAGTTTAATAACGGATATAAACCGGTCATTAATTTTTGCGAAAGTTGTTACTGACTTTTTTCGTATCGGCAATAATAAGGGTGGGGGAAGCGTGTAAAAAAAATATTTTTAAAATTACTGTAACTTTCATACAAACAACAAAAATATATATAAAATAAAATCAACTAAATCTTACTATTGTAGGTGTGCTAAAACCGAAAATAAACCTTTTTTCTAATATTATTTCACGTTTAAGAAATACGTGACGTCATGTGCCTCTAATATATTAACATTGTAACCTCAAGAACGCACGTGGTATATTTGTATTGTAATAACAATATATGGATCTTACATTGCCAAATCTACATTTTTACGAACTTAAGGAAATTTACCACAACAACACCGCATGGTGGGTTTCCAGGGCTGATCCCCCATATGCGACGTCCGAACCCCCTAGTGCTTAAAATAAGAGCGATATCCATTTAAACCCATGTGAATCCACTTCCATGTCTGCCTTGTACTGAACAGTCCCGGTATAATAAAAATCTGTTCACAAATATAAGAGCGCGAAGTAATGAGTTTTAATTAAATTTACCTAAATATGGATATTGACACAATGCCGACTGAACTGACAACGCCCTAAAAAATAGTGAAAGTTTAATTCAGCGGCAAATAAATAGTTTTACTACCCTATTTTAAATAAATAAAGGACTAAATGGATAAAAGGACACTTATTTATCACCATTTTTATTGTTTTTCTGAGGACGGTACTATAATATGGGCTAATAAACCAATAGTACCTGCTCAGTCGGCATTGTGTCCTCTCGTGAGAGACTTCCAAAAAGTAACGCAGAGTTACTAGGATCAAGATTGCAGCAGTGGCACCTATTAGAAGACAATGTCTTTGTAAGTGTTTTTCGTAAACGCCATAGCGTCGTAACACCATTTTTTGACATGGAAAACAACTTGAGTTTCTGCAATAACATTGGCTGTTTATTGGCTGCTTTAAATATAAACTATAAACCAGTGGAATGGAGATTGTTTATAGATAGTTCAACATTGAGTTTAAAGGCAGTATTATAGCATATTGGCAATATTCTTCCGTCTATTCCTTTCGAATATGTAGTTCACATGAAAGAATCATACGACAATATGAAGATTGACAACCATAAAATATGATGATCACCAATGGCAGATATATGACGACTTAAAGGTTGTTGAACTGTTACTTGGGTTGCAACTAGGCTACACCAAGTTTTGTTGTTTTTTATGTGAATGGGACAGTCGGACAAGGTCACTTCATTACAATAGCCAATACTGGCCCGACTCCAAAAAGATTTTGTTACCACCTCTGCATAACAAATTGGGCCTAATGAGAAACTTTGTTAAGGCACTGAATAGACATGGGCCAGCATTGTCCGAGGCTAATTGAAGCAAAAATTAAAGAACGTATAAGGCCACACATTCGAAATATTCTGAAAGACGAACACTTTGACAGCACTCTAACAGATATTGAAAAAAATGTAATGACTTTCGTCTTGTGGTTACTAATTTCTTGGGAAATAAAAAAGTTGACAATTTACGTTACTCTTGTTGAAAATATATAAATATATCAAAAAATGGGTTGCAATATGTCTCTAAAGATCCATTTCCTACACTCCTAACTGAACTGTTTCCTGACAACTGCGGAGCTGTAAGTGATGAGCACGGCGAACGCTTTCATCAGGATATATCAACAATGGAGAACAGGGAAGCTAGAATGCTTCCCTGGTTGCGAAATACTGTTTGACTCTTGTTAGAGATGCTCCAGAAACAATTCACAAAAGAATAACCAAACGACAGCGCATTTAGTGACTTTAAAAGTGTAAAATTATCTAGTTTTTATTATTTTGTTAAAAATAAAATAGAAAACTTTTTTTTGAAAACGGCAACTAAGTTCTTAATTTCATTATCATTTTTGTATTCAGCATCCCAAAATTAAAAAGAAAAATGCATTTTGATAGGATATATAACCAATAACCTAAAATTTGTTGTCGGAGGTAATTACACTAGTGCCTAAAAATTTTCGATAATTTTGCATGAAAGCTTATTGCCTAAAAACAACAAGAGTTCATTTTCATATTTTGGCGAAATAGCCCGACTCCGAAGGAGGGATAGTAAATTAAAATCTTAACAGTAATAATTCGAAGAATATTGAATTTTTAGTTATACAATAGTAATGGCGCCCCCTAGCGGTCATTTTGGAAACGTTAAAATATATTCCAGAAATTTTTCTTGGTTCATTTAGTCTATGAAATGTTTTACGCAAAGACATAAGGTTAATGGCGTCCATAATATCGACCTTAGTAGGACACCCTGTACAATCTAAGTTATATCATGCTTTTATTTGTTTAACTAGGTAGTATTTTAGAGCTTTAGCCTATAACGATACATAACTGTAATATATAAATACCATGAAATTAGTCTTTCATTTCTCCACTTATCAATTGCATAAAGCTTTTAATATATTTAAAAGAGGATTTATTGCGCAAGCAACAACGTGAATCTCCATAAACAATTTAATAATAACTCACACCATGACGTCACTGCGCGCCTCAAACGAAATTGGCACGGTTAGATATCATACCTTGTGTTTATTCTAGCATGGTCTTGACTTACAATTTAAAGTTTCTATTGTATGATTCAAAATTATAAAAATGCAGTTTTAATGCCAATTAATGTCAATTAGCAATAGAAACGGTTTATTTCTTAGTTGCTTTCATTTTAGATCCAGCGGGGCAAGTGCACGTCCTTCCCTGCTGCCGGCGTCTATGATTCGAGTCGCTTATTTGAAGAGAGTTTAGATCTTAATTCTATAAGTATTGCTTCAGAACTATTTATTATTAAAATATTTATAAAACTTATTCAGAATGTTTACAAATGTATATTTCAGTAACGTTTCTAATGACTGCGAATGTATGCTAGCAACTGATATTTCTAAAAGGTTAATAAATTCAATAGGCAAATTAAATTTGGTACATTGTATGTTTAAAACATGCGTTTCGTATACATGTAATGTTGCAATCGATATTTTCTGACGATAGATTTCTATCATTTTGATAATAATTTGTTTAAAGTACTTTACAAGCATGTAGTTATTTATTTTGTGTTCTGACTTTTAACACAAATTTTATTACTTTGTTTTTATTATTATATCGGACGGTTTGTTCAAGTCAGTATAAGAATAATTAAACAATTAAAAGTATTATCTGTTTATTCCTTATTGTATTATCTTAGGCATCTTAAAGTGATTAGGACTGCCTGAATTTCAATACATATTTATTTAAACAATAATATACAGGGTGTCCCCTAATTTAAGGGTCATAGAGTAACTGGAGATAGTAAACGTCAAACTAGACCGATTAAGACATAAATTTGCCATATTCTTTATGCTATTTTTTTTCTAAATTTATGATCCGATTTGAATGATTTTATTTTTGCATTATAGCTTGGTTCCTTGACAATATCATAGTATTCGCTGTTTATGATAAAAATTTAATTTTCGATTTATACTGGGTGTACTAAAAATGCTATGTTTTCTCCCGAAAATTCGCATCACCCTGTGGAGTATATTAGCAACCGAAACATATTGCAATTGACATTAAACGGTAGGCCCCTCTTTCCCCAACATTTTCTTTTTTGCTTTACTTCATTATCTCTGGTATTAAAGGAGATACACCGTTTTATAGAGTAACATGTTTTTATAGACTTTAATATTCCACACATTCATTGTTAAATGTTTTCAAGTAGACTATGGACTTTTTCGGACATTGCAAGCGATGTGTCAGCAGATGTTGTGTTTTAAAGTTACAAAGGTCAAATAAAATTCACCACACTGATAAAAACTGTTCGGAAACTGCTTATTAAATGTTCGTTTCGTATGCCCAGTTGCTGGACGAGTATTTTAATCTTGAAACCTACTAGAAAACATTTAACAATTAATGTGTTGAATGCTAAAGTCTATAAAAATATGTTACGCTATAAAACGATGTATTTCCTTTAATAACAGAGATAATGAAGTAAACCAAAAAAAGGAAATGTTGGGGAAAGATGGACCTACCGTTTAATGTCAACTGCAATATGCTTCGGTTACTAGTATACTCCACAGGATGATACGAATTTTAGGAAAAAAACATAGCATTTTTAGTAAACCCAGTATAAATCGAAAATTACATTTTTATCATAAACAGCGAAAACTATGACATTCCCAAGGAACCAACCTACAATGCAAAAAAAAATCATTAAAATCGGGTTTGTTCGGGTTTGTTCGAAATTCAGAAAAAAAAATAGCATCAAAAATATGGGAAATTTATGTTCATTTTGTCCAGGAGTTTATTATAAATTTTTTCGAAATGTTTGTCATTATAGAAATTCTTGGAAGTGAAAATGTGAACACTAAATATTTCCGAAACAGTTGAAGAGAGTTATAGGATATTGTTCATTAAATATGTCTAAAATTTTCTGAGGGATTCAAAAATTTAATAATATACAGAGTGTTGCATTTAAAATAAGAAAGTTGGTATTGGCCACTGTTACATGACACACCTTGTATGAAAAGTTTTTATTGGACAAAATGCGCAACTAGAAATACCAATCGACGTGTCCAAGCGTTTTTCGCACACATCCCCATTTATTTCTTATCGAATTTATTCCACTTGGCTGATACACGCTGTATGTATTCGGGATGGGAGCATATAATTAAACATTTTTTACGAAACAATTAAAAAATTAGAAAAATAATGATTGTAAATATTTTGTGTCCCAAGTTTGTTGTTATTTGTTATTTATTTCTATTTCCATTTTATTATATATGTTTTGAAAATGCAATGTTAAATGTAGGAAATGAAAAATAGAGAAAACTAAATAATGTCGACTTATTACATATTAAACAAAAGTTAATTGAGAATTATATATTGTATCAGTGAAAAATAAAATATACACGGTGTGCTATTTAAAAACCGAGATTTCTTGTTTAAATTTACTGAAATTCGAAAATTTATTTTAAACACCCTGTAAAAACTGAGGTAAATTTGTTACCATAATTTATTTGCTTTAGCTCCATATAATCTCCATACCAAATATGAATCTATAATTTACACAGGTAGTGTAGGTATTCACGCTCAAAACTCTGAAAAAGTTGGTAAATACTATTGGGAAAACTATAAGATTTAGATATATAATATTATATATAAAAAATATTCCGAATTTTATGCATAATCCAAAAATTGATATAAATACAAGGTGTTCTATTTAATAAAGTCTCGTGTTTGTGGGCCACCTCCAATATAATTTTAGAATGTGCACCTGAATAACCTAAAGTCTCGTGTTTGTGGGCTACCTCCAATATAATTTTAGAATGTGCACCTGAATAACCTCTACAACTCTGGTATTTCGAATTTTTATCTAATTACTTACTTATTTTGAAATAAAAAACGTAAAAATTACAATAATTATACATTTTCTTTAAAATGAGGTATCTCTACCATATTTACCCTATATCAAGGGTCAAAGCACTCGTATAGAAAGGTGGCAACATTTCTGAGAGATAATGATTTTAAATTTCAAGATTAGAACATATTATTAGGATACTGTAGTACACAAACATCTTTTCCAAATTTTATGACTTTTATCGTTTGCTTGTAATATTTTTCGTAAAAATAAAAACAGTGCAAATAGGTAAGAGAATATGACATACCTGCATGAGCAAATCCACCCTTCAGGAAGGGGTTGGTACTCAAGTCGATGTTGGCACCACTGTGGAATCCTTTGCCACTCTTCTCTGAAATGCTCTCTGAGAATGACGCAGCAGACGATCCTCCTTGGTTGGCGAAATCACCATTTAGAAAAACGTTTTTTTGAACGTCGATGGAGTGCTTACTGCATTTTCCTGCAAGGAACAAAATCATTGTAAAACTCACATTTTTACGAAGGTAATTATTCCTGTTTTGCTTTTGAATTAGCAGAAAATGTTATGTGTTGGGAGGCAAAACATTTAATATAATAAATAGACAGAATCTTTTATATTCTATCAGAATCATACAAAGTTTTAAATAGAAGTCAATGTTCCAAGTCTGTACAGAGGGTCCTAAATCTATCACCAGCGTATATAACCGAAAGGTATAATATTAATGCTATTTAGAGAACCAGCATATTATAGAGTATGCTCAAATTTGCTTCGATCATTTTGATCAGAGCGATATTATATGCACCGAAATAACTGGTCGAAGACAAATAAGGCCATCTGCCGAGTCCCAATTCAATACAACAGTTTTTACTGAGCCGTTGTCTTACAGGTAAACAAAAGGAACATTACCAGTTGATTATTGTAATGTTTATTACCATAAATAAAGTGAAAGTTTTATAGTTAGAATATAGTCACAGAATTTTTTCCTCTGCCAGTGCAGCTTAACGTGGGACCCGATAGAGACTTTTCATAACACTATTTCCAGCATAATTAATAATATTCAAGAAACCTTTCCTCGACATCTACAATAGTCACATTGTTCTTTTTAGTTAGACAGCATCCATAGATAAAAAAATTTAAATTAAAAGTAAAAAAAAACACACACTACTGCACTGGCAAGGATAACAGTTACCAGACGCGTACCTTATTAAAGCGTTACCATTTTTTAAAGTCATCTTCTCACTTATTTGAAATTGTAGAACTGTGTATGATTGTAAATAAATTGTGTTTTATGAATGGAACTGCTAATGACCACATACATTCAGTTTAACTTAACCGTTGCGGCCTGCAAGCCATCGCCGGAGAGTTCTAGACCTGCAGGCTACCTCTGCCACATAACTATTATTCCTCTTGCAGTTGATTTGTGCAATGTATACGAGTGTCATTTAAAAAAAAAATTAAGAAAAGAAAAAACTTGCTTTGTTCGTTATTATTGTTTTTGTCAGACATCGGACGAATAATTTCGTCAGATTTCGCATTAAGTGGTTCGATCACTAGAGAAGTTCTTGCATACATTATTATCCTCTTGGAAAATAGTTATCTTGGCGGCGGCGATAAATAGTTAAAAAGAAAAAGTTAAGTGGTTAATTATTATACAGCGTCCTGCAATATAGCTTCAGGCTTCCATAGCTCCTATACAAATTAAGTTAGAAATTTCATTCATAATATGCTGATTTATATTGTATCACGGGGCGTATTTCAGGCAAATATTTTTTCATATACAGGGTGGCCCAAAAAAGTGTAATAACATAAAGTTGCATTTTTTTAAATGGGACACCCAGTATTTTATTGCATAATTAGGTTCGTATTAGTGTCCTCTATAATTTTCTAAAATGTTATTTGATTTGCTTGGGTAGGTTAAAAGCAATAAATTAAAAACTAAAAAGAGTTTTGGAGTCCTGGAAAGAAAAATTGAAAAGACATTCTAAAAATATTTTTTTAACCACGGCATTGGGTTAGATTTATGCCAATGGGTCTGAAGACAGTATGAAGCTAATAGTGTTAGCTAGTTAGCTATTCGACAAAAGCTGTTCCAAAAGACGCATTTAAAAATTATTTTTCTCAAGATTTTCACACCAGACCCTGTATATTATTCCTAAGCAATTATTTTTTGTAATACTAACATATAATTTATTTCCCGCCGTTTTCAAGATAATTCCAAATTTCATAAATTATGTTGATTAAATACCATAGGCGCCTTAACTAATAATTGTAAACTACAGTAAATGTTCAAAATGTCTTCCATTTTGATCTGTGCATAACATATATATACGTCCTTGAAAAGATCTGTCTACATCCCTTATCATTTCAGATGAAATACTAGCCAAACGGTTCAATAATAATTGTTAAGCATAAGAACCATGTCAGCTTTGAAACAAAATAGGGCTTTATTATTTGTTAGTTATAGTTTGACTACTCCTTTAACTCAAAAAAAGTTATTTAAGGCGAATAAATTATAATAAGAAATTAAAATGGATTTGATTGGTTGGTTGACATGTTTAATTTAAGTAGCTACAGCTTCACTTTCTGATGAATTTTTCATGACATATTAAGATTGGCGATATTACAGATAATGTCGACCAGTTCTTAAATATCTATTCAAAATTTCAAAGATTCAAAAGTTAGATTGGCTTTAATAAATAATTCCTGGGTGGGAGAATACACCTTCTAGAGGAAGCCAAATTGGGACAAAATTAAAATTCTAAAATGGCCATCTAACTAAAGATCAGTTTCAATTAAATTCTAAAATAAAGTTAAGGGGTAAATTGGTTAAACGGGGGTTATCAAAAACGTGTTACGTGAAACGCTCAGATAAAGAGAACGTTTAGAGTTGCCTACCATTCATTAAGCAGCAGTCATATCATTGTATAATGTACGTACGTTCCGCTTTTTTTTTGTAATTAGGCGACACTATTAAGACGGCAGAGTAAATATTTATCCATAAATCTCTAGAATTTTCAATTTGACACTTACCCGTAGCTGCACATTTCTTAAAATAATCATATGAGGCCTTTAGAGGGCTATCATCTTGCATCCACCAGAAATCACCACCGTCCTTCGTACCGAAGGCATCGTTGATTTCATGTGGGTCGGCTCCTGGTGGTGGGTGTGCTTGCCCTTGGAGGACGTGGCTCACGTCCGCAAGGGCTGTCGTGAGGAGTG
Source organism: Barypeithes pellucidus (assembly GCA_963991005.1). Taxonomy (NCBI): domain Eukaryota; kingdom Metazoa; phylum Arthropoda; class Insecta; order Coleoptera; family Curculionidae; genus Barypeithes; species Barypeithes pellucidus. The sequence goes on along the minus strand of OZ022563.1, from coordinate 37,757,264 downwards.
TTATCCCCACTATGACTAGTGGAGACATTGTGGCCTAATCTGAAAGAAGAAAAAAAAACATTTAGTTCACACATTTAGGTGCAAAACTGGAATTATACTATTATGGAATATTACTATTAGCAGTAAAATAGGTTTGAAGCAAAAAATTTTTTTGAGTTTTTGTCTTTTTTATATGACTTTTATTTTAAATGTAGAATCACCTGTCCAAGTATCCTAATACATTATCCGATGACCCTGTATATATTCTTATAAGTGTGTATAATTGATCATCTCTTGATAACGGAGTATATCCGGCACATACGAATAGCAAACTTAAAAAAATATGTTAACATTAACTATAAAATATCTCCTTATTCAGAAAGATAATCAGTTCTTCTTGTGGTTACGACACGATTATTTATTCATTAAAAAATAGCTTTTAATCAAAAACACGATCATTGCATTATTTAAAACATTATTTAGAAAAATATTATTAGTAATACATCCTGTCGATGGCATTTATAAATTGTATACGCAATAAAATTAATACACTGAATGGCCTACAAAGGTCTTGTAAATGTAATGAGTTTAATTAAATTAATTAAGCGAATTTTACCACGTAAAGTTCACTATTTAAAAATGAATGCATGAAGAAAACTTTCCGAATAAAAATTATTAACTGGCAGAAGAAACAAGGCCTTAAAGACGGCCATCATTATAAAAAAAGAATCAGAAATATTCATCTTGAACTGAGGTCAGTATTCCCTACCTTAGAGCTAGAGATATAGATACAATGTTTCCTTTTAATTTTATGCAATTTGCTATTTTCTAACCAAGGGTTTTCTGAAAGTAAAAAAATTGAATCTGGACTTTTTTACTAAATATTAAATTGCTCTTAAGGCTTTATTTATTAGAGCGTATATTTTCTTTCCAAAATTTTAAGAGGTTTGCTAATAGTTCATACATATCAACGACGAGCTTTTGGAGATACAAACCGATCAAATAAAAACGATATATAACTTCATTAAACTACAGGGTTTCCCATAATAGACTACCCATTTTATATTATTAATAAATTCCCTACGAGATAACTGAATAGGTTGTTCTCTGTAGGATTATCTTCTGTAGTCTTTGGGATTTAAGTAAATTATTAATCAAGTAGGCGCCTGTCACAAATAAATTTTAAATTAATAATTTGGTGGAACGTCATTTTTCCGCGAGAAGTTTGTTAGTTTTCATCAATAATTATTTAAGGTTTTTACTTTGAGACATTATTTCAACATCCGTTTTAACTTTCATGGATTACTCAGTCCAACAACGTGTGTTTTGTGTAGAAACTTACATAAGAAGCAATTCGATAGAAGAAGTTAGGCGTGCATTCCGGCGTCAGTTTAATAACAACAATAGGGGCCACGCGCCAAATCGTAAAACTGTTAAGTTATGGGTTCGTCATTGGCGTGAAAAGGGTTCTGTACAAAATTTGAAGAAGCCTGGACGTCGAAGAACAGTTCGTACACCAGAAAATATTGAACGAGTTAGAATGGCGTTTACGAGAAGTCCTAAAAGGTCTGCTAATGGACAAACCCTTATCCTAGGAGTATCTAAGGAAAGCTTAGATCGAATTCTTCAAAGGGATTTAAAATTCCATCCCTATAAATACCAAATGGCACAGCACCTTAGCAATCAAGATAAAGAAGCAAGGTTAGCATTTTGTCAAGAATTTTTGGATTTACATCAAGGAATGATTCACAGTCTCCTAATGACCGACGAAGCAAATTTTTATTTGAACGGCATGGTCAATAAACAGAATTTTAGATACTGGTCAAATGGAAATCCTCGTGAAATCTTTACACAGAACCTCCATAATCCAAAAGTTGTTGTGTGGTGTGGATTAGGATCTTTTGGTATTATTGGCCCTTATTTTTTTGAGGATGAAAATAACCGCGCTGTAATAGTAACATCCGAGCGCTATGTTAATATGCTAGAGACATTTCTTATTCCAGAATTAAATAGACGAGGATTACTAAACAATGCCTTCTATTCCAACAAGATGGGGCAACAGCTCATACCGCCAGAAACTCAATGAGGGTCCTGCGAGAAATGTCTAATGGCCGACTCATTTCTCGATTCGGAGATTTGCCTTGGCCTTCGAGGTCCCCCGACTTAACGGCACCCGATTTTTTCCTGTGGGGATATTTAAAAGCCAAAGTGTTTGCGAGTCATCCAGGTACTATCGAGGAAGTGAAAGTCAAAATTCGTGAAGAACTTGAAGGAATAGACGAAGGTTTGCTACGCCGTGTAATGAACCACTTTTTATCCAATATTGAAAAATGTGTTGAAGTTGGTGGAGGTCATTTAGAAGACGTGATTTTTAAAAGTTAGAATTAAATTAGCCAAATATTTATAAGTTATCATAAATCCCAAAGAGTTAGCTGTAATTTAGTAAGATAAAAAGTTTGTTTTGTTAACTAAAAAAATTTTAATTCAACTATTAAAATGGGTAGTCTATTATGGGGAACCCTGTATATAGATAATTAGTACACCCCCCCCCCCCCCCCCCCTCGCTTAACAAGGACCTAGTTTGGATTACAGATTAATCCAAAACTGACAAGGATATGGGCGCGTTGGGGAAAGACCCAGGATGGACATAAGCAACATACTCTGTAACTACGGCACAGCATACCTAGTGGAAGTTCACAAGCGTGCGTACAAAAGAATCTTGAAAAGGGCTGCTACGAGCAAAAGATATATATCATATCGGACAGCCAAGCTGCTCTTAAAACTTTAATCCTAAAATCGGTTTACATCAAAAATCGCACTGAAGTTCCTTAATATCCTGAAAGAACTGGCGGCCAGGATGAACACGGTAGATCTCTTGTGGATCCCTGGTCACTCAGGGATAAAAGAAAATGAAAATGCACAAGAACTAGCGAGAGCTGGATCTGCACAAGATCTCAGAGGCCGTGAACCCGCCTTCGGGATATCTTAAAAAAAGACAACGAGAATAATAGATGGGACGCAAAAACAACATTTTTCTCGATGGTACGGGATGCCTGGTTAAATACACGCACGGGATGTAAGTGGAAAACCCTCGAAGATACTATCGAATTGGATGCTACTACTAATGCGAACCCAGTTGAAGCAGGTGACTGACTTGCTAATAGGCGACTGTCACTTAAGAAGGCACCTTCAACGTATAGGAATCTATAATGGACCTATTGAATGCAACCTCTGCTGCGTAGAGGGTGGAACTGTCTCCCATGTCATATACAGCTGTTAAGCGATGACTCGTAGGAGACTCAGGATCTTTGGGAATATTCAACGTGATGGCAACCTCCCGAATGACAAACTTGGTAGAAGACTTGGACGATGATTTCATTATTTTTCTGATGCTACAATGTCTTGGAGACGATTTAAAAATATCGTATGAGTCCACTTAATTTTCTAATGCACAACATCTCTATTTAATATTTATAATACGACGCTGATATTTTACAGTAATAACGAACTTTACCATGGACATGTACTGTGAGAATAGTACAAATTATAAAAACAATATACATATAGCGCTTACTACTTTGTTCTGGTTGGTTTTCATTAATGTTACCTGTGTTTTACAATAATTACGGATATAAGAATTAGCGATATTAACATTCATTAAAATTAAATTGAATTAAAATATAATTGGTTAAGCGTTTATTGTTATTTTATCGTCATGGATGTTTTTTATTTGCAGTTCTTCTAAAAAATTGTTCAAAATAAACATAATTTAGATAACCGGAACTCAGATAATAATTTACAACGATTAAGTTTGCGAATATTTTTAAAATATACGTGTTAGAAGTATTCCTTACCGCGATAAAATCAGCATGGAAATATAATATGAATAATATGAAAAACCATGTTAAATCCATTTAAAATAGAGGATTATTATGATTGCATTTAGGGTAATTATGGGGGGAAATGCCAATATTCGTAAAAGTTGTTACAGCGTAGTTCAAAATATACCGTTAATCTGTTGGTTACCATAAAATGTGCTTCTTTTCTTGCATAGCAGGAGTACAAATTTTATTTTCCTGCATCCCTAATTTAACATTTAACATTTATTTTTTAACATTTTTAATATATAGGGTGTGAAACAAGGTCGGTACCCCGGAATAACTCCGGTGCATCGAATTGCAGCGGAAAATGTCTAGGGAAAGAGTTGTTTAGTTTTGAAGGAGGAATAGTCTGCAATTTAACCCACCCCCACCCCTTTAACCCCCGGGTGCGGGTGGGGGTAAGTTAAGATTTTCAAATGGAACCCTATGTTTTTTATTGGCGTATCGTGTTCTCCGACCAAAAATAAATATCTTTTGTCCGAAAAGTTTTTTTATTAGGGCCCATCCTTCACCAATAATCACTATGAGAAAAACAAAATCAGAACCGTGCGAAAATCAAGTTTCATCCCGGAAATACTATTTTTCTCTGTCTTGTACTAAAAAATGCCCGTGGAATACAAACAACTTATTACACAAGATATTATATTCAATTTTCGCATTTGTTAATAGGATATAAAACCAGAAATTTTAGTTAGAAAAGTTAGTCCCTGCAAACATGTCCTCTGATATTTTTTGCAAAAAAGATGCTACGCCACTGACATTTTTCTATGTGGATATTTTTTCTGGTTAGCCTGGTGAATTCGATATGAAAACGGTCTCTTGAGTTTTTCTCGTCAGACGATTAAAACCACTAAATTCATAGTGAAACTCATTATTATTAACATTGATAAAATAATTAATGATAAATTTTGTTTCATAAAAATTGTTGGAGTGGGCAATTCGATGACGAGAAAAACTCAAGAGACCGTTTTCATGTCGAGTGGACCAGGCTAATCAGAAAAAATATCCACATGGAAAAATGTCAGTGGCATAGTATCTTTTTTGTAAAAAATATCAGAGGACATGTTTGCAGGGACGCCACTGGTGGAACAATTGAATAACTTTTTAACTAAAATTTGTGGTTCTATATCCTATTAACGCATTGAATATAATATCTAGAGTACTTTCGGAGATATTAAAAATTAACCATTTAAAAAATAAAAATTCAACACCCTGTAGCAAAAAATTTAAGCCGTTGCGGACATATGTTCATAAGAACTTTTCTTTATAAAATGACCTAAGCAATCACACCCTGAAATATTAGCACGTCATTAAGGAACACCCTGTATACCTAATAATATTTCTATATCTTCGGTAAATGATGGATATACCTAGTACTGAAACCTGTAATTCCCAGAAAGAAGCGAAGTTAAGGCCAATTTATAAACTTGACGTTACGATTGACGGTGCAGTTTGACGATGCCGTAAAAAGCTGGATTTATAAACTTGACGGTGGCGACGATAACATAACCTGTTTTTCTCGGCTTTTCTATATTTTTATGTGATTAATATTAATTTTGGTGTTTATGTGATCTGAATGATACTATCAACACTTATCAACAGTACACATTAAAATGGTTAATAAGATGGTATAAAATAAAATAATATTTACTAAACATCACGTGACAGGCAAACACGATTTTGATTGGCTGTGGAAGCTTGCTACGAACGTTGCTATGACCGTCCACCGTCAAAAGGTAAAATTGGTTTATGTCGGCCGTCAAACGGCACCGTCATCGTCAAATATAAATGGTCTTATGTATTTCAATATTTTTAAGCTGTATCGTCACCGTCAAACTGCATCGTCAATCGTCAACGTCAAGTTTATAAATCCAGGTTCCCCCCTCGCCCCACCCCTGTATACAGTGTTTGTGGCGGATACGTCAAAAGTGCATTTCGTTGACCATTTCGCCTTCGCAGACGACATGGCAATGACTTGCACAGACAAAAACCTCCCACACATAAGAAGGTCTCTTCAGCATCAACTTGACGATCTGGCCAAATATTACCAGACATGAAAAATAAAGGTCAACGTCGTCAAAACACAAGCCATGCTAATATCAGGCAGACAGTAGTGGTGGAATACTATCGATAGTCGGCCATATCGATAGTTTCCGATAGTCTAAAGAGTTACTATCGATAGTATCGATAGTACTATCGAAACTATACCAACCTTGATACGTGGTAGAGTTGTTGAGTAATACATTTTACTTATGGTTGACATATTAAGTTCCTACCTATACCTGCTTTTTATTGAAAAGAAACATAATAATATTTGAAATAAAAAAATATACATATATAAAAAACAAAAAATAATTATATATTATCAGGAACAAATATAGGAACAAATGATCAAACAAGATTAACTAATAATCTTAATAATAAGCGAATAAACACAAACGAAAAAGAGAGAAAATTTTAAAAATTTAAAATAAATATTTATTTTGCTGCAAAAAGATAAGCATGTCCAAATTTTCTGCTCTTAGACGGTTTCTCTTCTTTAAAACAGATTTATGATCTAGTGCTGAATTTGGTTTATTTTTAATTTAAGTTTTTTAAATCGAATTCCGTGAACTTAAATTTAAGAAATACTAATAACATGCGAGTTTAAACTATCGATGATTACTTAAAACAATCGATAGTTTTCGATAGTAACAAACTATCGATAGTATCGATAGTGCCATCGATAGTATTCCACCACTAGCAGACAGAGACCTGTCATTCAAAATGTAATCATCAAGTATTTGGGCATCACCATCGACAAAAAGTTGACGTGGAAGAGACATATCCAAAACAAAATCACGCAAGTAAACAGCGCATTCGGCGCGATGTATCCCCTCCTAGGTCGAAAAAGCAAACTGTCCCTCAAAACAAGGTTCTGCTTTACAAACAGGTCATCCGCCCCAAAATGCTATATGGAAATAAAGCATGGTGTCAAGCGGCAAAGTCCTCCAAACACCGACTTCAAGTAGTCCAAAATAAAATCCTCAGGTCGGTTACGCGTGCCCCACGATACGTCAGGGGAGCGGCCATCCAACGCGACACACGAATTCCTTCGTGCCAGACACACTGAGTTTCTGAGAAAACTGCAGTTCCACCCAAATCCCCTAATCCGTGACAACTTCCCTAAAAACCCCAACCCTGATCTCAACAGGAAACGTCATATGAGCCTCAATGCTCCTCCAACATAACTACAGCCTCGAAAATCCCCAATCAAAATCCCACATTCAATCCCCAAAACACACACTAAACCTCTGATGACCTCAACACTCAGTCATAAGCGTGTAAGGATGCCTAACGGCATCAACACAATACCATGGTGAGTTTAGTCGGTAGGCGTCATTCACTCGTACATTAGCCAGCCCGACACTACTTTGCTGCATTCTGCATCGTGTCTGGCAACAGATTCTCATCGTATGTCCAAAAAAAAAAAAAAAAAAAAATCTTTACTCTTGCACTTGGGTCATTCTTTCACAAACCGCACACTTTTTTTAACCTTGACATTTTAGAATCGTGCAAAACTCTTTTTACAGCTTATATACATAAAATTAGTCGATACGTATTTTAGGATTTTGCTGAAAAAATTTTTTTTTCGACATTATCCAAACATAAATTTTTGATAATTTTCTGGATTTTCTCCAATTTTCTCATACTTGAAATTTAATATCTACAGTTGTACTGATCGGATCACTGTCGATCTTTTTTTATGTTGCACTTTGTTACGTTAGCTTTCGAAGTCTATTAAAAAAAGTCATTTTGAACAAATGAAAAATAAAACAACACAAGAACAAAATGGTATTGTTTAAAGTTAATTTAAGATTTAACAGCATGTTGAAACTGCTTAAACAATTAAATTGTTATTAGTTTTCAATTGTTCACAATGACCATTTTTTTAATACAGTTCGAAAGCTATCGTAATAAAGTATTAAATAAAAAAAGACCGACATTGATCCGATCAGTATAACTGGAGATATTAAATTTCAAACATGAAAAAATTGGAGAAAATCCAGAAAATTATCAAAAATGTAAGTGTGGATATTTTCGAAAAAAAAAAATTCTTCAGCGAAACATTGAAATACCTGTCACCTAATGTTATGTATATTCGAAAAACAATATTCGAACGCTTCTAAAATGTCAATGTAAAAAAGTGTGGGATTTGTAAAAGAATGACCCTCATATAGAAATATCGACGAGAATCGTAACATTGTGACTTTTAATGACGACTGTATATGAAACTTAATTATTATTGATACGAATAAATCTCTGTTTCAGTATTTCATTAATTTTTATTTTTATTATACTTACTATGTCTCAAAATATTAATATTATAATTAATCGTTATTTTAATTTGAGTTAAAATGATCCTTTAAGTCAAAATAAAAATAAATCAGTATATTTTCAAGACGACCTTGCACCCATTTATTGCAGTTCAAAGATTTTGGGGTATACAAAATGGGGATTCATCAGTTAGTTGATTTATTGCATTAAAGGTTAACGGTAAATTTTGAATTGCATCTCACGTCCATTTTTGGAATGCGATTTCTGGAAAACTAAAAAAATAATAAATCATGGTCTTGTTGGAAAAAGATTAGACGGTCTTTAATGTCCACTTCACCTCCTTCCCATTTATGATTTTAAAGTAAACATGTACGCCTTCTAGGGGGTTAAACCACGGCCTCTGCCAATCTCTTTCAAAGCGTCCCTCTTTGCAATAAAATTGACGTGTCTTTACGATTTTCTAGAAGCGCGATATTAAGGGTGGGGATTTTTCAAATTGTATACCGCAAATTTTCTAAGTTAAACATTAAATATTCTTGACGCCATGCTAAAAAAATTTCTTGTAAGTATATGTAAAGGCTGAGCTATGGAACATTTTATATCATAACAACTCATTAGGATTTTCTAGAAGTAGGTATTTCATGTAAAGGTTAGTTGCTAAGTATTTTATTGTATAATAAAACTGGTATTTTACTGTATAAGCGTACCACGATACCTGATAAAAAATTTAAAAGTGCATAGCAAATAAATGTTGTTCATACAAATATAATTATATGTATATGCAGAAAATATACCGGGTGGTACGCCCGGTGAGGACCCATAGGATAGGAATGTATATTATTTTATTTACAACCACATCTAAGATCCACTTCTTAGTATTTTGAATTAAATAAAAATTATTAATAGAATAAAAATGTCATTTTGACTTTTCCATTGAAGAATTAGACATAAATTTCAAATAACCGCAGGTGGTAAAATAACGTAGGTAATAATACACATCAAGATGGCAACTATCATTTTTTGAATATGATTTCCATGTCACTAAACAATATATTATTTTAACAACAGAAAAATGCGATCAGATGAGGAATTTGATTTTGCTGCTACTCCACCAGAAATTCGAGAAGCAGCAAAAATAGTAGAAGAAGATCTTCTGCCAACTAAAATCCGCCCGAGATATGACAAGGGATATAACTGTTTCACAGAATGGTGTACGGGAAACAAAGTTCAAAATCCTGGTTCTGAGTCGGCGCTACTAGCTTATTACAGTGAAAATGCCAAGACAAAGAAGATATCAACGATTTGGTTACAATATTCAATGCTTTAACATATCAATGACTATCTATACTAATGCCAATGTAATATTTAATGTAAATAAGTAAAACAGTAACCTTGTTTATTCTTTATAAATGTCATTAAGTTTATTTTAAAAAATAAAAAAAAATCATTGTCGTTAAATTTGTGTTATAAGTTGTATGATGATGTTCCACCCGGGTGGAAAGTAACATTAAAAAAACGTCAACTTTCCACCTTTCAAAGATAGATGAAAAATTATTATTATATGCATGGTTGCAAATAAAGTGTATTTTCCTAGTAATTTAGGAGTAATTGAACAAAATGTATTGTTAAAATGATAAACTAGGAAATACGGACCTGACACATTTCTGACAGTGTACCAGTCAATTAATGATTAAAAATTTGTCAAAGTCATATTTTAGTTAACGTCAGATTCTGAATAAAATTACTCATTCAATAACTATAATAACCTTCCAGTAAAAAAATATCAACAGACAATAAATTATCTTTTTATTTTACACTACACAATAAACAACCAATAACGTATTATAAATTTTTACAAAATTTAAAAAAAATTTAGTAATAATATTTACAGTGGTAGGAATTATGTTGATTAATGTTTAAGAAGATGCTCAAATAACCATCAGCTAGCCGCCAAATAATATACTAAACGATTATAAAACTCCCTTCCTACATTTTAGCAGTTGGTATGGAGAAATTCTATCGTAAACTGCTGAAATTTAGTTTTTATTTAGCAAAGATACCTTCAGATTAAAATTTTTCAATTATTTTTCTTATTGTTGATCTGCCTGGAATAGGTCGGTTTGGAAAATCTACTGAGAACAAGTCAGATACCACTTGATTTCTGCCGTAGTACCATTTGATCAATGTAACTTTTTCATCAACCGAATAGCTCGTGGCGATTAGAAATATTCAACGGGTAAATTATTTGAGAAAAACTAAAAGTAGTGTCAATTATTGACAAGTGTAAACCTGATTATAACGGTTTGACGACAGAATTTTCTTAATATCTTAAAAACGGTATGTGGAAGAAAGTTCAAATTTGGTGGACTTTTTATTCTCATTATTCTCTTTAAAACGGCTTAACAAAAGTATCCTTTACAATCAATTCGAGAGCGAATATTAGACCACCTCGCAATTTACATGGGAAATCTCATGAGTCCTGTGCGTAGTCCCACCCGGTATAAACATTGCACTTGTTGAATTCCTTTAATTGTAAGTAAATATAAGTAATCATAAGGTAAACAAAATATATATTTTTTTTATTTTTGAAGGTTTTAATGTATAAAGGTGGCTTGTGGAACAGTGTGAGTGTGCAGCTAAACAGGAAATGTCAAGTATGTGGACAGCAGTATTGCCAATCTGAATTTGTGAAATTACACAATTTGCTGGACAAATTATACCCCCCTCCCCCAAATAAAGTCAACAAATCTGAAAGTAACAGTAGAATCTAGCTAGATGGTTGATTTCAAATTACACACTGACTGCACAAAAATTAAAAGAAAAGTAATAAGAATGCTCGCAAATCGTATAATTACACACTAATTCATAACACTGGTGGTCAGGAAGACCATGGTATCCTACAGCGAAGTCTTGATCGTCAAATTCAGCTCAGGGTACTGTCATTTGTTCACGCCTGATAGGGACAAAACAAGGAAATTGAAAATATTCGGTTACAGAATTTGCAGGAAGCTGCCTGCTGAAAATATTATATTTTCGTCATGTAATTTAAATAAATATTTTTTATTTATAACCATGTATGTAATGTTGACATTTCAGAATTTTTAAGAGTTTGAAGAAACATATATTTAACTTAACATTTATCTAGGTGGAAAGTGACATGTATCCGGGTGGACAGCGATCACTTTCCAACCGGATAATGTCACTTTCCATCCAGATAAATGTCAACATTCATTGAATAACCAAAATAGGATGTAACAGGGAACAAGCTCCAAAGAAAATTTATATCTACTTCTCACGAAAAATGAATGCACCACTTAATATATTAAACATTATGGGAATTCCCACAAGCGACAAGGTCCTCATGTTATGCAAAATTATAGACAAATTAGGAATTAAAATCTAAATCGATCGTCTGCACGATGCATGGAAGAAACAGTAAGAAGATATATTCGGAGGATTGCACACAAGCGAAATTCAGGTAAATGCTGGTCAAAATAGATAAAACCAAAGTTATAATTATGTCGTAAAATCATTAGCACTTAATTAAGAAACAACAAGAGTGTCATAAATCACCCCTGTTATATTTATATTATGGCCAACCTTAAAATAATTTCAGTTCAAAGTTTGTTTCTCTAGTGTGGTGTGTCAATTAAATTAGAGTGGTTAAAAAAATCAGTGTATTTAGTTCTGTTATTCCGCTAAGCTTTTGTAAAAATTTTGAAAAACCATCATGGAACCTATTGCTGGTGGTAAGTATAATCCTATAAATTTTTAAAATTAAAAATATTTTCACTAGCAATTTTGATTTCATACATTTTGTTAACAAAAGTTAAAATAAATTAAACAATTTTTTTTAAATTGTGTATCAGACAAAATGTAAAAAAGGGCGCGTTGGAATGCAAACTATTTGTTTACTATTGTTTGAAGGGTCTTGAATAAGGTCCAACTGAGAATTGCTGCGACAATTTGCGACCTTGCCGAAAATGAATTAAAAAAAAATTGTTAGGTACATTTTTACAAATATGTGATTAAGACATCGGGCCAATTTTGAATATCTTTATTATTATTAAACCGATTCCGATAAAACGAACATAGTTTCATGGAGAATTAAACATATTGTACAAAATTTCCGATATTTTTCAAAATGGTGGCTATTTCTTTCTCCAATGATAATATCTTAAAAATAAACCACCTTTGTTTATTCCAACTTCCATAATTTTTAATAACCATAAAAAGGGGTGTGGAGGGGGCAAAGATGTAAGATATTAAAAACAAAATGCAATGTTACTATATTTATAACGGTTTCTTACAATTAAAACCATTTTTTGTCTCATGTTACCAAGATAATCTTTTTGGCCACGATTCCGTCGAAATTCGCCTGTGTGGATTGGTAGAGAAATAAAGCTCGACGCATGGATAGTGTGCGCCGATCCTCGGCAGTAAACCAACAATAGATATTGAACAAACCCGAACAAAAATGAAACACTTTCCACCTCGGTATGTAATATACTATTCTGCGTTAATATTATACCTCCATCGCTCATTATCGGTAGCTTTGCGTTCACAATCATTTCTTCTCGCTTCCCTGACAAAACTGACTAATAAAATCACACTTTAAAAACATGTTCATGGAATCGTTAACAAAGCCTTCCATTATTTATCCCGCAATAAATTCTATACATTATATTCAGCCATGCCATGATCACTTAAAATAATACAATTATTTTATTTTCACGCTAACCATTTACGTTAGTCTCGCTCTTTTTAAAATCTCGGTAATCACAAGGCGTTTAAATCTGACCTTTTATAGTAAAAATGTTATTTAATTAATTATTATTTATTGTTATTTGCATTCGCAACTATAATTACTGTCCTATTATCAAAAGATGACCTGGGAAGGAAAGATTAACGATGAATAAGGTTGTTAACTTGTATTTATTTGTATTTAAAAATGTTTCCTTAAACAACTGATATGTTGTAATTAGTGAAATTATAAAGGCAATACAAGACCGACTGAATCAGTAGCCATTTGTCTAATAAGACTCTTATGCAAAAACAAATGGAAGTATAAGCAAAATGTAAAATTTTCAACATCATCAAAATTGTATAGATTTTAAAATTTAATTTTGACCGTACCTGTAACAAAGCATTTCAATTTGTAATAACGAAAGTTGTCTTGTTTATGAATGGTTAGGAATTCTGCATCCAATAATATACTGGGTTGAAAATCTTCACAAAAATGATATTAAAATGTGCCGTTTTCTTGGGATCTTATTATGAACAGCCCTATACAAAATAGATAAAAATTAGTTTCATAGTATATCTAGATCATTTGTTATAACGCTCACCCAATCCCGTGTTTGAAACAATAGTTTTATAATGTTTTTCGATTTTTATTTCCAGGAATGCACACTTCTTCTTTTGGATTTTAATGTATTGCTCTTAAACTACCCAAACAAATTTAATAACGTTTTAGGTAATTATAGATTACACTAATACGAACCTAAATATGTAATAAAATAATGGGTGTCCCACTTAAAAAAATTACAAGTTTATATATCACATTTTTTGGGTCATCCTGTAAAATGAAAAATATTTTCCTCAAATAAATCCTATTATACAGCAAAAATCAGCATATGAATGAAATTCCTAACCTAATTCGTATAGGAGCTATGTAAGCTCTAATAACTATTACTGAACCCAGTATATTTGCATATTCTTCTAGTTTACTGCAACTCCTTTATCTAGATTAATACTATGTTAACAACTATTAACAACCTCAAAAATAAAAAATTTATACTTTTCAGGTGGTATGAATATCAAATACCAATGTATTAAAAAATTATTATTTCCCAGACCACCCTATGATACCATATGCAATAAGGGCGTATTTAGTCTACACAGTAGCACTTTTTTTTATGATCAAACACAAGCACTATAGGAAAACACAAGCACTATAGGAAAAATCCTTTAGGGCACTCTGGGAGTGGTGCGTGTGCGCAAAAAGCGATTCACGTTGATTTTGAATCGTTGGAGGTTATATTCGTTGGGAAAAACAACATCGGAAAGGTCGTTCCACAAGGATGAAGGCTTCCAGATGAAAGAATTCTTAAATAATGAAGTTCGAGGAGTACTAAGATTAACCACATATGGATGGGCGGCAGCGGTTCGTCATGTATTTCTGCTATTCTTCGCTCTGGGCGGAATTAAGAGGGCAAAGGTAAAGGTAAAAGATAGTCAAATCTCCAACCTGTCTTCGATGTTCTAGGCTGTCGAGGTTCTTCGTCAGCTCGTGGTCTCCGATCAGACGAATAGCCCTCCTTTCGATGGAATCCAGTAGCCTAAGAGTATGTTTGGGTGCGAGCTAAAGACATGAGAGCAGTACTCTAGTGATGGCCGAATCTGGGCTTTGTATAGTGTCAAAAGTTGTTGAGGTGTATACAACTTTCTGGTTCGGAAGAGTACCCCAAGCTTCTGAGAAGCTATCTTGGCGATTGCCACAACGTGGTTATGCCCAGAATATTTCCTCCCAGATTGACTCCCAGCAAAGTAAAAAATGAAGCCAGTGGGATTGCGTGTCCGGCCATGACTATATCCGGTTCTGTAATGTTAACCTTTTTACAGAAAACTGCTGCCTGGATTTTTTTAGCGTTAAATTCGACTTGGTTACTGTCACCCCAAGCCAAAATTTCTTTCAGGTCTTTGTTGAGGCGTGATACTTCATGCTGTCTGCGAAGATGTGCGTCGTCAGCCGATGTTTGCGCATTCAAAGAGAAAGATGAGATAAGTGTGCTATCGTCAGCAAAACTAAATATTGGATTTTTAGTTTTCACTAGAAGGTCGTTAATTTAGAGTAAGAAGAGAGTGGGAGACAATATGGACCCTTGAGGAACGCCGGCATTGATGGTGAAGGTGTTTGAGAGAAATCCGTCAATCGCCATTTGCAGAGAGCGGTCCGAAAGCTAGACAACAACCATGCACAGAATCGACTGGGCATACCATAGGATCGCAGTTTACTTAGAAGCCCCTCATGCCAAACATGATCACTTAAAATACTATTTCAGATTGAATAATACTACCAAGAAAAGGAAGCCTTTTCCTTTGATAGGACTCTTTTGTTCTCGTCTGTACATACCTATCATCAGAGATTACTCTAGTACTTCACGCTGTATTATCAATGGTAGTCTTCTCTTCTCTTAGCATGATAGGTATGTACACTTGTACACCTACCCCGTACTGACGAGAACAAAAGAGATCGAAACCGGTCTGTAGGTGGTTACATCCTATCAATGGAAAAGGCCTCCTTTTCTTGGTAGTACCATTCAATGTGAAATAGTATTTTAAGTGCCACTGTTTAGACTAAATACGCCCTTATTGTATAAGGTATCATCGGGTGGTCTGGGAAATAATAATTTTTCCATACATTGGTATTTGATATTTACAAACTATTCAGGTAACTAAGGAAGGTATCCCATTTCGGTACCTACACCCACGAATACAGATAGGTAGTTAATGTCCGCTTTTTCAACGTTATCGCTTAAGTAAGGAATTACTAAAGAAAACATAACAAAATAGCGAATAACAGTGGCAGGCATTGCACCACTAGCAATTTTTTGCGAAATGGAACAAGATACTATCAGGAAAGAGCTCTAAATTATAGGGCAAAAGAAATAGAAGTTCTTTTGACTGTTTAATGATATCGAAACCCTGCAGATCGTCATTGAAAAACTCAATGAGAAAGAAATTATATCACCCAAAACTGACAAATTCATATTTGATTTAATCAATAATTTAGGTTATGAATTATAACTTGAAATTTAAAATACAGAAATGTATGTACCGTATGAAACACTTACAGTGAGTCCCAGAAGAAATGTCTAAATTCATTTAAAATTCAGCGGTAAGTTTTTCAAAAAACGCTCTACCCGTCGATTTTGATTTTTTAATTTTTTTTTTGTGGTAATTTCATGTATACAGGGTAGCTCAAAAATAATTTACGACCATCAACTTCATTATTTTAAATGAAAACATATATTTTTTATTTCATTTTTGAATTTTGCATTGAATTCTAAGCATGTTTCATGTACCATGTCCTATACATAAACTCAACAGTTATTGAAAAAATTAGGATTGAACATATCATTTAGGGAATCCAACGATCTATCAAATCTTCTGGCAATATGGCATTTTGGGCTCCATAATAAGTAAGAGTGTACTGTCTCACTGTCACCGTTTATTTCCATAGAAACTGTATGACAATTTTATTTCAAATACCTAAGTATAATTATTGTCAAGCGTAGTTTCAAAGTTGCGGTTTTCACAATAATGGTGAAGTTAACGGAACGGGAAAAAATTGAAATTCTATGCATGGTTGGGTTTGGTGATAAAACACGTACTCAAATAGAAACAGCCCGATTATTTAATGAAATCCATCCTGATCGTCCTCCCATATGTCAAAAGATGGTGAGTAGAATAGAGGCTAAGTTTAGAGAATTCGGTCATGTTAGAGATTTGCCTAAATCTGGTCGTCCTACTCGAGATGAAAATGAACAACTTGACGTTTTGCTTTCCTTGGAAGAAAATCCATGTACTCCCCTGTCTCACATTGGGGCCGATTTACACATGCCGAAATCTGTTGTTCACCGAGTAGTTCAAAAGCACAAATATCACCCATACAAAGTTATTCCAGTGCATGAGTTAATTGAAGATGATTTCGATAGGCGAAGTGAGTTTTGCGGACGCATGTAAAATATGTGCAATCTAGATAATAATTTAGTAAAAAATATTATTTTTTCGGATGAAGCTACGTTCTATTTGAATGGAAATGTGAACAGACAAAATTGTCGATATTGGGCAACAGAAAATCCGCATTGGATGATAAGGTTCACAGCCAGTATCCGAAGAAAATAAATGTTTGGTGTGGAATCGTACGCGAAAGAGTAATTGGTCCATTTTTCTTTGAACAGTCTTTAACTGGACAAGTATATCTCGAATTTCTCAAACTAGAATTAATTCCAGCATTAGTGGCTTTATTTCCGAATCCATTGGATCCAGACTCCCCTGACGAAAAACTTATATTCCAACAAGATGGTGATCCTCCGCACTATGCGGCCACTGAGCGCACATTTTTGGATGAAACCTTTCCCAATCGGTGGATTGGAAGGAGAACCTATCGAATGGCCTGCTAGGTCGCCAGACCTAACTCCGCTGGACTTTTTTTTGTGGGGTTACCTCAAATCAAAAGTATTTGTTAACAGGCCAAACAATATGCAGGAGTTGAAAGGAAGGATCCGAAGAGAAGTGCGTGTCATAACTCCGGAAATGGTTGGAAACGTGCAAAGAGAGTTTATTGATCGTCTTGGATATTGTCAAGCCGTAAATGGCGCACATTTTCAACATTTAATTTGATTTTGTTGTGTTTTTTTTTTAATAAACAGGTCTTACTTATAGATATGTTCAATCCTAATTTTTTCAATAACTGTTGAGTTTATGTATAGGACATGGTACATGAAACATGCTTAGAATTCAATGTAAAATTCAAAAATGAAATAAAAAATATATGTCTTCATTTGAAAAAATGAAGTTGATGGTCGTAACTTATTTTTGAGCTACCCTGTATACATGAAATTACCACAAAAAAAAAATTAAAAAATCAAAATCGACGGGTACGAGCGTTTTTTGAAAAAACTTACCGCTGAATTTTAAATGAATTTAGACATTTCTTCTGGGACTCACTGTATATGGTGTTTACGTATTTAATGCAAAAGATAATTTATTCCCTACTTAACATAGAGGCGTCCTTAATGTGTTTTTATTAATTGTTATGCAATCCGGCATAACTCGGATTGATACGTTTAGTTTAAAACTTAATACTTAATACGTAAACACGTGCTAATAGTTCGTAAATTTACTTTTTCGAAAATACCACAAGTGAAGCGCAGTGGGGATGGAGAACCTGCATTTAGTAGGTTAAATAGATTATTTTTTTACTGGTAACCTTTCATAATAAATTTATGAAGATTTTAATACGTCCCACGCATATAACTTTTACACGTACAGGTACATACTTATAAAAGAAGAGTCCGTGAGAAATCTTCCGCAACCTTGACATCTGATTTTGAAATAATGTTTAAATGTCAGCACTGGACTAATTTGTTGCCAAGCTAACAAAGTTTAGGGATATAATCATACGGATGTTCATGGGTTGTTTACGTGTGTGTTTTATGTGACAGGCGACGTTTAATAGAAATTCTGATTTTTAATCCAAACCGATCATTAGTAGTATTACTTAACATTGATTGTTTCTAATAGCCGTAGAAAGAAATATGGATAGTCAATTCATTAAATATTTTACATAATGAGTATAAGAAAAAATACTCCTTGGACTAAATGAATGCAGAAAATAAGAATTTTTAACGAGTTAAAAGTGCTAAAAATAGTTCAGTAACGTGTCATTTTTTACTTCTCTCTGAATACCAGCCCCAGCCCGGTGAGACTGCTTATGGCGGGGATCGAAGCATATAAGTAGGCCGTGCAAGTGACGTCACAGCCAGGCAGGTTACTCCATACGTTTATCCTTTTGTATCGATCGTTCTGTGTCAATATCAGACTTTGGGTTTGTTCGATTTAACCTAGGCCATATTTGTCTCCCTTTATTGAATCGGAGAAGGTTTATGCAGACAGAGACAGACATAGAATGCGAGCAGCACACGTTCTTAAATTATTTCACAACCGAACATCCTTCGTCTGGAAGGGGATAAAATCAAGTAACATATGATTTATAATCTGATTGAAAATGGAGGAGGAAGCGTCATTAAATTCTAAAATAATTTTTAATTTTCTATTCTTTTCACGAAAACGGACCTTCTCGTTTTGTTGCAGGTAAGTAATTTATGATTGAAATATTTTTTTACTAATTTTTATTCGTTATTGTTATTTTACATTATAAAATTGTCCCATTATGTCCCAAACTTGTCACGCAAACTAGCAACAAACACATTTATAAAGAATTTTACTTAAATTTTACAATCCAGAAGTCAAAAGCTACAACATAATAATTACAGCTTAGTTATATTAACCCGTAGCCAGAATTTTGATAAGTCCGGTAATATATTATTATAATAATTCTTTCTTTTCATAGTTTAATTGAGAATCCCATAATAACTGAACATTAATTAGGACTTCGATCACTAATGTTGCCAGGAGTATGCTACGAAACAAACAAATTGGAAGCCCATAATCATAATGATGGTGCATATATTTACTTGGTTAGTAGCTGTACATATAGTATTGTATTTACCTTGATTTGTTTGAAGTTGAAGATGGCAAAATATTATATGTAAATTATGAATTATTTCCTATTTTTTAATAAAACTAATTACAACCTTCAATCTCTGAATGCTTTATTTCTAGTTTCGTTACTAGTTCAATAATAATATAAAAGTATGTAAGGACAATTTTAAAGCAATATTTACAGCTGAAAACCTAAACAAAATCCTAATATTTAATTTTCTCTACTTAGTAAACCAAATAAAAGGGTTTTGATGTTTTCTTTGCTTGAATGTCACTTTAAAATATTGACAGTAATAAAAATTTGGACAAAAGTGACATTTGAAAAGCATGTGCGCGCCAGGCATAATGGATGTCGCCGTATCATGCCTGCTTCGATTATTTAACACGGCAATTTGTCTTCTTCCTGGTTATAAGTATTCGTTGACCAGCCCGGTGAGACTACTTATGGGGGGGGGGGGGGGGGATCGAAACACGTAAGAAGGCCTTGGAAGTGATGCTAAGCCTACTCTGCTCCATACGCTCACAAGTAACCTACTTTTATCTATCTGTTTCACTCTATCATTTAAGCGTCAATATCAGACTTACGTAGAGTTAATATGAAATGGCATAAAGTGATTGTTTTTGCAGGCGACTTGATCCTGGTCATATTTGTCTCACTTTACTGAATTAGGGAAGGTTGCTGCAGACAGAGACAGGAATAGAATGCGAACAGCACGAATTGTCAAAAAAGCTAACTTCCTTCGTCTGGCGGGAATGAAAATCAAGCACATGATTTAAAATGGTGAAGAAGACACAGCATCTTTAAATTTTAAAATAATTTTTAATTTTCTAATCTTTTCACGAAAAACGTCGTTTCCTTTTTGGTGCATGTGAGTAATTTGTTATTGAAATATTAATTTAGTCATCTTTACTGAGAGCAAGCATCAATAATAACTTCTTTTCCTAAACCATATGGGGCCCAAAAATATGCTTGGACTTGAAGCTTGAAATATTTGCTAGGACCTAGAGCCCACTTGAAGATGGTAAAATATTTTATGTAAGTTATAATTTACTTCCTATTTTTTAATAAAACTACTTATAAGCTTATTTCTTAAGTTCAATTTTTCATTTGTAGTTACGTTACTAGTTCAAAAAATGATATAAGAGTGTGTAAGGGTTATTTTAAAGTGATATTTATAGCTTAAAACATGTCAGAATCCTAATATTGTTTTCCACCACTTAGTAAATCAAATAAAAGGGGTTTGAATGTTTTTTTGTTGGTTAAATGTCACTTTAAAATATTGACAGTAATAAAAATTTGTACAAAAGTGATATTTGAAATGTACGTACGTTTGACAGCTGATGCCGGGTTTGTTCGTTTGTTCATACTTGCTTCGATTTGTTAACACGGCAGTTTGTCTTCTTCCTGATTATAAGTATTCGTTGCTGAATACTTTAATGTAAACGACTAAGCAAAATAATATCGCGTTGCCATGAGAACAACATCCGCGTCTTTCGATGCCTAGGCGCCGCATTGTTACCGTAAATGTCATATTAAATATTTGAGAACATCAAAAATGGAACTCCTTCCGATTGCGAAGAAGAAAGCTCATTTCGATACACTGCAGACGAAATACTTAATAAGTACCTACTACCAGTTATAAACAACATAAAATTTATTGCCTGAAAAATCTACAGAAGCTTACAGAAAATAACTTCCTATTTATGCAAGATTTCTAAGAGAAATTAGGAAAATTATAATTTAGTTTCATTCGTCATTGTTTAAAATATTATTAATATTATGTTATACCTAACTATTAAGTAAAGAAGAATACTAATAAACATTATCAGAAAAAGCACTAAAATTTAACAATAGTTTAAAGATAAAAAAATTTCCCGTTGATGATAAAAGTAATACTTTATGCATTGCCACAAAAATAACTATTTTGACGCAGAGAAAAAAAAAATTATGAAGTTTTGTATTTTATGGCATCGTTGAAGTACGGGGCTCAAACCTAATAAAATTGCTGAAATGTTTCCAATACCCTCAATCTACCCTCCTCGGGACTTTGGAGCTTGAAAAATAATAATTTCTGCCATTCGATAGGCTACAGTCGCCTTTACGACACAAATTGAAAAAATGTTGCTTTATCATTTTTATATATTTAATTTTTCTTTTATTTAATAATGATAACGCCCTTTAACTGTGAACTCTATAAAATCAGTTTGACAGGTTTAGCAACTAAACCGGATGTTCATAGTTTCAAATGGAAATGAAAAACTATAAATGCATTGAACCGACCATTTTTTCCAAGTTGTACAGTAGATCTAGCTTTACCCTGTCATAATGAATAATAAAATAATATTAATAATCGAGAAGACACGTCAACTTGATTGTGAACGGGAACGCTTTTAAAGAATTTGGCCTTCGTGGCTTAACTCCTTAGGAGGGGTAGAAGTTACCCTTAAATTCACAAAATGAGAAAGGGCGCATCATTTTAAAGGTCATATCTTCCCAATAATATTATAATTATTATTTTTTGAGTAGTACGGGTGTCCCATTTTCGAAACTTCTATAGGGCATCTCCGTAATTGTTAGTGCTATCAAAAAAGTAATGTAGGTATCATATGAAAATTTTCGCTCGCTTAAGAGATACGAGGGAAAATCAAAAAATTGACAATTTCTAAAAAATACCCTATATAAGAGATACAGAAAAATGTTTTATACAGACGTTTATTTATAATGATTGTTGAATAACCTGCCATTTTCAGAATAAGCATACGGGGTCAGGTAAAAAAGTTATCGGATCTAACCTAATTTTTTTTAAAATGGGACACCCTATATATTTTAATCTAAAAAGATAGCACATTAAATTATCTTTTCAAATACATAACACACCATGGATGATATTGGTTTCCTAGGAGATTTATTTAAACTTTATTACTTTGAAACGAAATAAAATATTCAAATTAAGGTAAAAAGTAACGGGAATCATTGCAAATGTTCGGGATATGTCCTTAAATGGTTGCCGTCTTTCCGGATAGCGAAGGAAATATAAATTTTGCGCTATTTCTTCGTTTTTCCACTTTCAATATAACCTGATATCATATTAAATTTTTCAAAATGTTGATAAGTCATTTTCACAAATGAATATATTAAAATGAAATTGACGTTAAATGTTAATAACAACTAGAACAAACCCGAACCTAGTTGTCTCTATGATATTAGCTTTTGTTTCATGGATTCGGATTATTCAACAATCATTATAAAGAAACTTCTGTATAAAACATTTTTCTGTATCTCTTTTAACTAAGAAAATATAGGGTAATTTTGATATTGTCTATTTTTCGATTTTCCCCCGTATCTCTTAAGCAAGCGAAAATTTTCAAATTTTGATTTCGCCATTTTTAGTTTGACCCCAAAAGAGCACATGACGCCTGCATTACTTTTTTTGATAGTAATAACAATTACGGAGATACCATATGAAAGTATCGAAAATGGAGAACCCTGTACTTTCCAAGAAATTATGTTCCATGGAAGTAATTAGAATTTGCTAAAAATACATTATTGTGTGGACTACTCTTTTAGTAGAATGATTAGGGGTCCGTGGGTTGTTACTCCAGATGACACCTTTTCCAACTACTATTTACCAGAATCAAAGACACCGCCTAAATATTTACACGAATTAGTGTATTTTTGACACGCGATTTCTTAAACACTTCTACTCAAAAAATTATAAAATATTGGATTATTGGATAGAGGTTTAAACGACTTTACACCGATACAAGGAGGTGGGGGGGGGGGGGCTGGGGGGGGTGGGGGGCTAGGGTTAGAAATTATGATGGATCAAGCCGTGAAGTTGTTTTTAAAAAACTTTTTTATTTGTCAATTTTCTTAAAAAGTAACCAGACCACTTTTACATTCTTGTACTCTTTGAGAACCCTGTATTGAGTATAATATATTAGTGGGCCGCTCCTTTTTGTTAGGATGTAGCCAATTCGAATGAAATAAAGGAAATGAAATTTAAAATGCATCTGATGTCTTCACGCATATTACGCCGTCAATAAATAAAACCTCAAAGACAATGCAGACAATAAAGTAAATGACCTAACACAATAAACAATTTTTCTTCATTTCATTTTTAATAGGTGTCGATGATTACAGTACTTTCACTTATTAAATAAGCAAGAAATCACACTTTAATAGAAACAATTATCGCACATATACTTGCGGTAGCCGGTACCCACGGCCTCGCCTGCGGTCACAAAGTATATGATATCGAATTATTATTAAAATTACGTGCGCAATTTTATTTTAATTTAAAATTCCAATGAACTATGTGATTAAAAGTGTTTATTTTTATGTTCATTATTTACCCGAAGCCTAATGAAATATTCGACAATTTGTACGGAACAAAATTTATGATTTTCCATATTAATAATAATGACTTTAATTTTGAAATTTATTGTTTTAACAACAACCCGTGTGACTATTGTTTTAAAAAAATATCGATTTAAGAAAATTGTAGGTATCCTGTAGCAAAAAATTTAAGCCGTAGCCAACATACAGGGTGTTCCTGGATGGGGTAACCTTTACCAAAGTTCGCAACAAAAAGTCATAAGACGTTTTAAAAAATTTAGCGTGTAAAAAAATTAAGATTTGTAATTAAAAAAAATGTGTTATTGTATACAGGATGTTCCTGTATGACGTGGCAATATTTCAGGGTGTGATTCCTTAGGTCATTTTATAAAGAAAAGTTCAGATGAACATATGTCCGCAATAGCTTAAATTTTTTGCTACAGAGTGTTGAATTTTTATTTTTTAAATGGTTATTTTTCAATATCTCCCAAAGTACTTCATATATGATTTTCAATTTTGGTATGTGATAATAGGATATAGAACCACAAATTTTAGTTATAAAAGTTATTCAATTGATCCAGCAGTGGCGTCCCTGCAAACACGTCTTCTGATATTTTTTACAGAAAGGATGGTACGCCACTGACATTTTTTCATGTGGATATACTTTTTGATTAGCCCGGGCAATTATACATGAAAATTGTCTCTCGAGTTTTTCTCGTTAGACCCACCGTTCTTGATTAAAGCACTAAATTCATATTGAAACTCATTATTATTAACATTGATAAAATAATTAATGATAAATTTTGTTTCATAAAAATTGTTGGAAATGGCCACCTTCACTTAAAAGGCATGCTTCCGCCCGTCTTCGCATTGAATTGCTCACTTTAACAATTTTTATGAAACAAAAATTTATCATTAATTATTTTATCAATGTTAATAATATTGAGTTTCAATATGAATTTAGTGGTTTTAATCAAGAAAAACTCTAGAGACCGTTTTCATGTAGAATTGACCAGGCTAATCAGAAAATATATCCACATGGAAAAATGTCAGTGGCGTACCACTTTCTTGTAAAAAATATCAGAAGACACATTTGCAGGGACGCCACTAGTGAAACAATTGAATAACTTCTATAACTAAAATATGTGGTTCTATATCCTATTAATACGTTCCAAAATTGAAAATAATATCTGAATTGCTTTCGGAGATATTAAAAAATAACCAATAAAAAATAAAAATTCAACACCCTGTAGTAAAAAATTTAAGCCGTTGCGGACATATGTGCATATGAACTTTTCTTTATCAAATGACGTAAGGAATCGCACCCTGAAATATTAGCACGTCATTAAGAAACACCCTGTACAGGGAGGTCAAAATTTTAAAAAATATTGATTTTCACCTAAAAGTAATCTAAACCTTAATTTTCTTTTTTTAAATGCCATTAGGAAATATTCGTTAGAACTGCTTTTTCGTCATAATTCAAGAATAATTAACGAAAATTTAGTGTAAGGTACTTTTAATGTTCAAACTTTAAAAAAAATGGATCTCAAAATGAATAAATTGACGATTCTTCAAAATATTATTATATATATGTTTCCACAGCCTTCTTATGTTTTACAATATAAGTAATATGTAATTACTGGAATGATTAATTATTAGTAGTAATTATGTAAATCTATTTTGTATTGATATCTCCGATTAGAAAAAATATAGGAGGTTGCAATCTTCACAGGTTGCTTTGGCTTTTCCTCCCCCTTGTACCAATCTAATAACATCTTAACCATGGTATTTATATTTCCCGAGAAAAAAACAAAAAAATGTTAAATCTGGGAAAGCGCCATCTAGCGACTACAGCAAAAATGATATTGATATCGCTTATTTGAAAAAAAAATTCTTTCCAACGACCCTATTGCAATGTTTACGTTACACCACCAATTCATCTGCAGGGTTAGAGAAAAAAGTGAATAAGCAAAGTTTGTTTTTATGATCAAATACAAGCACTATAGGAAAAATCCTTTAGGGCACTCTGAAAGTGGTGCGTATGCGCAAAAAGCGATTCACGTTGGTTTTGAATCATTGGAGGTTATATTCGTTGGAAAAAACGACCTCCCTCGCTCTAGGGCATGGTCAGCCGAGCACTTTCCATGAAAATATCTGTAAAAGAGAGTCAAATCCCCCAACCTGTCTTCGATGTTCTAGGCTGTCGACGTTCTTCGTCAGCTAGTGGTCTTTAATCAGACGAATGGCCCTCCTTTAGATGGAATCCAGTAGCCGAAGAGTATGTTTGGGTTCAGAGCTCCAGACATGAGAGCAGTACTCTAGTGATGGTCGAATCTGTGCTTTGTACAGTGTCAAAAGTTGTTGAGGTGTGTACAACTATCTGGTTCGGAAGAGTACACCAAGTTTCTGAGAAGCTATCTTGGCGATTGCCACAACGTGGTTATGCCAAGAGAATAGATGAAGCTAGTGGGATTGCGTGTCCGCGAGAAAACTGCTGCCTGGGTTTTTAGCGTTAAATGTGACTTGGTTACTGTCACCCCAAGCCAAAATTTCTTCCAGGTTTTTGTTGAGGCGTGATGTTCGTGCATTCAAAGAGAAAGATGAGATAAGTGTGCGTCATCAAAACTAAATATCGAATTTTTCGTTTTAACTAGAAGGTCGTTAATGTAGAGTAAGAAGAGAGTGGGAGACAATATGGACCCTTGAGGAACACCGGCATTGATGGTGAAGGTGTGTGAGAGAAATTCGTCAATCGCCACTTACAGAGAGCGGTCCTTAAGAAAGCTAGACAACCATGCACATTACACATGTTCATGATAAATATGCTCCTTGCGGTCATCCTAGAAGCTTGCAAATAACTATTTTTTTCCGAAAGCTGTTCGATGACCGGTTTCCGAGATACACCCGCATACCTCGCTTATTTGGCCACCCTGTACACTTTACATACAATTTAATATACGTATACTGTCATATACGCATGATAGAACAATTCTAGAGTATTTCCCTATCAAGAAGTGAATAAATAATAGTTCATGAAGTCGAAGTGAAATTGACTTGTCGAAATTGGCGTGTGAGTTCCCACCTTGAAAAATGACAAACGGTAATGCTTTTTTACTTCTACACACGCAATCGCCCACCCACCAATTGTTTTACCAGACGTATATACTATTACGTACCGGCGATTTAATAACTCTCGGCGTCTAAAATTTGCAAAAACTCCAATTTCTCTTCATAAAAGGATTAAACAAAAAAAAAACTAAAATTGTATGCGGATCTTCTTCACGACTTTTGTTATTTGCATAAGGAATTATCCTGCGGCTAGAATTAATTATAGTCTTTTTTTTTCTTCTTAAATTCTGGTGGGTTTATTATTGTTATTTCCGGAGATGATTACAAATCTTTAAATTTAAAACATCCGTCTGTATTACTGATCAGACAAAAATGTCATAAAAATTAAGCAACCT
This sequence comes from Barypeithes pellucidus, assembly GCA_963991005.1. Taxonomy (NCBI): domain Eukaryota; kingdom Metazoa; phylum Arthropoda; class Insecta; order Coleoptera; family Curculionidae; genus Barypeithes; species Barypeithes pellucidus. The sequence goes on along the minus strand of OZ022563.1, from coordinate 37,729,992 downwards.
TTCATGCTACGTAACACCAGCGAATAATAATTTTAGCTTTAACATTATTATTTTTTCACCTTCTGGATAATCCTTTTTTATTAGTTACACAATCGAATTACAAGCGCCGCTGTCAAAAGTGGGCATGTTTACTAACCATATTAGATCTAGTTAGAATTACTTTACGTTAACCATAATAGTACATCAGCCCGTTACCAGGATTTCAGACTGATCACGACCAAAAGTTTTTTGAGTTTTTTGGTGATTTAATAAGGACTTGAGAAGGAAATTAACAAGAACGGACATTGCTAACATTGCGAAATCATCGAGAATCATCTTTACATATGTAATAAAAAGTGGTCGTAATAGTTATCGCGCCTCGTCCGTTATATTTATTTTTTGACTCAGAGTGATGTTTATGAGGAGATGAAAATAGTAACTGACGTTTTCCGTGCGGTGAATAGTTTTGGTTTGAGAAAAATCGAAATTTGTTTACAGCGGAGAATTGAACTTATCACGCCTCGTCCGTTTTACTTGTCGGGGGTTAATTTTCGTTATTCGTGACCGGAAATAATTAGAACGGTCATCGACGCGCAACCGTAGTGTTGGATCTTAGGTATGTCATTTTTTTTAACGCTGTTCGAGTTATCGCGCCTCGTCCGTTTTCAACCAGAAATCGTGTATTATCGGTCGGAAAATGGGGGGGAAATATGAACTGACATTTTTACACACGCATTTTTTAGCAAACCCGTTTTCAGTCAACACAGACAAACAAGCCACACAGCAAGCCGTCCCATGCACGCGCCGTGTACCGCGATCATGAATGATACAGATACGAGATCCGACTCCGCTGCCCACCCTGCAGCTGCGCAACGCCTGCTCGATTTACTATTTTTTGGAGTGTTATCAACAATTTTGAAAAAAATTGACCCGGGCACTGTAACTTTTTTATATCCCTTTTCTCTACATCTTTTAATTAAACTATGGAATTTTTGCCATACTAATAACGTCCGTTGTCGATGAATTCACGTTTTTTTTATATTTTTAATATGATTTCATCAAGAACGGACAAGGTGTAGTAACAAAAAGACGATCTGCTTTCTTACGGACTGAAATCACTCTGATAGGTAAGCACAGCGTTGCCGAACTTTTTCGCTCGAGTAAAACTTTCTTATTTTTTATTAATCTAGCGTCATCGAGTCATTGACTAGATGAAGGCGTGATAACAGGACATTTTGGTAATGGGCTGCCCTACTATTATGTTAGACGTTCCTGGAAAAAGGCTTATACGTCTGTTTCGAGAAATTGGTTTCCCCTATAACCGACAATGGTCTACCGTTTTAAAATATTTCCAGCATTGAGGCGTTATCGCTTCTATATAAAATCGGTAGAAACATCGTTATTTTAAATGGAACTCCATATATATTTACAAACTTTCAGATTCTACATCTAATCCTGGGCAACTTTTCAAAATGCTACCATATACCTATCAGTTGCCGTTTTTTGTTATTATTTAATTTATATTTTTTTTTAATGAAATATGATTTTCTCCCAACCCTAAAACATTCCTAAGCTGAAATGCTGCGTGCCGTTTAAAAATGTCTTTAGGTATTTGATTTTTTAGTCATAACAAGCCTAGAGAGTGGTCCAAATATAATTGTTTGTGGGCTACTTGAAAAATATCAGCAAATTGTTTTTTTAATAGGACACCGTGTATATCAATACTAATTTAGAAAGTGAATAAAAGTAGCTTTTGAACATTGTATACTTGTTTAATTTAGCTCTTCACGTTTCTGATTTATAATCATTTATTTACAAAATTTGGTAAAGCATGACAATTTCAACGACTTTAGTATTAAGAGGTCATGAAAACAATTATTAGGCTCAATGGAAGTTATTTGTTTAACAAAATAGGCATTCCTTCGTTTGTTATTTTATGTTGGCGGTACAATGGACGCTCATAATAGCTACTCAAATGCAATTATAATAAATTAATTTATTCTACATGGATTGTATTATTATAAGATTATAGGCAGAACGTGTAGAAAATTTAATGAAATATATCTACATTTATCAAAAAGGAATATCAAGAAAGTTAATCGAATCGAGAACTAATTCAGTGATTTCGATGTCAGTCGAAACAAAATCTTTTATATGACCATGATCGGTAATTTGGAAAACCAAATTTTCAAAACAAACGTATCACCCGTTTGTCCAAAACATTCCATCCATCGTGAATCACCCTGTATAAGAGGGTTAAAAAATAATTTACTCGAGGGTAAAGTACCCATATTTCCACAAATTCAATACAACTTTTATGAAGAAAAGTTGTTTAAAATTAAAAGATCACAAAATCTCCTATTCTTCTAGTGAAAACGAAAAATCCGATATTTAGTTTTGCTGACGATAGCATACTTATCTGATATGTCTCTTTGAATAGATAGATAGATAGATAAATAGATAGAATTTATTCATAAAATTACACATAATGTGTTTTTACAAGTCATATGTAAAGAAGAGATACTGAACAATATAAAAGTCTACATAAATAAACATTCATTTACAATAACACTACACCGAGGCAACATTACTCGTTAAAAATATGTAAATACGTTAAAAGCTGTAAAAACACACAATAAAAACCTAGAATAGTATACAAACAATGAATGCACAAACACCGGCTGCCGACGCATATCTTCGCAGGCAGCATGAAGTATCACGCCTCAACAAAGACCTGGAAGAAATTTTGGCTTGTTGTAAGACAAATTTAACGTTAAAAAACCCAGGCAGCAGTTTTCTCTAAAATGGTTAACATTACAAAACCGGATATAGTCATGGACGAACACGTAATCCCACTGGCTTCATCTATTAATTTGCTGGGCGTCAATCTTGGAGGAAATATGTCTTGGCATAACCACGTTGTGGCAATCGCCAAGATAGCCTCTCAGGAACTTGGTGTACTCTTCCGAACCAGAAAGTTGTACACACCTCAATAACTTTTGATACTATGCAAAGCCGAGATTCGACAATCATAGAGTACTGCTCTCTGTCTGGAGCTCTGCACCCAAACATACTCTGCGGCTACTGGATTCCATCGAACGGAGGGCCATTCGTCTGATTGGAGACCACGAGCTGACGAAGAACCTCGACAGCCTAGAACATCGAAGACAGGTTGGGGATTTGACTCTCTTTTACAGATATTTTCATGGAAAGTGCTCGGCTGACCTTGCCCTCTTAATTCCGCCCAGAGCGGCGAATAGCAGAAATACACGACGAACCACTCCGCCCATCCATATGTGGTTAAGCTTAGTACTCCTCGAACTTCATTATTTAAGAATTCTTTTATCTGGAGGACTTCATCCTTATGGGACGACCTTCCCGAGGTCGTTTTTCCCAACGAATATAACCTCCAATGATTAAAAACTAACGTGAATCGCTTTTTGCGCACACGTACCACTCCCAGAGTGCCATAAAGAATTTTTCCTATAGTACTTGTGTTTGATCAAAAAAAAAATAATTAAAAAAAAAAATGAAATTTGGAAATTTACCTTCCTAATAGTTTAAAAAAATTACTTTGGGAACTGATGAACAATTTTATTGTACTTAATAGTAAAATTTAAATTTAATCCTAATTAACCAACCGAGATAAATAATTAGCCAACAGTTAAAAACGAAGGTGTTAGATCCACAAAAATGGTAAATTGCTTAATAAAAGGAATTTCACATCTCATTGTGTTGTGGCATAAATATTCGAAACTTAGATTGTTAATTACCTCCTTCTTTAATTACGCCAAAAATTACTGTTGGATTAGATTAACATGCCAGCCAGTGTCGTGCATTATGCAGTGACAGTGATAGAAAGTAGTAAGTATCATAGGAAACACTCCATTCTTCGTTAATTGACAATTTAGAAAATTATTATTTTTATTCAATTAATTTTCATATCATGATTTCCGAATATATATACAGCGTTCGATTTAAAAAAAAAGTATGTAGACTTCCTTTAGATTACCGAATGAGTCGCGTATTTAAATATAATAAGTCAGTTCAATATCAGCCTGTATGCGATGATTTTTTTATTTTTTTTTTAAATTCGTATATTTTTTTATAGTAGTTATTAATTATAAATTAAGATGAAAAAACTAACCGTCCAAATATACTATACATTTGATAATACAGGGTGCCCGGCAAGGATAAGGCGTCAGTGTACAGGTAAAGTTAAAATAATACTCTAACCCTAATATGTTTCTCCTAATAAAGATATCGGGAAATTATAACTTTGAAGCAACCTTGTATATTTTAATGAAATTTTGTGACTTTGTACTGAATATGGTCTAAGAATTTACTAGAATCATTCTTGTATATAGCCAGGAAATCCAGGAATCGACTTGGCTCTGCACTTTATTTATAAAAAGATACTCTAATATTAAATTTACAACCATTCCATAAAAAATAAGTATTGTGATCGCTCAAGAGAAAAAATGCTCTAGTACTCGATTATTGAAACAACCGATATCGTTCGAGTTATAAATCCAAGCGAAAAATCGAAAATCGTTGCCTTTCACGTGATACTCGACCTTCGCTCGACGTCGCGCGCCACCCGAAATGTGCCATTCGAGTTTGAGGCTCAGAAGGCTGACACGACATACATCTTTGTTAAAGGTACATAAACAAGAAGGCGCATACAAAAAAGTATGAAGGTCTGTCTAAACCACAAATATAGAATTTTTTCTCCTTTTGTCAAACCTAAGACGCGTTTCGCCTTATCACGGCTCGTCAGTGGTTCAGACAGATCTTTATTTCTTTTATTTTTATGTTGACCACAGTGACATGGACCACGTCTTGAACATCTAAATCGATAGTCTGGCATATTTGGTCCGCCAGTTAGTAACAATCACCCACTGCATCTGATCTTTTCTAAGGTTAGGTTGATAAGTACACCACGAGATGTGCCGACGAGTATTATACTGCCTTCTGCATTTGTCCGACTCTAACCTTACACACGAGCCGTGATACGGCGAAAGGCGTCGAAGGATTAGTTTTACAAAAGGAGAATGGCAAAAATGCTATATTTGTGGTTTAGACAATATCTTTATTTGTTTTATTTTTGCCTTAATCAGTGTGAAATTAATCACTTCTTGAACCATTCCATAAAATTTAAATGTCAAACAAAAATATAATATCGAATCTTATTGGTACACATATTAACACGAATGATAGACCTACTTTTCCTCTCCGCTTCACTGGAATTTACCAAATTCTATTGCAATAGCAAAATTTACAAAAACATTTGATATTTCCATGATATATTATTTAATAATTTAAATCTCTAACAAGCTTGAGAAAAAAATTTGAACGCATTATGAAATATTTGGATAATTCTTAAAAGGAGCCGCCAGCAGTATTTGTTCTCTTCTTATTAGGTTTGTTCGTTAATATTTGTGTAAAATATCTTAAATTGCAATATCTATTTGAAATAATTTACATTTTATAATTAAATAGTCATATTTATCTTATCCCTGTAAAAGGTTAGTTATATCAAATATTGCAAATAAACATATTTTGTACAAATATTAGAAGAATGACTTATGACAAAATCACAAAACACATTCCAATATCTGCATCTTATCATAAAATAACTAAATGTGATCCAACAAAAATCTTTTAAATTGAGATTTTGTCAATTAATTAGTTTTAATTCGTTTTTTGGATGCGAAAATAGTTTAAGGCCCGGGGTTATCTAACTTCTTAATCTCTAATCGCTAATTCTTCTTCCTTAGTAAAGATTGTTTCACGAAAAATGGATATAACTTAATGACTGCAGTAAAAGTACCTGTGGCCATCCCATTATTTATGACCGTTTGTTATTATTATGTGGAAAGGACCGGATTGTAATAATTATAATTAAATATAGGCACATCAGGTAGGTTAGGTTGCTTAATTTATATTTAAATATCTTTTTGTGGTCAAATTTGTTAGTTTTTTAGGAATTGTTCAAGAATTGTCTTTTACCAAACATTCCTCAGAATAGCGTGATAGTAATGGACAATGCGAGCTATCACAGTCGCCAATTACATAAAGCTCCAAGCTCAAATAATACAAAATTGGAGATTCAGAACTACATGGCGGCGAATTATATATATTTTGAAGAAACTTATAAAAAAAGTGATCTTTTAGAAGTTTTAAAGACATTTTGCATAAAAAAAGTATATGTTTGTGACACATTGACAGAAGAAATTGGACATACAGTGCTACGGCACCCACCCTATTATTGCATTTTTAACCCCATAGAGCATATGTGCAGTTAAAATCACTGGTTAGGTCTGAAAATATTTCTTCGACTTTAAGTTCTAGTGTTGTAGAATTAATACAAAAATGCTTTAATGATATTCCCCCAGGTAGTTGGAAAAATTCAGTCCGTCACGTAATAACTGTAGAAAATTCGGATATTAGTCTGGATCGTATAATTAATCAAATTATAATTAATTTTGATGAGGATAGCGATAGCGAAACAGAACTATCTATAGAATGACATTATAAATGTAAATAAATATGAGTAGTAATATTTTTAAAAAATGTTATTTCATTTGATTACATTAATATAATCATATCATTACTTGTTTTCCTTAGTCCGTCCCTTCATACTTCACTTGTTTATTGCCAAGCTCTTGTCGTCACAATGGGGCCGACTCAGGAAATCATTAAGTCGTATCCATTTTTCGTGAAACAATCTTTACTCATTTTTTAATTCGTAACTATTTTCTTAATCGGAAAGTAGTGTTTATATAAATCGTTAATTCTTATTCCTTAATTTATTTCTGACATTAATGTCAGCTAAACGTCATCCGTTTTTTTTTTAGTGTTGTCGCGTTTATTTTTATATCTTTTAATATATTATTTGAAAATAAACCTTAATAAAACTAAATTTGCTTCACTTAGGTACATTATTTGTTTAAAAAAATGGCCACCAAGTTAAGCGATGCGATGTACACCCAATGAATAGGAAAAGAGATTTCGATGGTAATTACACTATCCTAGTCAGAGATATATCAACATTAGAATGGGATAGAAAACAATTTTATAAATATACCAGAATGACCAAAGAGCAGTTCATATGACTCTACAAATTAATTAGTCACTAAAAGCATACTTATCTCAATCATTGTTTATAGAAAATTAAATTGAAAAACGTATCGTTATAGCAATAAATGTTGCTGTTCTATAGGCAATTAGCACTAGTAATTTATAATATTAATGAAAAAAGCAATCAAATATCGCAAATCGTGCAATCAGGCACCATGCGACGAGCTAGTTATAATTAATATAAAACTAGTTGACTTGTATTGTAACAGTGTTGTCCAACGAATAAGAAATAACGGCTGGAACTAGTATTTTAGACTAAGGCCAACTTTTGAATGTTACCTTCAGTTAGACCTTATTTAAGGTAGCTTTAATGTTATGTTAAACTATGTTTTAAATTAATTTGAGGGTAAATTGATTAGTTAAGTGGAAAATTACCACATCCTTAAATACAGGATGTTATGGAAATGACGTATTATATTTAAATGGGTAATTCCTTTCCCTTCTATTTTTTTTTTTCAAATCGACCGTTTTAAAAGTGGTGTAACAAACCCTCTCACTTACAGGTGACTTCGCTGTAATGAATAACAGCACCCTGTGGCAGTGTATCGCAAACACCTGTTACGCGCGATTATATAATTACAGGAAAGTAATTTTACAGAAGAAAATTCCCCAATTTATGAATATAATCTTATAAAACATCGAAAGTGGCAACGCTGTATATGTCAAACAGACTCAAACGTGTCATTTACTTTCAAAATTTTTAGATGTCAAATACCAATGTATGGAAAAATTATATTATTTCCCAGACCACCCGATAAAACCTTATACAATAAGGGCGTATTTTTGTCTACGCAGTAGCACTTTAATATACTAATTTAGATTGAATGGTACTTAGATGTGTTCATGAGACGCATGCAAATCTACGCGAAAACTAATGTGAATTTATGTGGTTTTGTATTTGTGGTTTATGAGGTTATTTTCCGGGTTACCTACTTGGTTTTTTTTTATAAATTAAGTTGGTTTTAAATAAGGCCAAAAAGGTAAATAAAATTGCATTTTCTTTTTAAAGGGTAAAATGGCATTTAAGTTGTTCAGATCCGCCGGGTGTCGTTCGAATTGAACCAACGAGAACATTCCTGACCATTTATAAACTCCGTACTCAGGTCACGTACAGGGCATATTAAATTAATGCGTCTTTTTTGGATATTTTTCTTCAATTTGTTTTCATCTCAGGAATATCCGGTTTAAATATAATACGTCATTTCCGTAACACCCTGTATATATTCCTTTAAATGACCGTTAAAATAACTTTAATATACTGTCAAACTGTTATGAATGACATATCATTCTGTACCTTAAGGTGACTTTGAAATATCGGCCCTTATTTTTACACTTGTCATTTTAAGCCCACAACTGTCAAAATTCGGACGGCTTTACCTTTAAACCGGGTTACTCGTCTAGTCGAGTGTTGAAGTCTTTCAGTTATTTACGATAACTGAATATAAAGGTCAGTTTATAAATTTGACGGTCGCCGTTGCAGTCTGCCGTTTTCGTCCACCGTTCGTAGATACAAATCGACCATTTATAAACTTGACGTTGGCGACAATAACATAATCTAATTTTAGTCTTTATATTATCTGAATGATACTTATCCACAATCAACCGCATACTTAAAAAAATCGTTAATAACATGGTATAAAGTAAAATAATATTTACTAAATATCATGTGACAAGCAAACACGATTTTGATTGGCTCTGTAAACGTGCAACGAACGTTCGATGGTGACGTTATTTCCAACATTTTTGCATGACCAAAAGCCAATTTATATGCTGTGAAACTTTTTTTATATAAGCCGCTTTCTCTATATAAACAATTAATGATTCTTCCATCATGACATAAAACTATTTAGCGCTCTGATGTGAGAAGTTCAACTGATAGAGAAGTTGAAACACGCATCAACGTACCGGACCGTGCCGTACTGAGTTTGACGTAACGCACTAGGTGTGAGGTATCCCCAGTTACTAATATGTAACTTGAAATCCATGCGATGCCGTAAGTCAACGCCCGCGCCTTGCCGTGCTCGGTGAGTGAAGCCCTTAAGTTACAACAGTATATATGTCAGTTTTCGTGTTCCATTGTTTATTTTTAACCCGAACAAACCCCCCTTGGACCCGCGCTTTAACCATGCTTTTGGCATCACCGGAAGTAGTTTTCGATGTCTAATTCATCTAAACTAGACAATAGAAAGTAGTTATTAACAGACGTCAACGTCACCGACAAACGGGACGTCAAATTTAAAAATTGGTCATTATTTAACGTCTATTAAGTTTTTCGGTTTATATTATTTATAGTCTTTATACAGGGTGTTGCTTAATGATAACTACTATTTTAGTGGGTGATGAAATATTCATATAATAATATGTCCCTGATTAAGCTTATTAATATTATTATAGTTAAAATTCTTATTCTAATAAAGGTAATTTTTCTGCAATTGGTTTTATTAGATTACGAATGCATGCTTTATTTCGATATACTAGGTGTTTGTTGGGATTTCTTCAAACATTTTTACCTCAAAAAATGTTTTCTCAAGTTCAGCTACGCCTCAATACAATTTTAACCATGAAAAATATGTTACGCCACTGATATTTTAGAAATAATTACTTTATTATTAATTATCATCAATTTCTAAATAAGAAGGTAATTTTCATCTTTCTCTAAAAACTGTATAAAAACCAAAAAAAACTTTAACACCCTGCATATTGGAAAAGAGAACATTTTAAGACATACGTGAATATGAACGTTCCGATTTAAAATTGATCTAGCAATCACTCATTAAAATATGTACATAACATTAAGTAACACTCTGTATAATAGTTGAAAGGTATTATTTGTCAGTAACGCAATCCATCAAATAATTAACTGATCAATCAATAATAATTTAAGCTTCTATAAAAATTATAAATCAATAAGTAATATTTAATTTTCCATTATGTATTATACTAGGACTGGATGACCAACACTATATGCAATACCGTGTAATATTTATCGTTAATAATACAAACGGGTTCCAAAATCTAAGAAAAATATATTTTCTGTCCTCATTCACTTCTTGACACTTTAAATCAAAAAAATTAATTTTGTTATAATATTAAATAAGTAAAAGAAACATAAACTACACAGAATATCATCAAAAAAAAAACTTTGGGGTCCACATTATTATCACATATTAAATTTTAATTTAATAATCTCTTAACGAGAAAAACCTAAATTTAAATTTACTTATTTAATCTCGCAAGATACTTGCTTGGCCATCGGGCTTGTTCGGCGATATCCGATATTTGATGGGTATACCCACCCGGTTGCGTGGTGATAGGACGGTCAATAGTTATTGTATTTTGTAAATACGTGTTCATTATGTCGTGTTTTAGGATAGTATTTTATAATTTTGAACTTTGTGATAATGAATGAGTATACTCCGGGTAAAAACCTACATAGTCAGATCAGTAATTGCAAATGTTTATAGGGTAGCTGAAGAGGAATCACAAATCAATATATTTAAATTGCCATTTAACCGAAAGCTTATACGACAAAATCTTTACAAAATTTACATCTTGTGAAAAGCAATTTCTATATCTTGATAAAAATAGTTACGTACCTTCAAACATAAAATGCAATTGCTGAAAAGAATTTCCTAATTTCAATTACATTATTTAATTTAAAATAATAATAATAATAGCACGCCCATGACTAGACCATCTTCTAAACGATATTGCTTGCCCCTTACCGATACGTCGGAGACACAGACCAACTTGTTGACCTGTAGCTATATTTTTAAGCTAACCCTACAACCTTATATTACGATTTGAAGATGAAGAGGGTAAACTGGCAATTGATTTAAAGTTCAACTGATAGGCTAGGACGTGGGTCCAGGGGGGGGGGGGGGGGGGGTTGTTGGTCATGGCACCCAAAAAAACTGCGGAACATATTATATATACAGGGTGTTCCTTAATGACGTGTTAATATTTCAGGGTGTAATTCCTTCGGTCATATTATAAAGAAAAGTTCAATATGTCCGCAACGGCTTAAATTTTTTGCTACAGGGTGTTGAATTTTTATTTTTTAAATGGATATTTTTTTTAATATCTCCGAGAGTACTTTAGATATTATTTTAAATTTTGGTATTTGTTAATAGGATACAGAACCACACATTTTAGTTAGAAAGGTTATTCAATTGTTCCACCAGTGGCGTCCCTGCTGCGAATATGTCTTCTGATACTTTTTACAAAAAAGATGGTACGCCACTGAAATTTTTCCATGTGGATATTTTTTCTGATTAGCCTGGTCAATCTTACATGAAAATGTTCTCTAGAGTTTTTCTCGTCAAACGCACCGTTCTTGATTAAAACTACTAAATTTATATTGAAACTCATTATTATTAACATTGAGAAAATAATTAATGATAAATTATGTTTCATAAAAATTGTTGGAAATGGCCACCTTCACTTCAACAATTTTTATGAAACAAAATTTTTCATTAATTATTTTATCAATGTTAATAATAATGAGTTTCAATATGAATTTAGTGGTTTTAATCAAGAACGATGCGTCTGACGAGAAAAACTCAAGAGATCGTTTCAATGTAGAATTGACCAGGCTAATCAGAAAAGTCCACGTGGAAAAATGTCAGAGCCTACCACCTTTTTTGTAAAAAATGTTCGCAGGGACGCCACTGGTTGAACAATTAAATTACTTTTCTAACAAAAATTTGTGGTTCTATATCCTATTAACACATACCAAAATTGAAAATAATATGTAAAGTACGTTCGGAGATATTAAAAAATAACCATTTAAAAAATAAAAATTCAACACCCTGTAGCAATAAAATTAAGCCATTGCGGGACATATTATGTTCATATGAACTTTCATTCAAATCGCTGGAAATTATTTTAATATTTCTCAGATGGCCGCTAGGAGTCGTAATACTAATGCCAAACTAAGAAAACAATTTAATATGCCTAGCTAAGCCTTATGAAAAATGTATTCATTATGATCCCGGCAAAATTATTAGCAAATTCGGTTCCACATTTATTGCTCTAGCTCTTCAAATATTAGACGGAAAAAATTTAGTAACTTTGATCATTCCGGTTTGTTCGGACGCTTGCTATGACTCATATGATCTCATTAAGCACATAAACACAAATTTATATTGAAATACAAACGTATTCTTAACTTGAACGGGATATAAATACATAAAAAACTATAAATGAATACATAATAATATGTCAAATATATTGTTTCTGTTAAAAATAAATATTACATAACGATTTTAACAAAATGTTTAAATATTATAAATGTTAATGGCTTCTGTGTCAATATGTCATTAGATACATGAATAGGTAGACTGGGTTTTTGCGAATTAATGTTTGGCTGGAATTTTTAGTACGTGATAACACGTTTCAGAAATAGTTTTGAATGGATTTGTGAATTGATAGTGCAAATAGTCACACAACTTTATAAATAGGAAAAAAAGGACGATTTTTACAAGGATAAATTAATATTGTCGATTATTCTATGATGAAAGTATAAAAATATGAAAAAAATATCAATGCATTCGGTGTCCATTTCTCGAAATTACAAACTTAGAGAATTATTGTAAAAAACACATCTGGTATGTGCATTCATGGATTCTCTGGCTATCGACCGGTTTGTCCCTAATTTAAGTTTATTACACTATTGTGTCAAACATTATTTATTATACCAAGTTAATATTTTTTCAGTACTGTTTATATTATTATCATTAGACTTGCGAAAAGCATTCGATACTGTGAATCACGAAATTTTATTACAAAGTCTTTTCAATATTGTTATTAGAGGAAATATTTACAATTGGTTTAAAAATTATTTATATAACAGAAAACAGTACGTTTATATTGACGATTGCGAAAGTTTTCAACAAAATATTACTTGCGGTGTTCCTCAATGATTAATTTTAGGACCTACTTTATCCCTTATGAAGGTAAGGTAATGTCAAATTGTTTGCGGATGATACTACAATTTTATATTTTGGCGAGTCTTTGTTCACTATTCAAACTGATATTACCAATAATTTGAAAATTATACTTTCATGGCTGCAATACTATAAAGTTCCTTTAAACTTTGAAAAGTCATCTTTCACGTTTATTTCTAAATGTGCAATTCGGAACAATATTCCACCAATAATTTTTAATGGAAACGAAATTAAGTATGTAAAATCCGTTTTTAGGCTTATATAAATAGACGAAAATTTAAATTGGAGGAAACATGTTGAAATAGCGTATCACCACTCATTGGAATATTATTTCAAATTCGAGATTATAAACCTTTAATACATTTAAAAAATATTTATTATTCATTAGTTTATTCAAAATTTCAATATTTAAAATCAGTTCGGGGATCTGCATGTGACACAATATTAAACCTTTTAAAAAAGCTACGAAACAAAATAATAAAATGTATTCATAAACTAAATTTTTTGAACCGAGAACAAATATATATAAACCAAGAGGATATCTAGATCTGAATAGTTTATACAAATTAAAAATTAGTATACTGATTCATGCAATTAATAATCAATATAAAAACCTTTGTAAAATGAACTTATATACACAATCATAATACCAGAAATATTGACCATTTAAAAAAAATCAAATTAAAAGTAGCATACCGATGAAATCAATTTTATTTGATGTAATAAATATTTATAATACGTTACCTAAAGTATTAAAAAAAATTTAAATTTCAAATTTAAAAAAAAAATGCAAAGATTTTTTTCTAGAAAATACACAAATTACTTAAAAAACCATTTATAATAATTTTTATTTTTATATAGATTAATTACTTATTTATGTTCGATGTTATAATATTCGATATAATGGACTAAAATAGCTCGTTGGGAATTAAATAAACATTATATACACTTAGTTTAAGTTCACTCTCATGTCAGCGTCTTGAAGATGTAGTTGTACTACGAACGGCCGTAACGATTGTGACAAATAACAAAGTAAACTTTAGTTTCATTAATTTATATATCGTTCTTTCTCGATACTCCATTGAACTCGTTAGACCGTCGCGTCGATTATTTGTTAAACATAACATTAATAACATCCTAAAGTTTAAATGGTAAACAAATACTACCAAATTAACTCACCTAAGGTGCTCGAAACTTATTAATAATCTATGAATATTAATTGATACACGACGACCAGGTGCTAAATAAATTTTAAACATTTACCGGTATTTATCATTAGGGAATTTTTACAAGTGCGTTAATTTTCATCTCACATAATACGCGTTTCGATTGTGGTATTTCCTAGAGTGTAATCATGATGATCGCGTCACCTAACAATATTCGTATTTTTATTTTTAAGATGTCTTGAAAGGAAAATAAGGAAGCAGAGGGATTGATATAAATTATCTGTTATAAGATATTCACCTTGTGCATGTATTTTATTTTAAATATATATACAGGGGTATATATATATATCATGGGGAGTCTCGGGCTGTTACCCTGGATATTTCTAAAGCCTTTGATCGTGTTTGGCATGAGGGACTTTTAAGTAAACTGCGATTACGATTACAGGGTATACTATGGTATGCCCAGTCGATTCTTTGCATGGTTGTCTAGCTTTCTTAAGGACCGCTCTCTGCAAGTGGCAATTGACGGATTTCTCTCAGACACCTTCACCATCAATGCCGGTGTTCCTCAAGGTTCCATGTTATCTCCCTCTCTCTTCTTACTCTACATTAACGACCTTCTAGTGAAAACGAAAAATCCGATATTTAGTTTTGCTGATGATAGCAAACTTATCTCATCTTTCCCTTTGAATGCACAAACATCGGCTACAGACGCACATCTTCGCAGACAGCATGAAGTATCACGCGTCAACAAAAACCTGGAAGAAATTTTGGCTTCGGGTGACAGTAACCAAGTCGAATTTAACCCTAAAAAACCCAGGCAGCAGTTTCCTCTAAAAAGGTTAACATTACAGAACCGGATATAGTCATGGACGGACACGCAATCCCACTGGTTTTATCTATTAATTTGCTGGGCGTCAATCTGGGAGGAAATATGTCTTGGCATAACCACATTGTGTCAATCGCCAAGATAGCTTCTCAGAAACTTGGTATACTCTTCCGAACCAGAAAGTTATACACACCTCAAAAACTTTTGACACTATACAAAGCCCAGATTCGACCATCACTAGAGTACTGCTCTCATGTCTGGAGCTCTGCACCCAAACATACTCTTCGGCTGCTGGACTCCATCGAAAGGAGGGCCATCCGTCTGATTGGAGACCACGAGCTGACGAAGAACCTCGACAGCCTAGAACATCGAAGACAGGTTGGGGATTTGACTATCTTTTACAGATATTTTCATGGAAAGTGCTCTGCTGACCTTGCCCTCTTAATTCCTCCCAGAGCGGCGAATATCATAAATACACGACGAACCACTGGCGCCCATCCATATGTGGTGAAGCTTAATAAGAATTCTTTTCTGGAGGACTTCGTCCTTATGGAACGACCTTCCCGAGGTAGTTTTTCGCAACGAATATAAGCTTCAACGATTCAAAACCAACGTGAATCGCTTTTTGCGCACACGCACCACTCCCGGAGTGCCCTAAAGGATTTTGCCTATAGTGCTTATGTTTTTTTAAAAAAAAAAAAAATGGAGTCTCAGAGCCACGGGTTGTGTCAATTACATATTTGGTCGTTTTGGGGGATGCCAAATCGACTTCTAATATTAGTTTTGAAATAAAGTAATCGCTAAACGTCTGTTACTTATATAGTAATTATTTTAATGCCACTATAAATTCTTACGCCCATAAATTAACTAAAATTTTAAGCAATAGAAAAGTGCGCCATAGGATCATACATAACCACACCAAGATTCAAAACAATCAATTCAAAACCTATGGAAAATATATACTTGTTTCCATTTCAAGTAGAACACCCTGTAGGTATAGTCATTTTCCATTGGGTATACCCCGGTAAGTACTAATTCTACAGGTGTATTTCTTAATAGAGAGGTAACCTTTGTTTTCAATTTTTGTAATTTTTAACTGCAGTTGTTTATTAATTTATCAATTAAGTAATCAATCCAACAATCAGTCAATCAATCGATCAATAATAATTAAATTATCTTCAATCTGATAATAAAAATTCTAAATTATATTATTACAGGGTAATGCATCATATCGTAATTATAAAACATGAAAAGTCCATAGAAAGTGTAAGGTTGCCATAAACACTTCAACAAGTAACTACATTTTAAAAACAACATATTAATTTTAAGGTTGTGTTTTCATTTCTAGGTAATTGACCTATACAGATATCTATATTCAGTTTCTTTGTTAAACTCTTGATAGACACAATACCTCTACATAAAAGGTATTGAGTAGTAAAAATTGGGCGACCTTGAGGAGATCTCTTCATCGAAGCGAAGCAGGAATATAATAGAAATAGGTGGGTTAATAATTTACGTACGTTTATACCAAGGACGTTCAAGCAAAAGATGAACCAACGATAGGTCACGTGATTTGAACTATTTATAAATTACTCAAAAATGAATACACAACTTTTTGCATCATTGTGAGGATAAATAAAAATGTTTCAGTGCTATATAGGGTGTTTCCTAACCTCTCTGAAAAAATTAAGGAGATGGATCCTCACCTTATTTTAACACGGAAATGTAGTATAAAAGTTTTTCGCGT
This sequence comes from Barypeithes pellucidus, assembly GCA_963991005.1. Taxonomy (NCBI): domain Eukaryota; kingdom Metazoa; phylum Arthropoda; class Insecta; order Coleoptera; family Curculionidae; genus Barypeithes; species Barypeithes pellucidus. The sequence continues at coordinate 37,713,180 of OZ022563.1, read as the reverse complement.
GTTGCTTCGTTTTCGAAATACAGGGTGTTAAAAAAATATTGTATTTTTCATTTTATTAATTAATGCCAAACGATATTCTAATGATATTTGTTAAACATAAAGGATTAGAGCACTTTACTTTGGATCAATTTTAAATTTTACAATTAATTCATTTGCGGGGATATGGGTAAAAGAAGACCTTAATTTTTTAGCTATTTTCGTATTTTTATCGTCAAATTATACGAGTAAGCTTTGCTTCGTTCCATGGCAACCATAGTTGTTTTCTCCATGACATTTGTCTCCTATTTAACATCTTTCAAATAATATCCTTTTGAATTGTTTTTGAATTTATTTGTACTTTTTTACATACTTTCATAATGGCCGAAATTTTCCAACACGTAAGAGACAATTTAGCACGTCGGGTACATGGGTGTTTACTGGCCCCTGGAGGACATTTGCAGTAATTTATTTGACTCTAGTTCATTATTCAAAGTTTTTAAATCACATGCATTATCAAATCATTGGCATTAATTAATAAAATGAAAAATACAATATTTTTTTAACACCCTGCATGCGAAAAAGTTTCATACCACATTTTCATCAAGGCTTCTTCATTTTTTCAGAGAGGTTAGTAACACCCTGTATCGGGTCATCGATTTATTCAGTAAAGTTAGGAAGATATTACTTTTTAAATTAAACCATATAATTTTCCAGCTGTTGTACCTTAAATTGTTGAACAATAGCCGTTCCCACTGAAATGAATTAACAACTTATAGTTAATATTCTCCAGACTTCAATCCGATTGAAAATCAAGTATGCCTTGGAAATTTACAAGAAGCTCTTTTACCACTAGCAAATTGCTTTTTAAGAGATATCAAAAAGTGTGTTTAGAAAATGTATAGAAAAAAAAAATTTTAAATCGGAAAATGAAGTTTCAACTTAAAATTTTTTAGCTTTTTCCATCTATTTAAGTGCCGATCCGGGGACACACTGTATACAGGGTGTTATGGAAATGACGTATTATATTTAAATCGGCAATTCCTGAGATGAAAACAAATTGAAGGAAAATATCCAAAAATGGCGCTTTAATTTAATATGCCCTGTACATGACCTTATGTCAAACCAAAAATTACCATATGGTGCCCCTGTCAGGAAGGTAAACAAAGCAACATATGTCAACAGTGTGTCATATCTTCAGAGTAAACGCTTTAGAAAGTCAATAACCGTTTGACAGATTGCAAGTTGTTTATTTTTCAAGGTACATTATTATAAACTTTTACGTTCAGTTCAGTTCGCTGGGAAGCAATCTCTGATTTATAAACTTGAACTGACTCGAACGAACCGCCGCGGAGTTTTTAAATGGTCAGGTATGTTCTTATTTGTTCAATTCGAATGACACCCGTCAGATCTGGACAACTTAAAAGTTTATAAAAAAAAAAATACAATTTTATTTACCTTTTCGGACTTATTTAAAACCAACTTAATTTATAAAAAAAAACAAGGTACTCACATCACAAAATCACATAGTTTTCGCGTCACAACACATCTAAGTACCGTTCAATCTGAATTAGTATTTTAAAGTGCTACTGTGTAGACAAAAGTATGCCCTTATTGTCTAAATAACACGTTGGTTCCGTCAATCGATATTGAACTGCTGCATTGGGGCACTGCCGTCGCGAACAGAACAAATAACTTAATAATTTGAACTCGGGTTTAAGTATTAACATATAATTTAACACACAAATCTGCTTGAAGCAGCAGTAGGAAACCGGCTGGCTAATTTTGGAGGAACAGCTGATCTTAGAGAGACGGGTTGCATATTCTTTACGCGACTGGGGTTGATACTTAAAAATAAAACGTTGCCACTTTCGATGTTTTATAAGGTTATATTCATAAAATGAAGAATTTCCTTCTGTAATTCTAGTTAGACGAGACTATTTATTTTAAGGGGATGGAAGGGTCTATCAACATAATTATTTCATCATTCTTCTTCAGTAAAGGATTAATAAGTTTGATTAGCTCATTAGAAATTAGGGTTTTTATTATTTCTGAATTTCTATTGCGAAATAATTTGTATCCTATAGTGCTATTGTTTTATGTGTACGGTAGGTTATTGTAAAGTGTAATTATGCTTTAGTATTTATTGCTTTTGTGTAATCTAATAATAAGTGCATATCTTCAAAAAAAAAATTGGAAGCTCGTTTGTGTCTGTGTGTTTCTTTAAGTGATTTAGTGCAAATGTTCCGAGCAATTGGAAATAAGAGGCTGAATGGGGTTTATTGGGTATAAGCTTATTATGCAGTTCCACATTATCATCAGGGTACGTGATGAGCATAAAGCTTTTCCTATAGAAAAAGAAACAAAAACCTGAAGATGACTGTGCCCAGGATTACTTGCTAGTGTACTGGCACTTGGATTCACTTCTATTTGGATACTAGGTAAACTAAATATTATTTTTATAAGAATCTAAAGTTTTACATTTTCTACACAGTTGGCAACATTGGGCTTGAACATCTGTTGATTACATAGCTTGGCAATGTAATATGATCATATATGAATGTGCCGAGGAGTAACCGGGTGGGTTTAGAGGTGAATTATCCCACTTTTTAAACGTTCGATTTAAAAAAAAATATGTAGCGCTTCTCTATTACACCCCAGCAGTCACCCATTTAAATATAATACGTCATTTCCATAACACCCTGTATACAAATATATAATTAATTCAACAAACCGGCGGCGCCTCTGATGTAAACCACCGTTTATCATTTCCCAAGTTTTGTGTTCTTATCAACACGGCCACATGAATCACTCACTCACAAAAAAAATGTATATCTGATTTTGAAATCGTATGGTTTGATTTCAAAATTGAAATCATCCTGACCTATTATAATAAACCGTTCAAAAATCTTTCCAAGTAAGAAACCACCCGAGAATAAGTGAGAAATCATTTTACGAAATTATGTAGGACATAAAATATTTTTTAAATTTGAAAATGCTTCCAAAAACACTCTGTATAATATAGAAACATAGCCTTTTTACATGATAAAATAGTGCCATAGCAAAGTCGACAAAACTCCCTATCCAACTCCGACAGGGCGTTCCCCCTCACTAGTTTCTGCTATCAAATATTTATGCTCAAAATGATGCAAATGATTCGAAGTTGCCTATTCATTTTTGAGTAAACGCGCTTATGACTCCCTCACTATTTTAACGGTTATCGGGACAAAGAACGTGTTTATACCCGAACAAACCCCTATAATATCCGATCATCTATTATCGCTAATTTCCGGATACCCTGTATATGTTTTTTAAATTCGGTGGGGAAAACGGACATTGCGATTTGCTGGAATCTATTTTTATACCTGTACACTACATACACAACATATTTTGCAATCTTAATTGGAATCGTAATTTGATGAATCAGATAGGCGAAAGTCGATATACTTATTAGTTTTTTTATGTCCACCTTTCTTAAAGAAATTACTGTTCGTTAAAAAATAGTCAATGTTCGATCAAAAATTGATGGTATCAGCAGATATATTTAAAGTACTATAATTATCTATTGATGAGTTTAAAAATCAAGGAAGCATAATTTATTGAAAGTTTTATTTTAAAATTACTACAAGGAAATTTTAAGATTTGGTCATTGAATTAGGAAATAGTCATCTGTTTTGTAGTAATTAAATTTCTTGGAAGGGAGAAATATATGGTGGGCCATGGGGCTGATTAATATGTTTAATAATCCTGTTTTAGTCTTCATCAAATATGATTTTACGTAAGTTTTTTGAGGTCCAGTACGTAAATTTGATATAAAGCAACTCGCAATAATATCCATAAGATGAATAAGACACATACCATTATTTTTGTCCCTTTCTTCTCAGTACCCAAAAATAATATCCAAATTACAAATGTTGACGTTTAATATTTCCTGACATTTACGTTATCAAGGCGACCTGATGGATTTTACAGCCAACTTTGCATAAAATCTATTGGAAACATTGACGGCTTCGGCGTATCATGGGTAATGTGATTTGTGTTTCCAAAACATTCTTATTTTTTATTAAATAATAATTAATTTTTTTCCGATATCTCCGGTTAGAAAAAAAATAGGAACTTGCGGTTTTCGCCGTTTGCGCTGGCCTTTAATATTCCTTGTAAAGGTGTAATAACATCTTTGCCATCGTGTTTAAATTTTTCGAGAAAAAACATAAAATATGTTGTGCCATCTAGCGACTACAGTATGACATCGACATCGCCTATAGTGTAGCTGATAAAGTACAACTCTTTTAAATCACACTAATTTTAATATTTTCCGATAAAGCGGTCCTGAGATATTGAATTTTTTCCAAACAAATAGTTACGTTACCCCCACCATTTTATTTATTGGGTTAGAGGAAAAAGGATATAAGCACATGAGAGATTTATTATTTATATTTTTATTTTCAATATACCTTATCTAAGCAAATTGTAGAAAAATCGACTGTTAACTCATTACTATTAAAGATACACCCCCTAGCGGACGTCTTAGCTGTACGGTGAACAGTTTCCGAGATACAGCCGCATACCTCGTTTAGTTGGCCACCCTGTATATATAATATTTTAAATTGAGAACATTAGTGTCACATGCAATATCGAAAATATTGTATAATTATTTAAATATGAAATTTATGCAATGAGTATAAATTTCTCTTTTAAATTGTCCACAATTTATTGGACGTTGCTATCTAATAAAGCACCAATATTAGTAAAAGAATGAAGGGTTTCTAAATAATTATTGTAAAATAACAATTTAAGCATTTGGTTGCTTACAAAAATGTAATGTGCTATATACGATTGATCAACATGTACGAAATCTATGCATAAATATAATAAATGCCCTCTCGATCCAGATTTGAGTTTAAATTTTGTAATCGAGCACAACGAATCGAACATTTTCTAAAATTAATATTATAATTATTACTTATTTATCTGGTAAAAGGGAAGGTATCTAAAGTCTGTACGTTATATCATGTCGAACAAACCCGAACAAACCCATGCGTCATAAACATAGGGATCAAGAGCCATCGTGACTGAAGACTCTCCATCTTTATTTATTGAAGACTTAAAAGTGAATATTTTCCGCATTACCTTTGAATTCAACGGACGCTGTTTTGATTTTTGATGTCAAGTTTTTTTATAGTTTTTTTAATTAGAATCCAGTAACGTACTCAGATTTTTTCTACGTTCAATAGTTTTCAAGAAAAAATAACAAATTTGCTTTTTTTAAATGAGACACCCCATATAAAAAATGTAATTCAGTTTTTAACAAGCTTCTCAGAAACATATAAATACTTTATTTTAAGCCTTAATATTATGCCGGAAATTTACGTTCTTTAAAAAATATACAGCTTTTTTGAGTAGGCCATGACGGATATTTAAAAAAAAATAATTACTGGTGCGATTAAATATAAGGAACAAAAATTGAACGTTTATGGAACTTTCTAATAAAGATTTCTGAAATTTTTCTCTATGCGTAAGGCATGTTTCACACATAATTATTATTTATTCTTACGCCATTTTTTTATTTTTTATTAGTAAAAACTTTTTAAAAAATGAATTAACATTATTGAAAGATACATGTGTCCAATTTAAAAAAAAGCAAATATGCATTTTTTCTTGAAAGCTATAAAACGTAGAAAAAATTTGAGTACGTCACTGGATTCTACGAAAAAAAAACTACAAAGAGAATATGTTATTTGTTTTTGATAAGTTACAAGGTAACCGAAATATGGGAGGGTCTCCTAAAATGTAAAATTCTAAAAACATCCCGTATATTAAAAACTAGGAGGCCTCGAAAAATTCTAATTAGGACGTCTTTTGTTTCCCAAAAAAGTAGCTTAATGCTGCAAAATGTACACCCTGTATACGGATTAGGCAATAAGGATATATATACAGGGCGAGTAATTAAATTATCAGAGTGTTTCGTTAAACTTTACAATTATTATTGTTTCTATAGGAGAAATCCCCCCCTCCCCCACCGCCATCAAAATTTTTGGCCATATACAACTATTATTGTATCTATAGGAGAAACCACCCCCCCCCCCCCCCCCCCCCGCCTTCAAAATTTTGCCCAAATTTGATGTTTTCAATAACTTATTTTAATGATTTTTATTTCGATTTAACATTATTTCTAGATGTCGTTTTACCGGGGTAACTTATAATATTGTTTCCTGTAACAATTTCAAAACATCCTATAGAAAAATTGAGGCGGATAATTTTATTTATAATCTTTTTGCTATATAGGGTGTTCGCTAAGTAATGGGACAAAACCACAGACTCCTTATGTAAAAATATTAGGATTTGATTATACTTACCTATATCCGAAATTTGACATTAACTGAGATACAGGATGTTAAAGTTAAAACTTCATTTTTGTTTTTCTCTAATAATTTTGAGAGAAACCAACGGTTTTTTACAAAAGTTGGCAATTATGGTTTCTTAGGATGAGAAACTGATTTTTTGGTGAAATTTGAATGTACAATGTAGGTCATAACTTTTTGTGCCTCCGTGTATTTAAGTTTTTAATGAAAATAATACTTTTCTATATTTATTACGTAAAAAAGGTACACTAATTTCAGGTCGCCCAGAGTTACCGTTTCGGAGATATATGCATTTATATTGTTTAGTGCCTATTATTAAGTTGCAAACAAATTTTATTTTTAAAATAACCTATGTGAAAACAAATGAAATTTAGAGATGCAGTTGCTGTGAAACCTTTATGTTGTTATTTGCTTGTTGATTATTGTAAAATAGCTGTGTAAAAAAATGTTTCATTGTTTAGTTTATCCTAAGTTAAGTAGCAATGCCGAAACACAATAATCAACAAACAAATAACAACATGGAGGTTTCATAGCAACTGTATCTCTAAATTTCATTTGTTTTCTCATAGGTTAATTTAAAAAAAAATTTTGTTTGCAAATTAATAATAGGCACTAAACAATATAAATGCACTTACCTCCGAAACGGTAACTCTGGGCGACCTGAAATTAGTGTACCTTTTTTACGTAATAAATATGAGAAAATTATTAGTCTCATTAAAAACTTAAATACACGGAGGCACAAAAAAGTTATGACTTAATAAATATGCAAAAAATGCCGCAGGCACATTAAAATTTCACCAAAAAATCAGTTTGTCGTCCTAAAAAAACCATATTTGCCAAATTTTGTAAAAAATCATTGGTTTCTGTCAAAGTTATTAGAGAAAAACAAAATAGAAGTTTTAACTTTAACACCCTGTATCTCAGTTAATATCAACTTTCGGATATAGGTAAGTATAATTAAATCCTAATATTTTTCCGTAAGGAGTCTGTGGTTTATCCATATCCCATTACTTAGCGCACACCCTGTATATACGATTGGTTTTAATAAATTATTTGACAGTGACAGTATTAAAATTATCTAATCCTCAATAAGGTTATAAACAATATTAACAGATCCAATTTTTTCACAGGGTGTTTTGAAATTGCGACCAAACATATATTAATTTACCCCGAAATAACATCACCTAGGCGAAAAATGGTTAATTATAAAAGAAGACAGAATATAGCAATAAATGAATGTTTAAAAAATCTACAAAAGAGACAATACATAAATTATTCCATATTAGATGTTCACACTGTATAGTATATGTGTCTATTAGCTAGACACGTATTAAATTTTAAATCTATTTAGTGAATACGAAGGTTACATTTTTATGACCAGAGAACGAAAAACTCCTTAAATCAGATATGTCTTAGGAACCAACATTATCACTTTCGATTTTACCGCGTTATAAATCTTCTTCGTTGCCTATTTTGTAATCTAACGTGCGAAACACCTTGTGTGTTTTATTGTTTATACACAATTTAGATGTAGATTTGTTTGTTTATATCTATGCTTCACAAGAGGTTTCGTAATTGCTCAACTACCTCATTTAAAATCTAATAGACTCAATTAATCACCCCGAGAAATGATAACGGTTTTAGTAAGCTTTTAAAGAATCTCACAAATTAAATAGGTCTGGAACATTAAAAATACAAGGTGATTACCAACCAACATATACAGGGTGTCCTCTAATTAATGGTACATGGAAAAACCCCAAACTCCTTACGTAAAAATATTAGGATTTAATTATACTTACCTATATCCGAAAGTTGATATCAACTGAGATACAGGGTGTTAAAGTTAAAACTTTATTTCTGTTTTTCTCTTTAATAACTTTGCGAGAAACTAACGAATTTTTACAAAATTTTGCAATTACTAAGTTCAGGTCGCCCAGAGTTACCGTTTCGCAGATATTTGCATTTAAATTGTTTAGTGCACCCTGCCCAATTACTATTAATTTGCAAACAAAATTTTTTCTTAAAGTAACCTATGAGAAAACAAATAAAATTTAGAGATGCAGATCTATGAAACCTCCATGTTGTTATTTCTTTGTTGATTATTGTAAGATAGCTTTGTCAGAAAATGTTTCATTTTTGAGTTTATCGTAAGTTTGTTTTGTTTTCTTTGCTGTTGGTTACTTTCGACATGATATTTTCTAGGTTAAAAGTTATTTTAATTAAAATAAGTTAAAGAACAATCCAATTATGTAAAAGTTAATTGGTAAGAAGTAACAAAATATTATTGGCTTGCCTGAGCTAACTCACTAAATAACTTAAATACAAATATCTCCGAAACGGTACCTCTAGGCGACCTGGACTTAGTATCCCCTTTTTACTTAAACAAATATGAGAAAAGTATTATTTTCATTAAAAACTTAAATACACCGAGGCACAAAAAATTTTTTGACAAAGTTATGACCTAATAAATGTGCAAACAATGATGCAGACAGCACCCCCTAAAATTGTACATTACAATTTCATAAAAAAAAATTCCTGTATATCTAATTGGTTTAGTTTAGAAAAAATTAAATTTTTATGTAAGATATGCCTAATTTTAGAAAATTTACATTCATATAGATCTTATTCGCTACACCATAAATAAGGACGTAAACTACTCTTTAAAATCTATTGTCGATCAGTTAAAATAAAAATTGTTCAAATTGGTTCATTAATAATGAAATACTTATTAATATGGATGTGCGTTCTTGAATATTCGATAATTAATTGGGGTAGTGATTATAAATTTGAAGGAAAACTACAAAATTTAATTACGTATGAAACAAAATTTGACTAATTCTTACAGTTACCAACTTGCTTCACAACCCCCCCCCCCCCACATCCCAGTTTTAAGGTTAAACCCCTCAAAGCTAATAATAAATAACTTTCAATTGAAAACAATATCCAAGTAACCTATATTAATAAAAAAAATCAATTTGTTGCTAAATAACTTAAAATAGCTAAATAGCTGAAAAATATTAACTTTTTTCAAAAAAGAACCTAAGAGCCGATAATTGAATGTTACCTTAAGTTAGACCTTAGCTAAGGTTAACATTATGGTAAACCTTTAAAAACCCATGTTTTAAATTAATTTGAGGGTCAATTGAAGCGTTAAGTCTAAGATTATCACGTTCATAAAGGTCTATTCCTTCAGATGAGAGTTAAAAATAACTTTATATACTATCAAGCTTGTGTTAAGGATGACTTATTTCATTCTGTACATTAAGTTGACTTTGAAATATCGGCCCTTAGGGCCGATATTTGAATGTTACCTTAAGATGGGTCTTAGCTAAGGTAGCCTTAACGTTGAGTTAAACCTTAAAAGGGACTATATTTAAAATTAATTTGCGGGTCAATTGACGCGTTAAGTCTAATATTCATTAGATCTAAGGATGACTTATGTCATTCTGTTTAAGGTGACTTTTAAATATGGGCCCTAAAAGGCACACTTCACGTCATTTAAAGACCACCCTGTTTATTAAAGCACGAGTGATAGACCCAAGAATTTGTCGAGGAATTTGCATGATGACTTTTAGAGTTCAATAGTCGATAAAGTAAGAAACCCTAATATTTACAATCAAGACCTCGTTCAACTATGGAGCCTGTTACAGCAGAATGATTTCTTGCAGTTTCTCAAAGTTGTCAAATTTTAGAGTTCACACAAGTCATTAAGACACAACAATAACAAATGTTATTGACAATTTTTGGTTAATATTAAAACAAGAGTGACCCAGTCTCCAACAAAAATTAATTCAAAATGAAAAGTACGGGAAAAAAGGACACATTTTCCCAGGAATATACAAGAAAGTTAGTGGAATGGATGCCTAGACGCTTATAATATGTAATTGAGAATGATGGAGGACCGACAAAATACTAGCAGTTTATTTTCAATTAATACCGTTTTATTTCCTCATTTACCTTGTTAAGTTCATCTTCTGTATCATTTAAGCTGTGACATAATATTCATCAATATTTTAAATTTTAACCCCTAATTATGTAACTTTTTGGCAAAATAAACTAATAATATTTGAAGAAGCTGACAAATATATATTTATGATACATAAAGTCGGCCAGAATTTTTTTTTTAACTTTGCAGCACATAATTAGATTTTAAATGTAACTGCATCGTTTGAGCTGTGAGTCAATATATATTATAAAACTTGATTATTCCAGAATAGAAAGACTTAATCGTCCTTTATTTTCTTAATTTGATTTTTAAACATTTGCCCAACCAGTTATTACAATATTACAACCATTGCATGTACTCAAGTTGAAATTGCATAATAATAAATATAAGATATCCCGCTAAGAAAATGTTAAGGACAATTTACATTGATGTTAGCAGCGTCTCTCATTGAAACACGAAACAATTAGACATACATTCTATTATTGCTGATAAATAAAATATATTTATTGGTTGTTACGTGCGCTTCTCTAGGTTAAAGTTTACCTAATCAAGGGTATTGATAATTTCATTTATTTGAAGAAGGGGTTATATTGACACATCGCTATTTAACTATCAATAACTGGTAAATGTCAAACTAAATGAGATGCAACATGTTAAAAGTAGCAAATTTTTCGAAATTACAGGGTGTTCCTTAATGACGTGCTAATATTTCAGAAAAGTTATTCAATTGTTCCACCAGTCACTGCAATCATATCCTTCTAATTTTTCCAAGAAAGATGGTACGCCACTGACATTTTTCCGTATGGATATTTTTTCTGATTAGCCGGGTCAATTCTACATGAAAACGATCTCTTGAGTTTTTCTCGTCTGATTAAAACCACTAAATTCATATTGAAACTTATTATTATTAACATTGATAAAATATTAATGATAAATTGTGTTTTATAAAAATGGTTTGAAATGGCCACCTTCACTTAAAAGGCATGCTTCCGCCCGTCTTCGCATCGCATTGCCCACTCGTTCAAATATTGAAATTTTTATGAAACAAAATTTATCATTAATTATTTTATTAAAGTTCATAATAATGAGTTTCAATATGAATTTAGTGGTTTTAATCAAGAGAAAAATCGAAGTGACCGTTTTCATGTAGAATTGACCAGGCCAATCAGAAAAAATATCCATATGGACAAATGTCTGTGGCGTATCATCTTTTTTGTAAAAAATATCAGAGGACATGTTTACAGGGACGCCACTGGTGGAACAATTGAATAACTTTTCTCACTAAAATTTGTGGTTCTATATCCTATTAACACATACCAAGATTGAAAATAATATCTGAAGTACTTTCGGAGATATTAGAAAATAACCATTTAAAAAATAAAAATTCAACACCCTGTAGTAAAAAATTTAAGCCGTTGCGGACAAATGTTCATATTTACTTTTCTTTATAAAATAACCTAAGGAATCATACCCTGAAATATTACCACATCATTAAGGAACACCCTGTATATTACTGAGACGGAAGATTATATCATTATCGAAAAACTGTAGTTTCAGAACAATAAATTAAAAACTGAGAAAAAGTTTGGCAGTCTAAAAAATACATAAAAACAGCCTAAAAGTATTTTTTTAACCTCGGCGTTAGGTCAGATTTATGACAAGAGGTATAGAGATACTATCAATCTAATAGCGTTTATTTATTTTATACAGGGTGTTCATAATAAACTTTCAAAGACCACAGAAGTGTTCAAAATATCTTTTATTTTGACCTGTGCACAAGTAAACATGGTCTTCAAAAAACTATGTTTAAATCCCTTAATATTTTAGGTGAAATACTAGCACAATGGTTCGTTAGTGGTGGTTAAGCCTAAAAATTATGTAAGTATTTGAAATAAAAGATGGATTCATTTATTTATTATAGATTGACTAGTTAATTTCAAAAATGTTTATTTGGGGCAAATAAATTATAATAGGAAATTAAAATTGAATCTATAGGTTGGTTGATATGATCTTGGTACTTGGTGGGCGCGAAAAAAATTGCTTGTTACCAATGAGTCATCTTGCGGCACATTATCCAAAGCTTGACTTTATTATGGGGACAGGTAATATGCAACAAAGAATAAGATACGTGTTGGTTAAGGCATGTAAATATACAGGGTGTCCCATAACTAATGGTACACAGGAAAACTGCAGATTCCTTGGGTAAAAATACTGCGATTTGGTAATAACCGAGATACAGGGTGTTCAAGTAAAAATTTAATTTTCAATTTTTCTAAATAACTTATTTCTAAATCAATATTTTTGCACTAGGGTTTTTTTGGGGAAAGGAATTTGAATTTGTTAATAATTTTGATGTAGATTATAGGGGGCGCTCTCTGCGGTACTCTGGATACATAAAAAGAAATATAACTTTTTTGTGCCTTAGTATAATTATATTTTTATTAAAAATATCAGTTTTTCCGTCATTTTTAAGCAATAAAGGTATACTTTGTAAATGTCGCTCCGACTAACCGTTTTCGAGATATTTTCAATTACAATTTCTAATGCGCCCGTTTAAACCTTGATTTGTAAATGTGAAATTTGTCATAGTAGGCTTTGGTAAAAACAAATACAATGAAAGCACTTTGAAATCCCATTTCTGTCAAAGTTTATTTTCATTTGTCAGCATTGTGGGTGTTTTTAAGGAGTTTTTGATGATACTGTTATCAAAAATTATACTAAAAATGCCGCAACATAACTGTTTTCTAATGGAGAAATACGAGATATGGTATGTTTATACGCACAAGAAAATTTTAACGGTATTTGGAAATGTATCCAAATAGAAGGCAGCCTGATTTTAAAATTTTTAGAATCCTATACGATAGACTGGGAGAAACAGGATCATTGCATCCAAACCGTAATAGTGTCCCAGTCTGTCGTATAGGCTTCTAAAAAATTAAAAATCTGGCTGCCTTCTATTTGGATACATTTCCAAGTACCGCCGATGTGCCCCGCATCTGTTAAAATTTTCTTGGGCTTATAAACATACCATGTCTCGCATTTCTCCGTTAGAAAACAGTTATGTCTCGGCATTTTTAATTTAATTTTTAATAGCAGTATCTTCAAAAACTCCTTAAAAACACCCACAATGCTGACAAATGAAAATAAACTTTGACAGAAATGAGATTTCAAAGTGCTCTCATTGTATTTGTTTTTACCAAAGCCTACTGTGACAAATTTCACATTTACAAATCCAAATTTAAACGGACGCATTAGAAATTGTAACTGAAAATATCTCGAAAATGGTTAGTCGGAGCGACATTTACAAAGTATACCTTTATTGCTTAAAAATGACGGAAAACTGATATTTTTAATAAAAATATAATTATACTAAGGCACAAAAAAGTTACATTCCTTTTTATGTATCCAGAGTACCGCAGAGAGCGCCCTCTATAATCTACATCAAAATTATTAACAAATTCAAATTCCGTTCCCCAAAAAAACCCTAGTCATAAAATTTCGTGCAAAAATATTAATTCAGAAATAAGTTATTTAGGAAAATTGAAAATTAAATTTTTACTTGGACATCATGTATCTCGGTTATTACCAGCTATTGAACTAAACTAAGTATGGCTCAATCGCGGTATTTTTACCCAACGAATCTGCAGTTTTCCTGTATACCATTAGTTATGGGACACCCTGTATATATTCCAAGAACGTGTTTACGTGTTTATAGATCAAAATGGAACATAGTTTGAATATTTACTGTAGTTCAGGCTATTTAAACAACATAATTAATGAAGTTTGAAATTATTTTGAAGACGGCTGGAAATAACTTATATGCTTGTATTACAAAAACAAAATGCTTATAAATTCTATGTCAAATAGCCAAATAATATACATGGTGTTCCATTTGAAATTCTTGAGAAAAATTATTTTGACATGTTTCGTTTTTGAAAGCTTATTTGAACACCCCGTATAAAATAGATAAACGCTATTAGATTCATAGTATCTCTATATCTTCTGTTATAAATTTCACCCAATGCCGAGGTTAAAACAATTGTTTTGGACTGTTTCTTTGAATTTCTTTTTGATTTATTGCTCCTAAATTACAGTACCAAATTAGGCAATCATAACGAACACTAATACGAACCTAAATATAAAATAAAATACTTAGTGACTCATTTAAAAAATATATTTATGTTATCACACTTTCTTGGGCCACCTTGTATAATGTGAAATATTTTTAAAACATGCCGCTTTTAGTACTTTTGATAGGTTCGTAGATAATGATTGAAGACGAACTTTTAAATAACACCAACTTTGATATTTTCGAATAAGGCGTTCCTGAGATATTGAATTTTTTCCAAATCAATGTTTGCGTTACCCCCACCACTTTATTAGAAGGGTTAGAGAAAAATATATATAAGCAAAATTGTTCATGATACATGAGTGATTTATTTGTAAGTATTTTCAATATATCTTATCTAAGCAAGTTGTAGAGAAATCGCCTGTTAACAAATTACTAATGGTATTACGCCCCTTAGCGACCGTCCTACAAACTTGCAAATAATTTCCAGCAATTTCTCTTAGCAACTTTCCCTATAAATATTTTTTTCCACAAGCTGTGCAATTAACGGTTTCCGAGATACAGCCGGCGTCCTCTCTTAGTGGGCCTCCTGGTACATAAAATTTCCCTTTAATCAAAATGATATTAATGTTTTTTTCCTAAATTATTCCTCGTTCGACTAATTGGGCCATTCCCGAGGGTATCTACGGCTTAACGTGTCGTCATACGTTACTCCCCAAGAGCGATCAACCCTGAGTCTCTCGCATTGCGATATGAGCTACCGATTGGGGAGTGCGTACCATACCCCGCGAAGTATCGGATCTGATCCGGCCCGCCGGATATCGGCGTCAATAGAGTAGGGAAGGTGGGTGACGCATTTTTCACGCTTCCCTATTTTTTGCATAACGTCAGACAGTAACGCCATAACTTATACCACCAAAATTCACCGAGTGCATATCGCAACCGAAGCCGTTATACAGGGTGTAGCAAATTCATCCTTCACCATTGGGAAATCGTAAGAGATAAGAAGTCGGTTAAATTGCGTCACAGTTGCGTAATTACGGGCTCAATAATTTTCAGCAAAAAAATCAGAACTAAATACAGGGGCTTTCCAAACATTTGAAATAATCTAAAATTTTGCGTTCGGTTTTTATTTTTTCCTGAATATGTTCCAAGAGATGTTCAAAAATTCTTTTTATTCTCAACAAGATGCCATCAGCAGATATTTAATGCGACGTTTCGTCTTTGAGTCACCATCATCAACTTACTTTTTTTTTAATACGGGCCTGGTTTTCTTTGTTTCAATGATGAAAGAGGATGTAAATCTTCGTTCAGCGGTATACAACACTTACGGGTTTTCTGACGTTTTGATCTTTAAATTGATCATCTTCATTAAAATACCCCTAGTACGTTCCTTTTTTAAACGTATTAAGAGTCAAATTTTATTTTTATTACTAAAATAAATTACTTGTTACAATAATTAATGCCTAAGACAGAAACAGCAATAAAGATTTAAAAATCTGCAGATTCTTCGAAGCTAAAGTAAATTACAGGAGCCTACTTGGAATATTTTAATGAAGATTGTCAATTTAAGGAACAAAACGTCCGAAAACCAGTAATTGTTTTGCATACTGCTGAACATAGATTTAGATCCACTTTCATAATTTAAACAAAAAAATCCAGGTCCGTATTTAAAAAATTAAGTTTGATGATGGTAATCCAAAGACGAAACGTCGCATTAAAGATCTTATGATGGCATCTTGTGAAGAATAAAGAGTCTAGCAATGAGGAAGTGAAATTTATTTTTGGACATCTCTTCTAACAAAGTTAGGAAAAGATAAAAACCGAAACGCAAAATTCTAGATTTTTCCAAATATTTTGAAAGCCACTGTATTTATTTTTGATTTTTTGCGGCATATTCTTTGTCCCATAATTACGCAACTTTGCTCCAATTTAACCGACTACCGTTTGCGAAATCCTAATGGTGAAGGACGAATTTGCCACACCCTGTATAATAAAGTGTAACAATATTAATAACGTTGCAACAAAATAAGGTTACATTTAAGAGTATTATTTTTTCATTGAGGGAAAACCAAAAGGATATATATGGAATTATTTAATTTAAGAAATATTTCGTAACATATTACGTAAGAAATGCCAAAAATTTAAAATCCAAAAATATTTAAACATTAATATCATCCCACGTGTTACCCAGTAAAAATGACATAAAGAACGAGCCAGAAGCACAACAACATATAAGAAATTTACCATACTGAGTGACCATAACATTTACATAATACTAAACGAAGATAATTTATTTATGAGTAAAATATAATGTAACTAAATGGTTTAAAAAATAAATTGTTTTGTATACTAATGAGGTTTTAATGGGCTTCACAATTTTATTACATTGTTTAAATACAACATTATTCACACTTTTATAGACTATAGCTCATTCAAGCGATATTCTCATTCGTATGTTAGGTTTGATTGGGTTTGTTTAGGTTTGTTCGGGTTTGTTATTCAAGTTTTGTTTACTATGCATTGCATTCGTGAATACGGTTGCACAGTTAAAGCGGAGGCATTTCTTAATAATAAAGAATGAGAACCACACGGGGAAAAGACTATAGTAAAGATTTAATGTAAAATTTCCTATAGATTATGGTATTAATTACATTTTTTTAGTAATCCATACCAATTTAATATTGTAAACCTAATTTACAAAAAACTATAGTTAGGATTTCTAATAAATTTAGTAAAATCAAGTAACTACTAAAACATATTGTAAATTTTTCAACGAATGTGTATGTGCAAAGAACAAACGTACGATTTCCTATAAAATATTGCAGTAATTGCAATTTTCATTATTAATCCGTACCAAAATAATATTGTAAATACACATAATTTCTAAATATAGTTATATAATTTTATATAGTATAGTTGGAATTTCTAATACATTTAGTAAAATCAAGTAATTACTACAATATATTATCAACGAATTATAGTGAAAATAATCTATTTATAACTCCAGTAGTTAAATAGTTTTAAATGTATGGTACATTTTATTGACGACTATTATTATTGTACTTTACGTATTTTTTATTGTAAAAATGCTTTTTTACAGATGAATGGCTTACATCAGATGCCCCGAATTTCTAGAATTTCATTTTTCCTAACAAATAATATGAGGAGTACAACAGGAAATATACCATCGATCACTTAAGTCAAGCGACATTGGGCACGGTAGTACTTGGATGGATGACCGCTTGGGAATAATTTTCCAAATGATTATGGTTAGTTTTACTATTTTTATAGTAAATTTAACTAAGTTTTGTTTCCAGGCATAAGCAAGCAATTTTGATTCAAGTTGTAACATAAAGAAGTTGTAAAAAAGGTCTTTATCTTAGGAACGGCAAATTTAAGGAATGTCAAATTTTTTAGATTCATGTCATTCAAGGATGGTATAAAGAATATGATGTCTGATTTAAAAATTAGTATTTTTTTCCCTTTTCCCCCAGCAGCAAAATCCTGAAATGCGTGTCAACTAATTTTATGTATACACCGTGTCCAAGATAAGGAGGGCCAGAGCAGGGATATCGGAAACCGTAAGAGATACGAAGTCGGTTAAATGGAGGTAAAGTTGCGCATTTACGTGCCTCATAATATGCCGTTTAGAAAATTTTAAAATTCCGAAGATATCCGGAAAAACGAAATTCTGAAAAATCGTTTTATTTTTTCTTTGTTCTTTTTGAGGTCGAATTCTAAAGTAAATTGCACTTTTACATTGCCATTTTTTACGCTCCATCAAACAGCGTTAATTGTTTTGTAATCCGACGAGTTGTCTTCGAAGGGCCATTATCAACTTTCTTTTTTTTAATACGGTTCTGTTTTCCTGATATTCGAATTTGAGAGCTTCTTTTCTTCCGAATGCAACGATGTATTGTGGTTTAATGACGCTTTGGGGGTTTTTTGAACAACATCAGGAAATTTTGGGATACAGTCCTGTATTTCTCCTAATTTTATAAATAATATCTCATAAGTATGCTCTAAATTTTTACTTATGTTGGAATAAATAACAAATAATTTAATAATAAACGACAAATAAGTGAACAAAAAATAATGCAATAATAAACAACAATAAGTGAACAATAAATATACCAACAGTAATAAAACGAACAACGAAAAAAGTAAGGAACTACATAATCAGGTGTTCAAAATGATTTCCGTTATTTTCTAAGCACAAATAACATCTTCTAACTGTCGATTTTAAAACATTTGACAACATTTCTGGCGTAACGCTTTGAAAGGCTTATAATGTGATTATAAAAATAATTGTCGACATACCCCTAGAGAAAAAAATCTAACGGTGTCATATCCAGCGAACGCGCGCTGGCCATGGTGTTTCAGAATACGTGCCAATCAGTTTTTCAGTAAATCCCGAATCAACAAAAGTTTGAAATAATATTCCTGTATTTTGTTTACTTATTTGTGGTTTATTATTAAATTATTTGTTATTTATTGAACTAGTCATTCATAAGTAAAAATTTATAGCTTACTTATGAGATAATATTTATAAAATTAGGAGAAATACAGGACCGTATCCCTAAATCTCCTGATGTTGTTCAGAAAACCATCGAAATTTAACCACAATGTGTTATACATCGTTGGATTCTGGAGAAAAAAGCTCTCAAATTCGAATATCAGGAAAACAGTACGTATTTAAAAAAATAAAGTTGATAATGGCCCTTCGAAGACAACTGTTAGATAGAGCGGAAAAAGTGGCAATGTAAAAGTGCAATTTACTTTAGAATTCGATCAGAAAAAAAAACAGGAAAAAATAAAACGGTTTTTCAGAATTTCATTTCTTCGTTTTCTCCGTTACTCGAAATTTTATAACTATCTGAACGGCCTATTATCAGGCACGTAAATTCGCAACTTTACCTCTATTTAACCGACTTCGTATCTCTTACGGTTTCCGAGATCCCTGTACTGGCCCTCCTTATCTTGGACACGGTGTATAAGCTGTAAAAAATTTTCGGACGATTCTGAAATGTCAGGGTTAAAAAGTATGTGGCTTGTAAAAGAACGATCTATATGCAAAATTTTTCTAAAGAAAAAAACAATCAAACGCTATCAAAAATAGCGATGACAATTTTCCTCACGTACACTCACATTCTGTCCCATACGGTACAATTATATTTGAAATTATAATTGGCAAATAAATAAGTAACATATTGTGATCGCGCATAATTTGATTTTCCAAAAATTTATGTTAAAACCTGTTTCTTATTAGCCAATAGTAAATGTATTGACTAGTTATTTTGTTATTTTACTATTTTGTTTCCAACCGGTTTGATAACCTATTACAACATCGTCAAGGATTCGGTGAGAGTTTCACTGACATCACATTATTATCGGATTTGTTTAATGAATGAATTAGCAAACGGTCGTTCATAGTCTTGGAGCACTCTCGATTTTGCAAAAAATTTGAAAACATAACCGAAAGAAAGGCAAAATTAATATATGCAAAACCGATTGTAATACTTTTGTATTTGATATTATGTTGACGTAAGGCCTAAAGTTTATAAACTAAGGAAGTGTTTCTACTCTATTTTAACAATTCCATCATAACATTTGATTAAAGGAAGGAAAACTACTCACCTCGTAAGAGGCGATGTTAAACATCTAAAGAGCATACATGCACCTCTATTAATTGCCGTTTGCATCGCTTGGATTACGTTCTACTTAATCTAAGGTTCACCAAATCTACAGAATTTGGTGTGCATGCGTTCGCTTTTTCCTTTAACATTGGCATACAGTCAGACAGAATTTTTCGGCTTATTCTTTAAATGTAACCTCAAACTAAGCTAGAAAGATTTGGCAAGACGGTCTCCCGCAGAACTGATTTATTGGAACTAGTTGATGATGATGTTGATGAAATTAAACTAGTCATGTTTGGGATGCCTAGAAAAATTGGCATTGCGTTTTTAACGTCTTCCATTACTAGAGCTAGCTAAATTGACATGTTGCGAATGACAAAAATATTAGAGAGAAAAGAATCAGCAGAAAAGTTATTAGAAAAATCACCTGATCGGCTCTATTGCTAAACTTGTAGAACAAAACCCGAACAAACTCTTATTAATTTCTATACAGTGACATTTTAATATAAGGTGAACCTTTAGTATAAGGTAGGCCCTAGCTAAGATTTCAATTTAAGCAAGGAGATGCAAACGGCCATGTATAAGTACCAAGTTAAGATGAAATTACCTGTTTAGATTCACCTCAAAATTACGGGAGTTACTCGTATGCGGTCGTAATTGAACCAAAACCAACAAATATTAAAGAAGTGTTTCCTTTCATTTCCCAAGATTTGAGGATTGTTACATTATGTCTTAGCTGAAGTTCTGTCCTGATCTTTCTTATTACCTTGAAGTATCTATTATTTCCGGTTATACCGGACGTAGGGGTCAATTTGATTATTTTAAATAATCATTATATTATTATTATTCTATTTTTGGATTTTATGCAAGATTCTAAATCGATTTCGTATATCAACTCATATACCTAAGTCTAAGTGTGTTTGAATTTTTAAGGTTTTATGTCTAAAAGGACGTTTGCGGACCTTAAAATAATTATTAATTTTTCCTATACCGACACCTTTATAGTTTAATTTGGCTTGGACTCCTTGCTGAAAGGGACCTGATTTAATAGATTTTTTATAATATTTTGATAACTATTTATACAGGGTGTTCAAAAAATAAGATTAAAAATGAAATTGAGGAAACTGCAAAAATCTACATTTTCAAATGGAAACCACCTTTATAATTATTTTCTATTTATCATTAAAAATAAGGGTAATTTTGTAAAAGGTTGTCTATTTGGAAAATCTGTAGTTTTCGAAATATAGCCAATTTTATATTTTTATATGGCGATATTGCTGTGGATTTTAAGTTAAATGCTTATGAAATAAATATGTCACACGTTCTTGATATGACTTTCTCATAGTCTCCATAAATATTAAATGAGTTTAAATAATCTTCCATTGTATAATTTAAGCGCTCCGTCATAATTATTAATAATTTTCAAATGATAATTTTACAAGTAACAGCGTCCTACATTTCTTTAGCATTTGATTGTTTTTCAACGCCGTTATAGCCAACTGAACTTATGAATATAAAAAATTAATAAGTATTTCAGGTCCTCAAACGTCATTTTATACACCTTAAATATGTTAAACGCTTATATTTAGGTATAGGTCATAATATACGAAATCTACCTAGAATCTTGAGTAGAATTCAAAAATTTAATAATATATAGTGTTTCACTTAAAATAAACTAGTTGATACCGACTTCCGGTATAACCGGAAGTGACAGATACCTTATAGTATCTGTAACGAGTAACAATATTTCAAACAAATATCTTTCTTAGTTCCCGAGATCTTTTAATAGGCCACTCACCATAAATGACCCTATATGAAGATGTTGACGAGGTATCACATCTTAACCGTCGGTATATTTAAATTAGCTATTGGAAGTATTTAATAATTTTTTTGATATTTCTTTGTATAAATTATTATCTTCATCACAATAAAATTAGTCTAGGAATTTGATGACACGTAATTTATAGAAAATGTTGACCGTAGCTTTCATATATTATCCACTTATTCTATTTTCCATACGCAATCGCAGAATGGTAGTTTTTTAACTTGTAAGCTATAGATTCTAATTACTCTTCAAATAACTTCAACTTCCAAAGTCTAGCTTTCAACTTAAAGACGGAAATTGAATACCTTCGCAATATAATGCAGCTTCTTATCCATAAGTCAGTTACTGAAAAAAACCCATAACCAAAAAATCGAGATCAAGAAGGAAGAAATACTCTGAATATACTCTATCCACAAAGATCGTAATAACTTATCGTTTAGACTAAAATTAGACAATAATGACGTAAGTTGCCAAATTGAAAAAAAATATGAGCAAAAATTTTTGGTTCTACAAATATTTAGAATGTCACCTATTCTACATTTTATTATTGTCTTTAAAATATTAAATAATTATGGACTAATAAAAAGTCAATTTACTTTTCAGGTGATATTAATATCAAATACCAATGTATGGAAAAATTATTATTCCCAGACCACCCGATGATACCTTAAACAATAAGGGCGTATTTTTGTCTACAAAGTAGCACTTTAAAATACTAATTCAGATTGAATGGTACTATCAAGAAAAGGAAGCATTTTCCATTGATAGGATGTCACCACCTGCAGACCGGTTTCGAACTCTCTTGTTCTCGTCAATACAGGGTAGGTGTCCATACCTATCATCAGAGAAGACTCTATACTTCACGCTGTATTATCAACGATAGTCGAGAAAATACAATGCGTAGTACCATCTCTTAGCAGTCCCACACAATCTGAACAGACGTTATTTGAATAAATCAAAAATAAAAAGTCTATTTACTTTTCAGGTGAAATAGTATTTCACAGTGCTACTGTGTAGACAAAAATACGCCTTTATTGTATAAGGTATCATCGGATGGTCTGGGAAATAATAATATTTCCATACATTGGTATTTGAAATTGAATTGAATAAAATTCAATTTGGGAAAAAATGAGGTCAAATTCGCACTGAAACATAAAGGTTATTAAAACGGCGAACTGTACAAATATATCATTAGGTTTTATAGTAACTGAAAAGGTTTATCATTAAAATATTAAAGAACTTTTGAAATAGTAGTTTTCGTTTCAGTGTTAAATTTAAATAACTGAAGACGAGGTGTTTTATTCGGCTGCCCCAAGCAACAGCAGTGAATTGTACACTTGTACAGGGTGTTTCCTAACCTTTCTGAAAATTTGAAAAATGAAGGAGGTGAATTCTCACCTTATTTTAAGATGAAAATGTGGTATAAACGTTTTGCACATGTCGCTTCGTTTTCGAAATACAGGGTGTTAAAAAAAATATTGTATTTTTAATTTTATGGTCAAAGGGATAATTAGGATTTGATGGCAGTCAAACGATCAACGGTATCATATAAACTTTACTATAACATTAGTACCATCAATTAACGAATATAACCTCCAACGATTCAAAACCAACGTGAATCGCTTTTTGCGCACACGCACCACTCCCAGAGTGCCCTAAAGGATTTTTCCTATAGTGCTTGTGTTTGACCATAAAAAAAAATTATTTAATTTTTTACGTCAAAATAATTTGTAACAAACCTTAATTATTTTAGAAAAAAAATGTATTTATCAGAGTTCCGCTGCAGAGAATCTAAACCTAAATATAACATTTTTAGTACATTTGGGGAAAAATTCGACATACAATAAGGTTTAGAAAAGTAAAGTGTAAAAACAGTGATATAACAGATTTAACATTAATATAAAATACTTTAAAGCTGCTTTTTAAGTAAGTGAATTCAGTACTCATAAAGCTTTAACTTGACGTTAAATTGCATTTCAAATTACTTCATTAAACAAGCATTATATAGTTTTACTATGTCCACTTTATCACACTTGTACTACTTCAAAAATATTTATTATTCATTTTAAATTAATTTTCTTCCTTATTTTATGTATTATGCAAGTTCTTTCAAACTTTTAATGGTAACTCATAATTTATTTATTTCTACAGAAAGTGGAATTAAAGAACTAACATCACCCATATAAAAACGAAACTAGCGTTTTGCAACATAAGATATTTCAAATTTAACGTCTTCTTGTATATTAACAAATAATTTCTTTCTCATAAGCTTCAATAAGAAAGATGCAATTTGTTTTAATGAATGCTGTATTCTAAAAAATGTAATTCAACGCTTCATCAATGTAAGCCTATATTAAACGATTTAATAAAATGATAATAATAATTAATAGATCTTAATTGTGTTAATTAATTAACATATGAATAACATTTCCCAATTAGTCTTATATGCTTGATTTTTAATTAAAAATGATTTAATCGGGTATTACGCAATTGTGTATTGTTTAAAAATATTTTTTTATTTAGAAGAGGGGCCTTTACTTGATGGAAATTCATTAAATTAAGTTTACCAATACAGCTTTGCGTATTATGTATATGCATTTTAATGTCTCTAATCAAAATTTTTTTTGTCAAGGGACGTATTCGTAGAGTTATGTTATATGAAATTAATTCAATATTATTTTCGAAAAAACAATCTACTAAATTTATTGTTTAATATTAGCTCAATCTTATTTTACAGCGAGAGTTTTAGTATTAACAGAAACTAGAGAACCCCAATTTCAGGAATATTTTCTGAAAAGAAACGTTATTATATTCAAAGGTAATTTAAAAATTTGTAATATTGTAATTTAGAGAACTCTTGTATGGGTTGAACCGACAAGCTTTTTAAATGAATGGCTCTACTTTATTTCTAGGAAACCAAATAGCTTTATAACTGTGGTTACACATATTTTAATATGGAAAGTACATTATTATAAAATGAAACATTAAATTTCGTCGCATAAGGAAGAAAATTAAATATGACATTAATTTTTTATTGCTCCTGAATTTAATAACATTTTAATTCCTCGACGTTTTCTAGAACCGAATACAGTTAGAGTTTTTCCTAAGTCAAAAAGCAGCTTTAAAATATTTATCATGTTCTCCAAATATTGATCACTGTATAGTACAGGGTTTCCCATAAAAGTCGGCGAGGTACGATATTATGGAAGCCATAGCCTTAGGTCTTTGAGAAAAACTTTTCATAGACTAAATCCACCAAGAAAAATTGATGGAAGTTTTTTTAACGGTTCCAAAGTAACCGCTAGGGGGCACGATTACTAATATATAACTAAAAATTCAAATTTTTTCGAATTATCACTGGTTTTCATTTAATAATGAATAGAAAACCGTCATGCATTTTTGCAAAAGTTTGTTCGTTAAACTTCTTTCGTATTATCGATAATAAGGGTGGGGGAGCATTTAAAAAAAGTATTTTTAAAATTGCTGTATCTTACATACCCTTTATCCAAATTTGATTAATTTAGGCTCGTTTTAAAGATAATTATACTCCTATTAATATATCCGACTGTGGTCGTGATCGCTAGTTCATCTTCTAGAGGGTGCTGTTTACCAATGATTCTATTTTCTTAATAAAATTACATTTTTGCGCAAACTGTAATTCGTTCTCGAGTTATTCCTAAATAACCATTTTATTCAAAAAATAATGGTAGATAGCTGCTTATCATAAATATCCATGGAAAGAAAATCAACCCTGTTAGATGCTAAACAACTTTGATATTAAGTTAATTAATCATTATTTGTGTATTTAAAAGTTCTCTAATTATTTAAAAGTTTTATTGCCTTTAAAAAATTTTCACTTCCATTTGTTTTAGTTTAGTTATTAAAATTTTGATGCTGCCTTTGTGTCAACTTATTTCTATTTTGGATAACGTGTGAGACCAACACACATGCAACACAAAGCTAAATATTTTAATAATATTCATTTTCTTAATATTAGGTATTGTTACTAAATAGATAAAAAGAAGTATGGTAAACCAGCTTTAAATTGTATTCGTTTAATGGTAAAAAATAAGACATTTATTCCAAATGGGTAAAAAATAAATAAATTAAAATCTACAAGGCAATCACACCAACTTTGTTATGTTTCAAATAATAAATGAAGTTTTAAATATTGTAATGTCTAATTAACTTTATTATCAAAGTTCCATAGAATCTAGCAGGGTAGGCAATGTTTTGTGTTCATAGATATCATGAGTAGGTACCTAGTATTCATTTTTTTATTAAATATAATGGTTATTTGTAAATAACTCGAGAAGGAATAGAGATATCGAGTTAAGATTTGCGCCAAAATGTAGCTATTTTTGTGCTCTTTAAGCATAGGAATAGAATAATTTATGATTATTTAATTTTATTAAGAAAAAACATAATCCTTGGTAAACAGTACTCTCCAGAAGATGCATTGTGAACTAGCGATCATGATCAACGTTATCTTTAAAACCAGCCTAAGTTGATTAAATTTTGATAAACAGTAGGGAAGGTACAGTAATTTTAAAAATATTTTTTTACATGCTTTCCCCACCCTCATAATCGACCATACGAAAAAAAAAACTTTCGCAAAAATTAATGATCATTTAATAACCGTTATTAAATAATAACCGTAACAGTGACAATTCGAAGAGATTTGAAAAGTTTAGTTATATAATAGTAATTGCACGCCCTAGCGGTCATTTTCGAAATGTGAAAATATTTTTCCTCAATTAATTTAGGCATTTTTTTTCTCTCTAAGACAAAAGATTTGTGGCTTCCATTATATCGTACCTAGCCGGCCTTAGTGGGACACCCTGTATATCCTAATAATCCATGGCAATAGGATCACTAACAGCACCTTCTATATCACTATTTCTCACTGACGGAATAATCCAAAGAGCACTAAGGGCACACACTAGGGAACAGTCCTTTTTGGTTTCACTAATACTGAAAGGCATGTATGCATAATAATAGCAAATAGTCCTTCATATTTTTTGAGTTGCATTACCACAACTTTTCGAAAAGGGTGAATGAAATTAACAACATCTAATTCGCGTAAAATATTTCTTCCTCTTTCTCTCGCACGGCGTCTCGTACTTCGTACTTACAATTAAAAAAATAGTTTGGTCGCACACCTCGATTTTGAACACTCTCACTTGATTGAGTATGGGTACTGATCTCGCCAAATTGGGATGTTCGTTTTTATACGCGGATCATCTCTTGCATTTGACTCATTGTCTGCACGACGATGTGCCACCTCCAAGCGTGCGGTATTCCTTGAGCGCCGCGATGGGTGTACCTATCGGAATCTCCTTTAATTGCACTGTTGTGTTAACTACCGAAAATCACACGCATCCTGGTTAGAGATTAAAGCGCTCAGAGGCTTTAGGACATGACGATCAATTGATAGAATACCGGGTGTTCCTTATTGACGGGATAATATTTCAATAGTTTCAGAAATATTGACAAGTAAATGAAGGAAACCAATACATTTTATTTGAAATAATTAGTAACGATTTTAACATAAAG
The DNA here is from genome assembly GCA_963991005.1 of Barypeithes pellucidus. Taxonomy (NCBI): domain Eukaryota; kingdom Metazoa; phylum Arthropoda; class Insecta; order Coleoptera; family Curculionidae; genus Barypeithes; species Barypeithes pellucidus. The sequence continues at coordinate 37,685,807 of OZ022563.1, read as the reverse complement.
GAAAGTTTAAAATAAAAAATGTTTAACCAAATATCGTTCTTCAGCCACATAACAATGTCCAAGCCTCTTTGAAAACTGGGAAAGCATGCCTCACAAATGTTGATGAGCATGTAAAATTATTCTTTTTGGCCGCTGATTCTTATTTATACAACGTGTCCAAGATATGGAGGGCCAGTACAGGGATCTCGGAAACCGTAAGAGATACGAAGTCGGTTAAATGGAGGTAAAGTTGCGCATTTACGTGCCTAATAATATGCCGCTTAGAAAGTTTTAAAATTAAGAGTAGTTCCGGAGATATCCGGAAAAAAACGAATTTCTAAAAAATCGTTTTATTGTTTACCTGTGTTTTTTGAGATCGAATTCTAAAGTAAATTGCACTTTTGCATTGTCACTTTTTCCGCTCTATCTAACAGCATTAATTGTTTTGTAATCCGACGAGTCGTCTTCGAAGGGCCATTATCAACTTTCTTTTTTAAATACGATCCTGTTTTCCTGATATTGGAATTTGATATCTTTTTTTTCTTTCGAATTCAACGATATAGGGCACAATGTGGTTTAATGACGTTTCGATGGTTTTTTGAACAACATCAGGAAATTTTGGGATACGGTATTGTATTTCTCCTAATTTTATAAATAATATCTCATAAGTAAGCTCCAAATTTTTACTTATATTGGACTAGTTCAATAAATAAATAATTTAATAATAAACCACAAATACCTAAGTGAACAAAAAATAATTCAATAATAAGTGAACAAAAAATATACCAAAATAGTAATAAAACGAACAACGAAAAAAGTAAGGAATTACATAATCAGGTGTTATTTTCTAAGCACAAATAACATCTTCTAACTGTCGATTCTAAAACATTTGACAATATTTTTGGCGTAATACTGTGAAATGCTTCAAAAACCAAAAACTTAAAACGCTTTCAAATGTTGACAACAATCACAATGGGAATGTCGTGCAACAAATCACGCTTAATTTTTTTTGTTCAAACGCCTTCTTTTCTTTCAAAATCAACAGAAATTTGAAATAATGTTTCTATATTTTGTTCAAAAATTTCCTGATTTGGTTCAGAAAACCCTCGAAACGTCATTAAACCACAATGTGTCATACATCGTTGCATTCGGAAGAAAAAAAGCTCTCAGATTCCAATATCAGGAAAACAGGATCGTATTTAAAAAAAGAAAGTTGATAATGGCCCTTCGAAGACGACTCGTCGGATTACAAAATAATTAGCGTAGCGGAAAAAGTGGCAATGTAAAAGTGCAATTTACAGTAGAATTCGATCTGAAAAAAATCCATCAAAAAAATAAAACGATTTATCAGAATTTCGGGTTTTTTCGGACATCTCTGGATCTACTCGGAATTTCTAAACGGCATATTATTAGGCACGTAAATGCGCAACTTTACCTCCATTTAACCGACTTTGTATCTCTTACGGTTTCCGAGATCCCTGTACTGTCCCTCCTTATCTTTGACACGGTGTATTTACATCGAACTAGAATTATGCCAAATTGAATTACTTTATAGCATGATCAATACAACGATCAAATATTACGGAATCACATTTGGTTTCAGCAAGATGAAGAACAACAGAATTTTGCTAAATTGTAGCAATTTGGAATTTGCCACTATTTTTTTGTATATAAAATTCCTCCCTTTAATTGCTATAATTTGTAAACCATCAACCAACCAAGTCAATTTTGAGCTTAAGAGATTGGCTAGAGTTCTGCTTTTTTGGTTCGGATCGTCTGTCGACGAATCCGAACGCTCGTGCTGCAAGGCGAACTTGGTGCCCTTCTCTGATCCTATGTGGTCTAGGTCTCGGTATAGAGTGTTTTGGTTGATAGAGCCTTGCTGCTTTCTTTTTTTACTGGTATTCCGGTGCTGTTCGGAGCAGAACAAAAAGCGGGAAGCACCTTTGTAGTTGGCAGTATTTTCATATGTCAGAATGATCAATAGTAAATTCCGTTTTGTTTTTTTTAACTTCCTTTTTCTGCCGGCCGTCGTAGCACGCGGCAGATAAAATTTGTTGGTTCGTTTTAGAGACCAAAAGACCATGTGGTTTCAAAACCCTTTTAGAGGTGAGTCAAGATATTATGGCTAAGTTTTTACTACTACATGGTTCATAATCTCTCCTTTTGAGGCAATTATTGAACTAGGGTTTTCTTTTGTTACATGGTTAATTTTAATTTTCCTCTTCGTTTTTCTATTTTACTAGTTGTCTTCTCATCTAAGGGATGTCTAAGTGGCTGTAGCTAACACAAGTAGAGGATGAACTCTAAGAGCCAACACTCATAAGGCTGTAACCACCGGCACTTTCTCAGTCAAGCTGTAGGCAGCAGGAAATGTTCTCTCATCCTTAACCAGGGACTACAACCTATGAAGTAATCTCTTGAAGAATCCAGGATGTTCCAGCATCACTGAACATACTGTCTATTTCAGGTACCTCATCACAAGAATCTTCTTTTAAAATTGATAATTTTTCTTATTCATAACTTAAAACTATTGTAAACCAATCTCGACAGCAAATATAAATAATCATTAATTTATGTCAGGTAATAGGTAAAAAGGTTCATGAATCTCTATCCTCCCTTGCGTAATTGTCTTAAAATCATTTCTTAAACCCTTTTGTCTAGATGTGCTAATTAAATTCATTAAAATTCTTATTGCTATAATAATATTATTCGTATTGTCATTCATCTTAGATAACCCTTCACATTTTCCTCGAAGTTGGTGGGCTAATAAATAATTGGATTACTTATTTTTATGTGTGTGTTTTATTGAATAGTTTTCCAACTTAACAACTAATTACATTTTCCCCGTTTAATTAAAATAAACTAGGGTGGCGCCCCAATAAAGAAGGGAAGTTCAAAAGTAAGTACTTTCGACCTACAGCGTCCGCTAACTAAGAGCTGCCGTAAGCCTATGGTGTGCCCTTTTAATTAAGATCAAATAAGCCGCCATAAAATTTGTCTGAAATTATCTTAATGTAACGTATCCTGAAAGGTGGATATGAAGGCGAGCGGACATTGAATGGCCTCCTAGATCACCAAATCTAACCTCTTTAGATTTCTACCTTTGTGGTCATTTAAAAACTGTCGTATATCGTACGAGAACTCTTTGGAGGATCTTGAAAACAAAATTTTACATACTCTTCAAACTATTTATAATCAACACTTACAAAACGTGCTTTCAGAGAGGCTTGAACACTGTTAGGAGCGATTTCTTAGGTTATTTTATTAAGAAAAGTTCATGTGAATCAGGGGTGTAAGATTTGACGATGTATCGTGAGATCTCACGATTCTGTATCGAATTTGGCGATATGTCTATAGTAGTGTGGCACGCCGGGTTTTAAGACAGGCACGCGAAGACAAAATTGAAAAATAAAAAAAAAATAGTGTCTTCAGGAACATTCTTACAATCCGAAAAACCCTACTCATACGCTACTGAATGCAATATCACCAGAAATCACACGAATCTAACAAAGTCAATGCTCCGAACTATGATATCAAAATGTAATATCCATTTTGCAAGATTCATTCTGTGCTAGGTTTGATGATTTTCAAGATAATAAAAATAATCTGATCTTTTCACAAATTCTTTTTCAATTTCTCTGCAAGACTTTAATTGTTACCAACCTGTAATCCGAATCAATCCTATTGACCTATACTGAAAAACAAATGTAAGAATCTTATTTCAACTGCAAGTAATCCAAATTATATTGAATTTTGGAAATTTGTACCAACAAGCAATTTTCGAAATTTATGTGAATTGACTGTCACATATTGTTGTAGGTTTGTATCAACATATTTTATTTTCCATCTATCAACTATTTACTTATAATAACTTGGAAACGGTTGCTATAAGCATCATCATAATATCATAGGAAATATTAGATGGCGATAGAGTTCATAATGCCCGATGATTTTCATAATGCCCGCTAATTACACTGACGAACATTTAAAAAAAACTTTTTCCTCCATGGAATGATTTTGGCTGGATTTTATATATTTTGGCCTGCTGAATCCGAATCTGGCCTCAGATTTTCGATATCAGCCTCTAATGATAAGAGATATATGCTTTGAACAATTAAAAACCTATAATATATTTTATTAACAGTTAGCTTAGGTACATTATAAACATTTATAAATAATTTAAAATTTAATATTTACTTCCCTAACGTCTTTCTTTTATAAGAACTCCTGGATGTGTCTCGTATTAGGGTCCAGCAATAGTCGGTTAACATATTAGGGCTCCACTTTCCTGTATACCTGTTCTCTATGGAGGCAATATCTTGGTGATATGGTTTTCCATGCTCATCTGATACTGCTCCTAAATTTTGAGGAAAAAGTTCAAATGAGAATGGAGAAAGTGAAGTTTTCGTGACATGTTGCATTCTAAAATATGATAGGCCGTGAGTAGTTCTTCCACGAGTTCACGATAATTTTCTGATTTATTATTTCCAAGAAAATTATTGCAAACACTTTCAAATGCATTCCATGCCCGCCTTTCATTGTCACTTAAAATTTGCCTGAAGTTCGCATCTTTAAACAATTGCCTAATTTGGGGATCAACAAAAATTCCTTCTTTAATTTTGGCCTCACTGATACGTGGAAATTTATCTTTTAAATACTTGAAAGCATTTCCTTCTCTATCCAGTGCTTTAACAAAATTTTTGATCAGACCCAGCTTAATGTGAAGTGGAGGTAAATATATTTTTTCTTCCTGAACTAATGGTTCTCCGGTCAAATTTTTAACGCCAACTTGTATTGTGTCATGTGGAGGCCAAACCTTAATTTTATAATGTTTGTCTCTTGCACGGCTGTCCCATTCACACAAAAAGCAACAGTATTTTGTATAGCCTGCTTGCAGTCCTGTCAGTAACGCCACCACTTTTAAATCTGCACATATGTTCCATTTGTGATCTTCGTACTTTACACATCTTAGTAACATCTTAAGATTGTCATATGTTTCTTTCATATTTACCGAATGACCTATAGGAACCGATGGATGCTCATTTCCATTAAAAAGTAAAACAGCTTTTAGACTTGTTTTAGACGAATCTATGAGTAGTCTCCATTTATCGGGAGTATATGGTAAGTTCAGTTCGGTCATTAGGCCAGGTATGTCATGGCAAAATACTAAATCACCTTCCACTGCAAAAAAATTTGTGAGAGTAGATTGCCTTTTCCTGTAGATGGACACCTTCACTCCGTTTCCCAAGAGCTTCCACTGCTGCAGGCGGGATCCGAGAAGTTCTGAGAAGTTCAGCTTTTGTTTTCGGGAGGTCCAACTCAAGGTCATTTAATTCACCTTGCGTGATTAAATGAGTTGTATCAGGCAAATCATGAGAACTAGGGATGTAACTTGGTCCGGCTTCTGGTGAATTACTTCCGGAGTCTGATTCGGAATCAAGCGTGTAACTTTCAGGTGGCTGGGTAACGAGTTGTCATGGGGCACTGGTCGCATTGCAGAAGGAATATTGGGGTACTTGGTTTTGCTAGTAATTCCTTTAATATTCGTCATGCAAAAATAACAATCATCTGCGTGATTACGAGGTTCCCTCCAAACAATTGGAACTGCGAATGGCATAGATTTATGAGTACCTTTCAGCCATCCAGTCAATGTTCTCGAGCACGAACTGCAACACATTTTTGGGGCCCAGGACCTATCTTTATCGCCAACTTTGCATCCAAAGGACAGTTCACAAGCCTTATTTACTAATGAAGATATCGGTTTTTGGTACGCTTTCGCGGTAACTTCGCCACAAATATAACAGAAGGTATCGGCTTTATTAACGCAAACACGTATCGACATTTTTGGTACCGTTCTACCACGCACGTAGATCTAAGGGAAAATATTAATAGATGTTTACTAAATGATTATATAGTAACGACTAAAGGGATATTTCAAGCATAGATCCAAATAAGCTGCAAATAACAATGGGGCGACCGTATATTACCTATTAATGGGCCTATTCGACCCTTCCAAGAAATCTGAGGCAAATATAAACATTTGAGGGTCAGTTGTATATTAGTTTAAGTCCAAATGTTACAAAATACACGATATTTTTATAAAGTGGATTTTTGTGTTGATTAGTGTTATCATTAAAGAAAATATTGAAAAAAATTTGTATTTATTTTTATAGTTATTTTAGATATTATTCAGTTTTTTCTACGTTAATGTACAATTTTCCTCAGAAAGAAGCGGGCCAACTATGAAATTTTGCAATTATAGTAAAACTTTTTGGCGTAGCAATTTAGTTTCTGGTAACTTGACAAGCATAACAGGCACCTTATCATCAATATCATCAATGGTAATTTTTACCATCTCATCCCGTCTTTGGTCGCCAAAAACTCCCATTACCACTTTATACAGCAGGAAGGTATCATTCGGCGCATTTTTGATAAAAGTTAAAACTTGTTCACCTTCCAAAACTTTTTACTTTTTAAGAAGATATCCTTTTGATTTAACTTTTAAAATCCTATTAATTGACAATATCTTGAAATATTAATGTTTTCCTTTACTATAAGTACAGACTTCATATGAGAATATTTTGTCCAACGCTATTTGCGGTATATTTTTCTGGTATATAAAGTAAAAATAATTAAGAATTGTTATTAGCAATGATCAAAAAGGTTACATACCAATTCATGGAAGTAAGCCATCATTACTGTGTCAGTAATCATTGCAATTCGGCTTTTTACTGTCCATTGTTGAAAATTTTTATACTCCTTGTCATACAGGACTTTAGACTTTGCCGGTAATATCTTTTCCAGCATTTTCTAAAATATTTTGTGGAATGTATGAAGTATGAAGAAATCTTGGATATATGGCAAAGATGTCAAGGAAGCCATGATCTTGCAATCTAAATCTAAGCTTGATTCCACACTGTATTCTTATGAATAAAAAAAATATAATAATATTCTTAATTTTTTCATTTAATTATGTTTTTCTTTTCTATTTTAAAATTAAAGGGTCAGCTAGGAGTATCAAGAAAAACGCGAAAAAGGAATATTCAAGCAACCCAATTTAATCCGAATATGTTTTGGTTAGAGGCGGTAGGGCTAGAATGTTTTTTTTTATTTTGTATTCTAGGTTTTTCATAATTTATTAAAGAATTAGTTTTCAAATTTTTTTTTTTATATAAAAGGTAAGAGATAATCTACATATTTTTTCTTCTCTCTTAATTTTTTCAAACTTTCATTAGCTTTTTTAAAATGTTACTAAATCATAATTTAATATTGAAAAGAAAAACCTATTACTTTTTCTCTTTTAAAGTTCACTCTGACAATCTCATAAGTTTTCGGCATATGTATATCTATTCAACTGAAGATGAGGGCGTTCGAAACATAAATGAAATTAAAAACTTAACTGTTGTGTATTGATGATTGATGGTAGAATAGCATCCACAGCCGGAGACAAAGCAAACTTACTTGCTGAACTATTTTCTTTGCATTCCACTGTAGATTTCCAGGGAAGAACACCACCGGACATTCCTACAGTTCAATCCGAAATGGCCGAAATCGTGTTCCGTCAGCGTCCCGTCAAACGAATCCTAAAAGGACTCGACGTCAAAAAAGCCACTGGTCCAGACGAAATTCCTATTATAGTTCTCAAGAGATGCGCCGATGAACTAACACCAGTATTTTGTAGACTTTTCAACTTATCCTACAAAATAGGAATATTTCCATCTTGCTGGAAGACGGCGCGAGTCCAGCCTATTCCAACGAAAGGTAAGAGAACCCTGCCTAACAACTATCGACCAGTCGCATTGCTTTCAGTTATATCAAAAGTAATGGAGAAAGCTATTAACCAACATCTTCTAAGTACCTGGAAGGCTTCAACATTATCAGCGATCATCAATATGGTTTTCGGAAGTCCAGATCAACTAGTCTATGTCACCCATATTTGGAACAACTCAATCGAACATCATGGGGTGTCTCGGGTTGTTGCACTGGATATTTCTAAATCTTTTGATCGTGTTTGGCATGAGGGGTTTCTAAGTAAACTGCGATCCTATGGTATGCCGAGTCGATTCTGTGCATGGTTGTCTAGCTTTCTTAAGGACCGCTCTCTGCAAGTGGCGATTGACGGATTTCTCTCAGACACCTTCACCATCAATGCCGGTGTTCCTCAAGGGTCGATATTGTCTCCCACTCTCTTCTTACTCTACATTAACGACCTTCTAGTTGCCATTAATTAAAATTATTGAAATATGTATACAGGGTGGTCGGTAACTACAGATTCTTTACATGGAAGTAATAGGTTAGTAAAGATGTTGGTCTTTAATGAGATACATTGTGTGAGAGTTTAATTTCTAGATTAATTTTTTTTTTCATAATTCGAGCTGTTTTTGATATACAGAGTGTTACAAATGCGGCCTTCACCATTAGGATTTCGGAAACGGTAAGAGATACGAAGTCGGTTAAATCGGGCCAAAGTTGCGTAATTATATGTCCTATAATATGCCGCAAGAAAAATTAGAAGTAATTACAGGGGCCTTCAAAATATTTCAAAAAATCGAAAATTGTTCGTTTCGGTTTTTATTTTTTCCTGACTTTGTTCGAGGAGGTGTCCAAAAACAAATTTTACTTTCTCATTATTGCTACTTTCTATTCTGCACAAGATGGCATCATCAAATCTTTCATGCGACGTCTTTAGGTCACCATCAATCATCAAGTTAATATTTTTGTTTAATTTATGAAAGGTAACCGAAATCTCCGACGTTTTGTTCCTTAAATTTACCATCTTCATTAAAATACCCCTAGCACGTTCCTGTATCTTACTTTTGTTTCGAAGAAACTGAAGATTTCTAAATTATTATTGCTATTACTGTCTTTAATTGTTTTTGTTATTAAGTTACTACATAAAATTTGACTATTAAAGCCAACACTTTCTTAAGACATTTAAAAGATGCATTGTGTTTTATATATGTTTTCGAATTATACCGAATTAAAAAGAAAAGTAAATTACAGGAACGTACAAGGGGTATTTTAATGAAGATGGTCAATTTAAGGAAGAAAACGTCGGAAACCCAGTAAGAGTGTATACAACTGAACGTAGATTTTGGTCCCCTTTCATAATTTAATCAAAACGATGCAGGCCTGTATTTAAGAAAATTAAGTTGATGATGACCAAAAGACCCCCCTGAAAGATCTGATGATGCCGTCTTGCCCCTGTATTTGTTTTTGATTTTTTTGCGGCATATTATTGCGCCCATAATTATGCAACTTTGCCTCAATTTAACCGACATCGTATATCTTACCGTTCCCAAAATCCCCAGGTGAAGGCCGAATTTGTGACACCCGGTATATTAAGCATACTATGCATGGTATTTATATAATTGTATATTTTGAGCTACTTAATAAATTTAAATTGCGGTTACGGAATATACGACTATACAGGGTCCTACAATAGTGCGTCAGGCTTCCATACCTCCTATACGAATTATGTTAGGAATTTCATTCATATGCTGACTTATACTGTATCATGGGATAAATTTCAGAAAAATATTTTTCCATATACAGGGTTATTAGTAAAGATAGAAGGATGCGATTTTCGCAGCACCATGCTACTTTTTTGTCAAACAGAAGATGCCGTAATCAGAATTTTTCTAGGCCTCTTTGTTTTTCACATACGGGATGTTTTTGAGAATTGTGCATTTTGGGATACCCCCCATATCTCGGTTATCCCGTAACGTATCAAAAAGAAATAAAATGTTCTTTTTGTAGTTTTTTACGTAAAATCCAGTGACATACTCAGATTTTTTCTACATTCAATAGTTTTCAAGGAAAATAAACAAATTTGCTTTTTAAATGGACCTTATATATTTTTTAATAATATAATTTAGTTTGTAACAAGCTTCTCAAGAATACATAATACTTTATTTTTAGTTTTAGTATTAGGCCCGAAATATACGTTTTTCAAAAATATATCATTTTTTTTAGTAGGCCATGACGGATATTAAAAAAAAAATACTGGTGTGATTAAATATTAGACACAAAGATTGAAAATTATTGAACTCTCTCATAAATATTGCTCAAATTGTTTTCCATTATTTGACATGTTTCACACATGGCTCTTATTCGCCATAATGAATGAAAATTAATAAGCGGTCGCGTTTGTAACTCACTAGCAGCTCTGTCAATGGCAATTCTTAAATCTGCCATTGTTTGGTACTGAATGGAATAAATTTTATTTTGAAGGAATCCCCATAAGAAGAAATCCAAAACCAACAAGTCGGGTGACCTTGGTGGCCATCTTACAGGTCCATTAGTTCCAATCCAGCGACCTGGTAAGTCATTATCTAGGTAGGCCCTTACAATTTGGGCATTGTGAGCGGGTGCTCCATCCTGTTAAAGATGCAAGTTATTGGGACCAGCTAAGAGCACATCTTCTATTATTTCTGGCACAACGTTTTCCAGAAATTCCAAATATTTATTTGCATTAAGGCTTCCTTCAAATATATTATAAACTATTTTGCTATTATATAAACTTTATAAGCTTTATATTATAAAGCATGAAACGCTAACGCCTAATCTGCCTTGCCGTTCCATTGGAAATATTATATGATTTTCCAGAGACTAAAACCTCGCCAGCACTGGTAAAATGAGCCTCATCAGACAGAATATAACGGTTTTATCAAAATTATTTTCCCTGTGCAGAATTTGTAAATACCAATTTTTGCAAAACACTATACTGTGCTGTGCATCACCAGGATGTAAGTTTTGTACACGGTGGAATTTATATGGCTTAAAATTGTGTTTTTTTAGGATTGTTTGCACTCTTGATTTAATTATTCCGACCGAACCTTTAACTTTTCTGCAAGAACTACTTGAATTTGTTTCAATTGAAGCTAACACATTTATTTCATCAGTCTCGCGATTATCCTTGTGGTAGATTTTAGGGCGAGGTTTAGACAATGAACTGTGTTCAATTAAATTTGATTTTATTCTTGAAAAAATTCGTTGATACGGTTATCGTCTTTCGGGATATCTACAAGTAATTTAAGAAAATTTAAAAATATCATAGAATTACTACATAAGGGCTTATATTTATCTATTCAAATACACTTTTAATCCTCCATCTCCATTTTCGTTACACTGGATATAACAAACGAGCATGTAGTACTTCTCAAAGTTTACATGCTCTGCCATAATTAAGACAAACTGATTTTTCACTATTAATTAGAAATTTTAAAACAACTTAGAGAACCTGAATGCTCCGACAGAATCAGAAGATTTTATTATTATGACACATAGGACTGTGTTCTTTTGTTTGTTTTTAATATACGTCATGGCCTACTAAGAAAAAAAAGGTATATTTTTGAAAAACGTATATTTCGGTCCTATTACTAAGACTAAAAATAAAGTGTTATATATTTTTGAGAAGCTTGTTACAAACTAAATTATAATATTAAAAAATATATAGGGTGACCCAAGCAAATTTGTTTATTTTCCTTGAAAACTATTGAATGTAGAAAGAATCTGAGTATGTCACTGGATTCTACGTTAAAAACTACAAAAAGAACATTTTATTTCTTTTTGATACGTTACGGGGTAACCGAGATATGGGGGGTGTCCCAAAATGCACAATTCTCAAAAATATATATATAAACAAGGCGGCCTAGAAAAATTCTGATTACGGCGTCTTCTGTTTGACAAAAAAAGTAGCATAGTGCTGCGAAGACTGCATCCTTCTATCTTTACTAATAACGGAGATATCCCGTAAAACTACTCAAAATGGACACCCTGTACAGGGTGGCCCGAAATAACGTGATAACATTTATTTTTTAACTGGGACACACAACCAGTATATTATTGTATATTTAGCTTTATACTAATGTCCTCTATAATTGCCTAAGATCCTATTTAGTTTGACTGGGTATTTTAAGAGCAATAAATTGAAAAGAAAAAAAAAATAGTTTTATAGTCCTGGAAAGAAAAATTAAAAAAACATTCTGAAATAACTTTTTTAGCCGCCGGATTGGATGGGATAATAAAGGTTCTAGAGATACTATGAATCTAATAGTGTTTATATACTTTATACAGGGCGTTCATAATAAGGTTCTGAAAACGAATCATTTTTTTAAAGATTTTCAAATGGGACACCCTGTATATTATTTATTTATTGGGTGTAGACTTCATAAGCGTTTTTTTTAAATACAAACATATAAGTTATTTCCATACGTTTTCGAAATAATTCTAAATTTCATAAATTATGTTGTTTGAATGCCATAGGCCCTTTGACTAATAATTGTAAACTACTGTAAATGTTCAAAAATGCTTCCATTTTGGTCTGTGCATAAGTAAATACATTTGAGGTGAAAAACTAGCAAACACGTCTCTTATTCTGCATATTAATAGCAGTTGTAGGCGGATATTTACAAACAATTTGGTCACGTGTCCCCATAAAAAAAAGTTCTAGATAATAAACCCAAAATTACTCCTTGCTAACAAATAATTTTTTTCTCTCCCACCAAGTACAAGGATGATATTAACCATCCAATAAAATCCATTTTAAATTCTCATTATAATTTATTCGCCCTGAATAACAATTTTTCTAAGTTAAAGAACTAGTCAAACGATAATAAACAAACGAATTCCTATTTTATTTGAAAGCCTGACACGGTAATTAGGCTTAACCACTAATGAACCGTTGTGTTAGTCTTTCGCTTCAATTGTTAAGGCATGTAAACAGATCTTTCCAAGAACGTGTTCACTTGTGCACAGATCAAATTCGAAGGCATTTTGAACATTTACTGTAGTTTACAGTTATTTAAACATCATTTATTAAATTTATAATTATTTCGAAAACGGTTGTAATTAACTTATATGTTTATATTACCAAAAAAAATTATATATGAATTCTACATCCAATTCCCAAATAATATATAGGGTGTTCAATTTGAAAATTTTGAGAAAAATGATTTTGAAATTTGTCGTTTTTGAAACCTTATTATGAACAACCTATATAAAAACACATAAACACTATTAGATTCATAGTATCTTTAGACCCCTTGTTATAAAGCTCACCCCCAATCTCCTGGTTAGAAATATTATTTTAGAAATATTTTTTTATTTTGCTTTCCCGGACTACAAAACTTTTTCTTTTTAGTTTTTAATTTATTGCTCTTAACCTACCCAAGCAAATTAAATTAAAAAAAGTTTAGATGATTATTGAGAACACTAATACGAACCTACATATACAATAAAATACTGAGTGTCCCATTTTAAAAAAAAAATAAAACTTTAGGTTATCACACTTTTTGGGTCACCCTGTATATGGAAAAATATTTTTCTGAAACACACTACATGATACAGTATAAATCAGCATATGAATGTAATTCCTAACTTAATTCGTACAGAAGCTATGGAAGCCTGACGCATTATTGCAGATCCTTATACACCGTGTCCAAGATAACGAGGGTCAGTATAGGAATCTCGGAAACCGTAAGAGATATGAAGTCGGTTAAATGGAGGCAAAGTTATGCATTTACGTGCCTAATAATATGTCATTTAGGAAGTGTTAAATTCCGAGTAGTTGCGGAGATATCCGGAAAAAACCGAAATCTTGAAAAATCGTTTTATTTTTTCCTGGGTTTTTTGAGATCGAATTCTAAAGTAAATTGCACTTTTATATTTCCACTTTTTCCGCTCAATTTAACAGCGTTAATTATTTTGTAATCCGACAAGTCGTCTTCGAAGGGTCATTATAAACTTTCTTTTTTTTATGGTCCTGTTTTCCCGATATTGGAATTTGAGAGCTTTTTTTCTTCCGAATGCAACGATGTATGACATGGTCGCTTTATGACGTTTCGAAGGTTTTTTGAACAACATCAGTAGATTTTGGGATACGGTCCTGTATTCCTCCTAATTTTATAAATAATATCTTATAAGTAAGCTCTAAATTTTTACTTACTAGTTCAATAAATAACAAATAATTTACTAATAAACCACGAATAAGTGAACAAAAAATAATTCAATAATAAACAACAATAAGTGAACAAAGAACATACCCGAACAAATTATATATTATTTATAAAATTAGGAGAAATACTGCGACAATATATTTCATATTAAAAATAAACTAATTAGGATTTCACAAATTAAGAAAAGTAATTTTTATTTGCAATTCCGGCAAGCAATTTTTAAATTATGCTTATAGCACTTCTTTAAAATATTTAACAATTAACGTGCAAAATAAATATTACTTTTATGACTTGGTATTCCTTGAATATCTTTGAGTGTTCTTTAAAATTTCTTGCCATAACAAAAGCTATCTTACCTAATATGGAATTATTGTGGCGCATCCGTAACTATTAAACGAAATTTATTTGCCATAACTTGGACTTCTCAAGTGTACTTCTTCAAAATAAATTCGCTTACCAGGAGATTTTTTTTTTGTATAATTTAAATAAAATAGTGACTTTATATCTGCTTGTGTCAATATTTTTTAAGAGCCTCAAACTATTTAATTACTATTTCATATATATAGTCGTTGCAGCGAACCCTCTCGCCAGAAATGTCAAGTGTCACGTGACATTAATGACTTACCTGCTTATTTCTGGTTATTTATTTTGTCTAGGTTTGTATGAAATTCCAGGACCGTACTAAAATAGTACGTACGTTTATTTTAAAAATGAAACGAACCTATTTATATTTTTAAATGCATTTTTTATTATTTATTATAGGGAATAAAACACACAAACACATTGTATTTTTTTGTTATTTATTTATTGAAATATATATAATAAAGTCATTATCTATAATTACATGTCTAGTAGGTACCTCTCTCTCTTCACAAAAAGATAGGAAGTACGTATCTATATGCATGTCCATCTTTACCTACTGTAAACTTTATACAGTGTGTCTACACATGGACTTAACTATATCTGTAAAAAATTGTATCTTCAATTTTTCGAAAAAGTCATCCTTGATCATTTCTTTTCCCTGTTATACAGGGTGTTATGGAAATGACGTATTATATTTAAAGGGGTGACTTCTAGGGAGTCCTAGAGAAAGTCTACGTACTTTTTTTTTTAAATCGAATATCTAAATACTAAGGTAAAAACCCTTTTTACCCACATACTGCCGTGCCGTTACATCTGGATTCACTTAGCAACAATGTGGGTCACTAGAGTATACTAACAGTGTTGTCAGATCACACCGCGTGTCTCGCCCTTACTTGAATACTGGCGGCGCGCCCTTCATATTTCAGTAGGCTTCGCGATTCGGGAGTGAAAGGACGTTTGTTCCACGACGTTGAGGGTGCCACGTGCTTGACGTATACGAATTTTAAACGTTTGGTTAGTTGTATTGCCCGATTTTTTTGTTGTTGTGAAATAATTCATAATAAGAAATGTTGTGATGTGATTTCAAATTCGTATGATATTATCTACTGTTGGTTCTCGTGAAAAGCAGACTTTTTGTGTTTTATTTTTTGATGGAATTTAATTATAAAACGGATTATTTTAAAATAAGATCGAAGGTAAGAGAGTATGTCCCTTAAAATTGTAGTTTTCTTTGTCTAAAAAGTTTGAGAAAGAAGTGATAGCGCGCGTCAAAGACGTCTTGTTGTCAAAAACTGAACACGTGCAATGTGTTGAAATATGACAACATCGCATTTAATGCGTTAACCTCTTTTGAACCTGGAGACTGCCTCAATAAAATATTGATTGCGAAGGGCATCAGGAGCGGCCACGTAAATTTTGAGATTTCATATAAAGTGTATATTTCGCTTAATAATTCAAAACGCCATTTATGGTTATTTTTCTTCAATTTATTTTCATCTCGGGATTTGCCGATTTAAATATAATACGTCATTTCCATAACACCCTGTATAAATACAAATAAAAAAAAAATCCATGTTTTTGTACCGGATGCACAACAAAACCGTTTTATATTTTTGTAGTATTTGGCGTTTACATTATATCTCATTCACGCTTATTGGGACTACCACGGGCCTGTGAAATTTCAACATCCACTTTAATAAACAAGATATTTAATATTCTCTGCAAAGTTCTTTGCACTTGAATTTTGACCAAAACTATTAAAAATATCATGCAGATATTTCCTACTTTCCCAGCTAACCAAACTGTCTACATTCAAGTCGCCACACAAAAGTATTACCTGATATTTAACTGAAATAAATCTGAACTCACTCGGAAAGAAATAAAACATCTATTTTTTTTTATTAATATTAAAATTCCCGTTAGTCTCTCTAACGGTGGCATCAGCTGAGGTAGAAGGCAGACAATAATTATGCTCCATAATTATTATTTTCGCCTAAAAACAGATAAATAAAATATTAACCTATAAATTTTTCGTTACCTGACTAGTACTTACTGTGGTTTTCCAGATACACAAACAACTCAATATGTAGTGTATAGTAATAAAACGACGGAAATACACTTTTAAAACTTATTAGCACGAATCAAACTGGAAAAATATAAAAACACAACAAGCGCTCAATGAGGTTCTTATAAAACTGGGGTATTTGATCAAATCCCCAAACAGCTGTTCGATGACATATTGCTGATGTCAACTGTCGAAAAAGCTTGAGGGTTCGCTGCAAAGACTATAGTGTGCTCGATAATGCATCTGAATACTGTGCGAGGTGGTGTTAAAATAATGGCAGTAGTCATAATAATATAACCAAAAGTCGAAAACTCAATAATTTTCGAGTGTGTTCGGGTTTGATCGGGTTTGTTGAAGGTTATATTTTTTATATTTAGAACATATCCTACGCTTAATGACTTCTATCCGCCGATCTATAACTGTGGATACGTACAACTTTTATGAGTGAAAAAACTGGTTGTTGCGCACGGTTTACCAGTAATATTTTAAAGGTTGCTCGTCGGTTGTCTTGCGCACAATGTTGTCGCCGTCGTATAGGCAACCCCGCCATATTGGTAGGGGTTTGGTTGCAAATTAACGACGTGAACCAAAGAGAAGGGTTCAGAGCCGAAATTGGTCGTAGGGATGTAACGATATTAAAAATCTATCGATACGTGAGCAATAGATATCAAAATTTATTCTAAAAGCGGCTTTTCAGTGATGGCCACAAGGCCTTCTTTTAGGCCAGAAAAAAAGATTGTTTATTTTCCAGTAAAGAATATTTTGATGTGACAATATATTGCTGTGTAATCATTTTTATTAAGGGCGAAGTACGGTCCTGTTCGTCGGATAAGGTAAATACAGTGAAACCTCTCATAACGGACACCTCTAATAAGCGGACATCTCTATTAAGCGGATATTTTTTCATAGTTCGGAACTAGGTATATGAAATTCTATTAAAATCAACTTCTCTTGGGCGGACTTTCCTATGAGCAGACGCGGACAGGCTGTTTTCATACAAAGAGTCCGAAAACCCTCCTTTAAACGGACAAAAAAAAATTCAGGTATTTGGGAGACGAATAAGTATGGTGCAAAAACTCTCTGAAGACAGACCGGCAACCAATCGCGTATGAGTGGCAGCGCGAAAGGACTTCGCCGAATGAAAGTATGTGTGATTCACCGACAGCAGTCCGCCGTTTATTTGTGAGTTGTAAGGTTAAAATCGTAAACAATGGCACAAAAATGTCTCGTTTTGAGCCTGAAAGACAATATTGATGTTGTGGAAGTTTGTAATTTGATAACAATGATTTGGGCGAGTTCATTAACATTGATAGCAATGTGCTATTAGAAGATGATAGTGACCCCATTCCTACCGATTATGTAGTCCAAACTGAAACCACATCTGACGACTCTGATGAAGAAGTTGAATGCAGTAATCAA
The DNA here is from genome assembly GCA_963991005.1 of Barypeithes pellucidus. NCBI lineage: Eukaryota > Metazoa > Arthropoda > Insecta > Coleoptera > Curculionidae > Barypeithes > Barypeithes pellucidus. Next base: position 37,668,020 of record OZ022563.1, on the reverse strand, counting down.
ACAAATGTCAACAATTATCAAGAAGCCATTACTATGGTAAAGGAATTATAAGAGTATGCAAAGAATAAAGGTGACTCTACAGCAATGGAATTATTATCAGAATTGGAATAAAATTTTCTAGATTGCAAGTATAAAACACAAATACGTCAAACTACGTTATTAGATTTTTTTAGTACTATATCATAACTAAAACTAGTCGTTTTTTGTTATGTTGTGTTTATTTGTACATACATATACATTATAGTAATAATTTTGCATTTACATATTACCTAATAACAAATTTCCCATGGACGGACACCTCTATTAGGCGGACACATTTAGACGGTTCCGTAGGTGTCCGCCTAAGAGAGGTTTCACTGTATTTTATCAGCCGGCATTGCTCATGACATCTGAGGACCAGCTTTGTTTACATGCGCGAGGCCATAAGTTTGTCACTTTTGCTTATAGAGTTTGGCTATCCATAGATTTAGGTCGATGCTTCTAACATTCTGTTAAGGAATAGCTACCTAATTAAAAGGTACTCTCTGTTTGAGTCATAAACCAAACCGTTTAGGTGCAAAACTGAAGTTAATGTAATGTTAGCAGTCAAATCGTTTTTTCAAATGGAAGCAAAAAGAAAAGTATTAAGTTTCCGACTTTTTGTCATATAATTTACTAATTTTATTTTAATATGTAGAATCCCCCGCTCCAAGTCTCCTGATGCATTATCCGAACACCCGGTATATTATATTTGCATTTAATGAATATGTCTATTCCATATTCTGTTCAGAAATATGATAAGCTTCAATAGAAAAGTTCTGCTTAAGATAAGATATAATTATGTATTTCTTATATATATTTTAGGATAAGCCCGACAGAAAGAAAACTAACAAATAAAATAAAAAATTATGCAATAACTTAATATGAACTTATTTCAAAGCTATTGTGTTTAATAAAAACTAACCGTTCATTTTGTTCGGATTTGTTCGCTATGGTTCGCCACGTTAGCGGCGAGGGAGTAACATTCTGAGGGAATAATAGCTATCATTATGTCGATTCTGAGCCAGTTGCGCCCAGTTTCTACCAGCGACCCCCCTGATATCATACAGCCAACGCCTTTGCGGTCTTCCTCTACTTCTTTTTGTTTCCCTGTGGCGCCAATGGGTCACTTTGTTCGTCCATCTACCGTCTTCCTGTCTTGCAACATGTCTACAACATGTTCATTCATTAAATCTACTTTATCTACACCTAATTTATTAATTTGAGATTTTTAATGAATAACTTTATTTGTCAATAACACTAAAATTAGTAATTGTACAATTAATCAACTAAATTGGTCGTGAACTATCAGTTTTTAATGCAGATATTTGGAATTTCGGTTGATGTAAAGGCAGAAGATGATTCATTCATTACTATATATATATCTGTTTAGCAATAGTATTTGCTGTAGTTGTCTTATTTCTCATAGAATGATCAGTGTAATCTTCAGCTATATGTGTAGATTTCCAGCCCCCATGGTGCTTTAGTCCAGTTATATCGCTTTCTTCATCGATGATCAGAGTCGAAGATGATCTGCGATAACAATGTGAAGTATAACTTTGAGGATTTGGCAAGTGTAAATATTTGGCAATTTGTTTTTCCTATACGTTGCATTGTACATTTTGATTCTTGATAATTTAGAAAGAATGCATTGATTTTTATATGTGATGGACGAAGATATTAAGTCTTGAGTATTGAACTCTGTTTGGAAATCCTTAACGTCTTCTAGGTATATTCATTAAATAAAGCTCGATTGAGCGTCATGCTTTTGGATAGATCAGACTAAATATGCATATTTACCTTATGCAAAAGAAGAAAAATTTCATTAGGAGCTTTGTCAATAAATTTCCTAATTTGTTCCGGGGTCAGAGTGGAAGACTTCCTTGCTTGAAATCCTTCAGATTTTCTATTTAAAAACACTCGTAGTTTGTAAAAATTTTCCAGATCAAGGTCAAAGTTTATTCTCAACATATTATATTTAATTATTAAATAGAATGACCATGATGATAATGATTTGTATTTTGCGGATTTTGGCTTTCCTTAAGATGGAATAAATGGATTTCGATTTTTCCGGTATAGGTAGATGTTGTTGCTGCAGCTAATTGTACAACTTCTGTAGATGTACAAATAAAAGACTCTTTCTTCACTTTCATTAATTTCAATACAAATACACAAACACTACGCTGAACTGAGACTGAAACTTTTGAGTTTGCGTTTCCATGGTATTATTTAATTTGAGAAATTTTGTGATTGGACTGCAAGAGAGAATGAGGACTATTAATTCCTCGTCATTATTCCCTAAGGGAAAAATATATACCATTGTACTGCAAAAACCACAAGTATAATAATTACATTATATACTAGTCGTGGATAAAAATGAAAACAGAAACAGAACGCAATGAGAGCATTAAATTAGGAAATTTGTAGCAATTTTAAATTTGCCACTATTTATTTGTATATAAAGTACCATACCTCTTCTGGGATAAGTTGCATTCCTCCCTTAATTGTTATCATTTGTAAGCGATTCAACCAACTTAAACAACTATTCAATAGCTTCGATTATTGAACAATTTATTTCGCACCTGTCAACTTTTGGGGTTAAAAGAATTGAGAGGGTGGCTCTTGGTTCGCTTAGTTGGTCGTCAGTCGACATACCCGAACGCCTTGTGCTTCAAAGTGGGCTTGGTACCTTCCTCCGATTCTCCTTTGTGGTTGTTAGGTCGCGGTGTAGAGTGCTTTGGTTGATCGGGTCTTGCTTCTTTTCTTTCCTTTTGTAGCTGATCCGGTACTGTTCGGGGCAGAACAACAAGGAGGGAATTCACCTCTTCAGTTGGAAGTATTAAGCTATTTTAATTGATAAATTAATTATTTCCGTTTTGGGTTTCCGATTTGTTCTCCTGCTGGCTGTCGAAGTACGCAGCCGATAAAGTTTTTGGTTCATCTTTTTTAGAGACCCATGCCCATGTGGTCCCAACGCCCATTTAGAGTTTTTATGATTTCATGATTCATTATAATCTCTCCTTTTGAGGCTATTTGTTTCAGGGTCCTTTTTCTCCGTTTTCTTTTTTCCTATTTTTCTCTATGTTCTTCTATTAAGTTAGCCCACATGTAATTTTTTGTGTCTTCTAATACGAGGAATGTTTAAGTTGCATTAATTAATTCTAATTGAGGATGATCTCTAAGGGAAAATATTTGTAAAACTGTAACCACCAGCACCTACCGAGCCAAGCAATAGGCAGCCGGCAATGTCCTTCTTAGCCGGAGATTGTAACCTATGAAGTGACCTCTTGAAGCATCCAGGTTGTTCCAGCATCACTGAAGATTAAGACTCTCTGTTTCACGTACCCCGTAATAAGACATTTCTTTTAAATTGATAATCTTTTTTCTATTCATAACAATTTATTATTGTAAAGCAATCTCGACAGTATACAGGGTGTCCGGGAACATGTGGGAAATCTCCCGGATATGAAGAAAACACGTGAAAAGAATACTATAGGTTCATATAAACTTCTTTCGTATCGGCCTCCTCTTCGGAGATATGGGCTCCCAAAGAGCACCAATGGAATCAATTTTTTTACACATAATTATTGAACCACCTGGTATATTTCAATTATTTTTTAATATGATGTATACCAGGTAAGACCCGTCAAATTACTACCCAAGAAACTGTTGTGAATTACTCACAGCTGCAGGGACGGACTAGCTGTAACACTCATGGGCCCATTTTTTTTACGCCCTGTATGATGAGAACTTTTGACAATGTTTTTTACATACCTTTAACTATTGGCTAAAAATTAAGTACTCTTCATTCATGTCGCTAATCCTAACCGTTTTCGAGAAAACGTCATTTTATTGACACTGGGTTCCCTAACTTCTCACGGATTAAATATGAAAATGCGGAATTTTGAGGATCAACATTTCATAGGAACAAAGATGTATCTCTTACAGAGATACGCCAAATACATGACGTAATTAAAATGTATTTTTCTTGAAAACGGTTAGGATTAGAGACATGAATGAAGAGTACTTAATTTTTAGCCAATAGTTACAGGTATGTAAAAAACATTGTCCAAAGTTCTCATCATACAGGGCATAAAAAAAATGGGCCCATGAGTGTTACAGCTAGTCCGTCCCCTGCAGCTGTGAGTAATTCACAACAGTTTCTTGGGTAGTAATTTGACGGGTCTTACCTGGTATACATCATATTAAAAAATAATTGAAATATACTAGGTGGTTCAATAATTATGTGTAAAAACTTGATTCCATTGGTGCTCTTTGGGAGCCCATATCTCCGAAGAGGAGGCTGATACGAAAGAAGATTATATGAACCTATAGTATTCTTTTCACGTGTTTTCTTCATATCCGGGAGATTTCCCACATGTTCCCGGACACCCTATATATTAATGTATGTCAGTAAAGGTCATAGGTAAAAGTCATGAATCTTCGTCTTCCCCTGCGTCATTTTCTTTAAATCATTTCTTGAAACCTTTGCGTCTAGATGTGCTAATTTATTAATTAAATTTTGAACACTTTAACAATATTATACATTTTATCATTCACTTGACTTAACTGACACCTTATGGGTTATTAAATCTTTTGGTTATTTGTTTTTAAGTATGGGTTTTATTGAATACTTTTCCAACCTAAAAAACGATAACATTTTCCCAGTTTAGTCACAATAAACTCGTGTGGCGCCCACAGTGCTGAAGTTAAGTTTATACGTAAGTACTATCGACCTTTAGCCTCTGCTAACAGGAAGCTGCCGATGCCGTGAGCCTATGGTGTGCTCTATTACAACATCAAATGAAGTCGAGTAAAATTTTCTAACCTTCAGGAAGAAAAACGTTATTTTTATTAATCAATTTAACATCTTCGTCAAACATTTAAATTATTATAACCCAATGAAACTGTCAATTACTTCCTCTTCGGTAATATATGGATCATAATTTATTTTTCTCATGCAACAAGATCGTCTTTGTAATCATCCTTGAATCAAATTTATGACGAGAGATTAATATTTTGTTTCCTTCAATTTAGTGATTGGGATTACCTAGAATAAACATTCCCATGACATTTTATTAAAAATAAAGATTTTTAATACTAATTTTGAAATGGGGAGGTTCTGTTTATTCGAAAGACGGATTACAAAATAATCTATAATTTCCGTGTCAATGGAATTTTTCAAGAAAAAGAGTTTTTTAAAAATAAACTTTTCTGTCCTAAGACCATCTCAAAAGTCAGTGTATAAGGTGAATAGGAAACCAATATCATCCATGGTGTGTTATATATTTGAAAGGAGAATTTAAAATAATATCTTTTTAGATTAAAATATACAGGGTATTCCATTTAAAAAAATGAGGTTATGTCCGATAACTGCAAATTATTCAAAAATCAATATAAAATAAACTTCTGTCTAAAATATTTTTCTGTATCGCTTTTAACTAAGAGAATTTAGGATAACTGTAAATTTTTTGATTTTCCCCCGTATTTCTTAAACGAGCGAAAATTTTTAAATTTTGATTTTACCAGTTTAAGTTTGACCCAAATAGAGCACATGACACCTACATTACTTTTTTGATAACACTAACAATTACGGAGATACCTTATAAAAGTGTCGAAAATGGGACACCCTGTACAGGGTGATTTTGAAAATTTTCGCTTCTTAGACATCCCTCGTATTTCTGTTACGCGTTAACTTATCAAAAAGATAAAAACTGATCTTGTTAGAAAATTTTACGTGAAGATCAGTAGCGATCGTTTTTCTCTAAAAAATTTAGTTTTTGAAACATTTACTAAAGTAAATGGGACACCATGTATATTAGTACATTAGTATTAGCATACTTACTACTATTTTTTTTATCTAAAGACCTAAAGGGACATAAATTGGGTGTAATCATAAATTATCTAATATGTTTGGTCATGAGTAACGGGTAAACGGCAAAAATAATGTTCATTTCATAATTAATTTTCATATAAAAAACCCTTTATTAACTACTCATTTAACTAAATTCAATCAAAATAATAACCAAAATAACATACACATATTTAAAAATTACCTTCAAACACAGGAGCAAAATGAGAAAGATTAATTTCTTTGAAAAAGATTTCCATCTCTGTGCGTTGTAGCGTATTTCGAAAAGCGTCCTCATTTGGTCTCCGACACAGTGCCGAAATCGGGACGCATTAATCGACTCAAAATGTGCGTGAAAAACGTAGTTAAATCATCAACTCGAGGCGATGTAGGTATTAGAGACGCATTTCTTGCGATATTTGCAATAAATGTGCTAGGAAATTCGTCTCAATTTAGTCCCTGCTATTTGCACACCATTTAATTGGAAAATATAACGCGAACCAACAGAAAATAAATAAAATTTGGAATTATGACTACTTGGTAAATTTTATTACAAAGAAACATACGTACAAGATGTTACAAAATAACAAAAAAATATGTGTAGGCATACCACTGGAAACAAGGATTAAAGAACACAGAAACAACAATCAAAAAGGAGAAACGGAAAAATCAGGTGCAGCTGACCATGCCTGGACACACGGCCATCACATCAGGTGGACAGAAGCCGAAATCCTGCTCAAAGAACCACACTGGAGGAAGTTCAAGGAAGCTGCTACCATACACCAGAACCCAGGATGTTTTAGTAAACCTTCATTAGATTTAAGAAATATCGGGAAACCTTTGTTAAGTAGATGTAAGCTTAGAATTACTAATATCGCGCAAAACTGAACGCACGACTGCACTCATCTCAATTATGCTTCAGCCCACATAGCTAGTATAAATAGAGCTGTAGTTACTTCTCTTATTTAGTATTCACCTGAAGACGACTGGAGATACCTACCAGTTGAAACGTTGTGATTAATAATAAATAAAGACAATGCAAGTCTAAAACTTTTGTATCATTCAAGCTGTAGTTACTTCTCTTATTTAGTATTCACCTGAAGACGACTGGAGATACCTACCAGTTGAAACGTTGTGATTAATAATAAATAAAGACAATGCAAGTCTAAAACTTTTCTATCATTCAAGAAACACCATTGTCTACAACCTTCAAACAGAAATTTAGTGTCATGTTATGTGATCGTTTTCTGGTTTTTATCTCAATATTAGTTGGTCGGCCAGATTGCACTCTGCCTCTATTAATATTTCTATTTTTCCTTCGGGCAATAGCAGTCGGCTGCACTTTTATTTTGCGAGCTCCTCGTTGCGCTGTTTTATCCGAAATGAACGTCATAATTTGTGCAGGTGTCTGCAGATTCTTTAAAACTTTAACAAACTTCGAAGTGTTGTTCATGGTATCTTCATTTATGTCCTTTTTAAGAACTGTGGTTATGCGTCAAACTGTTCATTGATTTTATTCACGTTGTCAATATAGTCCATTTTTGCTTTTGGGTCGATACTTTTTAGTAAAAAATTAATGTTTCACTTTTAAAATACCAGGGACGATTGATGAAATCGAGACAGATTTTCTAGCGTATTTACTGCAAATCTCTGCCACGTCGCCTCGAGCTGATGATTCAAGTACGTTTTTTACGCACATTTCGAGTCGATTAATGCGTCCCGATTTTGGCAATATGTCGGGGACCTAATGAGGACGCTTTTCGAAATACGCTGCCCGGTATGGTAGCTCAGTGATTGAACTACCGCATTCGGCCGCGGCGATCCGCTCAGTACACAAAATCTTATTAGGCAGAATGTAGTATGTTACTAGTTACGACCCACTGACTGGGGCGGATAATCCTGTTCCTTGGGGGACTGATGGATAGACAGGGGCATGCGCGTGGTTCGTATCCCACGTCAACAACTGTAGGTCTCGTCTAGCTGACATTACCCAGACGTTAAACAAAAGGGATACAACAAGGGCTGCAGTATAATGGCAACATGCCAGCCCCCCGTCAACCACCATCACTGTGCACTGACACGTCAGGCAAACCAGAATCAGCCCTTAGAAGAACAGCGAGCGCCTTGCACGTCTTCCTCGACTTACATGTTGGTTTACAGTCCGTTAAATAACAAATATCTGCCCTATTGATGGGAATAATACCTCATTCTCTTAAATGACGATACTACTTAAGGTTATAGACACGTATTTAGATGACTCTTTTATAACCACGAACTATGTTTGTCTATTTCGTACAAATATATTGCTTTAGAAAAATATATAGTTGTTTATGTTTTTCTTTTTCAAAAACACACTGAAGATGCAATATTTCTAATAATTTACGTTACTTATAATAGTAGGCCATGATCAACTTATTACGAACAAATGCGAATGTCCCAAACTGGATAGATCATATTTTTATTATTTATAAAATACCTATTACGTAATAGTTATTTATGTATCAAGAGTACTAAGTAGATGATTATGCTCTGAGGGCGACAGTCTCACAAAGCCGAGGGCCACTGGCCCGAGGGTTCATAAGTCGCCCGAGGGTATATATCTATTAGTATCCGTGGTGCATACAAACTTTTATGTCATGCCAGTTCGTTTTAAATAATAATACAGGCCAACAAAATTAAAAAAAGATTTGGTGCCTGAGATGTGAGAACTGATTTTAGATATACTTAATGTGCTGATTCTAAAACTGGCATCAGATATTTTCTATCAGCTCTACTTTTTGAGATAGAGACTAATTGAATTTAGTTCTAATAAAAGGCAAAAATAAATAAATCTACATCTCTTTAAAATTCAAAATATAAATTTGGTATTCAAAACTAGGATGTAATTAGCAAAATATACCTGAAATTGTCAGTAAACCAATATTCCTACTTAATCCTATTAATTTTATTACCTATTTTATATTTGGAATTCCCTATGATCCGATCTCCCCATACCTGCTCAACCCCGACTAATTGGTTTTGGAAACATAGTACCTTTTGTCTACCTTTATCCTTCTCGACTTAGTATATTGTGTAGTTTTTGCAAATAAAGTTGTGTCATAATTTTGTGTACATTTTCTTCGTTTTATAGTGTTAAAACTAAAACAATGGCATCCTCCAGCAGGCGTAGCTGTGTAAACCATCCAGATGTTTTTTGTTATGTATGTGGCGAATACACTTTGAAAGAAAGTAGAAAAACTATTTCTGAATTTGTGAAAAGGTCTTATCTTGCCTATTTTGGCGTTCATTTAGGAGATCAAGATAAATCCTGGGCTCCACATGTGGTGTGTAAAACATGTGTTGAACATTTGCGACAGTGGACAATTGGAAACAGAAAGTGCCTGAAATTTGGTGTACCAATGGTTTGGAGGGAACCACATAACCATTATGATGACTGCTATTTTTGTCTCGTTAATATTAAAGGCATAAATAGGAACAATCGACATAAATGGACATATCCTGATCTAGATTCTGCAAGAAGACCTGTACCGCACTCTAAGGAAATACCCATTCCAACCTTCAGCAGTCTTCCTGAAATCCCGGAAGATGATACAGAAACATCAACGTCTGATGAAGTTCAAAGAATGCAATCAGAAAACGACAGCGAATTTGAAGCAGATTTAACAACTCCTGAGTGTTTTAATCAACAAGAACTGAACGATTTCGTGAAAGACCTATACCTCTCAAAGGAGTGTGCTGAATTACTTGCATCCAGATTAAAAAAAAAGAACCTTCTTTATCCAGGCACTAATGTTACATTTTATCGTAATAGAGAAAAGGATCTGCTGCCTTTTTTCACTCAGGAAAATAAGCTGGTATTCTGTAACGATATAAAAGGACTCCTACAAAAAATGGGTTTGCTAGAATACACTTCAGACGAGTGTCGCCTTTTCATTGACAGTTCAAACCGTAGTTTAAAATGTGTCCTTTTACATAACGGTAACAAATATGCCTCAATTCCTATTGGACATTCTACTACCATGAAAGAGGAGTATAAAACAATATCACAAGTTTTGAAACAAATTAAATACGAAGAACATCAGTGGGCAATTTGTGTTGATTTGAAAATGGTGAACTTTCTCTTTGGGACAGCAGAGCTAAAGATCAGCACTGGGTTAAGAGAAAATGGCCTTTAAGAGATACTATCGTTCAAGGAAAACAAAACGTAGGGAATGAACCTTTGGTTACGAGAGAAAAAATCTTACTATCACCCTTGCATATCAAGTTGGGGCTTATGAAGCAGTTTGTGAAAGCGTTAGATCGAGATGGAAATTGTTTTGGGTACTTGTCAAGTAAGTTTTCTAGGATTAGCACGGAAAAACTAAAAGCTGGTATATTTGATGGTCCTCAAATAAGGCAACTTATGAAAGATCCACAGTTCACCACATCAATGAATGAGGCTGAATCTAACGCTTGGGTTTCATTTGTTCAAGTAGTTAAAAATTTTCTTGAAAATCACAAAGCAGACAATTACTTAGAATTAGTGGAAACTATGCTTGCAAATTTTCATATTCTCGGTTGTAACATGAGTATAAAAGTTCACTACCTCCATAGCCACTTAGGTCGCTTTCCAGAAAATTTAGGTGACTGTAGTGAAGAACAGGGAGAAAGATTCCATCAGGATATTAAAACTATGGAAGATCGATATCAAGGACGATGGGATAGCCACATGATGGCCGACTTCTGTTGGAGCCTTCAGCGAGACTACACCGGTAAACTCCATGCTAGAAAGTCGTATAAAAGAAATTTTGTAGGTGATAGTGACTAATATGAGTATGAATGTATGTTAAGCTACTTTTCATAATAAATATTTAATTATATATGTTTTTGTTTTGTTACTGGCAATAGTCATAGTTGTAACGTAAAATATATAATAGAGGTTAAAAAAAGTAAATAATTCCTATTTTAAAAACTAGATCTGATAGACAAAATCTGATGGCTATTTCGGATTCTCCACCCAAAAATTACCCAGGAACAATTAAAAAATCGCCGGCACCAAAATGTGTGTTGGCCAGTGTAATATATATATATTTTTTTAGAATTTAATTTGATTTACCCATTTTTAATTTTTACCTGCTACATTACCTTGACATTAATATAGCCTGCGTTTTTGTTACTAGGGAGATAAGTATTCAAATGTTTAATGTGTCAAAGTCAAAAATCAAAAATGGAACAAGGGTTTGAAATTTCCCGACGAAATAGAAAAAAGGCTGAAAAGGCCACACAAATCCTGTTAGCGAGAAAATCCAGAGACTCATACGACAAAGAATATTACCAATTTTTCAAGCGGATGTCAGAAAATGCTGTAGAAAACATTAACGAAACTGTGCTGTTGGGGTACTTTAATGATCTATCTGAAAATTTGTATTTTGTTAATAAAGAATAAATTGATCGAAAACTGTTTTTTGCGTCTTAATGCCATCGCGTGCCATAATGTATACTTTATGCCCGCACGGACATAAAGTAATCCATTATGTAGATGGTATCTAAGGTATAAAAACACAATAATACACTGGTATGACATAATAGTTTCTATAATATGCTTTTTAATTATTTATTATTAACAATAAAAAGTATGATATGTTGATATGTTCAATGTTCAAACAATCTAATGAAAAATGTTTTGCATATTTTAATTTGTTTCTAATAAATTAAAGTAAATTATTAAAAATATCGCATTTTTAGCTTCCTTTGAAGATAAATATAAACAAATATACATTCTTGTAAAGCCCAAGTATGCTCAAATAATAAAAATATAATATTGTATGTGTTCCGTTTAAAAATTTCAACTTTTTTTTAATATCTCAAAAACTACATTTGGCTACTCCACTGAACTTTACGCAAAATTCCGTAACAAGATCAGTTTTTACATTTTTGCTAAGTTAAGGCATAACGAAAATACGAGAGATGTCTAAAAAACGAAGATTTTCAAAATCACCCTGTTGATTTAAAACTAACAGAGCCATGCAAATTTAATTATATCTTTGATAATAACTCTACTACCCCCGGAAAGTGTCGAAAATGGGACACCCTGTACGTGAACGATTTGAAATTTTACCTTTTTACCGTTTATATTTCAAAGTGGTTGAATTAAAATCTTACTTATTCCGGTTGTTCCCGATTATTCTTCAATTATTAGTTATTTTTATATAAAATGGAATTTCGAAACATCTAATTTAAATTTATTGGATTCTTTATAAGAGTACTATTAAACAGGTAATTAAATTTAGCAAATTATAACTTTAAAAATATACTGTTGCAAAAAGTTATAATTTAGATCAAGAAATTTAAATTTAATGTAATTAATCAACTAGTATTTCCTAATAAACATACTATTAAACTATTAGGAACATCCTCGATCTCGTTTGCTATACTTTTTTATTAACGTGTTCTTTTATGTTATTTAAAATGAGCATTCTGGAACATATTATCGATCGAGTTTTTGCATTGTATAAAATTGCTATAAAATTTATAATTAATTTTTAAATTCAGGGTAAGTCGAAAGGTTATAAAATAAATTATATGATGAAGGAATAATAATTTAACAAGAAAAAAACAAGGGAATTACATGCATAGAAAATTTAAAAAATAATTTAAGAAGCTTATTTTGAATATTAAAAATGTACATTTTTTTTATGATCAAACACAAGCACTATAGGAAAAATCCTTTATGGCACTCTGGGAATGGTGCGTGTGCGAATAAAGCGATTCACATTATTTTGAATCTTTGGAGGTTAAATTTTTTGGGGAAAACGATCTCGGGAAGGCCGTTCCATAAGGATGAAGTCCTCCAGTTGAAATAATTCTTAAATAATGTAAGTTTGAGGAGTACTAAGCTTAACCACATATGGATGGGCGGCAGTGGTTCGTCGTGTATTTCAGCTATTCGCCGCTCTGGGTGGAATTAAGAGGGCAAAGTCAGCCGAGCACTTTCCATGAAAATATCTGTAAAAGAGAGTCAAATCCCCAACCTGTCTTCGATGTTCTAGGCTGTCGAGGTTCTTCGTCAGCTCGTGGTCTTCAGTCAGACGAATGGCCCTCCTTTCGATTGAGTCCAGTAGCCGAAGATTATATTTGGGTGCAGAGCTTCAGACATGAAAGCAGTACTAATTGGTAAAAGTACATAACTATATATTTTCTTCCACTTATTATTTTTTTATTTTTAATGCAAATTATTAATTTTTAGGTACTTCATATTCTAATAATTAAATATATTTATTATTAATTAACTATACAGGGTGTAACAAATTGGTCCGTCATAAGAGATACGAAGTCGGTGAAATTTGGGCAAAGTGGCGTAATTATGGGCCCAATAATATGTCGCAAAGAAATCTAAAATAAATACAGGAACTTTCAAAATATTTATAATAATTTTGGGTTTCGGTTTTTATAGTTCCTGACTTTGTTCGAAGAGATATCCAAAACTAAATTTCACTTTGTCATTGCCACTTTTTATTCTCCATAAGATAGCATCACCAGATTTTTAATGCGACGTTTCGTCTTTGGGCCACCATCATCAGTTTAACTTTTTTACGGATCGGGATTTTTTTGTTTAAATTATGAAATTACACATTCAGCAGTATAGAAGAAATACTGGTGTTCCGGAGTTTTGTTCCTAAAATTGTCCATCTTCATTAAAATATCACTAGGAGGTTCCTGTAATTTACTTTCGTGTCGAAGGAACTGACGATTTTTAAATTATTATTGCTATTTCTGTCCTTAATTATTATTATTACGTACCACTACTGTTCTTTTTCTATTTCAAACTAATAGTCATATAAAATTTATATGCAAGGTGCAAGGTTGGTATTTTAAAGTTTTCTATAAAAAAAATTTTGTCGAATCCATAATGCCAAGAAAACTAATTTTCAAAGTAAGCCTAAAATTCGAACCCTACTTGCTGCCAACATAAAGAAATATTTCAGTTTCATAAAGTGGCAGGTTATTAAATTTCTTTGCATTTCATAATGTAACCATTATGAAACCCAAATAGAAAAACAATCTATTTTCTGGCATAAAAGAAGGCCTTGTGGCCATCGCTGAAAAGCTGCTTTTAGAATTAATCTTGATATCTATTGTCCACGTATCGATAGATATTTAATATCGTTACATTCCTACGACTGATTTCGGTTCTGGACGGTTGTCTTTGATTCACATTGAAGCTTAGCAACTAAACCGGCACCAATGCCTATATGACGGCGACAATATTGTGCGGAAGACAACCGACGAGCAACCTTTAAAAATATGACGGGAAAATCGTGCGCACCAACCCATTTGTTTACTCATAAAAGTTAACTTTGTACTGCGCACCCCAAAAGTTGTACGTATCCATAGTTATAGGTCCGTGGTTTTCTCCCACATTATATCCAATCGAAAAGGCGTCCCTGACTGACAAATAATTATTGTTCTTTACCGAATCTGAACTGCGTCTTCAATGGTAATTGCCATTCAACTAAAGAGTATAATCATCTTAACTGTACCCGAAGCCTAAATCATGTTTACTCGTGTAAAGAAGAAGACGAAGAAGAGTCAAGAAAATCGAAAGTGTTGCTTCACTTGACCTACGGAATGTTGTATAATTTTAATTTCAAATTACCTAGGCGACCATAGTCCAGCAGATTCATGAAGGTTCCGCAACTAGTTACATTTTTCCTTCCTGATTTTTCTTTCGACTATATTTGTAGAATATTTTTAGAAGATATACAGGGAAATGGCTGTTTATATTTAAATTGGTGGCCTAGAGGAAGCCTATTTACTTTCTTTTTAAAACGAATGTCTAAATAATTAGGTAAAAACATTTTATTTTAAATTTTCAATTATGTCAAAACCATTATTATTATGTTTTTAAATAAAATGGATTGGTTTTTTAAAATTTATTTGTCAATATTTCCATAACGATTGAATTTAGACATGATACGTTATAGAAAAAAGGTTTTAAATATATGGAGACTTTAGAATAACTAATACAGGTTACATACAACTTAACAAAGTAGCGAATAACAGTGGCAGTATTGTACCATCACCATTTTTTTTTTGCGAAAAAGAGCTTCAAATTATACGGCAAAGGAAAAAGAAGTTCTTTTGGCTATTCAATGATAACGAACGTCCAGATCGTCATGAGAAAGAAGTTATTTGACACAAAATCTGACAACTTCATATTTGATTTAATTAAGAATTTAGATTTTAAATCATAACTTAAAATTTTAATCACAGAAATTTGGCTACTTAATATATGAGACACTTACATGGTATTTACTTATCGGTGCAATGCTAAAAGGCAATTTATTCCCTACTTAATATAAAGGCATCCTTAACGTATTTTTATTAAATGTTGTGCAACCTGGCATATTATTAAAATACATAACATCTGCATTAATACAAAATCATTAAGATTTCTTGTATCAAGTACACGTATAATTTTAGGTTTCCATTGAAAATATAAGAACTTCATTCGACTACAAGAAATAACTTATTTCAAAGACGTGCTTGCTCTAATATTTTAATAATTTGTTTTAAAATTATATTTCTTAAAATAACTTTCATTTCAAATTATTATTTATAATAAGAATAGGTACAGGGTGTCTCATTTTCGACACTTTTATAGGATATCTCCGTAATGGTTAGTGCTATCAAAAAAGAAATGTAGGTGTCATGTGCCCTTTTTGGGTCAAACTTAAAATGGTAAAATCAAAATTTGAAAATTTTCGCTCGCTTAAGAGATACGGAGGAAAATCAAAAAATTGTCAATTTCAAAATTACCCTATATTTTCTTAGTTAAAAGAGATACAGAAAATATTTTATAAAATGTTCTCGTTAAGTGATTGTTGAATAATCTGCCGATTTCAGAAAAAGTATACGGGGTCAGGTAAAAAAGTTAACGGACCTAACCTAATTTTTTTAAATGGAACACCCTGTATATTTTAATCTACAAAGAGAGAATTTTAAATTCTCTTTCCAAATATATAACACACCATGGATGATATTGATTTCCTAGGCGATTTATTTAAACTTTATTACTTTGAAACGAAATAAAAGATTCAGATTAAGGTAAATGATAATGTTCGAGATAAATGGTTGCCGTCTTTCCGGATAGCGAACAAAATATAAATTTTGCCCATTTCTTCGTTTTTTCCAGTTTCAATATAAACTGATATCACATCAAACTTTTCAAATGTTGATTAGTGATTTTCACAAATGAAATTGACGTTAAATGTTAATAACAACTAGAATGTCAACATAGTTGTTTCTATGATATTCGCTTTTGTTACAGTAATAAAGTTTAAATCGTCTAGGGAATCGATATCATACATGGTGAGTTATATATTTGAAAAGATAATTTAAAATGCTATATTTTTAGATTACAATATACAGGGTGTTCCATTTCAAAAAATGGGGTTAGGTCCGATAACTTTTTTACCTGACCCCGTACACTTATTCTGAAAACGGCAGGTTATTCAACAATCATTATAAAGAAACTTCTGCATATAACATTTTTCTGTATCTCTTTTAACTAAGAAAATATAGGGTAATTTGGAAATTGTCCATTTTTTTATTTTCCCCCGTATCTATTAAGCAAGCGAAACTTCTCAAATTTTGATTTTTACCATTTTAAGTTTGATTCAAAAAGTGCACATTACATCTACATTACTTTTTTGATAGTACTAACAATTACGGACCCTATAAAATTGTCGAAAATGGGACATAAATTAATTTTTTTTGATGCATTGCTCGAAGAACATTATTTATTAAAACGAACTACGTTAGCACTTAAACTAAATAAATATCGGCCAGAAAATCTATGCTCTTGAAAAAAGAGCATTATTTTTTCCTTGTATACAATTGAAAATTGTGATAAATTTAAATCTGGAGTTAAATTCCAACTACCCCTGTAAATTTTTTTTTTTTTTTTTTGTTTTTTTATGATCAAACACAAGCACTATAGGAAAAATCCTTTAGGGCACTCTGGGAGTGGTGCGTGTGCGCAAAAAGCGATTCACGTTGGTTTTGAATCGTTGGAGGCTATATTCGTTGGGAAAAACGACCTCGGGAAGGTCGTTCCACAAGGATGTAGTCCTCCAGATGAAAGAATTCTTAAATAATGAAGTTCGAGGAGTACTAAGCTTAACCACATATGGATGGGCGGCAGTGGTTCGTCGTGTATTTCTGCTATTCGTCGCTCTGGGCGGAATTAAGAGGGCAAGGTCAGCCGAGCACCTTCCATGAAAATATCTGTAAAAGAGAGAGTCAAATCCCCAACCTGTCTTCGATGTTCCAGGCTGTCGAGGTTCTTCGTCAGCTCATGGTCTCCGATCAGACGAATAGCCCTCCTTTCGATGGAATCCAGCAGCCGAAGAGTATGTTTGGGTGCAGAGCTCCAGACATGAGAGCAGTATTCTAGTGATGGTCGAATCTGGGCTTTGTATAGTGTCAAAAGTTGTTGAGGTCTGTACAGGGTGGCCAACTAAGCGAGGTAAGCGGCTATATCTCGGAAACCGTTCACCGTACAGCTTTCGGAAAAAAATATTTATAGGAAAAGTTGCCAAGAGAAATTGCTGGAAATTATTTGCAAGTTTGTAGGCCGGCCGCTAGGGGGCGTAACACGAATAGTAATTTGTTGCCAGTCGATTACTCTACAATTGGCATAGGTAAGGTATATTGATAATACTTATAAATAAATCTCACTTGTATCGTGAACAACTTTGCTTAAACACTTTTTTCTCTAGCCCTGCAAATAAAGTGGTGGGGGTAACGCAAACATCGATTTGCAAAAAATGCAATATCTCAGGAACGCCTCATCTGAAAATATTCAAATTGGTATTATTTGAAAGAGCTCTTCTTGCTTTATTAGTTACACTTCAAGCGATGTCTATGTAATTTTTACTGTAGTCGCTAGATGGCGCTTTCAACAGATTTAACATATTTATCGTTTTTCTCGAAAAACTTAAATGCAATGGTAAATTTGTTATTGAACCAGTACAGAGAGGAATAAAGGCCAGACCAATCGGTGAAAACCGCAAGTTTCTATCTTTTTTCTAACCGGAGATATCAATGAAAAATTAATTTATATCCTACTAAATCTCCCTCCCGGTACTTACATATGTTGCAAAAAATAAGAAGGCTTTGGAAACAAAATACATATTATATATAATAGGAGTATTGGGAAGAAACGCTCATTTTATAAACCAAAAGAAACGTATTCCTTAAATGCTCAAACTGTCTGCCATCCTGGCCCATACATTGTCTGAGCTTTCCTATAGTAGAAAGAACAGCAGCTTCCACTTCCGCTCTTGGCAGGCAAAGAATTGCATTTTAGATTTTGTTCTTCATATCTTCCCTGGTCGTAGACCTAGCTTGGAATACAATATCTTGTAATCGTCCCCACAAATAAAAGTCCAAACAGGTCAAGTCAGGTGACCTGGCTGGCCACGAAAAAGGCTTCCTCTTTCTATCCATCGGTCTGGATATGTCTCATTCAGGTATTCTCGCACATTAATAGAAAAATGTGCTGGACAGCTATCTATCTGCAGGAACATATTTTACCTGGTTTCAAGAGGCACATCTTCTAATAAAACACATAATTCATTCCTAAGGAACTCCAAGAACAGGTTCCCATTTAGTGATTGGTCAAAGAAATAGGGTCCAATAATTGTACCCCCTATTATGCCACACCATACGTTGACGTTGACACTCCAACGTCCTTGGTGCTGAACTTCTCGCATCCAGTGAGGGTTTAGGAAGCACTAGAATACGTTTCGTTTGGTTTATAAAATGAACGTTTCTTCCCAATACTCCTATTATATATAATATGTATTTTGTTTCCAAAGCCTTCTTCTTTTTTGCAACATATGTAAGTACCGTGGGAAGATTTAGTAGAATATAAATTAATTTTTCATTGATATCTCCGGTTAGAAAAAAGATAGAAACTTGCGGTTTTCACCGATTGGTCTGGCCTTTATTCCTCTCTGTACTGGTGTAATAACAAATTTACCATTGCATTTAAGTTTTTCGAGAAAAACGATAAATATGTTAAATCTGTTGAAAGCGCCATCTAGCGACTACAGTAAAAATAACATAGAGATCGCTTGAAGTGTAGCTAATAAAGCAAGAAGAGCTCTTTTAAATGACATAAATTTAAATATTTTCAGATAAGGCATTCCTGAGGTATTGCATTTTTTGCAAATCGATGTTTGCGTTACCCCCACCACTTTATTTGCAGGGCTAGAGAAAAAAGTGTTTAAGCAAAGTTGTTCACGATACAAGTGAGATTTATTTATAAGTATTATCAATATACCTTACCTATTCCAATTGTAGAGAAATCGACTGGCAACAAATTACTATTCGTGTTACGCCCCCTAGCGGCCGGCCTACAAACTTGCAAATAATTTCCAGCAATTTCTCTTGGCAACTTTTCCTATAAATATTTTTTTCCGAAAGCTGTACGGTGAACGGTTTCCGAGATATAGCCGCTTACCTCGCTTAGTTGGCCACCCTGTACAACTTTCTGGTTCGGAAAAATACCCCAAGCTTCTGAGAAGCTATCTTGGCGATTGCCAAATTGCCAAATACTAGAGTTTGTTCGAACCAACCAGATCTGGAAAGCCGAGCGATTATTATCTAATCATGCCATACTTACTTGTAATATTACTATTTATAAAAAATATAATAAATGATTAATCCACTGTTGTTTCCTAATTATACTTGGTTACTGCTAGATATTTGCAGGTTTTTCCATTTAGGTGTTATTGCTTTCCGATATTGAAGAGTTTTAGCAAACCCGCTTAGCGAATGTTTGGAAGCAAAAATCTCGCACAGGCAGTTCTGTGATAATACTAGAGTTTTGTGTGTGTTATAAGGCGATATCACATGATGATATTTTGGTGATATAATAGGGAGATGGGGGACACAATGATCGAATCTAAATAAAATTTAACGTATATTCACAAAAAAAGCTTCTGCTTTTTCTCTCTCTCTCTGCTGCTCTTCTTGCTCTTTCGTTTACAGATTTATGGGAAACTAATAGTAGATTAGGATTCTATAAACAATGTACTTCATTCTAGTGAAAATTACCACCATCCCACAAAATACAGAGAAGGGGCAAATGTCAAAACTGTGTTTAAATGTGGTCTTAATCTCCCAATTAAATCACCAAAAATTCATAAAATAGTTTTAATGGTTTGCGAGATATAAATTTGTGTAACTTTAATAAACTATATAGTTTTCTCCAATAATAGACCTCTCCTTAAGAAAGTAGCGAATTTGAAAATACACTCACAGGCAAAATAATCGATCCACGCAATATTTAGAGGCATTTTGATCGTGACTACATATTTTAAGTACGATTTTTATTATATTTTTTTTATCTTGTAGGTAAATTTATCAGAAATCGCTCACATGTGTGAAATTTTAAGAGAGTTAAGAATATGTCCATAAAATACAGGTTGAAACAAGAACTGTTTTTTGACTCAAATTTTAAAATACTCTGTAGAGTGATGGAGATGTCAAACTTTTTATTCTGTCATTTAATTATCAAGAGGAATCTCTTCTTAACATTTTCGTTTTTGGTTTATTTCATTATTTTAATTTTTGTAGCATCAGATACTATTAAGATAAGAATATTTATCAGTGGACCGAGTGGTCCGATTTGGGATTTCGCCGCGAAACAGCATCCGTCGTTTTACTTTAAAAACCTCGTAAGTCCATTTTTTTATGAAAATGAGTTTTTAACGTTTTTCGCTATAAAACATAACTTTACATCCTTGCCTAATACCTCATAAGTCTTATTGAAGTGTAGTGCCATCTATTGCCAAGTTTTTGAAACTCTTATGTCTAATCAGTTTACATGTATTACTTTTAAATCCTCGTAAGTCTGTGTTGCATTTTTTGTTTTGCCGCTCTAGCAAATTATGTTATTTTAGTACAAATTATGGAAAATTCAGGAAGACCAAAGGTGAGTAACAACTGCTATCCTTAATAATATAAATTCTAATATAATTATAATGGAGGAAGATGTTTAAAAAATATTATACAAAATGCAGGGTTATGGGTCAAATTTGGGACTTAGGAGCTTTAAATCTAGAATTTGTTTTCAGTATATAGATATAGGAGGTTTTAGTGTAATGTTTAAACCAATTTTTAACGTATTTTTAAACTTTTGTTTCAATTGTTTTTAAGAAACATGTAGTTATACACCTTTTCAAAATATTAGTCTTTCTTGAATATTTTCTGGTGTATATTTACAGTTACATGTTATTTAAACTAAATTGATAAAAATAAAATATTTCCATAATACAGCCCTTCGGGTATTAATAATTTTTTTATGGACTTTTGGGGATTTCTGGAGTAGTTTCAGTATTAAAATATGTGTTTACCCTGACCGATGCATGTATCTACTATGAACCACCGTTTTTTTTTAGATTATGAAGACAAACAGTGTTAGTCAACGGAGCCAGCTTATTTTTTCACTTGCTCAGAATTTTCACCAAAGGCAAGATGTTGTATGGGTATGGGTTAGAAAAGTCTGTACCAACAGAATCAGATAATGTGAATCCCGATGTGGCTTGCGTTAAAATTTATGAAATTACTCCTGATGGAACTCTTATGCAATGCAGTAGTATAAACAGTAATACTAAAGGTTTAGACAATGAAGTAGAAATAGCAGTCGCGTCTACTGTTGGCCAAGAGGATAGTGATCAAGAAAAAATTGGCAATGAAATAATCTCGAAAAAAATAAGGAAACGTAAATCCGATATTAGCAATTGGAATATGAATGAAAACAAACAAAAGAGAATGGATGGAGAAGAATATAAAGGGCTGAAGAAAAATGATGGGAAATGGAGTTACGATCAGTCCAGAAGGGCAAGACAGATTAAACCTTTTTGCAACTGCAAGCACAGTAAAAATGACAGCAAGATCAAATGTAATATTTTTACAGAGGAAGAACGTTTAAATATGTTTAAACGCTTTTGGGACAACCTTAATTGGGGTCAACGAAGAACCTACATAAACAGTTTAATTGACACAGCTCCCCCAAAAGATAAAAAAAATATGAAGAGTGCGGTATCGAGACGCAATATAACGTTGTTTTATCACCTTAAAAAAAACGGCATTCGAGTAAGAGTGTGCAAGAAAATGTTTACCAATACTCTTGATATTGGTGAATGGTCTGCTCGTAATTGGGCGTTTGTAGGCAAAGCTGAGGAAGATCCTGAAAATAATATTGTTAATACAGTTGATTTAGCACAACCCAAGACTATTAAGAGAAAGAGTATTAGGTTCGCTGAAAGAAAAAATGTCTTGAATCAATTTTTTAACATGCTTCCAAAATTGGAATCTCATTACTGTAGAGCCTCCTCACAAAGACTTTACCTGGAGCCAGTTTGGCAGTCGAAACTATCTTTGTATAATGAGTATCTTAAATTTTGCCAAGACAAAGAAAGTGATCACCTAAGCACAAAAGTTTTTTATGAAGAATTTGATGAAAATAAGTTAAGTTTATTCAGACCAAGAAAAGATCAGTGTGACCTTTGCGTGTCTCATAAAGCAGGAAATATTACAGAAGATGAGTTTATGAAGCACATTGAAAAAAAGAATAGAGCTAGAGAGGAAAAAGAGCATGATAAGAAAGATGCAGTCCATATTTTTACGGTAGATATGCAATCGGTTCTTTTATGCCCAATGTTAAAAGCTTCGTCAATTTATTACAAAAAAAAATTAGTTGTGCATAATTATACCATTTATAACTTAAAAGACAACGAAGGTTTTTGCTTCTTATGGCATGAAGGAGAAGGGGGTATTACTTCTAACGAATTCTCGACAATTTTGTATGATTTTATTGGAAATAAGTCGGGGGTCAAGTCTGGTGAAGAAGTCATTATTTTTAGTGACGGATGTGGCTATCAAAACCGCAATGTTACACTGACGAACGCATTACTTCATTTATCTAAGAAGAAAAAAATTACAATAATTCAAAAGTATTTAGTGCCTGGTCATACTCAAATGGAGTGTGACAGTATGCATTCTACTATTGAAAGAAAAGTCCGTAATCAGGAAATTTATACACCTGCAGGTTATATATCCGCCTGCAAATCAGCAAGAAAACACCCAAGGCCTTATGCAGTGGAATACTTAAGGCATACATATTTTAAAAATTTTAGTACCCTTGCATTCTTTACGTCTATTCGTCCAGGAATTAAAGTTGGAGATGCTACAGTAAACAATTTATGTGCACTTAAATACACTGAGGAAGGGACTTTATTCTTTAAAACCAACTATGACGACGCATGGACACAACTATCTAAAAGGAACCAGAAAAAAGTTCATGGTACAGAGGAAATACCAAATCTACATGATTGTCCTTTGCCCATTAAGAAATCAAAATTTGAACATCTTCAGGATTTAAAAAAAGAAATTCCTCATGATTATCATCTCTTTTATGATACTCTAAAATATTACTAAATTTTAGAATTGTTGGAGTTATTAATAAGTTCATGTTACTCGATTATTAAGCTATTTTTTATTTGCATGATATCAAAATTTTGTTTCCATTTATAAGTTAAAACCTTGTAAGTTTTTGTAAAATAAAAAAATATTTTACCCAAAAACTCCTAAGTCTTTTTTCTTCTAAAGTTTTAAGTTTTTCATAAATTAATTCATTGGGGCAGCTAAAAACATAAATAAATTTATTTAAATTAAAAAATAACGTCCTTATGTTCCCATGTACTAATTTTATAAAGTTTTTCCTTCCCCCTGAAAAATTTCCATTTGGAGACATACGAGGTTTTTAAAGTAAAACGACGCATTGTTATTGAACAATGAGACAAGATCGCCATTCCATGACACGACGAGCAAGCATGCTAGCCGGCTGTATCGAGGGAATAGGAGACGTTTTCCTTATTCTTCTACCTTTGCGTGTGCGCAAAAAGCGATTCAAGTTGGTTTTGAATTTTTGGAGGTTATATTCGTTGGGAAAAACGACCTCGGGAAGGTCGTTCCATAAGGATTAAGTCCTCCAGATGAAAGGATTCTTAAATAATGAAGTTCGAGGAGTACTAAGCTTAACCACATATGGATGGGTGGCAGTTGTGTATTTCTGATATTCGCCGCTCTGGGCGGAATTAAGAGAGCAAGGTCAGCTGAGCACTTTCCATGAAACTATCTATAAAAGAGAGTCAAATCCCCATCAATCGATGTTCTAGGCTGTCGAGGTTCTTCGTCAGCTCGTGGTCTCCAATCAGACAAATCGCCCTCCTTTCGATGGAATCCAGTAGCCGAAGAGTATGTTTGGGTGTAGAGCTCCAGACATGAGGGCAGTACTCTAGTGATAGTCGAATCTGGGTTTTGTATAGTGTCAAAAGTTGTTGAGGTGTGTACAACTTTGGAGGTGGTAAAGATGTACTAAAAACAAAATGCTACCATATTTATAACGGTTTCTTACAATTAAAAATATTTTTTGTCTAATGTTACCAAGATAATCTTTTTGGCCACACGATTCCGTCGAAATTCGCCTGTGTGCGACGTTCCGTTTTCAAGCAGTTATCATCAACTTCATTTTTTCTAATACTACACTGATTTTACAATGTCAAATTTTAAAACCTTTGATGATATATCACACTATGGTTTAATTACGTCTCGAGTCATCTAAATCACCGTCATTATATTTTCAGAATATGGATCTGTATTTTCCATAATTTTGTAAAAACACTTCAATGCAGTAGGTACTAAAAGTATTTTTTTATTTATTATTTTGTAATAATGGACTACATCATAATCATAAAACAAGATAATTTATTAATAATAACAAAACAGTAAGTATGAAAAAATAAACAATAAATAGCTACATCCGCAAAAAATATTAACTATGGTAAAACTAACAGTAGAATATTAGAATTTCATTTTTCAAAAGGTGTTCGAAGTGATTTAGGTCAGTCTCCAAACAAATAGCATCTTAAAATTGCAGAACTTAATTAGCATTCAATATAAGTTTTTGTTTTGAAGCACAGGAACGGTGCAATTTACAATTATTATAATTAATTTTAGATCTTAGGTTAAGTATAACTACAGGGTGTTATGGAAATGACGTATTATATTTAAATCGGCAATTCCTGAGATGAAAACAAATTGAAGAAAAATATCCAAAAATGGCGCTTTAATTTAATATGCCATGTACATGTCACACCAAAAATGACCACATGTTGCCCCTGTCAGGAAGGTAAACAAAGCAACATATGGTGAAAAACGTCACTGAATCTTGAACAGTGTTGACATATCTTCAGGGTAAACTCTTTAGAAAGTCAATAACCGTTTGACAGATTGTAAGTTGTTTATTTTTCAGGGTACATTGTTATAAACTTTTACGTTCAATTCAGTTCGCTAGGAAATAATCTCTGATTTATAAGCTTGAACTGACTCGTACGAATCGCCACGGAGTTTTTAAATGGTCAGGTATGTTCTCATTTGTTCAATTCGAACGACACCCGTCAGATCTGGACAACTTAAAAGTTTATAAATGCCACTTACCCTTTAGAAAAAAAATGCAATTTTATTTAGCTTTTCGGACATATTTAAAACCAACTTAATTTATAAAAAACACCAAGTACCTAGGTAACTTGAACAAAAGCAAACCGGCACAATAAAATCACATAACACATCTAAGTACCATTCAATCTAAATTAGTATTTTAAGAGCTACTGTGTAGACAAAAATACGCCCTTATTGTCTGAGTGGTCTGGGAAATAATGTATTTAACATCTAAAAAATTTTAAAATAAATTACACGTTGGTTCCGTCGATCGATATTGAACTGCTGTGCTGGGGCACTGCCGTCGCGGGAAGAACAAATAACTTAATAATTTAAACTCGGGTTTAAGAATTAACACATAAATCTGCTTGAAAATTGGTAAAAACAGTAGGAAACCGATAACGCGTGTGAAAATAATGGGTTGCCTGTTCTTTTCGCCGGCTGGGGTTAATATTTAAAAAAACAGCGTTGCTACTTTCGATGTTTTATAATTAAATTGCGAAATTTCCTTCTATAATATTACTTTCTTGTATAATTATAGTCTCGGAAATGGCAACCGCGTTAGCTCAAGTTAGTTCTCTGAAAGTGCATAAAGAAAGCACCGTCCTGTCAACATAATTGCTTCATT
This sequence comes from Barypeithes pellucidus, assembly GCA_963991005.1. Taxonomy (NCBI): domain Eukaryota; kingdom Metazoa; phylum Arthropoda; class Insecta; order Coleoptera; family Curculionidae; genus Barypeithes; species Barypeithes pellucidus. The sequence goes on along the minus strand of OZ022563.1, from coordinate 37,641,969 downwards.
TTATCTTTAGTAAATGGTTAATGTCCCATAGAAATTTGCGTTTTTATTAAATTCTATTTCGAAATAATTAAGTGCTGTTTAATGTTTGCGTGTAATCTGATAATAGGTGCATATCTTCAAAAAAAACTAATTTGAAACTCGTGGGTGTCTGTTTGTTTCTTTAAGGGATTTAGTGCAAATACTCCGAGAGATTGGAAATAAGAGGCCGAATGGGGTTTAGTGCGTATAAGCTTATTATGCAGTTCCACATTATGATCAGGGTACGTGATGAGCACAAACCCGAACAACCCCATAAAAAAAAACCTGAAGATGCCTGTGCCCACCTGGATTCACTCTATTTGGATACTAAGTAAACTAAATATTATTTTTATAAATATTAAAGTTTTACATTTTTTAAGTTGGCAACATTGTTCCTGAACATCTGTTGATTACACAGCTTGGCAATGTAATATGATCATATATGAATGTGCCGAGTAGTGACCGGTGGGTTCAGGAGTCACCCATTTAAATACAATACGTCATTTCCATAACACCTTGTATATTTATTATATTATATATACACATTTTACTAACTCCTAAAACGATAGCAAAAAGTATTAGATATTAATCGTATAGTATAGAATTTAGTTCCCCAGGTGCAAATACTAAACACCCTATAGGAACTGATTTACATAGTAATAGACATGAGTGATAGACGTGTTTTGGACTTCCATTGTCAATGAAGTCCAAAACACGTCTATCAACACATGAGTAATAGACGTGTTTTGGACTTCCATTGTCAATGAAGTCCAAAACACGTCTATCACTCATGATACAGCATTGTCTCTAACCTTCAAAGAAACACTAGTAATAGACAGTTTATGACAAATTTGTACATTATTTATAACCAAGTATGTAATATGTTATTATTATTATTTGTGGCCTTACGCTTTGAAAGGCTTCAATAACTTTACCAGTCGTCTTAGGTCTCTGGAGAATGACGGAAATCATTTCGAATACTTTTTGGAAAATTAATTTCTAATAATCTACTGTTAGTTTCACTTTAATTAATGTTTTTTCTGCCGATGTATTAATTTCTTGTTTATTGTTTCATATTTTCTGTTTTGTTATTGTTAATAAATTATTTGGTTTCATGATTATTATGTAGTGCATTATTATAAAATAAATATTCATTTTAGTACCTACTGCATTGATCTGTTTTTACGAAATTATGGAAAATACAGGTCCGTATCCTGAAAATTTCATGAAATAATTAATAAGCCTCGATATATAATTAAACTATAATTTGTGGTACATCATTGAATTTAGAATAAAAAAAGATCTTAAAATTTGACATTATAAAATCAGAGCCGTATTAGAAAAAGTGACAACGAAACGTCGTATAAAAAATTTCAGATATACTTAATTTTTGAATTCACTAAAAATTTCTGTGAGAATGTCTGTCAGTTTTGTCCTAATATTAGTATTAACGTCCAAAAAAGTTAAATGAAAAATTCAAAATTTAATTAAATAACTCAAAACATTAAAATCTTACCAAAACTTTTTGTCCGGCATATCTTTCGGGCTTTGATTGCGATACTTTTTCTCTATTTAATTGAAGCTGCACCCAGTATAAAAAAAGATTAATAAAAATCGGACTTAAAATAACTATTAAAATACATCCAAACATTGCGTGAATCGAATATTTTGGCTGTGAGTGTAATATAATAAGCCTTTAAAGAACGATCAGCTGAGTTGCGAAAAGTCTCCATTATCAAATTTTTGGTAGATGTGTTAATTTATCGATAAATTTGCATTTTATTTTTTATTTAAACATCGTATGGTAATAAACGGGTGTATTACATCAGTGGAATATTAAATGTGTAATAAGTAAGTATTTAATATTAAATATTTTTATTTATTAATAAATTTTGATATCTTTACCAAAATTTACTTATACATATTTATATTTATAATATTTAGATCCGATATGTTTTAAAAAACAGCAGAGGAAAATTTTTTTCTTTATAGAAAATTATATTATTTATATAATATTAATAATAAATTATTATTATTATTATTAAAATATTTGGGGTGTCCCTGGATGGGGTTACATCATAAACATATAATATAAAAGAGGAGACAAAACATTCCATTCATAAAACACCATTTATTTACAATAATACACAGTTTACAGTTTCAAATAAGTTAGAAGAATATGGCTGTAAAAAATGGCAACGCTGTAATAATGTACGCGTATAAATAGTTTGGATCTGACATTAGTCATAAATAGGTAATCGTTGTACGTATTTTTTACAGAAATTCAGATAATATAAAGAGATAATCCACATTTTTGCAATATTTACTTAAAATATAGAATCAGCTACACTGCTTTGCCTAAAAAAAAACATAACCTCATTATTCTCACTAACCGACGAAATATTAATCCGGGGTTAGAACAGTCGAATTTCTTACACACCACGCACTGATGAACAATAATAAATAGCTCTAAATAGTTTTAATTCGAAAAAAAAAATTAATCCAAAATCACAATAGATCACAAACAATCACAAAAGCAGCAGCGAATAAGAGGTAACAACATCGCCGCCAAGAAATGAATGAGAATAGAAAACTTCAGGGTCAAGCAGGTAAAAAGGACCATACAGCGTTGGCACAGTGATTTCCCTAAAACATTGCAATTTGATCTTCTTGGGAAACTTTAAAAAACATTACGAGTAGAAAATTTAAAAAATACACAAATATTTAGTACAATATTTTTACTTAATAGGTATACATGGGAAATGCATTAAACAGAATAATATCTAATTTCGGTTTCAAACGCAGGCGGTAGATTTCAGACCCTTAGTATAGATTTGGCATCATTGATTACTGTTTAAAACTTTGTATGATTCTGACAGAATCAAAACAATTCTGTCTCTTTATTAATTAAATGTACACTATATTTTGTCAACATGACACGTGTTTCACCGTCACAGCGGCTTTATCAGATATCTGATGTGACGGTGAAAAAAATTTAGTGAAAATCAAAAACATCAAATAGTGTTTTCTTTAATAATTTTATTATGGATTTTCATCAAGTTAGGCTGAAAATATATGATTTTTTAAATGTTTTTTGGCTACGCCTCAAATGGATCTAATTTTTTATTTCTCGACAAAGAGTCATTCTTTATACAAATTTTGCTTGTAAAAAAATTAAACTTTATCATTAGAAATTTTAATTTTTGTATACAGGGAGGTCAAAATCGTCAAAAATATTGATTTTAGCTACGGGTAACTACTGGAATTTTTCATTGTTAAGAAAAATGCAATTAGGAAATGTTTGCTATAATTACCTTCTTCGTAATAATTGAAGATTTAAAGAAAATTAATTTTTTGTATACAGTGAGGTCTATATAATTATTTTTTTCAAAACATACATACTAGGTAATATAAATTAAACCAGCATTTTATTTAAAGATTGTTGATCTAACCTGAAAGCCCTACGTATTTTGGTTGGATTGCTTACATTCGGAAAATAGCTTAGTCAAGAGGAAAAATGATTTAAACTAAATTTTCTATAAATCTTGAATTATGATGAAAAAGGTAATTTGAATGGATATTCCCTAATGGCATTTTTCTTAAACATGAAAAATTAAGGTAGTTTACTATTCGGTAAAATCAATTTTTTTTTTGAGATTTTGACCTCCCTGTATACAGAAACTAAATTTTCTTATTACAAATCTTAATTTTTTTTACATTTAAATTTTTTTTATTAATATGACTTTTTGTCAAGAAATTAAAACTTGGATCCATTTGTGGTATAGGTAACCCCATTCCGGGACACCCTGTATCTAGGCCAATAACACTGGCCAACACACATTTTGGTGCCGGCGATTTTTTAATTGTTCCTGGGTAATTTTTGGGTGGAGAATCCGAAATAGCCATCAGATTTTGTCTGTCAGATCTAGTTTTTAAAATAGGAATTATTTACTTTTTTTAACCTCTATTATATATTTTACGTTACAACTATGACTATTGCCAGTAACAAAACAAAAACATATATAATTAAATATTTATTATGAAAAGTAGCTTAACATACATTCATACTCATATTAGTCACTATCACCTACAAAATTTCTTTTATACGACTTTCTAGCATGGAGTTTACCGGTGTAGTCTCGCTGAAGGCTCCAACAGAAGTCGGCCATCATGTGGCTATCCCATCGTCCTTGATATCGATCTTCCATAGTTTTAATATCCTGATGGAATCTTTCTCCCTGTTCTTCACTACAGTCACCTAAATTTTCTGGAAAGCGACCTAAGTGGCTATGGAGGTAGTGAACTTTTATACTCATGTTACAACCGAGAATATGAAAATTTGCAAGCATAGTTTCCACTAATTCTAAGTAATTGTCTGCTTTGTGATTTTCAAGAAAATTTTTAACTACTTGAACAAATGAAACCCAAGCGTTAGATTCAGCCTCATTCATTGATGTGGTGAACTGTGGATCTTTCATAAGTTGCCTTATTTGAGGACCATCAAATATACCAGCTTTTAGTTTTTCCGTGCTAATCCTAGAAAACTTACTTGACAAGTACCCAAAACAATTTCCATCTCGATCTAACGCTTTCACAAACTGCTTCATAAGCCCCAACTTGATATGCAAGGGTGATAGTAAGATTTTTTCTCTCGTAACCAAAGGTTCATTCCCTACGTTTTGTTTTCCTTGAACGATAGTATCTCTTAAAGGCCATTTTCTCTTAACCCAGTGCTGATCTTTAGCTCTGCTGTCCCAAAGACATAAAAAACAGGGTATTTTGTATATCCACTTTGCTGTCCAAGGAGAAAGTTCACCATTTTCAAATCAACACAAATTGCCCACTGATGTTCTTCGTATTTACTTTGTTTCAAAACTTGTGATATTGTTTTATACTCCTCTTTCATGGTAGTAGAATGTCCAATAGGAATTGAGGCATATTTGTTACCGTTATGTAAAAGGACACATTTTAAACTACGGTTTAAACTGTCAATAAAAAGGCGCCAATCGTCTGAAGTGTATTCTGGCAAAACCATTTTTTGTAGGAGTCCTTTTATATCGTTACAGAATACCAGCTTATTTTCCTGAGTGAAAAAACGCAGCAGATCCTTTTCTCTCTTACGATAAAATGAAACATTAGTGCCTGGATAAAGAAGGTTCTTTTCTTTTAATCTGGATGCAAGTAATTCAGCACACTCCTTTGAGAGGTATAGGTCTCTCACGATATCGTCCAGTTCTTGTTGATTAAAACACTCAGGAGTTGTTAAATCTGCTTCAAATTCGCTGTCGTTTTCTGATTGCATTCTTTGAACTTCATCAGACGTTGATGTTTCTGTATCATCTTCCGGGATTTCAGGAAGACTGCTGAAGGTTGGAATGGGTATTTCCTTAGAGTGCGGTACAGGTCTTCTTGCAGAATCTAGATCAGGATATGTCCATTTATGTCGATTGTTCCTATTTATGCCTTTAATATTAACGAGACAAAAATAGCAGTCATCATAATGGTTATGTGGTTCCCTCCAAACCATTGGTACACCAAATTGCAGGCACTTTCTGTTTCCAATTGTCCACTGTCGCAAATGTTCAACACATGTTTTACACACCACATGTGGAGCCCAGTATTTATCTTGATCTCCTAAATGAACGACAAAATAGGCAAGATAAGACCTTTTCACAAATTCAGAAATAGTTTTTCTACTTTCTTTCAAAGTGTATTCGCCACATACATAACAAAAAACATCTGGATGGTTTACACAGCTACGCCTGCTGGAGGATGCCATTGTTTTAGTTTTAACACTATAAAACGACGAAAATGTACACAAAATTATGACACAACCTTATTTGCAAAAACTACACAATATACTAAGTCGAGAAGGATAAAGGTAGACAAAAGGTACTATGTTTCCAAAACCAATTAGTCCGGGTTGAGCAGGTATGGGGAGATCGGATCATAGGAAATTCCAAATATAAAATAGGTAATAAAATTAATAGGATTAAGTAGGAATATTGGTTTACGTCTGTATATTTGGCTAATTAGATCCTAGTTTTGAATACCAAATTTCTGTTTTGAATTTTAAAGAGATGTAGATTTATTTTTGCCTTTTATTAGAACTAAATTCAATTAGTCTCTATCTCAAAAACTAGAGCTGATAGAAAATATATGATGCCAGTTTTAGAATCAGCACATCAAGTATATCTAAAATCAGTTCTCACATCTCAGGCACCAAATTTTTTTTTTATTTTGTTGGCCTGTGTAATCAACGCCAAACTGCATCCAACTATATAGAATAATAACATGCTTGCATTTTTTCCATAACTCCTTCGAGGTAGAGTGCAAATCGTGTTTCCATTGATTCTTATTACAAAAAAAACATTTAAAAAATAAATGTGGGACCTAATTATATAAGATAGGGTAAAGAAGCAGAATGACATTAACCTATATTGTTTTTATATTATTGATGAGATTAGGCATTTTAATTTTCTTGACTTCTTGAATCTTAACTTAATTTAGACCTTGGCTAAGATAACCTTAACGTTAATGCAAACCTTAAAAACTGTGTTTTAAATTAATAATTTGAGGGTCGATTGACGCGTTAAATTTAAAATTACCACGTCCTTAAAAATCTATTCTTTCAGATGAGAGTTAAAGAGAACTTATTCAATAAATTGGTTTAAATTTAGTCAATAATTACAATATTTAGATGTCTCGTGCTCACTGTTACTGCTTTTAATTTAATATTTTCATTAAATTCGCTCCTCAGATGAATATTATTATCGGGTTTATAAATTTCAAGGAAACCCAGAAACTTTTATTCCTTTACAAAATTAAGTCGACTTATTCTTACATTTTAACTGCCTAATTGTCTAATTAGGACGGCTTTTAATTCCGTAGTGACTATGGTTGCTCAGAGTTTTAAGTTTAAAACTCTCCTAGAATTACATTTGATAGTTTCAAATGACAACTGTAAAAATAAGTCATATCCTCTTCGGACCCACGTAGCACAAATGTGTGCAATTTTAATATGGTACACATAGTGCCATCCAGATACTTATTTTAAACTGTTATTTGTCCCAAATTTCGCAACTCACTCATAGAGGACAGCACAATAATTTGTACAAAAATGTGAGTGTTGGGACTTAATTGTATTGTCCCTCATAAATACCAATGTACACATGTGGAACAAATCATGCACTGCGAAACAGTAATAAATTAAGAGGAAAGAAACTTTTTATTTCAAAATATATATTATAAAATATCATTTTTTATTATCTAACTATGAAACGCTCTAAAACAATGGCGGTCTTTAACAACACATAAAAAAATATTGCATGAAATGTACTTAACTCGTGTACGCTTCGTACAACCGGGATTTCTGCACCTCTGGGCTTCTTTTATTTTCATGGCTTTTGGTAAGTGCAAGGCTTTTGCCTTAGAAATTTCAGGGGGAGGCAATGGCACCCTTCCGGGCCTACCCGGTGTTTTTTCTGCAGTGGAGGTTCAAAGTTTCATCTTCAGATTCTGACTCGGTAGTTATTATTCCTTTAATCAGGGCTTCTGCTACGCGCATTTTAAATGCAATTAAATCTAAAATGTCATTCTTTTTCACTTTTAGAATTTGGCAATCTTTCCTGTACTGATTCCATGAGTTGACCACTGCACAATCCATGATATGTTCGAACACTGTTACTGACCATTTATTTATTTTATGATAGCTTCTGTAAGCTGCAATTAGTCTATTTAGTAAAGTTTTACTACATCTGGTTGGGGAATATTCGAATACCGTCGATCAGACTTCGAACATTATAAATGGCACCCATACAAAATTCAACTTGTCCAAGAATTGAATGAAGATGATAATGACCGCCGTTTACACTTTTGTGAAGTAATGTCAGAACAAGTATTAAATTATCCAAACTACCTATTTAACGTTTGTTTCTCAGACGAATGTTCTTTTTTTCTTAATGGCACTGTCAATCGACATAACTGTCGTTACTGGTCCGACACGAATCCCAGGATTTACCACGAGGATCATACTCAAAATCCTTAGAAATTAAACGTGGGCTGGTATTTTCGGTGATCACATAATTGGATCATTTTTCTTACCGGGAAATTTAAATCGAGATACTTATTTAGACTTGTTGGAGAATGCTGTCAACCCAGCGCTGATGGAAATTATGGAAAACGACCAACGTTATTCTTTTTGTGGGGACATCTAGAATCCAAAATTTATGCCACCCAACTCCTTAGAAGATTTACGGAACCGTATTACTAATGAATGTCAACAAATTACACCAGATGTTCTTCACAATGTCCGAGAATACTTTGAACAGTTGTTGTACTATTTTATGGAGGTGAATGGCGGACATTTTCAACATTTAATAAGATAACATGTAAGTATTACTTAATAAAATTACATTTTTTAAACCGCAATTTCTCGGCGGCGCGTATCTCAAATGTACAAAACAAAGCGCCATTTTAAAGAGAATTTAATTCCCTTTAAAAAGATGTATCACAACATACCCATTTCCATTTGAAAAAACAAGAGCAATAGCCGTCCCCGCTAGGGGGGTTGAGGTTACAGGGATGAAATTAATAGTGAAACGTGTCCCCCTGAAAACACAAGTTTACGGGTCCGAGGTTTTTTTTTAATTTTCACTTACACAGCCGTAAACCTTGCTGGACTGTTTTCGATGGGCCACCCTGTATATATCTGGATCATCATCCGGTTCTTTATTAATCAGGTGTAAATTTCCTTTATTTTGCAGAAGCAAGCAAAACACATCAACAAAAAAACAAATAAATACCATAGACATATTTTTGTCAAATGTTGTTGTTATTACTTTATCACATTATCTACTACACTCCAAGACAAAAAAACCCGGACAAAGATAATGTTAGTTTTTTATAGTCCTATACCTTTGTTAATAGTTGTCCGATCTTGGTGAAATTTTTAGCAAAGTGTAGACTTGTATCTTGGGATGATATCGTGAATTTTAATTTCCATAAAATACTGTTGTTGTGATCATTAAACAGGCAGAAACAAAAGATACTTTCCTACCCATAATTTCTTAACGCCATGTTTAAAAATTGAGCGATAGAATTTAGCTGAATTATATTTGGTTTTGAAGTGTGATCTTTTCTTAATACAATGTTCTTTGGTTCACATTATTATCTGCTTTTTAAAAGAAGATACACATTTTTAAAGAAAGTCTTGCAGTTTTTCAATTTTATTGATAATCCAGAACATTGCATTATTTTATGGAATAGCATGAACAAATATACTAAAATTAATAGCACGTATTGTCACCTCGTGTTCTTATCACTTCTACCATGTGACGTGGTAAAATCATGTTATGTTCTAAATTGTGAATAAAATTGAGAAATTGCAATACTTTCTTTAATTGTATCTTCATTTAAAACTGAGATAATCACGTGAGCGAAATACATTGTATTAAGAAAAGGTCACATTTCATAATCAGATATCATGAAGCTAAATTCGACAGCTCAATTTCTCCATGGGGCGTGGAAGACATCAATACTTCTTGAAAACTAAAATTCAGGTTAACATTCCGAAAAACAAGTATACACTTTACTAAAAAGATCGGGAAGCAATTTAAGAAGTTACAGGACTATAAACTTGACTAACATTGTCTTTGTCCGGAATTTATTGGGGTCGAGTGTATTATACTTGAGATTTTACAACTTTGTAAAGAGCAAATTTATCAGCTGGCGATACTCTGTACTTTATGCCGAAAGTAATTGTAAATATTATTTTTTAAAAAGCAGCAAATAGAGTATTGCAAATCATTATGCAGGGAAAAATCAAAGGAAGAAGATCGGTAGGAAGGAGACGTAATTCATGGCTGAAGAACCTGAGGGAATGGTTCGGATGTAGCTGCAACGAACTATTTAGGGCTGCGGTCTCAAAAATAAGAATCACCTTGATGATTGCCAACCTTCGCAGCGGAGATGGCACCTAGAGAAGAAGAAAAAGCAGCCATTTTGTTTTGGTTACGAATAGGGACGGAATTTTCTGGGATCGTAAAGTACTCGATAGAACCTTTAAAATGTTGTATCGCAACATCTCACTTCCTATTCAATTCTTTTATCAAGATGGCGCCCATCCGCCATTCTAAATTTGAGCATCTCGAAATATGCAAGAAACTCTAGCTCTCTGATTCTTATTACACTATGTCAAGTAGTATTTATTTTTCTAATACGCTAAGGCCCGTTACTTGCATGGGCAAATAGCCGGATTTATTCTGCAGAGTAAATTTTATCTAAAAGATAAGTAACAATGATATCTTACCACTTATGGATAGCGCTATTCCTCAAATAAATTACAGTTATTCGCCAGATAATTTCTTCATCGATAATAGTTACGAATAGTGATTTATTTGACGGATAAAGTCCTAATTTCATAAAGTGTGAAAAGTTTTTATTTAAATATTTTGTTGGCAATTGTGTTTTTGCCAAAAGATTTCACGCCGTTGGTTGGTTGGTTGGTTGGTTGGTTGATTGGTTAAAGCCGGGGGTTGGGTTCAAGGCCCGAACTTCTATCGCTGCAGCCTTCCGGCTTATTGTGTATCCCGATCTTGTTAGAAGATGTTTGTTCCTTCTATGTTCTATGAGGTCCAGTAACCTTCTACCAAGCTTGGGAGGTTGTCATCAAGTTGTATGTTCCCGAAGATATGTTGTCTTCTATGAGACAGCGCTACGCAGCGGTATATTATGTGTGAGGCGGTTTCATCCTCTTGCCGCAGAGTCTGCATTCAATTTATCTGTCGTTTATCCCTATCCGTTAAAGATGTTTTCGCAAGTGAGCGTGTCCTCTTAGCAGACCAATCACCTGTTTCAACTGGGGCCACGTCAGTGTTAGCATCCCATTCGATAGTATTTTCGATGGTTTTCGAATTGCGGTCAGTTCTTGTGTTTGACCAGATAACATTTGACATCGAGATAGGTGTTGTTTTTTCGAACATCTATCTAATGTTGTTTTTGTGCCTGTTTTGATATCCCAAAGGCCGGTTCGAGGCCAATGAGACTTTGACCGGATCCGGCTCTCGCTAGTTCATCCGCTTTCTCGTTACCCAATAGCTCAGATTGACCAGGAACCCACAAGAACTCCACCTTATCCCCCCTGGCCGCCAGTACTTTTAGGTTGGTATGGCACTCCATTGTAAGTTTTGAAGTAAACCGATTGGAGTTCAGAGCCTTAAGAGCAGCTTAGCTGTCCGACAGGATGCATATCTTTTGGTTGTGGTAGCCCCTTTCAAGATATGGTAGTACGCATGTTTGTATGGCATGAACTTCCGCTTGGTATACTGTGGCGTAGTTCCCCAGAAGAATGCTTATTACTATATTTTCTGCTTTACAGGTAAGTTGACAAATTTAAATTCATCATTATATTATGTATTTTATAATTTAGGCCCGGTCATAATATTATTATGTTAATTATTTGACTTGAAAATACCCAAATAAGTTATTTTCCAGATTGCAAATGCTTGTTTATTTATCTAACAAATTATTATTTATAGATAGTGGAAATTTATATGAATGTCAAAGTATCGGGCCTCAATGAAATAACGGATAATGAAAAATAATAACTGAGCAATTTTTAAAACACCACCATTTTGTTTTCGTTGCAAATATAGAAGTAATATTCTGGCATCGTAAAGTAGGGCAGACCGGGGCTGGTTGACCAATTTTTAACTATTCTATTTTTAATTCAATAACTGTAAGAGATATAATTATAGGAAATAATAATTCAGGTAAGAAATATCATAGACTATATAAGAAAATGCAAAAAGTAGTTTTGCTACAGGGATAATTATTATTTTTGAATTAATTTATACAGGGTGTTATGGAAATGACGTATTATATTTAAACCGGCAATTCCTGAGATGAATACAAATTGAAGAAAAATATCCTTAAATGGCGCTTTCAATTCATTTAGCGGTAAAAATGACCTGACGTCAAACCAGGAATACCTCTGTACCGCACTGCGGCACATCCGAATTCTCACCGGTGTTGTCAGAATTACACCTTACACTCTTTAAGTTTGAAATACCCAACTACGTAACTAGGTCAAATGTCAATGACCTTTTGACTTTTGATTGGCTGATTGAATTTTTAATGTAATTTTATTTAGGCCACACATGCACTTACCTTGTCGGTCTTATTTAAAAATTAATGTCAATTTCTATAAAAACTTATACAGCGTTTTAGTAAAGAAACCGGCACATCACATAACTCATAACCATAATCGGAAAACTTCACATGAACACTGGACAAAACACACACAAAATTCACTTGGAGACATCGTTTTTTATTAACATTGGGTTGTCTCGCCTAGATTTGTATAAACTGTTGTTTTTAATTATAAAACACATTGTAAAATGTAAATAACATTTCTTTGAACTAAAAATGACATCTGAACTGAAACATTTAAAACACGAACTGTCAAAAACTAGAAATGTATTAATGCAATGCATGTTTTCCGGTAGATTCCTGCGCATTCACCAAAAAAGGTTGAAATAAATAATTATAATAATCTACAGCACTTATTTATTGTTTTCCTTCACTGCTGTAGATACCAATAAAGATTAAAAAACTTGTTAATCGCTGCTCTGGTGCTTTATTATTTATTATTATATCTGGTGGTATTTTCATTCGAAAAGCTTAAAAAAATTAAATCGATCGTTTCACAGCGGGATTTTAAAACCAAGATTAGCCACATCTCTAGTATAAATCGACAGGTTAGAAGTTGACATTTGCTTGACAACAAGCGGCTTCGCGCGAAAGAGTTTTTTCGGGATATTTAATCAACTGTACAGTGCGAATAAGTGGGAAAATGTTTAGTACATACAGAAAAATCAAGTCGAAGGCGTATTAGAAAATGTTCCTTTAGTAAGAGACTGGAAATCGCAAGGTCACCGGATCTTACATCATGCAATTTTTTTCTATGGGGTACGATGAATAAAGAAATAGTTGATAAAGTCGAAGATATGGATCAGTTGCGATATAAGATATTGGATGCAGCAGATATAGTATATTACATCACTAGGCTCGAAAGTGCTACTTTTACTGCCGGGGCGATAGTACTGCCGAGGCGCAGCCGAGGCAGCACTATCGCCCCGGCAGTGAGTAGCGCTTTCGAGCCGTGTGATGTATACGATTTTTTATGCCCCTAGCCCTAAAGTGTCTACTTTCAAGCCGCGTTTCCGGCCCGAAAAGTGGTACTTTCGGGCCGGAAACGCGGCTTTAGCCCGAAAGTGTCTACTTTCAAGCCGCGTTTCCGGCCCGAAAAGTGGTACTTTCGGGCCGGAAACGCGGCTTGAAAGTAGACACTTTCGGGCTAGGGGCATGAAAAAATAATTGCTGAACGTTTTAGTTTATAAAGTGCCAATTGTGTCCTATTTGTGTGTTTGTCAAAGAATGCATTAGTGTATAGCGATTTTGTGTGATAAGGGCCTATCTTAAAAAAACTACTAATTTGGAACATGTGTGTTTCTTTAAGTGATTTATGGTAATTTGTTCAGTGTTTCACTATTTGTTCTGTGTCTCTGACGATATACAGGGTCATGTTCTGAGATTGGAAGAAAAACGCCGAAGGGGTTTTAGTGGGGTATAAGCTTTACCCACTAAAACCAAAAAAACTGAAGATTTATGTGGCCTGGATTACTTGCTAGTATACTGGCACCTGAATTCACTTCTATTTGGATACTAGGTAGCTAAAATATTTATTTTTATAAGAATCTAAAGTTTTACACGAACAATTTGGCAACATAGCGCCAGAACATCTGTTTATTACACAGCTGCTCAGTGTAATGTGACTGTGCCGAGGAGTTGTGTGTGGGTTTATGGGTGAATTACCCCACTTTTTAAACGTTCGATTTGAAAAAAAATATATGTAGCGCTTCTCTAGGACACCCCAGGAGTCACCCATTTAAATATAATACGTCATTTCCATAACACCCTGTATATCCCATCATTTAAGTCAACCAACCCCCTGGTCGGGGTTGATTGACTAAATGTATGGGGCAAGTAGACTTAAGGCAAACATTATGAAAAAACTTACACATATATAATTATGTTTCGTCCTCACATTATGTTAGATATCAAGGAATAATTGCATTTTTTTACATTTTCTTTATTTATGTTACAATTTAGTTGCATTCAAAATTACGCGGTTTTAATTACAGTTTTTTTCACATATTTATGTACATGCTATACAACTTTCTCACTAGTCCTCGTACCATACCTTTTCCCATCCCTTTTCCTCTAAGTATCACCGCGGTGCGACGTCACTCCGATGTGATGTACGGGCTAGACGGAGAAAGCATACACACACTCATTAGTCGACCTTTCGACAGTACAGATACAATCTTTCACCGACCATTTTGGGGAAGATATTTTCGTGGACCATTTTCCACCCAAGTGATCAAGTCATCCTTTACTTTCATTTAAGGTAAGTTGTAAGCATAATTTCATTCACTTAACTTTTGCGCTATACTAAAGTTGCCAGGTTGAGACGGGCGGATTTGGGAGCGAGGAAGATCGAGGTTATTAGGGATCAGCGGAACCCTATAAAAATTACAGTCCACTATCTCAGGGCGGCTAAGAATTGCTATTATTTATTATTATATCTGGTGCTATTTTCATTCGAAAAGCTTAAAAAAATGAAATCGATCGTTTCACAGCGGGATTTTAAAACCAAAGATTAGCCACATCTCTAGTATAAATCGACAGGTTAGAAGTTGACATTTGCTTGACAACAAGCGGCTTCGCGCGAAAGAGTTTTTTCGGGATATTCAATCAACTGTATAGTGCGAATAGGTGGGAAAATGTTTAGTACATACAGAAGAATCAAGTCGAAGGCATATTAGAAAATGTTCCTTTAGTAAGAGACTGGAAATCGCAAGGTCACCGAAGACCGGATCTTACATCATGCAATTTTTTTCTATGGGGTACGATGAATAAAGAAATAGTTGATAAAGTCGAATATATGGATCAGTTGCGATATAAGATATTGGATGCAGCAGATAAACTAATTGCTGAACGTTTTAGTTTATAAAGTACTAATTGTGTCCTATTTGTGTGTTTGTTAAAGAATGCATTAGTGTGTAGCGATTTTGTGTGACAAGGGCCTATCTTAAAAAAACTAATTTGAAACATGTGTGTTTCTTTAAGTGATTTATGGTAATTTGTTCAGTGTTTCACTATTTGTTCTGTGTCTCTGACGATATACAGGGTCGTGTTCTGAGATTGGAAGAAAAACGCCGAAGGGGTTTTAGTGGGGTATAAGCTTTACCCACTAAAACCAAAAAACTGAAGACTTATGTGGCCTGGATTACTTGCTAGTATACTGGCACCTGGATTCACTTCTATTTGGATACTAGGTAGCTAAATATTTATTTTTATAAGAATCTAAAGTTTTACACGAACAATTTGACAACATTGCGCCAGACCATCTGTTTATTACACAGCTGCTCAGTGTAATGTGACTGTGTGTGGGTTTATGGGTGAATTACCCCACTTTTTAAACGTTCGATTTGAAAAAAAAATATATGTAGCGCTTCTCTAGGACACCCCAGGAGTCACCCATTTAAATATAATACATCATTTCCATAACACCCTGTATATCCCGTCACTTAAGTCAACCAACCCCCTGATCGGGGTTGATTGACTAATTGTATGGGGCAAGTAGACTTAAGGCAAACATTATGAAAAAACTTACACATCTATAGGTATTAAAAAATTGTTGTTTACTCCAACTATTTATTACAATTTTTGGTAACAAGCCACAGCCAGAAAATTGTTATTACTTATAACTATAGCATAACATAAAATAATAATATTATAATTCAAAAATCTCTAGAATTTAAGCAATCTTAAAAAACAAATCAGATAACATAGTCATCATCAATGTCAGATGTGCAATTTTTACATTCATAGAAAAGTAAATTTCCTTTGGCACAATGTGAATGCACCCACATTTGACATGAAGTGCAGTGAACCCATTCTTCACCAGGAATACTGGCAGAATAATGTTCATTGTATTCCACGCACATTGTGTCATCATCGTCAGTGTCATCAGAGCAATCCATCCCATCACCTGAATTACTCTTATCTTTTCCTTTCCCCTTTCCTCTATTCTTTTTAGTGTTTTCTTCTTGTTTCAAACTCTTATACTTTCTGTTCTTCTTTAAAGTCTGTTTACGCTGTTGTTCAAGTTTTAGGTTCATAAGTTTTTGTTTTTCAGGTGTATCTGTATTTAATAATATTGTCGTGAATAGTTTGAGCTGGTCTATCTGTCAGGAAAGCTCCATAAAATTCCGAGTCAGGAAAAACATTTTCATTTAAAGGACAAATTCCTGTTGCTATGAATTCAGCTTGTATATTCGATAGTTATTGCCAGTGGAAGTGAATTGTGAACTAATACCGAGATGTCATATATACTTATAGTCTTTCCTGGATGACTAGCTAGCCAATTATCGGAAGCGGTATTAAAGTATCTTCTCAGGTGCCCATAAACAGATCTGTCATAATAATTCCTCATTGTTCTGTAAGAATAAATAAATAAAGTTTGTACAATGTGTCCGGAAAATACGCGTGCAACGATAAAATCTATTTATTTTGACGTTAGATCTCTATTATCCAACGTTGTACATATATTTCCCAAACACCCTCTATAAAAATATCATTTATAAACTAAATCACCCAAAGGACGGGGTAGGTTGACTACCTAGTCATTCAACCCCAAGTAAAGTTAGCCAACCAGCCCCAGACGCCATTATGTTTTAAAATATTCTGCCTAATCTATACACATTTATAGATCTGAACAAATTTGTTTCATATACTATGATTTATAACTGGAGACTCACATGGCTCTAAGAAATTTTTCTTATTTAAAGTACGGTAAGCATGGAAATGAAAAATGTAACAAAAAAATAATTACTTACCTGGGTTAATTATTAAAAACCACCTGTCACTCTGCATAAATATTCAACAGCTATATTGCGTAAAGAGCTACTGAGCGAAACGGGTTTTCTGCATCTTATGTGTAACGTGGTGCGCTCCCTCGCGGTATTCCTAAGTAGTTACTGGCGGTTAGTCTACCTACCCCTATAGTCAACCAGTCCCGGTCTGCCCTACTCGAAATGACCGTCAAAATCATGAATCGTTAGACCTCACTTCCTATTTAATTTTTTTACCAAATTTTGTAAAAAAAATAGATATTAAAGAGCTGCACTGTATAGATCGAGGCGATTTCCGGTGAGATACCCTGCATAGAGTTATTTAACTCTCCGTTAGTCGCGCGGTCTATAATCGATGACTACGCACCTTTAACTACTCAACAATTGCAAAGATATTTGTTTATCGGTCCTTCAATAGCTCTCGGTAATATTTCAGAAAACCTATTTAGTATGGCAGCCAGGGGGAACTCTTGTGGGTCCCTGGTCACTCCGGGATACTAGGGAATGAAAAAGCGGATGATCTAGCGAAAGCCGGATTTGCCCAAAGTCTCAGGGGCCCTGAACCGGCCTTTATAATATCAAAACAGGCAACAAAAACTACATTAGATAGATGGTCGAAAAAGCAACACCTATCTCGATGGCAAGAGTTACCTGGTCTAATACACGCACGGGCCGTAATGGGAAAACCATCGAAAATACTATCGAATGAGATACTCACCATGACGCGGCCCCAGTTGAAACAAGTGATGAGTCTGCTAACAGGCCACTGCCACTTGCGAAAACACCTTCAACGGATAGGGCTAAACAACGGATCCATTGAATGCAGACTCCGCGGCGAAGAGGATGAAACGGCCTCACACATAATATATCACTGCGTAGCGCTGTCCCGTAGAAGACAAAATATCTTCGAGAACATATAACGTGGTGACAACCTCCCACATGACAAGCTTGGTACAAGGTTACTGGACCTCATAGAAGGAACAAACATCTTCTAACAAGATCGGGGTACACAATAAGCCGAAAGGCTGCAGTGATTTGAAGTTCGGGCCTTTAAACCGACCCCCGCCTTTAACCAACCAACCAACCAACCATGGCAGTATGCAGTAGAATAGTGTGTTTGATTGAATTAGTGGCAACCATATACGACTGGTCTATACCACGCGATTAAACGTGTTAGTTTTTTTAGTCGACACGGAAATTCGCAAACTCTTTTGTAATTATATTTAGGTAAGTAATATTTTGTTTTCCTTTTTTACACACATTATTCTAGTATCATAAAGTAGTTAAAGTGTATATTTAATTTTTTCGCGTTTCACACCGAAGTTTTTTTCTTTTCTTTGTTTACCTGATATTTGTTATGGTTTTTTCCACATTTTCTTCTATATTTTAAAGATACATCTGTCTGCCCCTAAAAAGAGACGGGTCAAAAGTAGAGACCCAGACTTTTGGATGAAATGGTATGAGGAAGAGGTCTAGCGACGAGGATTTTTAGATGATGGAATGAAGTTGAAGTAGAAGAAGATAATGTGCAATTTAGTGATCATCAATCACTGTCTGAGCAAGAAGTTTCAGACCAAGATTTATCATCTGACGAAGACGATTCAAATATAAATTTTTACTTAGGGAAAGATAACTACTAAATAAAAAAAAAAACAATAAATAATTTACAAGTGCCTCTTCGTTCCCACAAAATTATAAAACTTTTCCCTGGACCCAAACGTGATGCTCGAAATGCAATGTATGAAATTAATTGTCTAAAGCTCTTTCTGAATGACACTGTCATTCAAGTAATAACCACTCAACCAACATATACATATGATGGGTCCGTGGTGGTTCAATCCTCGGACTCAGCAGGTTAATACTGTATTTCCATAGGTTTGGTCGCTGGTTCGTTTTAGGGGTAAATGTAAGGTCAAACAAGTTGTAAGGTTAAACAAGTATATTATCTTCTGGGTAGTTCTGGTAGGCTTACTTACATGGTAGTCTAATTATTGTACAAGTAATGGGCCAAATGGTAAACAACCTGTTATGACTCAGTACTTTCTTAAATGGTCCCTGACCGTTATAGTTCTGGTAGTTAAATGGTAGTTGACCTCAATGTCGGTAGATAATAAAAGTCTTTGACCTCAATGTCGGTAGATAATAAAAGTCTTTGACCTCAATGTCGGTAGATAAGAAAAGTATTTGACCTCAATGTCGGTAGATAAGAAAAGTATTTGACCTCAATGTCGGTAGATAAGAAAAGTATTTGACCTCAATGTCGGTAGATAAGAAAAGTTCCGAACTTTAATGACTGCAATCCCCTAAACTATCGCCCTTTCCGACCCTGTCGTTCCGTAGCACTTTGTTTGGGTTCTCGATATACAATGGTATTAAAACGCTGTGTTTCTAGAGCGAAAAGGTCTACGTGACCGGTGTTGGCCAATCGAACGGCGACATGCTAGTTGAAGCGGGCCCAACGGCAAGGTACAGTTCTTAGGATGTACAATCATCTGCAAGTAGGTCAAATGTAGGTGAGAAATAGACAGGTCGACTGGACCATATGGTGAGAATAATTGATCTTTCGGTGTCACGTGTTTTAAAATGAATTTAAATATTCTTTGCTAATAGGTGTGACAAAGAACGAATATATTGTGTGTCACTCCGATACATGCATGTATTTAATAATAAGGGAGCTGTTTGTTTGTCGTGTGTCTAGCTTATTGGAATGTGGTACAGTTATGTCAAAATATGCAAATATGGTTTTGATGTTGATTTGTGTGTTTATATTAAATATTCTTTGATTATGCAAATATTAGGCTCTGAAAGTGTGTTTGGGATTGGTATATAGCGCAAATTACATGAAAGGGGTTATTTTAATGATTAAACTGATAGATTATTTGACTATTATCGAACCGTACCTATTTTGACGTGTTATAAGTTGCATGGACATGTCTTATAAGTTCTTAAAGGTGGTAAGCGAATTCTTAAGCGTGTTGTTAGAGGGATACGGGTACTGTTTCACAACAACATAAATAAGATCAAAAATAAATCTGAAAGGGGCACGGACAGGAATGCGTTTATTGGAATTTTGTTTCTGATGCTCAAGGAAGAATGTTCACAAATTTTGGGATAATTCAAAAGGAAGCGGTATCGAATCCTGTTACATTGCAATAAGCGCGAAGAGATTTATATTTCTCATAAGGTGCATTAGGTTTAACGACATCAGAACAAGAGATGAAAGAAAAGAAATGGATAAGTTTGCACCCATACGGGAAGTATTTGAGAGAAAAAATAAATTCTATTTTACTTCCAAACTCATATGATACCCGAGTGTTTTCTGCATTCTTCTATCGTAAAGAGCGATGAAATCCACATTAATTTGCTAATTTAAACAACTCTCTTGTTAAATAATAACACTGCTGCATAAATGATGAACACTTTATTTGGATCACCCTGTATACATATCCACTATAAAGAAAAATTATGAACCGGATCTAGCGCGCAAAATAACGACTTTATTGTTGATTATATGCCCACGCTTTTCACATACTTGGAACTTAATCGACACCCGGTGTCATAAAGTGTGGGTTGTAGTATTTTTATTGGCGGGAAAATTCGTTCGTTATGGAGTGAGTGATGTAGGTACTGAAAGAAAGCTAGACGACATTTAAAGGTTTAAGAGGATTCAGCCGCTCTGAAAGCTGATCAGCGTTATCTAGATAAAAAATTACACCCAGTATATTTTTAGCTGCATCGGTTCAGAACACCATCCAAATTCAACGACACCCCAAACTAACAAACCCAAACAAACCCAAACTTTTTGACACTTTAAATAATTTTTTTTATTTTTATTTTTCCACCTAAATTGCTATGAACTCCCTGAAAAATGGCTTAATTCTAAGCCAAATGATGGCGGATTATAAATTTGTAATTATGTTCATTTTTTTGTTAGCATTATGACGTCATGGATACTTAATATATATGGTGTTATAGAAATGACTTATTATATTTAAACCGGCATATCCTGAGATGAAAATAAATTGAAGAAAAATAACCTTAAATGGCGATTTGAATTATTGTACCAAATATACACTTTATATGAAATCTGAAAATTTACGTGTCCGCTACTGAGGACGTTCACAATTAATAGTTTATTGAGGCGATGTTGTCATATATTGCAAAACAGAATTGTAAACGCACGTGTTCAATTTTTGACAACAAGACGTCTGTGACCCGCGTTATCATTTCTTTTTCAAAACTTTTAGAAAAAAAATAATACAATTTTAAGGTACATACTCTCTTACCTTCGATCTTATAATCCGTTTTACATATATATTCCTTAAAAAAATAAAACACAAAAAGTATGTTTTGCAACAGAACCAAAAATAGGTACACACAAATTTGAAATCGCATCAAAATATTTCTGATTATGAATTATTTCACAACAGAAAAAAAATCGGGTAATGCCACAACTGACAAAACGTTTAAAATTCGTATACATCAAGTACGTGGAACCCTCGACGGCGTCATTCCACCTCCGAGTCTCGAAACATACTGATAGTCGCGCGCGGCAGGTATACAAGCAAGTGCGAAACATGCGGTATGATCTGACAACACTGTTAGTATGTTGTATGACCCACATTATTGCTAACTGAAACCAGATGGAACGGCGCGACAGTATGTGGGTAAAAAAAGGTTTTCACCTTAGTATTTAGATATTCGTTTAAAAAGAAAATATATGTAGACTTTCTCTAGGACACCCTTGGAGTTACCCATTTAAATATAATAAGTAATTTCCATAACACCCTATATAATAATTCTAGATAAATGTAAGGTCGTTTGTGCTTCTTATTATATTTTTTGTCACTAATTCTGATTTTTAATAAATTTCCTCTCATTTTTTTCACCTGGACAAAGGGTGTGCGATATCAAATTATTGGGAAAAAAGTATTCTATCTTTTTTGCCTTAGTAGGCCAATATGTTTCCATTTGAAAAAATTGGGTTTGTTGGGAAATGGCATCCTTAGAGAGTAAAAAATTTAATCCAAAAACACTACAGAACCAGATATGGTCATGGCAGGACACGCAATTCCACTGGCTTCATCTATTAATTTGCTGAACGTCAATCTGGGAGGAAATCTGTCTTGGCATAACCACGTTGTGGCAATCGCCAAGGTAGCTTCACAAAAACTTGGTGTACTCTTCCGGACCAAAAAGTTGTACACACCTCAACAACTTTTGACGCTATACAAAGACCAGATTCGACAATCACTAGAGTACTGCTCTCATGTCTGGAGCTCTGCACCCTTCGGCTACTGGATTCCACCGAATAGAGACCCATTCGTATGATCGGAGACCACGAGCTGACAAAGAGCCTCGACAGCCTAGAACATCGAAGACAGGTTGGTGATTTGACTCTCTTTTACAGATATTTCTAAGGAAAATGTTCGGGTTTGTTCGGCTGACCTTGCCCTCTTAATTCTGCCCAGAGCGGTGAATAGCAGAAATACACGACGAACCACTGCCGCCCATCCATATTTGGTTCAGCTTAGTACTCCTCGAACTTCATTATTTAACAATTCTTTCATCTGGAGGACGTCATCCTTGTGGAACGACCTTCCCGAGGTCGTTGTTTCCAACGAGTATAACCTCCAACGATTCAAAACCAACGTAAATCGCTTTATTCGCACACGCACCACTCCCAGCGCGCCCTAAAGGATTTTTCCTGTAGTGCTTCTGTTTAATCATAAAAAAAGTTTTAAACGCAATAAAAAGCTAATTATTAAAACCAATAATACAAATAAAAATATAGTAAAATTTTTTGTTTTTAAATAACTTGAATATTACATTTTTAGCAAGAATTTGGATTAGAAAAAAACACTTAAAAAATTATTTACAGTGTCAAAAAGTGACGTAGGGGTATCGTTGAATTTGTAATGGTATTGTGAATTGATTTGCCCAAAAATATACTGGGTGTTTGATTCAAAAATCCAAAGTTGAGGTCATTTTCTGTTAAAAAAAAGAGTGACCCAATGGAATCTGTCATGTCATAAAATGCAAAATGATATTACAAACAAACCCACCAAATTGTATTTCTATAATTTAAACAATAAGAAAGTTATAGATGTTCGCATTCCTCCGGAAATACCCGGTATTGTAGTATTGAAAATTCAGCATTCGCTCGCAAGAATTCGTCATTCATTCTTCTGAAAACAGAGCGATCGTAACTCCAATACTATCGGTTTTTCGAATAATAAAAATCGAATGTGTGCACTGCACGTTCACGGAATTCCGTTCTCGTTTTTCGAATTCGGAATCCAAAGCAGGTATGCTTACGGCCTAAAAATCCACTATCATATTAAAAAATTGAGTATGTTTCGCTAAATCTGGATTTCTAATCGTGGTTGCTCAAACAGTATCAATCTTGCTCATCAACGATGCGAAAACTATTTGTCTAATTGTTAAAGACCTTTAAAATACGTTCTTAAAGGTCTTTAACAATTACCACACCATTTTGAAAAAGCATTACGTATAACATAAATAATAATAATAATGCATGCTGAGATACCAACTAAGTACGTTAACAATTATAATTAAAAGAATAACAAAATACATACTAGATCTTGATGTTATTTATTATAAATATTAAAAGAAAGGTCACTAAAAGAGTATGGCATTGTCAATATGTTATTATGTCGTTACTACAAGCAATAAATCAAAATTTGCGTACTGGCTCATAGCCCGGGGGTACAATTTTGACAGAAAAAAAATAGAATTTTTGTGATGAAGTTCTGCTTAATATCTCATAACAGATAAGTTGACATTTCTTATACCGGGTCCTGCATTAGTGCGTCGGGCATCCATAGCGTCCTTATTTACATCAGTAGAAAAAAAAGTTTAATACAAAAGTTGTAGGATGTGGGTTGATGCATATTTTAAAAATATTTGTAAATATACAGAGTAATCCAAAAATGTGTGACGTCATAAAATATATTTTTTTTAAATGGCACACCCTGTATTTTTTGGCACATTTAGGTTCCTTTTGGTGTTCTCTTTTATGCGCAAAAATATTTTTTTATTTACTTCGATATTTAAGGAGCAATAAATAAAAAAAGATAAAAAGATCGTTTTGCACGCTTGGAAAAATTAGAATAAAAATCTTGTTAGATCTGTTTTATTTCAGCTAAATAGCGTGAACAGTAATGCTAGAGGTCTACTCTGAGAATAAACAGGTTTTTCTTGTTTTACACAGGGTGTCCAAAATTTGGTTACAAAAATGGAAACTTACAAATCAGTTTTTCTTAGTTTTTTTAAATGGCACACCCTGTATTTTATTTCATTGTTTAATGCAGAATTTAATTACAAGCATATTTTGTTATAACAAATGTATTAAAATTCTCAATGGTTTTAGAGATATTTACCAATTGGTATTGGGAAATTATCATAGACAGCCATGAATGCCGCAGAATTGAAATATTATCCCAGCAAGCTGTGGAAAACCAATAATTGCTACTTTTCAATAACAAATGATTTTGACATTTCTAGTTCCTTGTAATAACTTTTTTATCTCATTTAGTTCTTTTCTGGAGTATTGGTTTTTTAAAAATGAAGTTTTCAAGGGAAGAGTTAATTGATATGGTATTTGTGTTGGGGAACTGTGACAAAAATTGTTTTCTGGCCAGGAAAGGCGTCATCCAGATCCCCTAAGCTTTACTAGATTGCTCGAGCGTTTTATCGAGACAGGGAGTGTGGACTATAAAAAGGAAGATAGAACAAAACCGGCTATAAATGAGGAAAATCAACTAGCAGGTTTGTTAAGAGATCCAAACATAAGTCAGGCACGCCTTGGAGTAGAGGTTGAAATTAGTGAAAGGTCAGTTCAGCGAATTTAAAAAATGCACCATTATCATGCATATCATGTTCAGCTATACCAGGCTATGAGTGAAAATGATTTTCAGTGCAGGGTACAATTTTGCGGGTGGGCTCGAACACATCTTCAAGAAAATCCACGTTTTTTTATGTCGGTGTTATTTACTGATCTAGATCTAGTTTATAAGGAATGGCCAACTGTTTGCAGCAAAATGGAAGAAATTTTGAACATTTGTTAAAATGAATTGCCAATAGTTGCTGTTAAAGTCTGTAAAGTGATAAATAAACACCTACATATTGTTTTTCCATGGCTGTCTATGATATTTTCCCAATACTTTTTAGTTCAATGAGGACATTTATGGT
Source organism: Barypeithes pellucidus (assembly GCA_963991005.1). Taxonomy (NCBI): domain Eukaryota; kingdom Metazoa; phylum Arthropoda; class Insecta; order Coleoptera; family Curculionidae; genus Barypeithes; species Barypeithes pellucidus. The sequence goes on along the minus strand of OZ022563.1, from coordinate 37,616,758 downwards.
TTTTGGTAAATATCTCTAAAACCATTGAGAATTTTAATACATTCATTATAGCAAAATATGCTTGTAATTAAATTCTGCATTAAATAATGAAATAAAATACAGGGTGTGCCATTTAAAAAAACTAAGATAAACTGATTTTAAAGTTGCCATTTTTGTAACCAAATTTTGAACACCCTGTGTAAAATAAGAAAAACCTGTTATTGTCAGAGTATTATTAGACCTCTAGCACTACTGTTTATACTATTTAGCTGAAATAAAACAGATCTAACAAGATTTTTATTCTAGTTTTTCCAAGCGTGCAAAACGATCTTTTTATCTTTTTTTATTTTTTGCTCCTAAAATATCCAAGCAAATAAAAAAATATTTTTGCATATAAGAGAGAACACCAAAAGGAACCTAAATGTACCAAAAAAATACAGGGTGTGTCATTTAAAAAAAATATATTTTATGACGTCATACATTTTTGGATTACCCTGTATATTTACAAATATTTTTAAAATATGCATCAAGCCACATCCTACAACTTTTGTATTAAACTTCTTTTCTACTGTTGTAAATAAGGACGCTATGGATGCCCGACGCACTAATGCTAGAACCGGTATACAGGGTCTTAAGGAAATGGTTTATTATACAGCGTGTATGAAAATATTAGCACCATAAGAAACTTTGAGAAAACAATGAGAAACTTTTTATAACTGCGATTTTAGGAAAAAAATAATTCTTCAAAAAAAGTTTTGTTTAACTTAAAGACACCGAAACAATCACTGCCAGAGTGTCTTCAAGGAATCTTCCTATAGTGCTTGTATTTCATTATAAAATTAAAGAAAATAGATTCTATATTTTTCCGTAATTTGAATATTTTTATTACCTGCTACATTTATTAGCATATTTCATCAATTCCTGTAATTTTTTATCTAGATTGTTTATCTATATTTTGGCGATTTCGGCATATATTGTAATTTTGCAAAAAAATTTTAAACTTTAGAAACTTCTTGTTTCATTTTTCTTCTATCCAGTTTGTTAATCCGTTTAATTTCATCTTATCGTAAAACAATCTCGTCAATAGGTACTCACTATTTATGACGAATGAGCGAATTTAGGAAAAAAATCCCCTGCAAAAAAGGGAAAAAACCACCGAAAAATACGCCTAGGAAAAAATCGCCCGGAAGGAAACCCCCTTTCATAAAAATCCCCCCGAACAATAATGGTTATGTCCCTGAAAAAAAAATTACAATACACACATATATATTCATTAAAATATTAATTGCAAAAATAAAACTTATGTCAAGAGTAACAATTTTATTATATGGAATGCATTATGAAAATAATGGTTATGTCTCTTAAATAATATAACAATATATTTTATGTTTATTAAATTTGTAATTCTATACAAATAAAACTTATCGCAATAATAATTCTATTGTGTAGTATACATTATGAAAGCAAATCCGAATATACTCGTTTAACAACTAGGCAGGTAATATAAGTTATTCCCGAAATATTAATATGTAATATTAATTATAAATAGTTGCCTTGGGAAACAAGTTCAATCTCGCCCCGATACACCTTTTGGAGACTATTTCCTATTATAGTTTAATTGGAAAAAAAAATTCCAGCGCAAAACGGGCCGACACCTACTTTTGGTGACGACGACCCGAAGGGTAGGTGACGAAAATGCATATCCCCCAAAAATAATTGTTACTTATAAGGGTTAGGGCATTAACAATATTTCCTGTTAGGGTTTTTTTTTTCGGAGGACTTTTTTTCCATTTACCATGACAAGCAATAGGTCCGCCATGATTCATTAATCTTTGTTTCCCCGCCTTATACTTTTTTAAATTTGTCTAATAAAACCCTTGCGTATATAAATGCTAATCTATTCATTAATATTTTTTTATTAATTTTCATTTCAAAATTTAAAAAAATTTATGATATCTCTGGTATAGTCTCATAGAGACGAACAACACTCACTTTGTCTACATTTCATTGGTAATTAAATTCCTTGGTTACCAGTTTATTTAGTATTTTATTGGATAGTTTTTCTAGCAACAACTAATTAGGCTCAATAAATTGGTTGGGCTCAATAAACTTGCACACACATGCACAGACAAGAATATTGCATATTTTATTTTAGCATTTATTACAGATGAGATAATCTTCACACGTAGCCTTTAAAGTGAATAAGCGATAATGTTAAATTATAACTGAATCAGCGAAAAATCAGGAACATAACAGTGTGTCTTGACGACTAAAACAATGTCTCATGTGACACTGTCAGAATCACATTTAAGTATAGTGATTTATTTCTTGAATCGGTAGTTTAAGTTAGTGAAATGCCACTAAATGAGTTAATTTATGTTACAATGGTTTGTTGTTTGGCCAATGAGGGGTACAGACAGAAGATATTGCACGGACATTGAATTCCTTCAATCGACTGTTTTATGTATAGTAAAATGACAGAATGAAACTGGAGAATACAAAAGGCGACCTGGCTAAGGGTGTAAAAGATGTACGACGTCAAGAGATGACCAATATTTGAGAATTTAATCTTTGCAAAATCTTGCACTTACAGCTTCCCATCTGAAAAATCAATTACTAACTGCAAGCCAATATTTAAATAAACAGTAATAAGGAGACTTACGCAGCTTGGTTTAAATCCAAGACGTCCTGCTAGAATCAAAACATCTTATTCAATGACTCTGGACAAGTTAGATTGGGATCAAACACCCCCTGAAGAATTTGTAAGGCTTTGGGACATAAATGATGTGCCCTATTTAAGTTCTAATAATGCAAGTGAAAATTGATTTTGTAGTTGTTTTTCGATTTGTTTCGATGCTTTTCACTTTCCAATAACATTTCAGTGCATTTTGTTCGTTCTAAAGCAAAGATTGCACCACTCAAACAAGTCTCGTTACCTAGACTTGAGCTTTGTACTTCAGTTCTAGCTGCTCGTTTGGTTTCTTTCGTTTCAACCGTTTTTTGAAGGAAAATTACACTTTCAGAAGGTTTACTGTTATTCTGATTCCACTATTCCTCTCAGTTGGATCAAATCCTCACCGCACAAATGGGGTACCTTTATCGGTTTCTGCTATTCACGAGAAGGTACATCCTTAAAATTGGTTTTATATTTCGTCTTCAGAAAATTCTGCTGATGTGGGTTCCCGGCGAATGCTCACCTCCGAGTTAGGCGGGCGGTACCCGTTCTTTTTAATCTTAATTTCCCCATCATAGATTATCATGACATTCCCCTTACTCCAGAAGTAACTGTAGAAGAGCGTCCCTTAGTTTGCATTGCATTTATTTCACCTAACTTTCTTGATTCCTTAGTTGAATCTAATTTTTCGGTTAATACCTACTTCATCCCGCACCTTGGCATATGTACTACGATTTATTCATAATTGCCAAATTAAAATCCGTAACTATCTCCCCCCCCCCCCCCTTACAGGTGCTCTTACTACCATTGAAATTCACAAGGCACTGTTGTTACTTGTCAAACGCAATCAGGAATTAAAGTTTTCGTTTGAAATTCAAGCTCTGGGCCAAGTACAACAATTTCATAAAGTTTTTCGTAAACTCTCACCCTTCCTTGATGACCAAGGAATTTAGAGAGTGGGAGGTCGACTAAGACACACTCCCATTGATTATGATCGTAAATTTCCCGCACTCCTTCCTAGTCGCAGTATTCTAACCGACTTAATTATTGAATCGTTTCATCTATATCTTCATGTGGGGTACAAAACTGTTAATTTTTTACTTTTACAAAACTTGTGGATTTTATCCGCTAAACATTCTATCAGACGTGTTTTGTCACGCGGTGTAAGATGTTTTAAGACTCACCCTACGGCTAATGAGCGATTTGCCTTTAGCACGGGTTTCCTGTTTTAAGCCCTTTCTTCACTTTGGTACGCAGGCCCTTTTACTATCACCATGTCTAAAACTCGTGGTGCTAAAACATTAAAAACTTACCTTTGCCTTTTTATTTGTTTATCCGTTAAGGCTTTTCATCTAGAACTCGTACCCGGGTTATCGGCCAACGCCTTCCTTGCTGCATTTAAGCGTAGGCCCGTAAACTGCTTGATCAATACGCCGTGACTATTAGTTGGCATTTTAATCTACCTTCTTCTCCCCATGTTAGAGGCCCTTGGAAGGCCAATATCAAATCTATTTACATCATCATTTACTCAGTGTTGTTGGAGATTTGATTCTTACTTTTGAAGAGCTTTCAACAGTTTTTACTCAGGTTGAGGCTATCCTGAATTTATGACCGCTCACCTCAGTTAGTAATGACCCCAACGATTTAAGTGCGCTTACCCCGGATATTTTTTGACCTTGGACCCCGGAACCTGACCTCCTCAATCTTCCCATAAATAGGCTTTCGAGATGGCGTATCCATCCGCGTATTTGGGCTCGATGGTCTAATGAATATTTACACACGTTACATCAATGAGCCAAGTGGACCTCACCTTCTTTCAATCTTCAACCAAGTATAGTTGTTGCAGAATTATACCGTTGACTCTTACAGCCATAAATAAACTACCTGATTAAACCCTATTGTATACGCCTCAACCTCTCTAAAGCTCAATAAATGGGATCAGGGCCGGCTTGAAAATGTATACCACACCACATGATTTATTTTTATAATTTAAAATAAATAGAAAGGTATTTTTAGTTTTAGGTACCTATAATAAATGTAAAATAATGATAACAATTCATGATAATTGAAAATAATATAATCTAAAAGTATAACTATTAGGATAACATGTACAATAAAAATTTATTAAATTCTAAGAAACTATTGAAAATTTATAACTTATTTGAGCTGGGCTGCATTCTTGGTGAAATGTAATTTCCATTGTGCGGAAGGTAAAGAAGAAGAACTGCTTGTTATGTTTCACAGTTTTTATTTCAGTTGCCTGATACGCGTATTTCGACCTTTTCAGGGCATTATCAAAGGAGTACAAGAATTCTACGTGCTATTACAGTGGTATTTATATCTTAATTTATTCTAATTGTAAATATACCTATAATAAAATTAAATTAGGATTACAGAGGTTCATAATGGGCTTTTCCAATTTTAGGGTATAATGGATTATTTTTGTCTTAAATTAGAATGCTATTAATGCTAATTGTAAATATACCTATAATAAAATTAGGATTACAGAGGTTCATTATGGGTTTTAGGGTATAACGGGATATTTTTGTCTTAAATTAGAATACTATTAAGGATAAGATTAGCACCTGAAGGTATTTCAGTTTGATTATTAACAACATTACTTTTGGTTTTTATGGCTTTTCTGATTGCAATGGTTTCTAAAAGGTTCAATTTTCTGCTTTTATTTTGTATGTATATAGGTTTTATTTTGTTGGAAATTGAGTGGTTTTCCTTTATACAGTGATCTGCTATTCCTGTTTTGTTTAGTTTTTTTTAATATAGATGTTTTATGTTCTTTAAACCTAATGTTTAACATTAACACTGTATAAAGGAAAACCACTCAATTTCCAACAAAATAAAACCTATATACATACAAAATAAAAGCAGAAAATTGAACCTTTTAGAAACCATTGCAATCAGAAAAGCCATAAAAACCAAAAGTAATGTTGTTAATAATCAAACTGAAATACCTTCAGGTGCTAATCTTATCCTTAATAGTATTCTAATTTAAGACAAAAATATCCCGTTATACCCTAAAACCCATAATGAACCTCTGTAATCCTAATTTTATTATAGGTATATTTACAATTAGCATTAATAGCATTCTAATTTAAGACAAAAATAATCCATTATACCCTAAAATTGGAAAAGCCCATTATGAACCTCTGTAATCCTAATTTAATTTTATTATAGGTATATTTACAATTAGAATAAATTAAGATATAAATACCACTGTAATAGCACGTAGAATTCTTGTACTCCTTTGATAATGCCCTGAAAAGGTCGAAATACGCGTATCAGGCAACTGAAATAAAAACTGTGAAACATAACAAGTAGTTCTTCTTCTTTACCTTCCGCACTATTGAAAATTTATTCAAAATTTAACTCTGAATCACTATCACTATCTTCATCTAAGCCTAAACTTATAATTAAGGGTTGAACATTAATTGTTGTAAGAATTTTCCACCTTAAGTACATGCTATATACAGTTTTTCCAGCTGTCTGCAGAAATTTTTCTTACTTCGTTTTTAATTAATTCTACTACAGATGTATTTAATGTAGGAGAAATATTATTTCTCCTAATATTGGATTTTAATTGGTGCCATATTAGCTCAATAGGATTGAATATACAATAGTACGGAGGAAGACGCAACCCTGTATGTCCATTTTCTGCTGCAAGCTTGTCTAACTCGTACTCCTTATTTATTTTAAAAGCTTTTAATACTTCTAGCAGTTCTCGTTTTTTGTAAGTTTCTTCAAAATATAAATCATTTTCAATCATAAAATTTCGAATTTCTGCTTTTGTATTATTAGAATTGGGAATGATTTTTGCTTGTCGACTATGATAACTAGCATTGTCCATTACAATGACGCTATTTTCAGGTATATTTTTAAGGAGTTTATGTTTAAACCAATCTTCAAAAAGTTGTGCGTCGGTATCTTGATGGTAATCTAAAGAATAATCTGCTATATTTTTAGCTGAAAGCAACAGACAATTTGGAACAAACCCGTTCTCTGAACCAGCATGTAATATTGTGATTCTTTTGCCTTTATTTGATGGTGCCTTGGTTTGACATTTTTTAGAAGGATCATCCCAACCTTTTCTTGGAGTGTCATGGGTATCGAACCATGTTTCGTCAAGGTAAATAATTGGACGATTTTCTTCTCGAAATTGTTTAACAGCTGTTAAATATTTAAGTCTCCATTCCCGTAAACGTTGAGATTCCATTAATGTTTGTCATTTATCAATGCTTCGGTATTTAGAACCCATTTTACGCAATATTTGTAAATTGTCCTAAGGCTTGAAAGGATACAAGAGATATTTGTTTCGTCTTTAATCAGCCGCTCTTTGAGGGAAATCAAAGTGGGTACAGTTTGTGCCTCATACATTTGGTAAATCTTTCTTTTTAATAAATCCATGTCATTTTCGTCAATGCTTCTAAATGTGCCAGAATCACTCCGATTTTTTCTAGAATTAACAGGTTTAAGTACTATGTCTCTTACCGAAGATAAAGGAGTTTTTTGTGAAAGTAGACGTCTCTGCTAAAGCATCCATCGAATTAAAATTTCTACTCAACAACGATTGAAACACATTTTTAGTTATTAGTTTGGCATCGGTAGATAAATGCTTTATTTTAAAAATGACACTTGAAGATGCCCCCCTATCAGCACAATTCCAAGGACGCCACATTCTACCACTAATAAGCCTAACTAAAAATTACTCGCCGGAAAACCACTAAAGATTAAAATTATTAAAAATCACTTTGTATTTATATGTGCATCAGGCATAGGTATAAATTGAATTTGTATACCTGGTCCGGTTCTGCTCGAAAAGGTTTAAAAATTTGGGATTTCCTTATTTATTTTATGGTCGAAGGGATAACGCGGCTTTATTGCAGTCAAAAGATCAACGGTATAATTCTGCAAATACAATACGCTTGTTATTAAAACAGGACACTATTCCACCACTTAAATGGCCTCACGAGGGAATAGTGGCGACCTACCCTGCGACGGTATTGTCAGAGTCTCTAAGGTTCAGACGGTCAATGGTAGTTTTACCGGCCCTAAAACTCTATCCTCTACCTACCGTTTACGTTTTTCGGTAGTGAACACATCATAATTTTTATCACCCGCATCCGCACCCTCAAGTCATAAAACCAGAAGTCACCAGCTAAAGCAGGCCTGCTGGAAATCTTCCCCGGGTATCCAAGTAAGGATTTTTAAAGGTCCGTTTTTGCAAATATCACTATTTTGGAGAGTCCATTTTTCTCTCCAATTGAGTATTGGAGGTTTTATTTTTATTATTAATCTTGTCAATACGATTATACAGCTACCTCTCTAACCAGGTTTGTAGGTTCACATAATGTTAAATACTTTAATTCAGCTAGATCTGCTGCTGTAAAAGAAATAATCATTTGATCAGTTATTTGCTTATTTGGCTTAGGTAGACCCAAAAATGGTGCATTTAGATTTTGTTCGATATGATAATATATACTTATACAATTACCTTTATAACCAAGATTGTAGGTTCACATAATATTAAATAGCTGTTTTAATTCAGCCAGATATTTAATTCTACTGTAGGAAGAACATCCATTTGATCAGTTCTATGTTTTTTCTTTAAGTGCCCTCTACTGTTAATCGTAGTGTTGTGATCGCTCGAGCGAAAAACCGCTCGTCTGCTCGATTATTGGAATAACCGACATCGCTCGATTATTAAAAAAACTGCTCGAGTTATAAATTCAAGCGAAAATCGTCGCTAGTTACTTATTACCTTTCACTCGATACCCGAGCTTCGCTTGACGCCGAACGAAATGTGCTGCTTGCTAGTGTGAGATTGATCGAGATAAAAAACTGCATTCGAGCAGTTTCTCGCTCGATAGGAAATACTACTCTAGTTATAAATTCAAGCGGCAAATGGTTACCTTTCACTTGATATCCGATCTTCGCTTCGATTGGTGACGTTCAAGTTTGACGCTCAGAAGGCTGACATAGCATACGTCTTTGGCAAAGACACATAAATGGAAGGTACATACAAAAAGCATGCCAAATCAGTGGATTAATAGCAACATGGGTTTTGTTTTGAATGGGGCGCCAGCGGCGATTGTAAATTTTTTAAAAATTAAAGGATATAATTTTTTTTAAAATCAGAATCAACTGTTCTTCCTTAATAAACACTCTAGACTAAACTTCTAAAACTTACAGAAACAACCCCTGATGTTTTATCAACACATTCTTCTTAGTCATAAAAATTTCAAGTCATTAATCGCTAGAGCAATTCACTCGAAGTACTCGATTATTAAAATCATCGGTTTTTTCCAACAGTAAAAATAGATACCCATTCTTAACAGATTTCTGCTTATTTGCTTTACGTAGACCCAAAAATGATACATCTAGATTTTGTCGCTATGATACTATACGTTTATACAGTTACCTCTCTAACCAGGCTTGCTAGTTGAGATAATGCTAAATACTTTAATTAATTCAGCTAGATCTTGAATTTTTCTGTAGAAGAAATATCCATTTTATCAGTTTTTTTCTTATTTGACTTACGCAACCTACGTAGATCCAAAGATGATGCATCTAGATTTTGTTCGCTATTACCATATGCTTATACAGTTACCTCTCTAACCAAGTTTGTTAGTTCACATAATATTAAATACTTTAATTAATTCAGCTAGATCTTTAATTTTTCTGTAAAAGAAATACCCTTTTTATCAGTTTCTTGCTTATTTGATTTACGTATCCTACGTAGACCCAAAAATGGTGCATCTAGATTTTGTTCGATATGATACGATAAGCTCCTCTATAACTAACCTCTATAACTTAGTTTATAGATCCACATAATGTTTAATAGCTATTTTAATTCAGCCAGATCTTTAATTTTACTGTAGAAGGAACACCCATTTTATCACTTCTTTGTTTTTCTTTAGGTACCATCTCCTGTTAAACGTTTCAAAATTAAAAATGTTTAATTTCTAAGTCCAGGAATTTATGTCAAACTCATGCCAACCTATAAATTTAAAAAAATCAGGCATGACATTAATGTCACATGACTCGTCAAAATGTGCGAATGCGAATGCACGATCTTCCGAGTTCTTTCAAAATGCAGACTATAACCTCCAATGATTCATAACCAACGCAAATCACTTTATTCGCACACTCCCAGAGTTCCTTAAAGGATTCATCCTATAGTGTCGGTGTCTGGTCATAAAAAAAGACAATTTTGTTAGCGTTGACATCATTTTTTTCACAATTAAAGCTATGTGGCAAGTTAATTATCGTTGGAAATCTTACTGCAACCGGTTAGATACTAATAATTCTTACATCAGTTTTTAAAATGAAATGAAATTAACTTATTTGAATATATTTACTTCTTAAAATAATATATCACTTTGTAATGTGTTTTAACAGTAGTCAAAATCTGAAGGAATAGATAGCTGTTTATTATAGCTTAATTTGTTTTATTCTAACCGGAAGTTATGAATAAGTCCATTTGGTCTAAACTTAAAAAAGTTAAAAATCTTTAGAGAGTGGGGGCTCGATAAATATGAAGAGTGGGCAAGAGAAGGTGTTACCAAAGATTATAGAACTTGTAATCTAAAATTATATATACAGGGTGTTATGGAAATAACTTTAATTTATTATTTAATATTTAAACCCGCAAATCCTGAGATGAAAATAAATTGAAGAAAAATAACCATGAATTGGGCTTTGAATTAGTAAGCGAAATATACAATTCATATGAAATCTGAAAATATACTCGGCCGCTACTGACGACGTTCGCAATCAATAATTTATTGAGGCAGTCTCCAGAGAGGTCAGCGTATTGTAGGCGGTGTTGTCCTGTTGCAACACGGAATTCAACACAGTATTCAGGTACATTCCCTCTTTCCCTCGATCTTATTTCAAAATCTTCCTTTTTATAATTAAAATTCCATAAAAAAATAAAACACATAAAGTATGTTCTGTAACAGAACCAACAGTAGAAAATATCATAAACATTTGAAATCAGATCACAACTTCTCTTATTATAAATTATTTCACAACGGAAACAAAATCGGGTAATGCTACAACTAACAAAACGTTTAAAATTCGTATATATCAAGCAAGTGGAACCCTCGGCAACGCCGTTCCAACATCGATTATCGAAACATACTGAAGCAACGATACTGAAGGCGCAAAACACGCGGTGGGATCTGACATCACTGTAGTTTACTTACACTGTTGCTAACTGAAACCAGGTGGATCGGCAGCATGTAGGCAAGAAGGGTTTATGTTTATACCTTGGTATTTAGATATTCGATAAAAAAAGAAGTATGTAGACTTTCTCTAGGACACCCAAGGAGTCACCCATTTAAATTCAATAATTAATTTCTATAACACCATGTATGTACTTAAGTTAATTCGATTCATACAGGCTGCCCATTTTTCAATGGTTTGTTCGGGGTATCTCCGATATTAGTAAAGGTAGATGGATGCGGTTTTCGCAGCGCGGTGCTTGTTTTTGATATATGGGACGTTTTTGAGAATTTTACATTTTGGGACACCCCATATTTTGGTTAACCTTCTCCAAATTAAATAAAATGGGTGTTCCAAAATGTAAAATTCTCAAAAATATATAAAAAACATGGAGTAGAAAAATTCTAATTGTGGGATCTTCTGTTTAACAAAAAAGTAGCATAGTGCTACGAATGCCGGGTCCTTCTATCTTTACTAATAACGGAAATACTCAATAAAATCATCTAATCATTGATACCCTGAAAGTAGTTAATCTAAAATCTTCTCAAAAGTTATCAGCCGCGATTTATTATTTTGAATATTATAAAGCTAAAAATGTCTAATTGCGAGTTTTCTCTGACTCTCCCGGAATTGGTAGAAGCAGCGCCAAATTTACTAAACAGCGTATTCAAGATTTATGGAATGGAAAATTAAAAATACATGCAGTTTTTTGTCGAAGATGGTGTTATTGGCCTAATTTTCGGAATTGGCACAACATCAAAAGCCATCAACGGTGTGGTCGAATTATTCAATGATAATAATGTAGACATTTCAAAATATTTCAAACTAATTACATTTCTGAAACAAAATGGGAAAGGTTACACGCGCAAAGCTGCTATTTTTACTATTACAGATATTAGTGATTTTTTAAATAATGCTCACGATGAAGTATATTTAGTGGCCAAAGTTGTTGTTTTATTTGCGATGCAGGAGCTTGTCAAATTTGTGACATAAGCCAGGTAATATTAGATGATATTGAAGATTCGGGAACGTTATTGATTGTGAAAATTAAGCAAACAAAAATGATGGAAACAGGACATTTGTAGTTACTTTAAAATATATAAAATTTTACTGAATATACATAGCCCTTCGTCCAACAGCAGGAAAGGATCGCCGTCTATTTTATGCATATCACAATAGAAAATGTATATCAGGTTGTGGGTAAAAATCAGTTTCAAAACAGTACATAATTTTCGTCAACTTGAAAATGTTAACTTAAATACGGGTCATTCATTTCGAAGTTGAATTTGGGGGAACTTGATGACACTAAAGAAACATGGCGGATGGAAGTCATCAATGGTCGCTGAAGGGTATGTTGATGAATCGGTAGTACACGGGACAGAAATAGCCAAATAACACCCGATTTGCGACCAGGTACATCCACGGCAGTTGTGTCCATGGCTGAAAAAATATAATTTCAACACCAGATAATTCTACTATAGTACCGAATAGTAAAAGGGACATGTCATTCATGCAATGCACATTTAATAATTGTGCTTTTGATATGAAGAAAATTTAACTTTCGTATAATAAAATATTCTAAAATTAAATATCTATCTTGAGTTATGTGTATAAAATATCAGGGAAAAATAGTAATTCTCATTATTTTTTCCTGGGGAAAAAAGTTAAAGTATTTATTTTTTGTTGCAACGCAATCTTGATTAAAGTATGTATTCAGAACTTCCCATTTTTACCTGAGTTAATACCAATCTTAAAATATTTCAGAAATGATTGATTTAGGTATAGGACATAAAAAAGGAAGATATTCGGAAGATACAGTCTAAAAATATGTAGGGTATCCCATTTAAAAAAGATTAAATTGAAGTATATTTAAAATCGCTGAGTTGTCCAACCTCTACCGAACGCTTTGTATAAGAGATTTAAAAAATTGTAGCATGGATCGATATTACGTTCTTTAGGTAAATGTTCAGGTTATATCTACAGGTTGTTATGTTTTTTATATCGTACCCTTAAAATTACTAAAAATGCAGACAATGCTGCATTTCAGTTCAAAAAATTAAATACGGTTGTAAAGCCCTTGTTCTACTAAATCAAGTTTAAAATTTAGCGAGTGTCCCATTTAGAAGAAAATTATTTTTATTCAGTTTCACCTAAAAATACTTTACAACCTATACGGTAAAGTATTTTTGGGATATTATCGTAGTAAACTTAACTTTTGTATGGAACTTTTTTCTACCTATAATAGTTTAGGCGCTATCGAAGCTTACTGTTACACCCTGTAGATGTATTAAAGTACATACTATGGTGCTAATTGTTTTATATTGGATACTGACGAGAAAAAAATAATTTTACTTACTTTCTTTTCTTTTCAAGTTAATAGTAATAATACTTTTATACCCTCCTAGTAGTATATGAAATAGATCTGTGCATCTCAGATATTTTGTTGAAAACAACTACCTACTTTAGGTGATTATTTTAGCAATAATTTCTTTTCGATATTAATTTATTTGGACTTTAAAAAATCTCACAAAATAAATAAACAATTGCAACCCTTAATTGCATGAAAACAACTTCTGTTCGTAACTTTTTATAATTATATTTATTATTTGTTCACCAACATTTTGTTTAAGTTTACCAATAAAATTGATGTAGGTACCCATCTCTTGTTGAGATTTTTTGGGAATCTGTGTATCGGGGCGGGTTTGCTTTTGTTCCGCCAGAAAACTATGAATTTATGTAACTTTTTTTGCGAATACATGAGGAAATCGGCACAAAAAGGTTTGCTCTTGTTTACCCAGAAAACGTTTAATTTATGTACCTTTTTTGCGGATACATAAGGAAATCGGCTCAAAAAGGTGTATCGGGGCAAGTTTACCAATAAAATTTATGTACCTATCTCTTGTTGAGTTTTTTCGGAATCTGTGTATCGGGGCGGGTTTGCTTTTGTTCCGCCAGAAAACTATGAATTTATGTAACTTTTTTTGCGAATACATGAGGAAATCGGCACAAAAAGGTTTGCTCTTGTTTACCCAGAAAACGTTTAATTTATGTACCTTTTTTGCGAATACATAAGGAAATCGGCTCAAAAAGGTGTATCGGGGCAAGTTTACCAATAAAATTTATGTACCTATCTCTTGTTGAGTTTTTTCGGAATCTGTGTATCGGGGCGGGTTTGCTTTTGTTCCGCCAGAAAACTATGAATTTATGTAACTTTTTTTGCGAATACATGAGGAAATCGGCACAAAAAGGTTTGCTCTTGTTTACCCAGAAAACGTTTAATTTATGTACCTTTTTTGCGGATACATAAGGAAATCCGCTCAAAAAGGTGTATCGGGGCGAGTTTGCTCGTATTTACCCAGAAAACGTTTAATTTATGTACCTTTTTTGCGGATACATAAGGAAATCCGCTCAAAAAGGTGTATCGGGGCAAGTTTACCAATAAAATTTATGTACCTATCTCTTGTTGAGTTTTTTCGGAATCTGTGTATCGGGGCGGGTTTGCTTTTGTTCCGCCAGAAAACTATGAATTTATGTAACTTTTTTTGCGAATACATGAGGAAGTCGGCACAAAAAGGTTTGCTCTTGTTTACCCAGAAAACGTTTAATTTATGTACCTTTTTTGCGGATACATAAGGAAATCCGCTCAAAAAGGTGTATCGGGGCGAGTTTGCTCGTATTTACCCAGAAAACGTTTAATTTATGTACCTTTTTTGCGGGTACATAAGGAAATCCGCTCAAAAAGGTGTATTGGGGCAAGTTTACCAATAAAATTTATGTACCTATCTCTTGTTGAGTTTTTTCGGAATCTGTGTATCGGGGCGGGTTTGCTCGTATTTACCCAGAAAACGATGAATTTATGTAACTTTTTTTGCGAATACATGAGGAAATCGGCACAAAAATGGTTTGCTCTTATTTACCCAGAAAACGTTTAATTTATGTACCTTTTTTGCGGATACATAAGGAAATCCGCTCAAAAAGGTGTATCGGGGCGAGTTTGCTCGTATTTACCCAGAAAACGTTTAATTTATGTACCTTTTTTGCGGATACATAAGGAAATCCGCTCAAAAAGGTGTATCGGGGCAAGTTTACCAATAAAATTTATGTACCTATCTCTTGTTGAGTTTTTTCGGAATCTGTGTATCGGGGCGGGTTTGCTTTTGTTCCGCCAGAAAACTATGAATTTATGTAACTTTTTTTGCGAATACATGAGGAAGTCGGCACAAAAAGGTTTGCTCTTGTTTACCCAGAAAACGTTTAATTTATGTACCTTTTTTGCGGATACATAAGGAAATCCGCTCAAAAAGGTGTATCGGGGCGAGTTTGCTCGTATTTACCCAGAAAACGTTTAATTTATGTACCTTTTTTGCGGATACATAAGGAAATCCGCTCAAAAAGGTGTATCGGGGCAAGTTTACCAATAAAATTTATGTACCTATCTCTTGTTGAGTTTTTTCGGAATCTGTGTATCGGGGCGGGTTTGCTTTTGTTCCGCCAGAAAACTATGAATTTATGTAACTTTTTTTGCGAATACATGAGGAAGTCGGCACAAAAAGGTTTGCTCTTGTTTACCCAGAAAACGTTTAATTTATGTACCTTTTTTGCGGATACATAAGGAAATCGGCTCAAAAAGGTGTATCGGGGCAAGTTTACCAATAAAATTTATGTACCTATCTCTTGTTGAGTTTTTTCGGAATCTGTGTATCGGGGCGGGTTTGCTTTTGTTCCGCCAGAAAACTATGAATTTATGTAACTTTTTTTGCGAATACATGAGGAAGTCGGCACAAAAAGGTTTGCTCTTGTTTACCCAGAAAACGTTTAATTTATGTACCTTTTTTGCGGATACATAAGGAAATCGGCTCAAAAAGGTGTATCGGGGCAAGTTTACCAATAAAATTTATGTACCTATCTCTTGTTGAGTTTTTTCGGAATCTGTGTATCGGGGCGGGTTTGCTTTTGTTCCGCCAGAAAACTATGAATTTATGTAACTTTTTTTGCGAATACATAAGGAAATCCGCTCAAAAAGGTTTATCGGGGCGAGTTTGCTCGTATTTACCCAGAAAACGTTTAATTTATGTACCTTTTTTGCGGGTACATAAGGAAATCCGCTCAAAAAGGTGTATTGGGGCAAGTTTACCAATAAAATTTATGTACCTATCTCTTGTTGAGTTTTTTCGGAATCTGTGTATCGGGGCGGGTTTGCTCGTATTTACCCAGAAAACGATGAATTTATGTAACTTTTTTTGCGAATACATGAGGAAATCGGCACAAAAAGGTTTGCTCTTGTTTACCCAGAAAACGTTTAATTTATGTACCTTTTTTGCGGATACATAAGGAAATCCGCTCAAAAAGGTGTATCGGGGCGAGTTTGCTCGTATTTACCCAGAAAACGTTTAATTTATGTACCTTTTTTGCGGGTACATAAGGAAATCCGCTCAAAAAGGTGTATTGGGGCAAGTTTACCAATAAAATTTATGTACCTATCTCTTGTTGAGTTTTTTCGGAATCTGTGTATCGAGGCGGGTTTGCTCGTATTTACCCAGAAAACGATGAATTTATGTAACTTTTTTTGCGAATACATGAGGAAATCGGCACAAAAAGGTTTGCTCTTGTTTACCCAGAAAACGTTTAATTTATGTACCTTTTTTGCGAATACATAAGGAAATCGGCTCAAAAAGGTGTATCGGGGCAAGTTTACCAATAAAATTTATGTACCTATCTCTTGTTGAGTTTTTTCGGAATCTGTGTATCGGGGCGGGTTTGCTCGTATTTACCCAGAAAACGATGAATTTATGTAACTTTTTTTGCGAATACATAAGGAAATTTGCTCTAAAAAATGTTTCGGGGCGGGTTTGCTCTTGTTACCCCAGAGAACTATGAATTTATGCAACTTTTTTTGCGAATACATAAAGAAAATCGACTCTAAAAGATGAATTTACTCTTATTTTCCCAGGAAAGTGTCAATTGATTTAACTTTCTTCTGTTGTACTGCTCATCCATAAGGAAATCGGTTCTAAAATATATATCGGGGTTTGCTCTTGTTTTCCCGCGAAACTGTCAATTGATATAACTTCCTTGTAGTGTCCCGAAGGCAAATGGACGTGCGATAATTGTAAATCCTTATTATAAAATATAATTGAACCTTGGGAATCGCTTAAAATGTTAACTTTTGCCCACAACAGAAGACTCCTTGACCCTTAAGAATCCAATCAACACGATCTCTTGAGTCTGCAAAATTGTTCACGCACAACTTTTTCCAAATGAATAAAATCAGCATTTTTGACGTCACCTCGCATTGTTTATAACCTTAAAATAGACTTGTCATTTATCAGAAGCCCACGCATCTATTTAACAACTTAAATCCTATTAAGCCCAGTTATATGCATTCGTTATGAAATGACAGGGACGTGCGGTTAGATATACAGGAAGAAAATCAATTTATTATTGTACAATGACCATTGAATACTGTACAGGTAACAAGTTCAATTAATTTCTAATTTTTCAATTCTAAACTATTCAGTAAAAAATCATCTTGGTATTTTCGAGAAATAATATTAATCTATTTAAGAAATAAAAAGGCTATCCTATGCATGCATCCTATCAATGGAGAGGCCTGTTTTTCTTGGTAGTGCCATTCAATCTGAAATAGTGTTTTAAAGTGCTACTGTGTAGACAAAAACACGCCCTGATTGTATAAGGATTATCGAGTAGTCTGGGAAATAATAATTTTCCATATTGGTATTTGATATTAATACCACCTGAAAATCATAGACTTTTTATTTCTTAAATAGATTTTTAAAATTTGATTTAATCAAATAATGTCTGTTCAGATTGTGTGGGACTACTAAGAGATGTCACTGCGCGCTGTGTTTTCTCGATTATCGATGATAATACAGCGTTAAGTTCAAGTCCTCTCCGATGATAGGTATGTACACCTACCCTGTACTGACGAGAACAAATGAGTTCGAAACTGGTCTGCAGGTGGTTGCATTCTATCAATGGAGAGGGCTTCTTTTTCTTGGTAGTACCATTCAGTCTGAAATAGTGTTTTAATGTGCTACTGTGTAGACAAAAATACGCCCTTATTGTATAAGGATCATCGGGTGGTCTGGGAAATAATAATTTTCCATATTGGTATTTGATATTAATACCACCTTAAAAGCATATACTTTTTATTTCTTAAATAGATTTTTAAAATTTGATTTAATCAAATAATGTCTGTTCAGATTGTGTGGGACTACTAAGAGATGTCGCTGCGCGCTGTGTTGTCTCGACTATCGATGATAATACAGCGTTAAGTTAAAGTCCTCTCAGATGATAGGTATGTACTGACGAGAATAAATGAGTTCGAAACCGGTCTGCAGGTGGTTGCATTCTATCAATGGAGAGGGCTTCTTTTTCTTGGTAGTATCATTCAATCTGAAATAGTATTTTAAAGTACTACTGTGTAGATAAAAATACCTCCTTATTGTATAAGGATCATTGGGTGCTCTGGGAAATAATATTTTTTGATATTGGCATTTGAAAATAATATTAATATACTAATAAAATTATTATAAAATAAGTTGGCTGTGAATTCCATCGGGTTGCCTTGACAACGTAAATATCGAGAAACTTTATACGTCAAAATTTTTAATTTGAATATTTTTGAGCAAAGTATGAGTGATTAAGTTATTCAGATTGAGGGAAATTACATTACAAGCTGCTTCAGCAGAAAATAATTTATTTACCTAGAAAAATCCAGGGATTGGCATGAAAAAGGGTATCAAAAATGTATTGACTGGTGTACTGATAACCTGGTGGGTACCGACTCAAAATGTTTTATTAGCTTATTTCGATAATCTAACATAACAGTGAATATGAAGTCGTAGAAAAAGTATAGTACACAACTAGAGTGGTAAGCCTATTACACACTCTTTCGAAGTAAATTTCGATATCGTGTATCATAGGCGCCTTACCACCATGGGAGTTTATAAGGGGCAAGAGGGGGCAGTTGCCCCCCCCCCCCACCCCCTGGAATTTGATAACTTAATAACACATCAAGAAATTTTAGTTCGTTCGCGGAAAAGGTAGGTAATTCGTATGTTTTGTCTATTTTTTTTTTAATTTGCTAGTTGCTATTGCATCGGCGTTCGTCCCACATTATGTGGTTCGTCCTAAACATAGCGGGCTTTTTAGCATGCGTGGTTGTTGCCCAATGTCAAAATTATACATCAATAATCTTTTATTTCGTTAGCGGAAAAGATAGTGTGTTTTTTCTATTTTTTTTCAAATTTGGTACGTATTTTTAAAGTCTAAAGTAAATTTGACATTCGAGTGAATAGTCGGATATTGTTTCTTCAAAAATATCTCTCTTAATCGAAGCTAAGCTGAACGAAGAAAAATTCTAATATAGCGGATCCGAAGCTGCTATACAGTGTGTCTACTTAAGTGGGAACCATATGAAAAACTTTTTCATTATTGGTTTAATGAAAAAAGTTATTCTTCATAAAAAGTTCTGCATGGTCTAAAACTCAAAATGCAACCTTCAGTTATCAACATTTCCCAGTCATATACGAGGTATATCAGAAATTACGAATTTTGCTCAAGTACCTATATTTTTGACAATACAGAAGAATGTTATGAAGACAAGTTATTTTGAATTAAAAGTTATATGCAAATATGCAATTTCCGGTATTTTAGCGTGAAAATTTAGGTTTTGTGATTATTTACTAATCATTCCGTATTAATTATTCTGGCTTGATACAATTATTTTCGCTTTCGTTCGCAGCGAGCTTTTTCCCCTTGTTGCTACCGCTGGTGTCCTGCTTTTTACGTTTATAAAATTACCCATGTTATCATTGCCCCCCCCCCCCCCCCCCCCTACAAAACTTTGTAACGACGGCCATGCTTACCACTCTTGTTACATAATATACGATAATAATTTTACTATAGTCTTGTTTCCGTGGAACGGTTTTTATATTCTTTCTTTCCAGCATCCCATAATAAAGGATATTCCCAATACATCCCGATTAATTTACTAGATCATCTTCTTTATCCGAGATACTGTGTACTTATTTTAAAATACTCTACATAATATTCTTCAAGTACACAAAACTCTATCAGCGCTGCTGTGTTTCGATTTCGTATTTGAGTTACGGTGCACACCGCACAGACAGTGTGTAAATGAGCATTATCTTCATCATTTTCAAAATAACGAGGGAGTTGAATAGCATATTTATAACTTGCGAATATGGAAATCAAGAAAACTAGTCTGAATTTTAAAATGTCAAAGTTACGAAATTAACAGGCATTAATCAAAATGTCAAGTAAATGTATATGCTTTCATGATTAATAACGAATATATTTTTCCTGTCTAAAAACCCGAGGATCAAATTATTGATCGAAACGCCCAATAAGACCGATGTTCATAGCTCGTATATAGGAGTCCTTTGTTCGGATTGCCTATACCACAAACTGATCTAATTTTCAATTTTTCAACAAAAAGTAATTCCTTATAAAAATTTTTCTTGTAAAAGATTTGTTATTATAAAATCAAAATATTAAAAAATATTGATTTTACCTAAGAGTGAACAACCATAATTTTTTGCTTTTAAGAAAAATGTCATTAGAAAATGTTCGTTAGATTTATCTTTTTCGACATAATTCAAGATTTAAAGAAAATCGATTTTCCCCATGACTGAGCTGTATTCCGAATGTAAGAATCCACCCCAAATATCTATCTGGGACTCTCACGTTGAATAAAAAGATTGTCTTTAAAAAGATGATACTTAGAGTTTATTTTTTAAAGGAACAAAGAATGATATTGCGTATTACCTCAATATACGAAAAATTAATTTTCTTTAAATCTTCAATTATGACGAAAAACGCAATTCTAACAAACATTTCCTAATGACCCTTTCCTTAAAAACGAAAAATGAAGCTATAGTAGCATCTGTGAGTCGGACGAACATCGAAATATTTTCAGCCGGAACAAGAGTACCCCCCTCCCCCGTCCGTTTTCGAGCATGCTGAACACGATGGCTCTGGGGTTTGTTCGCAACCCCTCAAAATGGCCAAAAACGAGGGGTTACACGCGCTTCACGAGGTTTCTTTGCAGAGAAACACACTTTCCCCCCCGTTTTCGAGAATGCTGAGCACGGTGGTGGTGTTGGATATCGCGTCCGACCCGTTTCTACCCCCTCCCCCCGTTATCGAGGATGTTGAGAATGGGGAAAATAGTTGTACTTCTCTTTTTGGTTGCAATGGTCTTTCGTTCCGGTCCAACTGAAAAATTTTTTTTTTTTAAGTTACATTTTTTTTAATTTCAATTAAATAAAAAAATCATAAAACAGAATAAACGTAATTTAAAAAAAAATTTAAAACACTTTTTTTAAAATTGAAATGTAATGTCGTTCCATAATGGGGGCGAGTATTGGTCGGTGGGGGGTGGGCAACCCCAAAGAGAAATTCTGACGCCGCCATCGTGTTCAGCATCCCTTGTTCCGGCTGAAAATATTTCGATTTTTCGGGGTTTTTTCCGACTCCACTACTAATTTATTAGGTAAAATCAATATTTTTTTAAGATTTTGATCTTCCTGTATGCAAAAACTAAATTTTTTAATGATAAATCTTAATTATTTACAAGCTAATGAATGACTTTTTATCGAGAAATTAAAAATTAGGTCCCTTCGTGACATTGGTAACCCCATCCAGGGACAGACTGTATAATATATTATTATAAAATATTTCGGTACTACTTAGCGCCGGCAGGCACGACACTGGAAACGACCCCGAGGATTCAGTGAAAACATTTCTTCACTATGACTGAATCATGATCAATGGAAAACCTTCGAATTAGATCTGAAATTGTAATGTTGTATTGATTACATTAGCGACCTACTGATCTTATAATGTGACGCATGTTATAATAATATTTTTTTTAAAGATGGAACTCCTATGACCTTAACGCTATTTATATTATAGTCGTGTTCGCATGAAGTGGTTCATTGTTAATTGCCTCACACGCATCTCCAAGTCATTTTTAAACTTAACTTTGGTTGAAGTATGTGATTTTTGGACAAATAGGTACATTTTGGCCGGTCGTCCATTTATTCGACATGTTATCGATAATTTGTGTGCGACATATGATAGAACACAAATGCTGTAAGAAAAATGTCCTGTTCACCATTTGTAACGGGTGGCCCACTAAGACAGGATGCTGGCTGTATCCACATATACAGGGTGGGCCATCGAAAACAGTCCATCAAGGTTTACTGCAGTGTAAATTAAAAAAAAACCTCGGACCAGTAAACTTGTGTTTTCAGGGGGACACGTTTCACTATTAATTTTATTCCTGTAACCTCAACCCCCCTAGCGGGGGCGGCTTCTGTCCTTGTTTCTTCAAATGGGAATGGGTATGTTGTGATACATCTTTTTAAAGGGCATTATATTCTCTTTAAAATGGCGCTGTTTTGTAAATTTGTGCTACGCGCCGCCGAGAAATTGCGTTTTAAAAAATGTAATTTTATTGAGTAATACTTACATGTTATCTTATTAAATGTTGAAAATGTCCGCCATTCACCTCCATACAAAAGTACAACAACTGTTCAAGGTATTCTCGGACATAGTAAAGAACATTTGGTGTCATTTGTTGACATTCATTAGTAATGCGGTTCCTTAAATCTTCTAAGGATTCGGGTTGGGTGGCATCAATTTTTGATTTTAAATGTCCCCACAAAAAGAAATCAAGGGGAGATAAATCGGGCGATCTCGCGGGCCATTCAATAGCACCCCTCTTCCCAATCCATCTAGCAGGAAACGTTTCATTCAGAAAGTATCGTACGGGTAATGCATAATGGGGGAGAACCCCGTCTTGTTGAAATGTTGGATTTTCTTCCTGGTAACGTTGGTCGTTTTCCATAATTTCCATCAGCGCTGGGTTGACAGCAGTCTCCAACAAGTCTAAATAAGTATCTCCATTTAAATTTCCCGGTAAGAATTATGTGATTATGTAATCACCGAAAATACCAGCCCAAACGTTAAAAAGGTAGTTTCGATAATTTAATACTTGTTCTGACATTACTTTCCAAAAGTGTAAACGGCGGTCATTATCATCTTCATTCAATTCTTGGAGTCTCATCATTAAACAAAGTTGCCGTTACTGTTGCACATTGATTGTTTATAAAATAAAATTCAATAATTTCCACTATCTCCTCAATAGAATAAACCATTTTTTATATCACGATCAAATCAAAAGAAAATAATAGCGCAGAAATAACGAATGTAGATCTGGATCAACCACTTTACTGAAGATAAAATTGAATTGACTGATACTTATTAGTTAAAAAAAAATTGTTTACGCACAAATCTGTGTACTTGATAAGAGGTGCAGTGAAATGTTTCAAATTCCGTTGCTCGGCGGCGCGTAGCTCAAATTTTAAAGGGAATTTAATGCCCTTTAAAAAGATGTTTCACAACATACCCATCCCCATTTGAAAAAACAAGGGCAGTAGCGGCCCCCGCTATAGAGGTTGAGGTTACAAGGATGAAATGAATAGTGAAACGTGTCCCCCTGAAAATACAAGTTTACGGGTCCGAGTTTTTTTTAAATTTTCACATACACAGCCGTAAACCTTGCTGGACTGTTTTCGATGGGCCACCCTGTATATAAACAGTATATTGCTAATGCAATTTGCAATTATGTCCCCGCTATGGGCATAGAAGGGGGCGTTGTGAGTTTGCGTAGTTCGGAAATTTCCTTGTGCAAGTAAGCATTCTACGAGACCGGATTTCAAATTTTTAAAGTAAATTTCACTGGTTAGTTAAGAAAAATATTCTTCTTCTTCTTCTGTAGCTGCTACAACCCTGGTTGGGTCTTGGCTGACTTCACAATTTGCCTCCATTGTCGTCTATCCAACATCATCTGGTCTGGGTTGACGATATTCAACATTTGTAGGTCCGCTGACACGTTATCTCTCCAGCGCAATCTTGGTCTCCCTAAAGGACGTTTGCCGACTGGTGCTTCTTCCCATACTAATTTTACGATACGGCTATGTTCCTGTCTTCTAACGTGTCCGGCCCATCTAAGTCTTTCCGACCTGACCACCCCGACAATACTAGGTTGGCGATACATTTCCTCCAATTCTATGTTGGTTCTGATACGGTACTGTTGTGTTCCTTCGTCTTTTTTTGGTCCAAAAATGCCCCTTAAAATCTTCCTCTCTGCTATTCTTAGTCGGTTCTCATTCTGCTTAGTAAGAGTCCAAGTTTCGCATGCATATGTCATGATAGGTCTGATCACAGTTTGGTAGATTTTTATCTTGGTCTTACGAGAGATATTCTTAGAGGTCATAATTTTCTTTAATGCATAATAGCAGCGATTGCCACTTTGTATTCTGGCATTAATTTCGTCAGTCATGTTGTTATTTGAAGTTATTGTAGCCCCCAGGTACTTAAATTGCAGGACCCTCTCAAAGTTATATTGGTCCATTGTAACGTTCTGACCGATTCTGTCTCTTTGTTCAGTCCTCATTGTTGCCATATACTTCGTTTTTGTTTCATTAATCTTCAAACCAACCTTCTTCGCAGCAGTTTCCAACTTGAAAAAATCCTCCTTAACGTCAATGGTCGTATTTCCCACGATGTCCATATCATCCGCAAAAGCTAGTATGAGGCGAGGTCCCTGCCCTCTAAACAGCAATGTTTTGGTCTGTGCCTCTCGTACAATCTTCTCAAGTGCTATGTTAAATAGTAGCGGGGATATAGCATCGCCCTGTTTAAGTCCATTATTGATGTAAAAGGACGACGAGATCTTTTTTCCAATTCTTACAGCACTAGACGATCCCTCAACACATGTCCTTGTGATGCTAATGAGTTTTTTGGGTATTCCAAGTTCCATCATCGCATTCCATACTTCGACTCTCAGAATGCTGTCGTATGCTTGTTTAAAATCAATAAATAACTGGTGGAGAGTTTTGTTGTACTCCCAGCATTTCTCCATTAGTTGTCGAATTGTAAATATCTGATCCACAGTGGAGCGGTTCTTCCTGAAGCCACATTGATAGTCTCCTATTTGATTTTCAACGTACGGAGTTAACCTTTCCATTAGGACAAGTGACATAACCTTATAACCCGTATTGATCAGTGATATCCCACGATAATTTGAGCATGATAGTTTATCTCCTTTCTTATGTATGGGGACTATGATGCTTTCTTTCCAGCAGGCTGGTATTTCTTCTTTTTCCCATATTTGGCTTATCAGGGTATGAAAATGTTGTTGTAGGGCATGACCTCCATTTTTGAGGCATTCCGCTGGGATTGTGTCACTACCAGGAGCCTTATTGTTTTTAAGTCGGTTTATGGCTGCTAAGACTTCGTCTATCGTTGGATCCAGCACCAAAGGTTCCGCTGTGTGGTAACAGCGCTCTGTTCTCTGTTCCTCCAATTCTACATTGAGTAGCTTGTCGAAATAATTTCTCCACGTCTCAATCACTTCTACTTCGTTGGTCACCAAGCTTCCCTCTTGGTTCTTCAGGATAGTGCCTACTCTAGGTTTGAAGCCGCCTTTCATATTTCTGATTTCCTGGAAGAAACTTCTAGTTCTGTTGTTTGTATTGCTTGCTTCGAGGTCATCTAACATTTTTCCTTCGTGCTCTCTTTTCTTCCTCCGCATAGTTTTTCTAGCCATCGTTCTTGCCTTCCTATACTCCTCCCTGTTACGCACATTGGGTTCTTGTATCATCATTCGCCTTGCCTCTCCTCGTTCTCGTACTTTATCTTCACACTCTTGATCGAACCAGGTCTTTTTCTTGCTACGTTTTTTTTGTCCTATTGAGTCTTGAGTGCTATGGATTATTGCTTTCTTTATATTCTCCCACTTTTTGTCTATATTGTCGTGGGCTTCTGTATCTTCCAATGCTCTCTCTAATCTTTCCTGGTACATATTTTTTCTATTGCTGTCCTTGAAGGCGCTTACATCCCAGTTAGGAATTACATCCGCCTTATTGTTCTTTTGGGTGGAGATTTTTATCCTAATCTTGGCTAAGACAAGAAAATGATCGCTGTCAGCGTCCAAACCTCGGAGGCTTCTAACATCGTTGATGTTGCTGCTATGCCTTGCATCTATCAAAATATGGTCAATTTGATTTCTTGTGACTCCGTCGTTGGACATCCACGTCTGTTTGTGTATGTTTTTATGTTCGAACATTGTCGATTTTATAAGAAAGTTGTTGGACGCTGCCAGATCCACCAAACGAGCACCGTTATCGTTACAATGTTCATGTAAGCTGTGTTTGCCTATTGTTGGTTTAAAGGCATTTTCTCTTCCCACCTTCGCATTAAAATCCCCCATGAGGAGTGTCATATCCTGTTTGGGAATTGCACTTATTGCTCTCTCCAGTTGATCGTAGAAGGCCTCCTTGGTAGGTTCGTCTTTCTCTTCCGTTGGTGCATGCGCGGACATCAGCGTATAATTGTACCATTTGCCCCTAAGTCTAAGGATGCAGATGCGGTCGCTTACTGGTTTGAATTCTATCACCTTGCTCGTTAGTTCTGAGCGAATAACGAAGCCAGTCCCAAACTCGTGCCGGTTGTTTCGATTACCGGAAAATAGAACACTGGATTTGCCAACCTTCTGGTTCCCTGCGTCCAACCATCGTATTTCTTGGATCGCTGTGATGTCCATGTTAATAAGTTCTAGTTGTTCTACTGTTTTTGCCGCTACTCCGGGTCTGTTCCAGCTTAAAACATTCAGAGTTCCAACTCGAAAATCCATTTTACATAGCCGTGGTCGTCGTCGTATATGGGGAAATCTCAGCAAATGTGACTTTTTCGAAAAAAAAATAGTTATTTTTCAAACATGTTTCACACTATTTTGGACCGCGAATTATCAATTTTAGATATATTAGAAGTATATTTCCGCCAGCGTTACTGACTTTTTTTGATCGCCTCCCCCAATATCTTGAAAAATCATCAAATCAATTTGGACGATTTGGAATTTTTTTCAAAATTTTGCCCAATCAAATTTTAGTTTACGGGTGATCTCAGTTAACACTTGGCTCGATACTGGTCGAAATTTACCCAGTGACCGTTTACATATTAGTTGGCCTTGGATCCAGCGATCACGCGCGGTTTGAGACTGTTTTTTGCCCCCGTGTTGTTGTGCCCCTCAAAATACCGTTTTTTTAGATCCGATTACGCATGAAAAAGTCGCCTTTTGAGCATCTTCTGAAGTGTGTTACAACCGAACCCGAAGTGGCACACCCTTCTATTGGGTCAGATCTTTTAGTCATAACATTAAGAATGAATATTTCATGGGGAATATTGCGAAAAAAAAATCGCCTCGAGAGCGGCGCGTTATAAACCGAAAATTACCAGATTTCGGGAAAAAGCTGTTCACACAACTTGAGAGACCCGTATCTAGCGTTCTAGGGGAGGCACATCAACGGGATGGGGTTTTTCTTACGTCTAAACACCCATATTAAAGATCCTGAAAGTCCCAAACAATCTGCTGAATCGCCTCAAAAGTTATAGCTTAATAACGGAAGCGGTTTTTTCTATTCACACTCAAAATTTGTGGATTTTGATCAAATTTTCGCGAAAAAATGAAAAAATAAAGCTCCCGGGCGGCGGCACACGCATATTTTTGTATTCAGGATCATCCAATAAGTGTCCCAAACATGTTAGAATGGGTGGGAAATGCAACGGGTACTTGCTCGACGAACCGAGGCCTGTTCACACCGAAAGTCACATTTGCTGAGATTTCCCCATATCCGTCCTATTCCGAGGCATCTCGTTTGTTTCCATAACAGGTGCTTTTTTTACAAGATGGGGTTGTTAACCCCATGCTCAACCCTCCTCTTTTATCCGGGCTTGGGACCGGCAGTAGTTCCTCCTGCGCTACTCAGTTCACTCATTCAGAACTCCTGGCAGAGTTATATATTCTAACTATATATTCTAACATTTGCTGTGCACCTAGTTTAGTGCTGTGAGAATCCTTTTTCGTTTTGCCAGACTGTTGAGCCCCACTGATGAGCCGTAAACGGCGAAACGCGTCTGGGGATGTTAGTCTGGCGAAACGGAAAAGGATACATATTTCGATTTTCATACTCCGTTGGGGGTCGTTTTGCGGAACAATAAACCGCTTTGAGATGGGTTTTTGCGGGTTTTTCTCTTTTTAGAGAACCAACTCTTGGCTGCATGGTCGTTGACCCAGTCTTGTGGTACGCAAATTCACCGCTAGATGTAGTTATTACATCTATCTTACTTCTAACATTTGCTGTGCACCTAGTTTAGTGCTGTGAGAATCCTTTTTCGTTTTGCCAGACTGTTGAGCCCCACTGATGAGCCGTAAACGGCGAAACGCGTCTGGGGATGTTAGTCTGGCGAAACGGAAAAGGATACATATTTCGATTTTCATACTCCGTTGGGGGTCGTTTTGCGGAACAATAAACCGCTTTGAGATGGGTTTTTGCGGGTTTTTCTCTTTTTAGAGAACCAACTCTTGGCTGCATGGTCGTTGACCCAGTCTTGTGGTACGCAAATTCACCGCTAGATGTAGTTATTACATCTATCTTACTTCTAACATTTGCTGTGCACCTAGTTTAGTGCTGTGAGAATCCTTTTTCGTTTTGCCAGACTGTTGAGCCCCACTGATGAGCCGTAAACGGCGAAACGCGTCTGGGGATGTTAGTCTGGCGAAACGGAAAAGGATACATATTTCGATTTTCATACTCCGTTGGGGGTCGTTTTGCGGAACAATAAACCGCTTTGAGATGGGTTTTTGCGGGTTTTTCTCTTTTTAGAGAACCAACTCTTGGCTGCATGGTCGTTGACCCAGTCTTGTGGTACGCAAATTCACCGCTAGATGTAGTTATTACATCTATCTTACTTCTATTATATATATGGCAGAAAAATATTACAATCAAAATTTCGATTAATTCGATTTAAGACAGCGTTCCAGGAATACGATTTCTGACGAATAATGACCCGATGGTGCCCTGATTGGTGTAAACTTTTGGTGCCATATTCCGTCCGAATATTTGTAACAATCGAAACGATTAGCTTCATTTTAACTTTCATCCGATGTCGTATGTGTCTTAACCTCACTTTTTTCTAAACCAAAAATTAAGAGCGAATGACTATATTGACTATTTTGGGAATTATTATCAGCTACTAATGCACCAAATTAAAAATACAATAATTTTAAGGTTAGGTAGTGACCACATATATATTATATTGTATACGAGTGACACTCTCTTCTTTCTTTACAAGCTTTTTAGTGAAATTCGGTTCCGAAGATCGGATAATGTGATAAGCAAAATATTTTCGTATATATGTACATGCCTGAAATACTTTATACCTGGTATTGATCCACGACTTTTGCAAAAAAGCATCATGCACTTGTGTCCTTTCATATTAAACAAAACAAGCCACTAAGCTACCAAACAGCGAATCGAATCACCACAAATTAAAAACTCCTTTACAAAAATTGTTGTTAGGTAATGAAAGTTTATAAGCACTAATACACCGACAACAATGTTGATGAACCACTTTTTATTCTGTAATTTGAAAAAGCATCCAGAACCAAAGATCCACGCTACTGCGCAAACTCAATAGGCCCGCGCCATCTCCCATAGCGGGGACACTCTTTGTATTTACTTGTTATAGGTTGTTCTAATTATGGGTTATTTTGGAGGATGCAGAAGTCAGGAACTGCTAAATATGAAGATAGCGGATATAGAGGGCCGCGATTCCGTTATGGTAGTGAGCGTACCAGAAAGTAAAACGGGTGAATTGAAGATATTTACAGTTGTGGATGAAAAAGAGTTCTGCTCAAACTTTATCCTTGCCTCCTGAGGGTATTGAACGATTTTTTTTTAGTACAAAATAAATGTACATTTCAATAAAATTGGAACTGTTTGGGAAAATCCCCAGCAAAATCTCATTATTATTTAGGATTGCCAAACCCATCTTCCTATATGGGACACTGTCTTCGTCACACTTCTGTTACTGTTCTAGCGCCAATGCAGGAGCAACTATGACTAATTTAAAGAGACACGGAGGTTGCAGAAGTTCCATGGTGGCGGAGGGGTAACGAGAAGAGACTTAATGGGAAATTTTCGATTGTCTATGGTTCCACTACAGGTTGTGTCATTCCGTATCTTCTTAACCTACCAGATATCCGCATATCTCTTAATTTAGTTGAGAAACGTAGAAGTCTGTACTTGATAATTTGAGACTAAAATATATCGTTGATGTCTGCGGTTCTACGGAGAAATATATAAATACAAAATATACATTTACATTTGACAAACAAATTTGTATTCTGATGATCATAAAGTTGATTGTCATTCCATAAGATTCATTGGAATATTTTTGGGATGCCCCATAAATACATAACATAAATGGGTTTTTTCTTTATTTAATATACAGTGGGCCAGAAGCAGGTAACTGCATTATTCTTTTCTAAATAACTTTATCGTTTAAAATCTTTTTGAAAACAAATTTGAAGAAGATATTTACAATTTATAAGTTTTCGTGTAATGAAATTAAAAGTAATTAGATCCAGTTCGAATATAATACAGAGCAGCTTCAAATAAGAAGTGGCTTTACACATGTCGCAATAACAAATTCTTTCTTCTTCAAATAATTGAGACCTACATCTTAGAGCCTCTTATATTCTCAAAAAAAAAATTTTTCAGATTTTTTTGATATTTAATTTGCTTCAGCATTTAGATATCGCTAATTTTTTGACAAAATGTTTCTAAGCAGTTAAGACGATTTCGGAGTCACTCGAAATCTCCGATTTGATGCCTGTTTATTTCGCGCTGAGTAAGCACGAGGTGAATTGGATCTTCCCTTGTGGACAGGAACAACGATAATCGGAAGAAAAAGACCGAAAGTGATCGGGGTCTAAACTTCAATTGTTTTGCACTGAAAAACGGAGTTTTCTCCGTTTATGAAAACGAAATTTTTAATCAAAATAACGAACACAAGATGTCTAAATTTTATTAATAATTAATTAATTTATTTATTTATTCATTTCTTTGGGACACAAACAGGATATACCCATCAGGAGGCCCACAATTTATATTTTAATTTAAGTTCTACAACTAACAATAACATAATAGGTTTCGAAACACATTCAATGTAATATTAGAAATTATACATGAGAAAGGTTTTTTATTGAATTGCACATAAAAATATCTAAATTATATTTCCAGAAAAACAGATTTAAGTGATTTTTTAACAGTATCAAGGGACATGAAAAATAAATCTATATTATTGCAGTATGTATTTGCGAGTTTTAGCAGTCGATTTAAAGATGAATTTGCACTACTATTAGTATGGCTAAATGTCACATTAATTATCTGTGTAAGTCTTAAAGTCCTTGTTGGCACAGTCACTGCTTTTTGCTTCGATATTTTAGGAGCAATAAATAAAAATGATCAAAAGATCGTTTTGCACGCTTGGAAAAATTAGAATAAAAATCTTGTTAGATCTTTTTTGTTCCAGCTAAATAGTGTGACAATTAACAGGTTTTTCTTATTTTATACAGGGTGTTCAAAATTTGGTTACAAAAATGGCAACTTTCAAATCAGTTTTTCTTAGTATTTTTAAATGGCACACCCTGTATTTTATTTCATTATTTAATGCAGAATTTAATTACATGCAAACTTTGTTATAACGAATGTATTCAAA
The DNA here is from genome assembly GCA_963991005.1 of Barypeithes pellucidus. Classification (NCBI taxonomy): domain Eukaryota; kingdom Metazoa; phylum Arthropoda; class Insecta; order Coleoptera; family Curculionidae; genus Barypeithes; species Barypeithes pellucidus. The sequence continues at coordinate 37,585,185 of OZ022563.1, read as the reverse complement.
TTCTCAATGGTTTTATAGATATTTACCAAAAACTATAAAATACAGGGTGTGCCATTTAAAAATACTAGGAAAAATTGATTTGAAAGTTGCCATTTTTGTAACCAAATTTTAAACACCCTGTATAAAATAAGAAAAACCTGTTTATTGTCAGAGTATTATTAGACCTCTAGCATTACTGTTCACACTATTTAGCTGGAACAAAACAGATCTAACAAGATTTTTATTCTAATTTTTCCAAGTGTGCAAAACGTTATTTTTATCTTTTTTATTTATTGCTCCTAAAATATCGAAGCAAATAAAAAAATATTTTTGCACATAAGAGAGAACACCAAAAGAAACCTAAATGTGCCAAAAAATATAGGATGTCATTTGAAAAAAAATATATTTTATATATTTACAAATATTTTTAAAATATGCATCAACCCACATCCTACAACTTTTGTATTAAACTTTTTCTACTGTTGTAAATAAGGACGCTATGGATGCCCGACACACTAATGCAGGTGCAATATTATTTCTATAAGCCAATGTTTTAAGAAATTTATTTTGCACACGCTCAAGCCTCTGTATATAGATATTATACATTGGATTCCAAACTGAGGATGCAAAATTCAGGAGACTGAATACGCAGGCATAATAGAGGGTTAGTAACGCATTGTTACTTCGCAGCTGGTTAGTTTGCCTGTTGATAAAGCCAAGCATGCGGTACGCGCTACTAACAGCGTTTATATGTTGATCGAAAATCATTTTCTCGCCTAAAAGCACGCCGCGATCCCTAGCACCACGCTCCTTCCTCAGTACATTATTTGCGCTAATAGTTAAAAATTATTTTGGTATAATATCGAGTAAAAACAATTGTAAAACACTTTTCAACATTTATAAATAAATTGTTATTGGTGTGTGCCTTCCCTGGGGCACCCCAGACGTATAGACGAAAGGTACTGAATAAAAGCCAACGACGAAATAATATTTTCTCGGTTCGTCAAATATGACCTAAACCATTCCAGCATAATTTGATTAAAAATAAAGCATGATCAATTTTGACAAAGGCTTCACTGAAGTCAGTGTAGATGGAGTCAACCAGAACACGCTCATCAAGGCTACTAAGAATGTATTGGCAGTAATTAATAATGTTTGCAAAAAAAAGCATGTTGTTCAGGGATTATGAGGTTTTTAACTAAAAAAAATAAATGCAAAATACTTTTGCAAATGTATAAAGTTTATAAATGGGTCTATAGTTCTTGATGTTTTTCTTATCACCCGACTTAAATATTGGCACAACAACAGTTTCCTTCCAAATTGTTGGAAAAACGCCCAGAGATAATACCTGATTCAATAACTTACGCAGCGGACGACTCAGGCAAGTGGCACACCGCTTAACAAAGACAGCTGGGACATCGTCTTATCCCGCGCCCTTTTTAGGGTCGAACTCACGAAGTACTGAAGTGATTTCAGATTCGCGGAGCTGGAGTCGATTGAAATTTGCAATCCCGGTACTGGAAGCATCCCTTAGAACGACATTACTAGGTCGTTCAAATACACCTTGAAAATATTCTACAAATAATCCATCACAAATACTTTTATTGTCACTTGCATTAAATAATAATTGAGGGAATAATAATTTCTCATGGAATAGTAAATATAATTAAATCTAAAAATCTTCCGAAACAAAAAAATATATACTTTCCTTCAATTTTAGTTGCATTACAATTTTTTTTTTCCTGAACATTTTTTTTTCGTAAAGCAGAAGTAAACGCTTAGGGAGAATAAACTCCGGGAGCTGGAGTCGATTGAAATTTGCATTCCCGGTACTGGAAGCATCCCTTAGGACGACATTACTAGGTCGTTCAAATACACCTTGAAAATATTCTACAAATAATCCATCACAAATACTTTTATTGTCACTTGCATTAAATAATAATTGAGGGAATAATAATTTCTCATGGAATAGTAAATATAATTAAATCTAAAAATCTTCCGAAACAAAAAATATACTTTCCTTCAATTTTAGTTGCATTACAAATTTTTTTTTCTTGAAAATTTTTTTTTCGTAAAGCAGAAGTAAACGCTTAGGGAGAATAAACTCCGGGATCCACTTTGAATTGTATTTTGTTGGGAATATTTTAACTAAAATACAATCAGTGGAGGAATTATCAATGGAAGAGACGCTTGCAGAAATTCAACCGGATATAATATGTGATAATTATTTAAGAAAGGAAAGAACATATTTTTGCGACTTGTTTAACACTCTTCTTATTTTAACATGTCCTGTATATTCTAATTTGATCTTATTACTTTTAAATTAATTTTTAAGAACAGGAGGAAACAGATTTCTTGGTCGTAACCTAACGCCCTTGCTTTCCCTCCGGTAGGAGGATTTTCATACTCTCCTCTCGCAGCATTTCCAAAGCAAGCCGTCGATACACTGTTGCCATGTATAGTAAAAGTTCACTAGATCTAGTGATTTTATATTTTTAATCGCACTCGATTAGTTGAAAAATTTAGTGGAAACTTTTTAAATGTTGCTATTTCCTATTGCTTTTTTATTCACATACAAAATGTTTTATTATTTTAGAATATGAATATATTGCTTTGCCATTTATTTTTTTTAAGTAATGGGCAGTCTGCAATGCCTAAATCAATGGCGAAACCAGGAACTGACCTAAATTGGGTACTTACAAGCAATAACTTGAGAATTTTTGTAGTTTTGTTCTTTAGTTTTCATTATGGCAATAAAATGTTATGTTATTTAATAGGATTGTTATCTCTCTTATTAGCACTATCTTGGGCTAGTGATTTAAAATTTTTGACCGGGCAACATTGGATCGTCGGATAAGCATGAGCCTCTTGCAGTATTTCCCTTCCTCCACGCGTAATACATGACTCCGTCGCGGTATATTGGTACATGAAAAGAAAAAAGAAGATAAAATTAAACACAAATAGAAAACGGTAGATTGACAAATCAAAACGGTAGGGGATATATGACTTGTCTGGTACACATAAAGAATTTTGTCTGGCAAATTTCTAATAAAAAAAGTATTATAATGATAATGCGGAAGGGAAAACCTACTAAATTCAATTTTAATACCACTATATCTGCTTTTCATGTTTACGGTGGATTTGGTGTCTCTGCGGTAGAACGGTAGCTCGACTCTTAAAACCGCGCATCTACCGTAAAAGCGGTAGATCTGGCAGCACTGCTGTCGGCCGGGCATCGAGCCGAGTTGAAGAGCGCGACACATGAACGGGGCAAGACCTTTTGACCTGTCCTCCTCGGGTTTTATCGGAGTTCGTCCGGTGTGACGTGGAGATAAAGAGGCGCAGACGGTAACAAATACCTGAAAAGAGTGTGAAGTAGCAGCCTGGCGTTTGTAAAGCATCATGGTATAAGTAAACTAAGATGTTAGATTCCATAACAATCGAGGCGTGGCTTGTGACGTCCCCGGATGATTTTTAAATTTCTTATGAGGATTCATGTTGTTGTCAGCGTGGTATAACCAGGGTTGTTTTGTTTTAAACATGTTTTAAACAATCATTTGAGTTTAAAACAACCTTTTGTTAAAAATGTTTAAAACATATTTAAAACACGTAAATTAAACACACGTTGTTTTTTTTAGTAAATCGATTATTTAACAGAAGTAGGTATACTTAATTTATGCAACAACTTGGTGTGAAAAATATTTATTGATAAATAGTAATACAATTACTTACTAAAACAGTAATTTCCATTCAAATTAACAAAATAATAAAAATAATAAAAGTTAGGTACCTTGTTTCGTCCTCACATTATGTTAGATATCAAGGAATAATTGCATTTTTTTACATTTTCTTTATTTATGTTACAATTTAGTTGCATTCAAAATTACGCGGTTTTAATTACGGTTTTTTACACATATTTATGTACATGCTATACAACTTTCTCATTAGTCGTCGTACCATACCTTTTCCCATCCCTTTTCCTCTAAGTATCACCGCGGTGCGACGTCACTCCGATGTGATGTACGGGCTAGACGGAGAAAGCATACACACACTCATTAGTCGACCTTTCGACAGTACAGATACAATCTTTCACCGACCATTTTGGGGAAGATATTTTCGTGGACCATTTTCCACCCAAGTGATCAAGTCATCCTTTACTTTCCTTTAAGCCTGCCCAGAACCTGTCTCGTTTTGCCAAGGATGATGCTGGTCGAGACATTCAAATTAAATTTGATCATGGTACCACCACCCTTGGTTTCATGTACCAAGGGGGCGTAGTTCTTGCTGTAGACTCCCGTGCTACTGGTGGTCAATTTATTGGATCCCAAACTATGAAGAAAATTGTAGAGATTAATGACTTTTTATTAGAATATTTGGCTGGACTTTAATTTGATCCTTACGATCCGGATACTGAACCCGATTTCGATTTTCTTTCTGTTCTCATTTTCCCTCTTCAGTTTCGCAACTTAATTAATTTTGAATGCAACCTTTTGCGATATTTTACTTTGAGTTATTACTTGCTATTACAGTACTAATTACATTTCTACATTTTCTTATTTTCCAGCATACTATTTTACTATAATTTTCTACATATTTTTGCTATTATTCGCTGATATCGTGGTAATTTTGCTACTTTTACTATTCTTGCCGTATATCGAGTGAATATAATCTGCAAAATACTACCAATTAATTACTTCTTTATCATTTTTTCCGAATTGAATAAAATAAAACGATTCATATTTAATGCGTTAAATATTTTATTCATTGATATTTACAGAAGACGAAATTTAGTTAGTATCATTTTAGCGTTCCAGCCGATATTTCAGGAGCGCAAAAAGAGGTTCTCTTATCAGCTGTACTACCTGTGGTCAGTTTTTTTATGCATGACCTGCTTGATTTATTTTATAATTTTTAAAATACATTTGCAATTTGAACTTTGACTTCAAAACAGAACGTATTCTTTCCTTTTCTTTACAGGCTTTGATTTACCGGGTCACTTCGAAAAGTTTACTTACATATTTTGTTTACTATTGCTATAACTGGATAATATTTCTTGCTTTATTATTTACTTTACATATTACAAAATACAATTAGCCATTACGTATAGAAGTTTATTGATTTTCATTACATTATTTTTAATTACAATTTAAAATGTCAACTGACAAAGTATTAAAAGCAAAAGCCTTGAGGCAGACTGCCATTTCACAACTGAATTTAATTATTGATGCTGCTGTATCAGCTCAAACTGATGAAGCACAATTAAATGCTTTTAAAATTCGCCACAGAAGTCTAAGTAAAATACAAAAAGACTTTGAAAAACATCATAATACTTTACTTGCTTTACAAGCCGCGAAACCCGATGAACTAAAAACACTGGGAAACAAATTTCAACTTTTTTTTTGTTTCCTGAACAAAACCTATTTTTTTGGATTCAACTGTACCCAAGTAACTAAAAAATACCTATTAAAGATTTTAGTTGGCTCGCAAAAAAAAAATCTCAATTATTTGTTACAAAATTTTAATTCATAGGCATATACAATGGACATACAAAATACAGATAACAATATATTGTTGGTTCAACAAAAGCAACTAAATAGCACATTTTTATCATTGAATCCAAAGTTTAGACACTCATTTTGCGCTTCTTAGCTTGCCTTTTGAAAGCAGCCTCTGGGGCATCTCTCGTAATAGTCCAGCAGTAGTCGGCTAACATCTCACAGTTCCATTTTCCCTGATATCTTCTTTCCATGTTCGAAATATCCTGGTGGAACCTCTCACCGTGTTCGTCACTTACAGCACCACAATTTTCCGGAAAGTAATCCAGATGAGAATCCAGGAAATGAATTTTCAACGACATATTACACCCTAGGTTTTGGTAACACAAAAGAAGTTGGGCAACCAGGTCTTTATAATTTTCTGCTTTTATGTTTCCCAAGAAATTTTTTGCAACCATTTTAAAGGCATCCCAAGCGTCTTTTTCCTTGCCTTCAAGTATGGAATCGAATTGCGCATCTCCGAAAAGTTTCCTAATCTGGGGACCCACAAATATTCCCTCTTTAATTTTAGCGTCACTGATTCTAGGGAACTTTTCTTTTAAATAACTAAAAGCACGGCCTTCTTTGTCCATTGCCTTCACAAAATTTTTCATAAGTCCCAATTTTATATGAAGTGGCGGTAGTAAAATCTTTTCTGGGGCAACTAATGGCGCGCTGGTCACATTTTTCTTTCCTGGCTCAAAAGACTCTCTCGGTGGCCAAATTTTCTTTCTGTAGTGATCCGATCGTGCTCGACTGTCCCATTCGCAGAGGAAGCAGCAGTATTTGGTATAACCTAGCTGCATTCCAAGCAAGATCGCCACAACTTTTAAATCCCCACAAATTTGCCATTTATATCTTTCATATTGTATGGTCTCAAGTAACAATTTCAAATTGCTATATGTTTCTTTCATATGGACTGCATGACCAATTGGGACTGAAGGCAATTTGTTTCCATTATGGAGTAACACAGCTTTAAGACTTACTTTTGAGGAATCAATGAAAAGTCTCCAGTCTTTTGGATCATAGTCCAGATTTAAAGCTGCCATTAATCCCTCAATGTCCCTACAGGCTACCAAATTGTTATCCATGTTAAAAAATGGTGTTAGGTTTTTCTGACGGCTTCGGTACACAGAAACTTTTACTTCATCTTCAAGTAAATTCCATTGTTGCAATCGAGAGGCCAATAGTTCTGCTTTTGTCTTGGGCAGTTCCAAATCCCTTATAAGGTCACTTAATTCACTTTGACTTATTTTGTGAGGCTTTTCACTTGGAAGTTCACAGACAAAATCGGAGTCTTGCGAGGTTGATGGGCCGGCGACATTTTCCGGTACACTACCGTTTGAATCCTCTTGATCATCATCAGAATGAAGGGTATATTCCTGAGGTGGATTAGGTATAGGCAACTCGTCACTATGAGGCACCGGGCGTATGGCGGATTGTAAATTTGGATACTGTATCGCAGACCTTTTTTTCTCTGAAAAGCCTTTTTTGATGGGAGGTGTCAAACAAAAGTAACAGTCAGTAACGTGGTCTTTCGGTTCTCGCCAGATCATAGGAACAGCGAAGGGCATCTTACGGTTTTTTCCACTTAGCCAGCCGCGAATGTTGGACGCACATTTGTAGCAGCAGATATGGGGAGCCCAATTTTTATCCTGGTCTCCAACTTTGCAGCCAAAATACAAGTGGTAAGCCTTTTTTATTAAAGGGCTAAGCGTACGTTTTTGTTTCACAAAAGTCATTTCACCACATATATAACAAAAATGATCCGGCTTATTTACACAAACTCGCGACATGTTGCTCAAAACTCTCTAATTTCTCAAATACGAACAGCTCTCGATCAACTGGTGGTTGAAATACAACTAACTAACAATTTAGGATTTATATTATATGTATTTAAACCCCTTATAAAGTACACCTGTTATAATAAATCCAGGTATTTCTCATTTAATGGTGAAATTTTCCCATATATTAAGGGCAGGTAGGTAAATTATCATAATTGGGATGGATCTATAAAACCGGAGCCAACTAAGCCTTTTGCAAGACAGATTGTTAATTAGTATAATAAAATAAGTAAGATTTTGCTATTTTGGTCTCGGAAACATTTTTGCTGTTCCCCAGTGTAATTAAAGAATTGTAACAATTAACCACATAACTAACTAATCTTCTAATGAACCTAAATGTAAACATTTCACATGGTTTAATAAATTTTAATAGGTTAAATCTTATTGAAATTTTATTTTTCTGTGTCAATGACTGCATAATATGCATTACAGTAAAATTCCGAGCTGGTAGCAATGATCGGATACAATCTCCTCTTAGGAGGATGCCGGAGTCAGTCGAAATCTCCGATTTGACCCCTGTTCATTTCGCGCTGTGTAGGCACGAGGCGAATTTCCCTTGTCGTTAGAATGGGTTTATTATCGATAATTTTATTTCGTAATTTTTTTATGGTATTCACTAGAATTCGATCATCTAAATAGGCTGTTAAAATTGCAGCTCGATAGGTTTATCTAATCCTCAGATATTCAATGTTAAAGATTGGTTTTCAGTACAAAGCGCCTTGCCGATTCGTGGCGTCATACCCTATACAAGCGCTGGTCATTATAATATGTTCATTATAATCCGTTTGAAAACTTTGGTTTCCAATTTACATTATTATTATTATTTGGACTATTTATGGCTAGGTATACCTAAATAAAGTTTTGAATTTTTTTCTATCAATAAAAGTGTTCTCTTTTGTATTTCTTCTGGAATATCTATATATTTTCTACGATAGGAATTTGAATCTGGAAAGCTTAAATCTGTTAAAATAAATGTTGATGTAGAGCCGGTACTGGAAACTGAATCTATATTATTTCCTTCTAACCGCATTTTCTTCGGAAAGGACATATTCACGTTTTCACCATTTTTGACTATGGCAAATCGTTACTTGTACACTGGACTTCTTTGCTCCGGACTTCAGCCTTAAATAACACTTGAACACCAATATCTTTAAACATCTTTATCCCATTTTCCAGCTCGACGTCATCATTCTCAATAGAAATTTCTGTAAGTTTCAAGCAGTAACAAACTAGTTGATCAAAGATTGTTATTCTTTCGTTTGTAAAAACCGTGACGATAATTTTAATCTGTGGGCCGTAACTTTATTTTTTTGACAATCATAAAACCTTGGTACTACTTTTGGCTTAAGTCTGATTTTTCCGTTCTTCATTGTTTTTATGTACCTACATATAATTGTCTATGTCCTCTTGTATCTAAAATAAATATATGTATGCATCATATATTTTGTAGTCTGCTTTCACGTTGGCATATTTAAACTTACATTAAAGCATCGGTTTTCTATCACTTACTATAAATTATCGACCAAACTTAGCAATATTGTCAAGGGCGCTACATGAACAAGGGAAAACATTTTGGTTTTCGTTTCAATTACGGCAAAATTGTTTAAATTCGTTTTACATTGATTAAGCATCAGCATTTTACGATGGCGACATCGAAGTATAATTATAATATCCGTTAATTAAATGTAGTCAGCAGTTTCGAAAAATAGAAATAAAGTAGGACGTATGGGGACGTTCAACCAGAAAAGAAAAAGGTTGGGGCTTTTTGCGAGGCGGTCGAGGCCCGCTAGTGAGGTACCAGGGCTGTGTTTTATTTTTTGTCATTTTGTTTGGGAGTTCGATCAGTTGTTTATTTTGTGAAGTTAGTGGTGGCCAACTCCCGAAGTAGAGTCCTCGCCCCAGTCATGTGGGTTGTTATGTAAGTATTAACCATTGTAATCTTTATTAGAAGTTAAGCGGGTTTGGCAGCGGCCAACTCACCCCTCTGTGTGCGTTACAATAGTACTCCCGTATTGTACCAAAGGGTAATCTAAACGTAAATAAATACTTTGTGTCTGGTGTTCCTTTTAAAATCTCTCTCTTTTGTTTACAAAGACACCCCATCCCTTTTCAGGTTATAGAACATTTACTAGGGGCAAACTGTTGCACGTTAGCTAGCGCGGGGATCCTGTACCCCTCAGCACAGGGCGAATCCTGCCGCGTGACAGGACAAAGGCGCGAGGATTTATATATTGTCGAGTAAACACCACCTATCGAGTGTGACAGTTTGAGTACTCAAAGATATCGCGTGTGACAATATTTGGGTGTGGTCCAAAAAAAAATTTTCACCTCCATGAGGGCTTTTTTTCACAACTTTGCTAAACCTCTCAATTAAATCCTATGTCCGGCCTGCATGGCAGGCTTACAAACAGTTTTTCTGGAGCATTTCTGTGTTAAGGCACTCAGGAACCGCATAATATTTATTACAAGCTTTCTTCCTATTCATTTTAATCCAGCAAGAAGATAAAGAAGATATAATTTAAAAATCAAACGGCAATTTCATAAAGAAACAAGCGCTATACTCTTCTAAATCTCAACTGTCTTCAGACCCGCATATAGGATGTGACGTCACACAAAGCTCCGCTCCGTTTTCGCGCTGTCCAGCTTTGATAATTTATTTAAGGGCTTAAAAGTCCGAATAAAAATCTAAAAATTTGGAAATTGCCTTAAAAAGTGCTATACTTTCGATTTCTAAAATTAAAAAAATGCTGAACGGGCCCATAAAACGTCGAGCGTCCGCCCATAATCGATATGCCGACAGAGAGAACGATAATCTGGTCGAAGAGACCGACCGAAAGAGTTTCCTCTTTTTACGAAACCGCTACATTTAAAAAAAAAACGAACAAAATATGTCTCAATTTTATTAATAATTGGAGGAAAGTCCATAATTTCTTTCTTCGTAAATAAAATTATATCTAAAAATCTTCCGAAACAAAAAATATATATTTTTCTCCAATTTTAGTTGTATTACAAAGTTCTTTTCCTTGAACATTCGTTTAGAGGTACTCCGGAATCCACTTAATTTTATTAAAAATTTTAAAGCGGTATCATTAACAAATCAAAAAAATTACCTATTTTGGGTGTTTGTTCGGGGTTTTTCGGGTTTGTTGTTGGTTGTTTGTTTTGTGTGATCTTGGGTCTTCAATATACATATATTTCAAGACAGTTTAGGTGTCTTAAGCTGGATTCATACGGCAACACATCGCACGTTTTTTTTTCAGGATTAATCTAATCGAATAAGTAGGGGTGCATTGTATTGACATATCGTTTACACTGCAAATAATCGTATACGGTTGAAGACGTCCCTCGAATACTCACCGGACTTGTCAAGGAAACCGAATAAATTGAAACGTATTCGAATTGAAGTAGTGCATAGTATTAGGGGAGAGCAAGGCATAGTGGCATACAATCCTTAACATAGCTAAAACAGATTTTTTATAAATTGAATTGTTTCCACAACTGTTCGTTTTTTGTTAAGGTTGATTAATAACCAACCCATTTAAGTGTTATATTCAGAAAACTTATAATATGTTTTACTTATTTTAAAAGTATTTTTAGTAAAATATTACAAATGTCATATTGCCTTGAAGGTGCCAGGCAAAATGACATACGTATAACGATATAAATATAACTAAAAGAACAAATTAAATAAATATAATTTAAATAAAAAACAAAAGAATAGAACTCAAAATAGGATTTTTGCAAAAAGATAATTAAAACAAGTCACAATAGAAATTTTTTATTTTATTTTACAGATTAGCATGTGAACCCTAAACATTTATTCACACCTGAAGCGTGCATTTCTATTTTGAGCAAGTCTGTGCTATGCAGCTTGAGCAACATTAAAAACGATGGATGGTTTGTTTAACTGCCTCAATTGAAATTCCCATAATTTTTAGTGACCAGGATTGGCGAGTAGCCTTTCTATTGTAGTTGACTACCGTCCAAAATATATACATAAAAATTAGTTACCTACAAATACTTGTGTGACAGGCAACACGACATAGTACTTAGTATGTAATTTTGCCTCTCCGCACTTTCAAATATAAAAATGAAATTTTTAAGTTATAATGTTAAATGACTTTCAGGGTGTTGATATTATGTTAAAGCGATATCCTTAGCAATGGACGGACACGCAATCTCACTGGCTTCATCTATTAATTTGCTGGGCGTCAATCTGGGAGGAAATATATCTTGGCATAACCACGTTGTGGCAATCGCCAAGATAGGTTCTCAGAAACTTGGTGTACTCTTCCGAACAAGAAAGTTGTACATACCTCAACAACTTTTGACACTATACAAAACCCAGATTCGACCATCTCTAGAGTACTGCTCTCATGTCTGTAGCTCTTCACCCAAACATACTCTTCGGCTACTGGACTCCATCGAAAGGAGGGCCATTCGTCTGATTGGAGACCACGAGCTGACGAAGAGCCCTTTTACAGATATTTTCATGGAAAGTGCTCGGCTGACCTTGCCCTCTTAATTCCGCCCAGAGCAGCGAATATCAGAAATACACGACCAACCACTGCCGCCCATCCATATGTGGTTAAGCTTAGTACTCCTCGAACTTCATTATTTAAGAATTCTTTCATCTGGAGGACTTCATCCGTATGGAACGACCTTCCCGAAGTCGTTTTTCCCAACGAATATAACCTCCAACGATTCAAAACCAACGTGAATCGCTTTTTGCGCACACGTACCACTCCCTGAGTGCCCTAAAGGATTTTTCCTATAGTGCGTGTGTTCACAAACTCATAAAATAAATACAGACAAATATAGGTAGTTAACAGCATTGATCACTTTTTTTATTAAATTTGTAAAATAACTTCTGCTTACATTGATATTTTTTAACACCTTAAACCAGCAATCAGCTCATTTCGCAGTTCTCGTCGCACTGACTGTTGAATTTAAACCTAAATGCATAAACTGCTTGCACGAAAATCACCGATATCAACGAGTTTAAACACAGGTCCAATAATCCATTCATAAAACTCTTGGAAAGTCAATCTGTGATTGTGTGAAATGTTATTGAAAATCAGTAATGGGTGAAAGAGAAAACTACATCTGTATGAGCTGAATGGCAACAATGTTGAAGTCTGATTATATCAAATGGTTAACTAATAAGACAACCATACTTACCGACGAAACATGAATGCACCATGATTGTTTATAATAAAGACGATTTTTCACCAATAATCACAAAAAAAAACTGAAAACAACCAAAATATGTAAATACTCCGTAAGAACACAGCACCAATGCAGTATTTTTACGAGATTTTTACCCATTCATAGTTTGGCTCTTGGGTCCTAGCGCATACTAAAATACAAATGGATGTTGCCAGAATGCGGTCGGATTAGTTCAAGATTCGTTTGATACCTTCAAGTATAATAATATTTTTTTAAAGAATCTCTCATCGCCTTTTCACAGTTTATAATAAAATTATGGGGAAATAAATTTCTTTTAAGAGCAATAATTGCGCAGTAACCTTAAACCAGTTGTAATTGTCAAATTAACAAATTTTTAATTGGGATTTTGCAAGATACCTTTGCGATAAATATGACAATCTGGCTATGCTGCAATAATGACCGAAAGAGGTGGGAAAGGCTATTGTATCCGTTGCGTAGGCTAGAAATGTATATTTTTATATCTATAGTTTTAAAAGATCTTTGAATTTAACCGCAATAGCACGTCTGTGTCATTTTGCCTACTGTGCCATTTTGCCTTGCCCTCCCCTACACCATCTCTTTCACACGCAACGACGTAATGCCGCACGTGTTCTAACAAATAACAACCTACTATTAAATAATATCTAGGACATATTTGTATTTGATTTTGGTAAATTTGAATTTTATAGACTCTAGACGATTTAATGTAATCCTAAAACTGTCTATTGACGTCTGAAAGTAATTAAAAATCTTTTTTCATCGTTTTTCAACTTTTCGTATAAATTTTCAAATATTTTATTACGTACTGCTTCTTGATGTATATACTGAACCCAAAGGTATTGTAAACTACAGATCCCATAATCCATTCATAAAACTCTTGGAAAGTGAAGCTGTGATTGTGTGAAATATCATTGAAAATCAGTAATGGGTTGAACAGAGAACTACATGTTTGTTGGTTGAATGGCAACAATGCTGAAGTCTGGTTATATCAGATGGCTAATATTAAAACATAACCATACTTACCGATAAAGATCAATCCTTATTTAAATGCTTCACTCTTTTACAAAGTACATTTGAATGCACCATGATTGATTGTTTATAATAAAGACAATTTTTTACCAATAATCACAAAAAACACAAATCAAACAAAATATATAAACAATCCGTTAGATCACAGCGCCAACGTTGTAATTTTACGAAATTAGTATTCATTCATAGTTTGGCTCCTGGATCATAGCGCAGTAGTAAAATAGAAATAGATGTTGCCAGAGTGCAGTCGGATTATTTTATGTTTCGTTTGATACTTTTAAATATAATAATATTTTTTAAAGAATCTCTCGCCTTTTCACAGTTTAGAGTAAAATTATTGGGAACCAGTTGTAATTGTCAAATTAACAAATTGTTAATTGGGATTTTGTAAGATACCTTTGCGATAAATATGTCAATCAGGCTATGCTGCAATAATGACCGAAAGAGATGTGAAAAACTTTTTGTATTCGTTGCGGAGGCTAGAATGTACATTTTGCTATCTGTAGTTTGTAATATCTTAGTGGCGTCTATGAGTAGAACGAAAGATCGAAATATTTTCAGCCGGAACAAGAATACCTCCCCCCCCCCCGTTTTCGAGGATGCTGAACATGATGGCGGCGTCAGAAGTTCTCTTTTGGGTTGCGCAACCCCTCAAAACGGCCAAAAACCACCCCCAGAGGGGTTAAACGTGCTTCAAGATGTTTCCCTACAGAGAAACACACTTTCCCCCCGTTGTCGATGATGCTGAGCACGGTGGTGGTGTTGAATATCGCGTCCGACCCCTTCCAACCCCTCTACCGGCCAATACTCGCCCCTGAAAGTGCTGAATTGTTTTTAAGTATCAGCGGCACCCTCGTTTTCGAGGATGCTGAGCAGCGTCTGACCCCCCCCCCCCTCTCCACCCGTCTTCGAGGATGTTGAGAATGGGGAAAATAGTTGTACCTCTCTTTTTGGTTGTAATGGTCTCTCATTCCGGTCCAACTGAAAAAATATAATCAAATAGTGTAATGTCGTTCCATAATGAGGCCGAGTATTGGTCGGTGGAGTTGGAAAGGGTGTCGGACGCAATATCCAACACCAGTAACGTGCTCAGCATCCTCGAGAATGGGGAGAATATATATTTGCCGCTGATACTTAAAAAAAAACTTCACCCCTTTCAGGGGGGGGGGGGAGTATTGACCGGTGAAGCGATATCCAATATCACCACCGTGCTCAGCATCCTCGAAAACGGGGGGGGTCTCTTGTTCCGGCTGAAAATATTTCGATTTTTCGAGGTTTTTTCCGACTCACAGACTCCACTATCTATGAATGAACCCAAAACCTTCTCTTATATTACCGGTCATAATGCCGCGCCGGCGTCTCTGATACCAATATACATACAGGGTGTACCACCGTTAACCACCTTGTTCTATATATGAAAAACTATACATAATTATGAAAATAGAAAAGAATGCTAATGTTGAGGAGGGAAACTCTAATATATTTCTAATATGGTGGGAGTTCCAGTTGTACCGGAGTCAACTTGCTTATTTTAAATAGAACGTCCCATATATTATAATATTTTTTGTTCTACGTATGATTCTAGGCAGATTTCGTATATCATGTCCTATATTATACCTATAACTCTAAATGTGTATAATATATTTTAGGTTTTATGTCAAAAAAGACCTTAAAGTTTATAAATTTTTGCTATTAGGAAGCCTATATTATTTAGTTTGGGTCCTTGTTGACAATGATCTGCTTTAATAGAATTTTGATAATATTTCTAAACTATTAATACAGGGTGTTCAAAAAATAAGATTAAAAATGAAATTGAGGAAACTGTAAAAAATTTATATTTTCAGATGGAAACCCCCAAAGAAGGGTATGTTTCTGTAACATTGTCTATTACGAAAATTTTTAATCTTCGATCTTGTTCATTATTTATGAAGAATGCGATAAATTGGTATAATTTTTCTTTGTCATTTTCTGTTAATTAGACAAAGACATTACGTCACCTTCGAGCGTTCTGCGTTCGGAACGTACTTTTTATGAAACCCTTATTGGAACAGCCGTCTTTCATGCTTGCTTCCACGTTTGACGCTACCGGATTAACAACTGTCATATTTGTCGTTGTTGTTAAATAAAATTCTTTGTTGTTTTTCAGTGTTTGTGTGTTAAGTTAAATTTAAGTATTGATTGTAGAAAAAATAGTAATTCTTAACTCAATGTGGTAAGACTGTGCCATGTCTGCCTTAAACTGGAAGAAAACTGACTTTTGCGTCACGTCCGTCGATTTTCTAACCAAAACATATGAAAATAGAAACAGTACAGAAGATATAGGGATGGGGATTCTATAGATAGATTTCCCATCTCTTTTTTATTGTGATTATTTTCGTAATAACAGACGTCACGTTGATGTGTGCAAAGCAGATAGAATTCGATTAAAAAAACGATCTAATCTTCTATTGAACCAGAACAATATTTTGTTAAAATAGATAAAGTTATATGGAAGTTCAGTTGATACCTACAATACTTCAAAAATCTTCCCGATAGTCTTGTGATAGTCGCCGTAATGTAAAGAGAAAAATCGCATTTACAGATTTTTCCAGACGTCGTCGTCGTCGTTACTCTTTCGACTCATTAAATATTGATCGGCGATTCTTCTTTTCAATGCAGGTGACGAAGTCTCTTCTATAATTATCATTCTATACCGGTTTCTAAATTTTTATTCTCATCAGTACAGAGTAGTACAAATAAAATAAATTAAAATGGGATAATATCCAATTGAAGAAAAATAATTCACGATCTACACTACCCCAAATAATTATCGAATATTTAAAAATTCTCGTCGAAATGAATAAGCTGCTCGTTAATAAAGAACTACAAGAGTAGTTTACGTCCTGAAACGTCTATAAAGTCGGAACGGTATACGAAGTCCGCTAGGCAATAAAACCTCTTGAGCAATCGCGAAGATAGCTTCTCAGAAACTTGGTGTAGGTACTCTTCCGAATCAGAAAGTTGTACACACCTCAACAACTTTTGACACTATACAAAGCCCAGATTCGACCATCACTAGAGTACTGCACTCATGTCTGGAGCTCTGCATCCAAACATACCCTTTGGCTACTGGATTCCATCGAAAGGAGGGCCATTTGTCTGATTGGAGACCACTAGCTGACGAAGAACCTCGACAGCCTAGAACATCATAGACAGGTCGGGGATTTGACTCTCTTTTACAGATATTTTCATGGAAAGTGCTCGGCTGACCTTGCCCTCTTAATTCCGCCCAGAGCGGTAAATATCAGAAATACACTACGAACCACTGCTGCCCATCCATATGTGGTTAAGCTTAGTACTCCTCGAACTTCATTATTTAAGAATTCTTTCATCTGGAGGACTTCATCCTTATGGAACGACCTTCCCGAGGTCGTTTATCCCAACGAATATAACCTTCAACGATTCAAAACCAACGTGAATCGTTTTTTTGCGCACACGCACCACTGCCAGAGCGCCCTAAAAAAAAAGAGCAGGGTAGTCGGTGGCTCTCAAACAATAAATTATATTTTAGTTATTTTCTAAATAAAATAATTTAAAGTAAAAAAAAAATTGGTAAAGAAAAATAGTTATTTTTTTAGCTTTTATAATATTTAGGCAAATTAGTTTTACGAATTTTTTTTTTATAAAGTTTTGGTTCTAAAAAGAACCGATGTTATAGTCTTGCGACAGAACGTACCTACTTGTAGATACGTACTTTACTAAAAACAGTATTCGTCTGCATTTGAAATTTCATCCATGCTTTCAGACTCATCAGAATCATTATCATCATCATCACTAATAATTAACAGTCTTACTGCGTCTATAATCTGTTCTGTCTCATAAGATTCAAAAATATTTTTTTCCGTGTGTTCAATGCATTTCCGCCATTCTTCTTTACCCACTTGGCTAAGCGCCTCCTCCCATAACTTTATAACGCTAGGCTTACCAACATTTTTACAGGCATGTTTGTCATAATAATTTTTGCTAATACCCCATACCAATTCAATTGCGTTGTAATGGCAATTATAAGGCGGTAATCTCAAAACTTGATGTCCATATTTGAGGGCTAATTCGTCAACAACATATTTTGCTTAAATGACTGCTCTTTACACTTGCTTAAAAGATCACTTTTTAAAAATAAATCTTCCTGGTTTATGTTTTTCTTTGACAACCACTCTCCTAATTCTTCCCATTTCCAGCTGCTTGTATGAAATTTCTCTTCGAGTTTCGTATGGTAACAGGCATTATCTAAAACAATTAAGGCAGGGTTTTCTAAACTTTTTAAAAGTGTTTCCTCGAACCTATATTTAAAAATTTCAGCATCAATCGTTTTCTAAAGTAAAATAACGTTCAACTTGTAATACCAAACGGCGTTCACCTGAAAATAAACACCTTCAAGGCGTTGTGTCACTTTGCTGAAAATTTTCCATAACTTTGCTTCATAACTGCTTTTAATTCACACATAATGAGAAACAAACTAAAAGAAAAAGAATCAACTACTTATTTAAAATGGAACATACCATCCTGCACTTGAGCAAATTTTAATTATTTCTTGGGAAATAGTGATTGTTATATAGATTTAACTATAATGATCCCAAAATGGTTATATTCTAGGAAGAAGTACCTGAGAAAGTCTTTAACTTATTGACGCAAAATGTTCTTCATTTGAGAAATAAAAAAAACTATGAGCGAAAAATAAATAAAATAAAAATATTTATCGCGGTACATAATTCTAAGATAATTTTGTTTTGGAACCGCTGATTTCGCCCAGTAACATTTAGCCGAAGACAGTGAACCAGTGGAATGTTTGCCCATGTTAAACATTATATTAGCCAGAACAATTTTTAAGTATCGGTGACGTGGTCTGGTGAAAATCGCGAATATTTAAGCATAAATGAAGCCCACATCGTTCAATAGTAGTGAATAGTATAGGTTCATTTAGTATATGGTATAGCTATAATATAGCCATTTCTTCCTGAAATTGGAACAGGTTTCTGGGAACAGATACTTTTTAAAAAGCGAAACAGGTTGCATCTGTTATTTAAAATACGCTGTTCCAACCATCCCTACTTTTGATTTCAATACATTTTTCTCACCTGACCTTTCATATGGAACATTCAAATAAAACTGGGCACACAATAGTTGAAAACAGTTTAGTTTTTCTTCAAATATAAAACTTTATTAGTTCACGAATGTTTTTTTTTGTTCTACAATTGGCGACGTGCATTTTTTTCAAAATTCCCGCAGCCAATTAAGACACGAGAGATTCTAATATTTTAATACACTTTAATGCTAAAGATATAGGAGCGATTAAGACGACGCGCATTATTCGCCGCGTTTTATAGGCCCCAGTGAGACCTATTCTTTTAAATTGGTGCAACTAAACGAGCGGGTTTTGGTTGGTTCAACGCACGTGTAGTAGCACCAATTTAGGAGAAGATGTTTCAGTGCGGACTATAAAACGCGGCGCGTAGCTCCAGCCTTACACCACCCCGCAATAGGAGTTATTAAAGGATTGGAATTTACTAAGAAGAAGAAATTTTGGCTTGGGGGACAGTAACCAAGTCGAATTTAACGCTAAAAAAATCGCAGAAATCAGTTTTCTCTAAAAAGGTTAACATTATAGAACCGGATATAGTAATTGACGGACACGCAATTCCACTGGGAGGAAATATGTCTTGGCATAACCACGTTGTGGCAATCGCCAAGATAGCTCCTCTGAAACTTGGTGTACTCTTCCGAACCAGAAAGTTGTACAGACTTCAACAACTTTTGACACTATACAAAGCCCAGATTCGACCATTACTAGAGTACTGCTCTCATGTCTGGAGCTCTGCACCCAAACATACTCTTCGGCTACTGGATTCCATCGCAAGGAGGACCATTCGTCTGATTGGAGACCACGAGCTGGCGAAGAACCTCTACAGCCTAGAATATCGAAGACAGGTTGAGGATTTGACTCTCTTTTACAGACATTTTCATGGAAAGTCTTCGACTGACCTTGTTCTCTTAATTCCGCCCCGAGCGGCGAATAGCAGAAATACACGACGAGCCACTGCCGCTCATCAATATATGGTTAAGCTTAGTACTCCTTGAACTTCATTATCTAAGAATTCTTTCATCTGGAAAACTTCATCCTTATGGAATGATCTTCCTTAGGTCATTTTTCCCAACGAATATAACCTCCAACGATTCAAAACCAACGTGAATCGCTCTTTGCGCACACGCACCACTCCCAGAGTGCCCTAAAGGATTTTTCCTATAGTGCTTGTGTTTGATCATAAAAAATAATAATAATAAATGATATTTATTTGCACAAACAGGCATTTAATTGTCCAGGTGCAAGAATAAAAGTAGAATGATATTAGACAATAAGTAATTACAATTTGTAAAATAATCTGTATGTAAGGAAAGTAATAATATCTATCTATTTATCTATCTATTTGCACGCCAAGGCGCTAAAATATTTTCATTTGTTATTAATTTAATTTATCAACACATTATCGAATTTTTATGCGTCCTGAATTGCACACGTTCTTTCGTCAAGGCGCCACGACCAAAGGCCACGGGGTAAAGACGAGCGTATTGCAAAATATATCAACATTTTTTCACATTGTGAAGATTCACGTAAACGGTATATATTGGGGAAAGATTTCGCCAATTATATCTTATAAATCTTGTATTTTCTGATGTAACATATAAAATTTTGTTCGGTTTCATTATACTAAAGGTCGTTAATTCGGGTAAGTCGGAGTAAGTGGGAACAAAACAGTAAGAGCTGGAAAATATTTTTTTACCATCATAGAATATTGACATTCGATTTACTTTACGCATGCTGGACATAGAAGATTAACCCTTAACCCGCTAGATCGGCCTGTGAGACCGTTATGTATTTTTATTTTCCCCATATATATTTTAATTTTTGTAAGGGTTAGGTTTGGCGTTCATCTAGCTTCAAGTTGAAGTGTCCTTGATGCGCCAGTAAAACACCAACATCCATACTATTATGTTTTGCTAGTTATAAACCTGAATCTGTATCTCTGGCAGTCAGTGTGACCGATCCTCGCTGGTAATGGAGTTTGCGCTGGGTATCCTCAACGCCGATAGTCGCGAATAACGTTTACATAATTTTTATGAAAAATTAGTGATTTGGTTTAGCTATAATTATTTCAAAGGTGAGTATATGTAGTTGATAATTAGAAAATGGAGTATAACCGACCAAGATGTTGCAAATCTACTGATCCTAATTTTGAGAAACTGACAAGGCAATGGTATGAAGAAGAGGATTCCTTATCGGATGAAGAACATAATTCCGAAAAAGATGTTACAGATTTTATAGTAGATGATAAGCATTCTACGTCAGAGCACGAAGGCTCCAACCAAAAGATTTACATCCTGTCGGACAGCCAAGCTGCTCTTAAGGTTCTGAACTCCAATCGGTTACTTCAAAACTTATACTGGAGTGACATACCAACCTAAAAGTACTGGCGGCCAGGGGGAACAAGATAGAGCTCTTGTGGGTCCCTGGTCACTCTGGGATATTAGGAAATGAAAAAGTGGATGAACTAGCGAGAGCCGGATCCGCTCAAAATCTCAGGGACCCCGAACCAGCCTTTGGAATATCAAAACAGGCAACAAAAACAACATTAGATAGATGGTCGAAAAAACAACACCTATCTCGATGACAAGGGTTACTTGGTGAAATACACGCATGGGCCGTAATTGGAAAACCATCGAAGATACTATCGAATGGGATGCCAGCCCTAACACGGCCCAGTTGAAACAAGTGATGGGTCTGCTAACAGGCCACTGCCACTTGCAAAAACACCTTCAACGGATGGGTATAAACGGCGGATCCATTGAATGTAGACTCTGCGGCGAAGAAGATGAAACCGCCTCACACATAATATACCGCTGCGTAGCACTGTCTCGTAGAAGACAAAATATCTTCGGGAACATACAACGTGGTGACAACCTCCCACATGACAAGCTTGGTAGAAGGTTACTGGACCTCATAGAAGGAACAAACATCTTCTAACAAGATCGGGGTACACAATAAGCCGAAAGGCTGCAGTGATAGAAGTTCGGGAATTTAAACCGACCCCCGCCTTTAACCAACTAACCACCAACCAACCAAGAAGGCTCCTCGTCTTCGGAATCTGAACCTGAGCAAGGTGTTGAAGCAACAGTATATAAGGGCAAAAACGGATATTCTTGGAGTACTGAGGAACCGAATAGGACTGTACGTACCCTACAGCGTAATATAATAATAAAATTGCCTTCATTCCGTCAAACGGCTAGAGCTTTAGGTGATAATCCAACTAGTGTACAAATTTGGAAACATCTATTTGATGATGTTATGATAAAATGAAATTATTCGCTGGACCAACAAAAAAACTAGGAGATGTTAGAGCTACCCACAAAAATGATAAATCCACCGATTATAAAGACATAGATTAAGCGATTTGTGATTCGACAGCGATTTATGTCAGTTTTGTTTATCAGGTTGAGGAGTAAAATTTATAAAAAAAAAGAAATGACGAAAGAAGTGAATTATAATTATAACAGCATATTATACACGATCTCCGCTAGGGAAGAGGAGCATTAAAAATAAAATTATCCGTTTCGTAGATATAAAAACATAATATTTAATGAAAATATTTAGAAGCGATCCTAAGCAAACAAAAAATTGACAACAAAATATATACAGCAGAACTACAAATCGATTAAACCACCCGACCGACCCATTAAAAATCGCTTATAAATCGATGGGCTCTGCTGAATGCAGCCATTATTACAAGAAGTGACATAAGTCAATGGCCGCCATTAAAATCTAATTTGAAATTGATTATACACGGTGTTACAAATTCGATGTTCATCACTCATAAACGGCAAGAGATACAGGAAAGGTTAAATTGAGGTTAATTCATAGCCGACCACTATGCCATGAAGAAATTAGGAAAATTGCGAGTACTTCCGAAGATATTCGTAAAACACCGAAACTCGCCATTTTGGTTTTTAATTTTTTCAGGCTTTATTTAAGAAGTTATGTAAAATAAATATCACACTTTCATTGCCACTTTTCATATTCTATGAAGCAATCGTCTTAAATTTCGTGTCAGACGTTTTGTCTTTCAGATATACATCGTCAGGTTTTATATTTTAATATGTTTAAATACAGGTCTGTAATTTTTATTACATTGTAATGTGCAAGTAAACTTGCGATCTAATGTACTCTTAAAACAAAATACCTTCCATTAAATATCAACGTTTCCTCCCCATAAACAACATCTTCAGCAATATTTTATTTAAAGAACTTTTTGATTAGGCATTGAAGATCATTATTTAAAAATTGTAATAATATTTTTGAAACTTGAATTCAGTAAATAGAAGAAAATCCATAACTAAAGTAACAAATATTACATTAAAATGAATTGAATTCCATTGAATTCTTTAATTAACTGTGACAATCTCAAAAGCTTTTAAAAAATTATCTGTAATAGCCTCCTTAATGAGGGTTTTTAGAAAGAAAAAAAAATCATTCTTTCTCTGTTACACATTATCAAAGATGGGTTTGATCTGCACTAATAAAAAAGTTTAAAAAAAAAATATTGAAGATGATTTTATGGGATAGAAACGTTGATATTTAAAGAACGTAATTTTGGTATTAAGTATTAGTATTTAGTATTTTAGTATTAAGATTACATCGGATCTTAAGTTTACATAAATGCAATATATATCGGTACTTATTTAAAAAAATAAACTTGACGATGGCATCTGAATGACAAAACGTTGGACACGAAATCTAAGAACACTGCTTTATAGAAGATGAAAATTGTCAAGGGAAGGGTGAAATTTATTTTACATTATCTCCTTAAATAAAGCCGGAAAAAATTTTAAAACCAAAACAGCGATTTTCGATTTTTTACGAATATGTTTGGAAGTACTCGGGAATGTTCCTAATTTCTTCATGCCATATTGGTCGGCTATGAATTGCGTAACTTTGTCGTAATTTAACCGACTTGGTATCTTTTACCGCTTATGAGATCCCAATGGTGAACGCCTAATTTTTAACACCCTCTATATATTTTTTAGTGCTGATATTCTTCTAAACAATATACAAAAATAGATAAGATTTACTTCGATGACACAATTACCCCTATTTACCTCAATAAAATTAAGAATAAAATATGTTTATGCAGGAATTTCGCTACGCTATGAGGAAGATAAAAACTGAAACTAATTATAATATCGGTCAAGTTCGGGTCGAGCCTGCAGCTATGAGGGTTCTAAACCCACGCAATCAGGAATAAATTTTTTAAATTAGGAAACATTGATAAGGCTATAAAAGTTATTGGTTCTAATTAAATATTCGCTATTAGATGAACAGGTAAAATTAGTTTAACATTTACTGGCAGTTTATTAGTTAATTAAAATATTAATTTATTTCTTATTTTTCGTAATTTTAAGAAGTTTATAATGGAATTCGCGTTTCTAGATGTAAGGTCCTAGTGTGGTTATTATCTATTATTATTTATAAAGCTGTGTCCACACATGATGTTTTACGTCATGTTTTACTTGTTCAAGTATCAGTTAAAACATTAGGTGTGGACAGGGTCTAACATAAGGTTTTATTTGACGTTTTATTTTTTGTATTGAAACTTATCAGTTGAAATATTAAGTGAGGGCAGCATCTAACATAAGATTTTATCTCACGTTTTGCTTGTTCAAGTAAAACGTATGATTTAAAATATTAAGTGTGGACAGGGTTTAACATAAGGTTTTATGTGACGTTTTATTTGTTCAGTTAAATCGTATCAGTTAAAACATTAAGTGCGGGCAGGATCTATCATAAGATTTTATCTCACGTTTTGCTTGTTCAAGTAAAACGTATGATTTAAAATATTAAGTATGGACAGGGTCTAACATAAGGTTTTATGTGACGTTTTATTTGTTGAGTTAAATCCTATCAGTTAAAACATTAAGTGTCGGCAGGATCTATCATAAGATTTTATCTTATGTTTCGCTTGTTAAAGTGAAACCTATCAGTTAAAATATTAAGTGTGGACAGGGTATAATAAGGTTTTATCTGATGTTTTATTTATTGAAGTGAAACGTATCAGTTTAGGTGTTGGCAGCATAATGGACGCTTTACTTGAACGTAATGAAGACGAACGACCAGTGAGAAAACTGAAGGGCACGGGCTTTGTTTTCAGGAAGTCATCAAACCTTTGATTTTATTTCCTTAATTTCTATGATTTAAATAAATATCATCTTTTCGTATACGAAAAGAAAAACTTAGTTAAATTTAGTATAATGGTAAAACTAACCATTATTTATGGCTTTATATGTGACTGGAACAACTTTTATTAAGAACTGCCATTAAATCATAGCAAAACTTTAACCTACATTTTTATTAAGAATTTTTCAAAAATGTATAGTAAATCATTTATATGAAAATGTTTTGTAAAAGTTACTAAAATCTTTTGTAAAATTTATTAAAATCTTTTGTAAAAATGTTGACACATGGTATTTCCAAACCGTGACCCATCGAAATACTAACTGTGCCTTACATTTCTTGATTTCATCGATCGATGGTATATTCCTTGTTAAGTTCTCCTCCTACTATTTGTGACGAAAAACGAAATCTTAGGAATCCGTTGCATCTCATTTATGGTTTTTATTCTTGTAAAAATATTTTTACAACGCTACCGGAGTTATAAAAAAATTATTTTCACTACACATTCGTTGTAAAATTGCAATATATTTGAGTAATTACTTGATTTTACTGGCAAATGGGGCATTGTGAAAAATAAAATTTTTTCACCTAATATATTTTAAAACAAAAAATTAAAATTAGTTTTGTTCGGGTCTGTCTAAAAAAAAATAATGCCTCGTTAATAAATATAAATTATACTAAATACTTAATAATTAGGTGGAATAGTCTTATTAACCAAGTTTAATTGATACAAGTTTTACGGGGTGTCTAAAATTTTGTGTCAAACTTTTCGAATATTATATTGCCAATTGTGGCTTCTGTACATTATCATGTCATTCCGTGCGGAATTAAGAAGAAGAAAAGATTTTCCTAATTACAAACCTCTTGCAACTCCTAATTCATTAAGAGTTATTTACAGAAAACTAATTTTAGCAGCTATTTGAATGAATAAAAATCGAAAGCGGCTTAGAAAAACATTTATTCATTGAAATGGTCATAGAAATAGTTGCTAAAATTCATTTTTTGTAAATAATTCTTACTGGATTAGTCATTGCAATAGGGTTGTATACAGGAAAATGTTTGGATTTTTAATTCCGCATGGAATAACCTATAAATATAGTACAGAAGCTGTGATTGATAATAAGAAAAATTAACTATTTTAAAATTAGAAAAGTTTAATACTAAATTTTGGACGCCTTGTATAATCAGTATCCATTAAACTGGGTTAATGAGACTGTTATACCTTGTTTAATAACTGTCTTGTGTAAATTTATTAACGATGCTCTATTTCTATTTTTTTATTAATTTTTAAAACAAGTTGTTCAAAACTAATTTTTTTGATTCCTATTTTTTCCTTTACTAAACCGATTTCAATCAAATATTGGGGGTATGTAAGTGACCATATGATACACCCAAATCAGCAATAAAATATATGGCATGTAATCTAAAAAAAATATACCATCATGACGTTATACTTTTTTTGGACTTGTGGACCCTGTGTATTCAAAAATATTGTATTAAAACGCGCCCTAGTGCGTGTAAAGTGTGAAAAATATCAAACATTTTAACTTAATAAATAACCGAGCTATAGAAGACGGGAAGTGAGATGCAGGACACTGTATATTAGTTAATAGTTCATCACAAACCTGCTAGGGCGAAACGAACGGTTTTGCACGCGGGTGGCTCTAGATCTAGCGGGAGGCCTGATAATTTTACTAGGTACAGTGTTTGTACCGTGCAAATACATTTGTTTTAAAATTTCAAATAGATTTTAGTAGTTACTTAACAGTAACCAAGTCGAGTTTAACGCTAAGAAAACCCAGGCTGCAATTTTCTCTAAAAAGGTTTAGTGCCTGTTCTTACCAAAGCAACTGGCAACCGCAACGCAACATCAACGCGACACAGCACTAATGTTTAAATACGCGTGTTCCCACTGACTTAAGGCACCTAAACTGGTTGTGCTTGCTATTACAATTGTACTAGATCTATTACATTTGGGCATTGCCTATTACGCTATTACTACAATAGCTAAAATTCGAATAATCTATTACATTTTCACAAAATTCATCAGCATTGGTTCTTGGCCTTGGTTCAGTCAATACCACCCAACAACACAAAATCCCAATAAGCTAGTAAAAAGTAATAAAAAATTACAACCTAAAAATCTTGATTATTTGATTTCGTTCTTAGAGTAGTGCGAGAACTCTCTAATCGGTAAAGCCACGTGACCTACATCTCCCTCGCGCCTATTGGTGTTTATTTTGTTACTGATTAATAAAGTTTATGTTATGTATTATTCAAAAATTGTTAATCGAATGTTTTAATAAAAAATACAGAAAAAAAATTAATAAGAGCAGTTTAAACATTTTAACCTAGCCTTCTACTCAAAAAAATCAAACCCAATCCCAAAAATTGACAATCTAGTACAATCTATTACATTTTTGAGAACAATTTAGTACATTTGCTTCAGGTCAAAAGCACAACGCTGAATTTACGCAACTAGTTGCTTATGAGTTGACCGGCATACCGCGTCGCCGTCGTCAATTGCCTCCAATCGCGGTGTCATGTCGGATGAGACAGCAGGATATTTAACTTTTGTGGCTCATTCGGTAAAACCCATGGAATTTAACCGGATCATTATTTAATTCCTGTGAGTACGAACTATGTCTCAAATTTATGGTATAAAAAGCGTTAACCCAAAATTGTCGCTGAATTTTTATTTTTAGCTTTTTAAAGAGCAAGTATGTGCGGCTATTGCCAGAGCAAGTATGTTGCGTTGCGGTTGCCAGTTGCTTTGGTGAGAACAGGTACTAACACTACAGAACAGGATATAGTCATAGCAGGACACGCAATCCCACTGGCTTCATCTATTAATTTGCTGGGCGTCAATCTAGGCGAAAATATGTCTTGGCATAACCACGTTTTGGCAATCGCCAAGGTAGCTTCACAGAAACTTGGTGGATTCTCCCGGACAAAAAAGTTGTACACACCTCAACAACTTTTAACACTATACAAAGCCCAGATTCGACCATCACTGATCTCATGTCTGGAGCTCTATACTCAAACATACTCTTCGGCTACTAGATTCCATCGTAAGGAGAGCCATTGGTCTGATCGGAGACCACGAGCTGACAAAGAGCATCGACAGCCTGGAACATCGAAGACAGGTTGGTGATTTGACTCTCTTTTACAGATATTTGCATGGAAAATGCTCGGCTGACCTTGCGCTCTTAATTCCGCCCAAAGCGGGGAATAGCAGAAATACACGACGAACCACGGCCGCCCATCTATATGTTGTTAAGCTTAGTACTCCTCGAACTTCATTATTTAAGAATTTTTTCATCTGGAGGACGTCATCCTTATGGAACGACCTTCCCGAGATCGTGTTTCCCAACGAGTATAACCTCCAACGATTCAAAACCGACGTGAGTCGCTTTTTGCGCACACGCACCACTTCCAGAGTGTCTTAAAGGATTTTCCTATAGTGCTTGTGTTTGATCATAAAAAAAAAATGTAAATTATTGTTAGTTATACAATATTATTCCAGTACGTATTAATGTAATTAGTATGTATTATATTTTATAGAAATATTACAATAGAAGCTTCACTAGAATAATTTTACTTTAATCTTTTTTCCATATACCGACTATAATAGACAGTTAAACAACTAAGTAGCTTGAATAGTTTACAAAGACATTCATTTAAAAAACATGTTTAGATTACGACATTTAACAAATTATGACACTAAATCAAGCAATGAGCACCCCGAAACCTTTCCAAATATAATAGAGATTTTGCTACGCATAACTGAAGACCTTTCAATAATAATTATGAGATCAGTATTATGACTTGCCTTATGAAGAAATTTTAAATTACCCATATTCAGATACTGTTCCCACAATTACATTAATAAGGTTGAAGTTTTTATTCAACGAAATGAAATAGGGTGATAGCCGGGCTATAAATTGCATTTCATTTCGTGTTAAACAAGCGGTAATAATAATAATCACGAGGTTTTATTTGACACGAGCTGTATAAGCAGAGTTAACCGCATTTTTATGCAGATGTATCACGGTCGGTATTTCTTAATACCTATCTGGATTAGTAGTGGAGGCGCAAAGCTGAAAATTAGTGTCGCCGTGGACTAGTTAACTATTGCATACCGCTTTACCTGGAGATCCATGAATTAGTACCTTGTAAAATTGAAGAAAAAATTTGAAAAAAATTTCATATAATATTGTCTGAAAGTTACGATTTTAATTGATTTTCAGATATTTGAAGAAATTGTAATTTTCTTCACACTCCTCTGTGGACTACGGACTTACAACCATGCATGTAATAATGATATTTCATCTATCTTTGAAAGGTGGAAAGGAAAAGTGGAAACCCGGGTAGAGAGTAAATTATTTTTTTGTAATTTAAAAAAAAATCGATATCTCAAAATAATATACGAACACGATTTAAAAAAAATGCTAATAGCTTTGCGTGGATATGTCTATGTTTTCTCTAATTGATAGACTGATCCTCAGCATGGAATATTGTGGCCAAATCGTTGATATCTTCTTTGTCTTGGCATTTTCACTGAAATAAGCTAGCAGAGGCGACTCAGAACCAGGATTTTGAACTTTTGTGTTCCGTACACCATTCTTTGAAACAGTTATATGACTTGTCATATATCGGGCGGCTTTTAATTGGCAGAAGATCTTCTTCTACTATTCTTGCAGCTTCTCGAATTTCTGGTGGAGTAGCAGCAAAATCCCTCATCTGACAGCATTTTTCTGTTATTAAAATAATATATTATTTAGTGACATGGAAACCATATTCAAAAAATTATATTTGCCATCTCGATGTGTATTATTACCTACGTTATTTTACCACCTGCGATTATTTGAAATTTCTGTCTAATTTTTCAATGGAAAAGTCAAAATGACATTTATCTTTTATTAATAATTTTAATTCAAAATAATAAGTGGATACTAGATGTGGTTGTAAATAAAATAGTATACAAACCTCGGTGAAAAGTTTCATTACTCTCTCGAGATTTAGTTAACCTCGTCGATATCGATTTTTAAAAAAATTACAAAAAAATTATTTTCTTTCCACCCTGGTGGAAAGTAAAAGTAAAAAAACGTCAACTTTCCACCTTTCAAAGATAAGAAACTAACAAAATTACGACGAATTTTAACATGAAATAGCAGCCTAGCATTTTGTCTTATTCTACCCACTATGATTAATAATATACCAGTTTACACGGCGACTCCATTGAAGCCGAATTAACAAAGGGATGTCCATAAGGAGGGGTACTCTCGCCTCTCCTATGGAACTTTGTAATAGATGAACTACTAGGCATATCTCAATGCTGAGTACTTTTACGCCCAGGGCTATGCAGTTGATGTGGTAATACTCATCATAGGACCGCATCCCACCATATTAGCAGAGCTTATGCAAGGAGCTCTGAATATCATGCAGTGTTGGTGTTTGAGGGTGGGTCTCAAACGAAGACAAATATGGAACTACAACGACCTATAAATCTTTGGTGAACGGATAAACACAATCAGCGAGGTAAAGTATTTAGGGTTAACCTTGGACGCCAAACTGATATGGAACCAACAATTAAATAAAAACCTAAATAAAGCAAAAATATGCCTAATACGGTGCAAGAGCTTGGTTCGGAAACCCTGGAGACTCAAGGCTCAGATGATGCAATTGCTCTATGTCACAGTTATCAGACCCCTGATATAATCACTTAAGGAAGCACCGTCCACGTATAGGAATCTAAATTCTACAATGGACCCATTGAATGGAGGCGATGAGGATGATACTGCCTCCCATATCATCTACAGATGCGAAGCTGTGACTTGCAGAAGATCCAAAATCTTCCGGAAATATTCACCGTGGCGGACAACCTCCCACATGACAAACTTGGTAGAAAGCTATTGGGCCTCATGGAAGGAACAAAGCTTCGCTAACAGAACTGGGCGCGCAATAAGTCTGTCGACTGCAGTACTTGGGTCACACACTCGACCACCGCCTTTAACCAACCAACCAACCACTAAAATATGAATAATTTTTCATCATCACATCATATTCACATATCCACGTACTGACTATAAGTAAATAATTATATGTTCTCTCTCGCAAGATCTAAGTTATTTGCATTTTTATCAATAAAAATTCTTACATTATTCTTACGATAAATCGGAGTTCTGCATATTATCAATAAATTTGGATTATCAGGTGATCATGGTCAAACGGTGGCATTCGTAACTTTGGGGATATTTTTTAGATAAAGGTTATATTCGTCTAATAAATTGAAAATGACACATAACCTTACATCGCGATACTTATATTGAAGGCAAAAATTAAATTTGTTAAAAACAACTAAGTTAGTAAAAAGTTTCCATATTTTTAAATCAGAAGATATTTTGGAAGGTATAGACATAAAATGTACAAGGCGTCCCAAATTCGAGCCTCATAATTGGAATTTCGGAAAAAGCATTGAAATTCGTTATTTAAACAGAATTTTCTTCAAAGTTTTGTGAGTTTTTGGAAACAATGGTGTTTAATATTTAAAGACATTATTATTGCAAAATTGCTTTATATCCGTGAGAGGTAAGCTGAAAAATCTCATTTGCCTTTGTTTACGAAACATTGGCAGTTTCTTTTTCCTTATTATGAAGTAAAATTGTTTACAGATGTCAAACGAAGCTAAAGTTAATAAATGATATGGACCCCTTTACACTGAACATTCAATATCCATAATTTAATTCATGGAGTTCCATCTATTACAAAGGATTGATGTGCTATTTTATTTGCAGTTGAATATAATTTCGTGTTAAGGATCAGTTGATCTTTCGTGTTAAAGATTATTTCTCGAGCTCCTTTTAGGTACTTATGTATGTTCCAATACCAATAATAAATTGTTTGTGGCTAAATAAAAGAATGTTTCTATAATTGAAATATATTAAAAGAACAAGTCTGTTTTGAACTCTTTTGTTCTCGACTAAGGGTGATAATACAGCTTGAAGTAGTAGAGTCTTCTCTGATGATAGGTATGGACACCTATCCTGTACTGATGAGACCAAAAGAGTTCGGAACGGGTCTACAGGTGGTGATATTCTGTCAATGGAGAGGGATTCCCTTTCTTGGTAATACCATTCAATCTGAATTAGTATTTTAAGCGCTACAATGCTAGACAAAAATCCGTCCTTATAGTATAGGTTCTTCAGGTGGTTAGGAAATAATTTTTCCACACATTAGTAGTTATGTGAAATAGATTAGTTTATTATTTTATGAACAGTACAAAAATGGCAACATAAATACTTAATAATTTGGCTTGTAATATTAGATTCAATTTTAAAAGTTATTTGTTGCTTGAAAAAAGTTTTAAATTACAAGCAATGTTAAAATTTAAAAAAAAATTGTATAAAGTACTAAAACTGTTACATTACAAAAACGAATCTTATATTACACCAAAAACTATATTTAACAGCAACATTTATGATGTCTAACATCTGATTATCTTCAGTGAAAATTTCCTCTTCAATTTCCATATTAACCACTAATTTCCAAACATGGCACAAAAGACAATTATGTCAAACAAGGAAACACGCTGTTTAAGATTTAATTGAGATTGGCAAATCCGGCTTAGTTGAATCGGGTTTATTTGTTATGCACCGTAATCCGTTTTGGGAATCCAAGGAAACAATTTGGCAATACTGGATTTTTATACAATAAATGAGGGGTATAGTTTCAAAGTGTACAATCTCTATGTTTCCTAAATTCTCAATAGAAGAAAAAACTAATAATTCATTTAATATAAACAATTAAGATATTTTCCCTTTTTAATGTATTTACATCACATATACCAATTTTTTTCGTTTAAAATGTTCGAAAAACATAAAAGTTCTATTGACAAAATATTTGAAGATTATAAGTTGTGAAAATAACAATCGAAGTTTGTCCACTTTGAAAATAACGTAAGATCATTTTTCTTTAATTATTTTTATTCGTACCTATTCATTATAAAAAAATAAAAAATACTTTAAATTCAGTAAATAAAACTACAAAGAAGAAATAGCGAAAAATTCAGAAACAGTTATTAGAAAATTCCACGACCTCTAGGACTTCCTCACATAGTGTCGTTTCATCATCGACGGTTTCGTTTTCTGGAACTGTGTTCTCTTCTATAACGAATTTTACATCATCCTTCTTGTTATTCTTCACCACATTTTGTTTCGAAATTTTTGCAGGATTTCTTATACTCATTCATTCTTTTTGTTAACAAAACTAGTAAACAAATTTTACTGGTTTACGAATCACAAGCAACTTAAAAGATTAATAATGTAAAATCAGAATGGTTTTTGCGCGAATTATTATTGACAAGTCTGTACAGTGTACATTCGTTGTTTTCTAGTATTTCTTAAACCGAGTAAACATAGAAGGTATCCAGGTATTGTCACAAAAGTTTAATACTGAATCAAAGGCGTTTCGATAAAGTTCGCTAGAAATCCAATTCCATAAGGACAAAAACTATAAAAAAATCAAACGAAGCAGCAAAGTTCTAAAACAAGTGTTGTTTTGCCATTCGGCAATCCGGTTGCTTATAAAGAAATTTCCTGAAATTAGCCAGCAAGTATTTTTAACATGCGGTGGCTCTCCACTCGATCTTAAATTACCAATATAAAATAAAAAGATGTAATAAAAACACGCTTAAACCATCAAATTTTCAGGATTAATTTAATGTCAATTAGAGACGTCAAATGTTCATGGTGTATAGCAAAAATATTATCTAAGCTGGATTGAGCATCTAATCTGGATCAAATACAATATTTCAACTTTGACGGATTAGTTTAATCTCAATTAGAGACGTCAAATGTTCACGGTGCATAGTAAAAATATTATCTAAGCTGGATTGAGCATCTAATCTGGATCAAATACAATATTTCAACTTTGACGGATTACTTTAATCTCAATTAGAGACGTCAAATGTTCACGATGCATAGCAAAAATATGATCTAAGCTGGATTGAGCATCTAATCTGGATCAAATGCTTACGGAGAATACCGGCGTAAATAGAGATTAAATGTTTTTGATTCCCTCAGGGATTAAAAGTGTCACTTTAATCTCTACCTTCCTAATGATTTGCTGTTAACAGCTACATTAATATATCGGAAACTTTACCAGTACTTGTATATACCGGGCCTAATAGTTTTAAATTTAAATGAACAATTGTTTTAATAAAAAATTATCTTTACTAAATATGTGTCATGATCCTTTCATGCATGTCACCATTTGTATACCTATTTATAGTATGTTTGCCCGCTAAGGTCAAAATAATATAACTTATATTATATTAATTAGCGTATTTGAGCAATAAAAGATATTTCAACATTGGAGAAAGATTCCCATTTAGAATGTTGTTTTCCAAAGAGAGTCATCCAGCCTTGACTGCATCTAAGTACAGGGTGGACAACTAAACGAGACACGCGGCTGTATCTCCGAAACCGTTCACTGTACAGTTTCCGGAAAAAATATTTATGGCCAAGAGAAATTGAAGGAAAGTATTTGCAGGTTTTAGGTCGGCCGCTAGGGGGTGTAATACTAATAGTAATTTATTAACAGTCGATTTCTCTATAATTTGTTTAGATAAGGTATATTGAATATACCTAGAAGTAATTCTCTCATGTATCACGAACAACTTTGATCATATAGGTTTTTCTCTTAACCTTAAAATAAAGTGGTGGGGGGTAACGCAAACATTAATTTGGAAAAAAATTCAATATTTATCGGAAAATATTAAAATTAGTATGATTTAAAAGAGTTCTTCTTGCTCTATCAGCTACACTACTAGTGATATATATTTTTACTGTGGACGCTAGATGGCGCTTTTTAGTTTTAAACTTAAATGCGATGATAAAGATGTTATTACACCGCTACAAAGAGGAATAAAGGCCAGAACAAACGGTCAAAACCGAAAGTCTCTATCTTTTTCCTAACCGGAGATGTCGATGAAAGATGAATTTACATAATTACTATACTTATTAATCGCCACAGTAATTACATATATTGTAAAAAAATAAGAAGGCTTTGGAAGCAAAAGCCACATTTAATAATAATATTGGAAAGAAACGTCCAATTATTGATTTTGAGATCTACTGGAAGCTTCCGTCCAGTTATTTTTCGGGGATGTCGTACTTGTAGGAGTTGGTCGGTTTTAATGGCCCGAACTTCTATCCCTGCAGCCTTCCGGCTTATTGTGTACCCCGATCTTGTTAGAAGATGTTTGTTCCTTCTATGAGGCCCAGTAACATTCTACCAACCTTATCATATGGGAGGTTATCACCACGTTGTATGTTCCCGAAGATATTTTGTCTTCTACGAGACAGCACTACGCAGCGGTATATTATGTGTGAGGCGGTTTCATCCTCTTCTCCGCAGAGTCTGCATTCAATGATCCGTTGTTTATACCTACCCGCTCAAGGTGTTTTCGCAGGTGGCCGTGGCCTGTTAGCAGACCCATCACCTATTTCAGCTGGGGCCGCGTCAGGGTTAGCATCCCATTCCATAGTATTTCGATAGTTATTTGACCAGGTAACTCTTGCCATCGAGATAGGTGTTGTTTTTCGGCCATCTATCCAATGTTGATTTTGTTGCCTGTTTTGATATCCCAAAGGCCGGTTGGGGGCCCCTGCAACTTTAAGTGGATTCGGCTCTCGCTAATTTCTCATTACCTAATATCCCAAAGTGACCAGTGATCAACAAGAGCTCTACCTTGTTCACCCCTGGCCGCCAGTTCTTTTAGGTTAGTATGGCACTCTAGTGTAAGTTTTGAAGTAATTTGATTGGAGTTCAGAGTCTTAAGAGCAGCTTGGCTGTCCAACAGGATGTATATCTTTTGGTTGTGGTAGCCCTTTTCAAGAGATTGTAGTACGCATGCTTGTATGACATGAACTTCCGCTTGGTATACTGTGGCGTATGTCCCCAGAGGAATGCTTATGTCCAATGTCCATCCTTGGCCTTTCCCTTGGCGGTTTTTGATCCATCGGTATACCAAACTATACCCTTGTCAAATGACGGGGGTGCACTGTTCGTCCATTTATCAAAGTTCCAGTCAATCTTGAAAGGCTGTGTGAAATCATATGTTGCTCTCATACGATTAGGTTGCGTGTCCAATTTTTGCGGGGTGTTGTGTCCATTCCCCATTTGTGATCATCCTTAAGGCGCTACAGGTAGCCTCCATTCTAATGTGAATGTTTAGGGGTGTTACTCCCAGTATGACTTCCATTGATGCGGGTTCTTCTCATCGCCCCACTGACACACAGGCAGGCCAGGCTCTGCAATCTGTTAAGTTTATTGGCTATCGTAATATGCTGTGTTTTTGTCCAATAGACCGCAGACCCATATGATACCAGAGGTCTGATAATTGTGACATACAGCCATTGCATCACCTGGGGCTTGAGTCCCCAGGTTTTCCCAACCAACTGGTAGGAGTAGTGTTGTGATCACTCGAGCGAAAAATCGCTTGAGTACTCGATTATTGAAATAACCGACATCGCTCGATTATTTAAAAAGACTCTACGTGGGGGGCAAACCAGTACATCAAAATTTAAAAAAACATTTAATTCACAGGAAGAGAAGTACAATGATATCTGACATTACGAAAAATTAAGTAATTAGGTACAGTAAACGTTTAAACTAATATACTATTTAACTAGTATAAATATGATTATATCAGTAGGTACTATCAAATCCGCTTTACCCATATGGGATGTGGCGGAGCGGCATTGCCAAGTT
The DNA here is from genome assembly GCA_963991005.1 of Barypeithes pellucidus. Taxonomy (NCBI): domain Eukaryota; kingdom Metazoa; phylum Arthropoda; class Insecta; order Coleoptera; family Curculionidae; genus Barypeithes; species Barypeithes pellucidus. The sequence goes on along the minus strand of OZ022563.1, from coordinate 37,548,559 downwards.
TCAATAAATTCACCTATTCACGGTAATTTTGAAGGTTTGTAATGAAGTTCTATATTAGGGCTCTTGGCCTAAACTCCTAGAGTTCTAGGGATTAGGCCGATAAAGATTAGGAGGATCAAAATTTTCTACGTATTATATACGTCGTATTTTATTATTACATGAAAAAGAAATCGGTAATCCTAACCGTTTTCGACTACACGTCATTTTCTTTACACTGAGCTACACTAACTTCTCACTGGTTAAATATGAAGAAGCGGAATTTTGAGGTTCAACATTTGATAAGAACATCTCTCACAGAGATACGCCAAATACATGATGTAACTAAAATGTAACTTCTTCGAAAAAAACCGTTGCCCAATGTTCTTATCATATAGGGTGTTAAAAAAAGAAATCATGAGTATAACAGCTAGTCCCTCCCTGCAGCTGTGAGTGAACACTTTCTTGGTTAGTAATTTGAAGGGCCGTATCTGTTATACATAGCATATTAAAAAAAAAATTTAATGTGTAAAAAACTTGATTCCATACCGCCGAAGAGGAGGCCTATACGAGAAAAAGTTTATATGACCTTGTAGTACCGATTTCACTTGATTTTTTCATATCCAGGAGGTTTTTAACATTCACATAGGATCTAGTTGACATTTGATATTATGTAGTTGTACAATTTGTTCATACCTTCTTCTTATCTGGGAGACAGTGGACATATATCAGGGAGACCATGCACTTATTCCTTATTTTCTTCTTCCAATAAAAAATATATGTTAAGTAGTTCATATCATTTTTATAAAAATTTAATACTACTGTACACCAAAAATATATTTATATTTACATTAAAACAAACCCGAACAAACCCCGAGATCTTGGCCTTGAATTTTTAATAGGATCCGGAAGAATTGTTACATCTTTATAAGGATCTGATGCTGGTTCCTCAGCAGTAAACGGAAACCTATTAGACGAAAATGTTTCTTTCTAAGACACGAACTTCGTATCCATTTAGAAATGTGGCTATATATTTTCTAGGTGTTCCCTTAACCAATGGACATTGTCGATTCTCTCCACGTATTACCATATTTTTTTTAATTAGGCTCCACTAATTGAAAATCGTTAAAGTATCGGAAAACTCATAAACATAACCTCACTATATGAATAAATGAATAAAAAAATTTCTAAGAAAATTGACGCAGAAATGAAATTTTGCCGATCTAGATTCTACAGAATTAATTAGAACTATTATACTGTGTTACCAATAATTAGGGAAACATTTTTTTTTAAATTTTACGTCAAATACAGTAATTCACTTTTACGTTACGAAGAACACCTGCACCTTTAGATTTTTACGTTGCACTGTCAATCAATTTAGATTATTTCGATAAAAAATATACGGTCCACTGTCTCCTTGTGTCCATTGTCTACCCACTCTCCCCTACTCGTTGACTGACATCATAGTTGCATGCTATATAGTGTTGGAAAAACCCGATGAATTTAATAATCGAGTACTTGATACTCGAGCGATTTTAATAATCGAGTGAATCGCTCGAGTAATTAATCACTTGAAATTTTTGTGACTAAGAAGAATGTGTTGATGAAACTCCACGGGTTGTCTTTATAAGTTTTAAAAGTTGTTGAAAATTATTTTAAAAAAAAATTATAATCTTTAATTTTTTTAAAAACTTACAATCGCCGCTGGCTATCCAGTCAAAACAAAACCCATGTCACGACTAAGGGAATTGGCATACTTTTTTGTATGCACCTTCTCGTTTATGTGCCTATAACAAAGACGTACGTCGTGTCAGAATTCTGAGCGTCAATCCCGAAAATCGCCAATCGGCATATTTCGGGTGGCGCACGCGTTCGACTGAAAATCGGGTATCTAGTAAAAGCCAACGATTTTCGATTTTTCGCTTGAATTTATAACTAGATTGGTATTTTCTATCGAGCCAAAAACTGCTGGAATATACGAGCAGTTTTTTACCTCGAACGATGGCACTACCAAGCAGCACATTACAACAAGCGACGATTTTCGCTTGAATTTATAACTCGAGCAGTTTTATTTAATAATCGAGCGATGTCGGTTATTTCAATAATCCAGAACTCGAACGGTTTTACGCTAGAGCGATCACAACACTAATGCTATATTTTATTACACTGTATGGATGCTGCAGTAGGTTTTTTATGAAACATTTTTAAATATTGTGAAATAAAACTCTTTTTTTTGCTTTTAAATGTTTCAGTTTTAATAGAGTATTACTCTACATATGTTTCGCCTTCTTAGGGCTTTATCAAGAGTACAGATGATACTAAAGTTTGTTTGCGTTCGTCGGATTATCTGCCAATAATTTGTTACCTGCAATGCAAATAGGGTCATTAAGTAGGTAACAAATTATTGGCAGATAATCCGACGAACGCAAACAAACTTTAGTATCATCTGTACTCTTGATAAAGCCCTAAGAAGGCGAAACATATGTAGAGTAATACTCTATTAAAACTGAAACATTTAAAAGCAAGAAAAAAAAGAGTTTTATTTCACTATATTTTATTGGTTGAAGTTGAACGCATTGTATATTATTGCCATCCATCCATCTTATTGAGAGAAAACGATGTCTATTCTCCCTTGACATTACCATTCTTATATAATTAACGGTAGTTAAATAAATAGACCATTTTATACATCAAAGACTATAAGTACTTATTATTAAATATTATCATTAAATTAAATTACAAATAATTAAATGCAATAAAACAATAAAAAGAATTATGAGAATAATTTGCTATTCCTACGTAGACACTAAAAATAACAACGAAAAATACAATAAAAAATAAAAGATTTTTTAAATGTTAAGGTTCTTTTAGGTGTGACATCAGCTATGAATTATTTTATTTGTAATGTTTTGTTAGCAGTATATGTTTAGGTAATTAATAAAATGAAATATTTGCTGAATTACACTTATACTTTTGCTACGCAGGTAGTATGTAGAGGAACTTAAAATATTTTATTGTAGGTACGTTGATAATGGGTCTTGTTAAAGGTCATACAATAATGGCAGCGAATTCTCGAGATTTTCGTCGGTTAACAACAGCCATTTGCTATCGATTATCATTATAACATAATTTTCCTCAGATTAGCAACCATACAACAAAATCACGTCTCTGAAATAAATCAGAGATATCTGTATCGAGAGATGATATATCTCGGAGACATCCGCATTTACCTATAGATGATATATCTCCGAGATATCTTTATGTCCACCTTGTCGACGTTCCAAAGATATCTCGTTGAGATATCTCCACCGAGATATGAAGGAGATATCTCTACATCTACAGGGTGTCCGCTAAGTAATGGTACATGGAAAACCCACAGACTCCTTACGTAAAAATATTAGGATTTACTTATAGTTACCTATATGCGAAAGTTGATATTAACTGAGTTGCACGGTGTTAACGTTAAAACTTCATTTTTGTTTTTCTCTAATAACTGAGAGAAACCAACGTTTTTTTTGCAAAATATGGCAATTATGGTTTTTTTAGGACGAAAAATTGATTTTTTTGTGAAAATTTAATGTCTGCGGCATTTTTCGCACATTTATCATAACTTTTTGTGTCTCAGTGCATTTAAGTTTTTAATGAAAATAATACTTTTCTTCCTCATATTTATTACGTAAAAAAGTTCAGGTCACCCAGAGTTATCGTTTCGGAGATATTTGCATTTAAATTTTTTAGTTTAGGTGCACCCTGACCAATTTCTAACAATTTACAAAAAAAAATTGTTTTTAAGGTAACCCATGAGAAAACAAATGAAATTTAGAGATGCCGTTGCTATGAAACCTCCATGTTGTTATTTGTTTGTTGATTATTGTAAGATAGCTGTCTGAGAAAATGTTTCATTTTTAAGTTTATCGTAAGTTAAGTAACAATGCCGCGACACAATTTGTTTCCAAACGCAGAAATGCGGGATATGTTCAGGAAAAAATTTATAGGACGAGGTGCCTAGAGACGATATTCGGAATTCTATCCAAATCGAAGACAACCTGATTTTAAGATCTTCAAAAATATTTACGACCGATTAGGTGAAACAGATACTTTTCATACTAAACAGAATTCCAAAGGTCGCCCGAAGACTTTAACTCCGGAACAAGAAGAATAAATTCTGGTTCGCGCCCTATGGAATCCCGTTTAGGACGAAAGGTACCTGTTTCGCCTAATCGGTCGTAAATATTTTTAAAGATCTTAAAATCAGGTTGTCTTCGATTTGGATAGAATTCCGAATATCGTCTCTATGCACCCCGTCCATTAAAATTTTCCTGCGCGTAGGCACAAAACATCCCGCATTTTTGCGTTTGAAAACAAATTGTGTCTCGGCATTGTTATTTAACATACGATACCTAAACCCAAAAATGAAACATTTTCTCACACAGCTATCTTACAATAACTAACAAACAAATAACAACATGGAGGTTTCATAGTAACTGTATCTCTATTTCATTTGTTTTCTCAAAGGTTACTTCAAAAAAAAAAACCAAAATGGTTCCAATAAATGGGAAGCTAACTTCGCGTTTTCGGGAAGAATGATATCTTTTAAGTTTTCCACCAGATCTTGAGAGTTTTTACCGAAAATTGTGGTTTAACATCAATAACATGTCTTATCTTCTAGTTCATTTTTATTGCGGTTTCCCTGAGGGAAGGTGGTGTAGAACTTGAAATATGTCATTCTTCCCGAAAACGCAAAGTTAGCTTTCCTGATTTCCTTAACATGTTCTCCAACATTCCTAATAAGAAGCGGGACGTTTTCGATGGTCCACTCTGTATAACAAATTTTAATTTTTTGAAATTTCAAATTGTAATAGGGGGGAATTATGCGTATTCTTCACCACGTTGTTATCAAAATGGGGAATAATTTTGTGGTAACGAAAGTGTGCCTGCATGATCGCTGGATCTAACATTCTTACGTTGCACTTCCGTTCCTGGAACGTTTCAAAACCGTAAATGTGTGGTAATTCCAAAAAAAATGTGAAAAAGTCAACGAGTTTGGGTTTTAGCATCTTGGGAATACCGAAATCAAAGTCTTAAATATTTATATTATTTTATGGTTAAGTGCATAAAATATGAATTGACATATTGTTTGGATAGAGGTCTATAAGATATAGATGGAATAAATATACATTATTTTAGTTAAAAGAGAGAGATATCAAGATATGTTTAAGGCATGATAGGAGTACCATTTTGTTCGGAATAACCACACATTTACGGTTTTGGAAGGTTATAGAAGCGGAAGTGCAACGTAAGAATGTTAATTCCAGCGATCATATAGGCATGTTATCGTTTCCACAAAATTATTCCCCATTTTGGTAACAACGTGGTGTAGAAACGGTGCCTGAACGGTCGCCGATACTAGTAGCGGGAACTTATATACAGTATGTCCGCGGATGGGGTTTACAAGAGGACAAATGGACTACGAAAAAAGTCACTGTTAATAAACGTTTCTGCTTGTCTAGAACATACGACATCATAAGAACCTTCAATTTTGTATAAAGGGTGGGTAAAAACTGCAAAAATTTTATTTTTCTTAAGAGTAAACATACTTTATTTTGAAAGATACGCAAAAAGTCACTCTTAATGAATTTGTTTTCGACACAACAAACCGAAGTAGAACAATTCGTTAAAAGGTTTATTTCCCAAAAAGTATTCTCTGGCACACCTCTGACTGGTGCACCTAGTTAAAATAATAATGACACTTAAGGTGATAGGTACTTGTTGTCAATGTCTTTGTTTAATGAAGTTATTATTTAAGTAGAAATGCTATCTACTGAACAAAGAGTTTTTATAATATAATGTTATGGGGACGGTCAAGTTCATACCGCTACGTCATGGAACAATTTACAGGGAAATTTATAGGAATCCCAATAACTAGGATGACAATTTGCAAGTTAATAAAAAAATTCAAGAGAACTGGTTCGGTTTTGGACCTCAAAAAAATAAAGAAGGAATACGACCATGATGATGCTGCTACAGTCTTAGTTCATTATTCTGTTGAAGAAAATCTTATGACGTCTCTTAGAAATCGTGTTAATCAGTTGGAAGTTGTGAAAAAAAGTCAAATTCAGAAGATCCTTAAGCAAATAAATTGTATCCGTATAAACCGCATTTTAATCAAATATTGGAAGAGGGAGACGACGCGAAACGACTTGATTTGACGACCCGAACAAATGGAACCGTTGCATCCCAGCATGTTAGGTACTGGTCTCCTGCTGACGAGAAGACAATATTTCACAAAATTGAACGTGTGGTGTGCGATATCCATCCATGGCATTATAGGGCCATATTTTTTTTGATAATACGTGCAATAGATTATCATATTTAGAAATGCTGGATACATTTTTCAATGATGAACTCGAAAATCTAAAATTCAAGGCAAAATATGTATTTTCAGCAAGATGATTGTCCAGCCCATTTCGCTCGTGATGTTAGAGAATGGCTTGACCGCAGATTTGGTCCAAGGTGGATTGGCAGGAATAGCCCAGTTTTGTGGCCCCCAAGAAGTCCCGACTTAACCTTGGCCGATATGTTTCTATGGGGCCGTTTAAAGCAAATTGTTTTTACAACCGCAATACCAAATGATATTGAAGTGCTGAAGGGCAGAATTATCCAGGCTGTCCAATCGATATCTCAGGAAGAAATCAGAAATTCTTTCACTTATTTGAGAAAGCAATTAGGACAATGTGTCGAGTATGGGGGTGGAGTTTTTGAATTACGAAATCGTTATCGTATTCTTTTCATGTTAATAAAAATGTTCGTATTATTATTATTATAATTACTTCATTAAATAAAGACATTGACAACAAGTATCACCTATTCATTATTCAAGTAAAAACGTTTATTAAGAGTGACTTTTTTCGTATCTTTCAAAATAAAATATGTTTACTCTAAGCAAAATAACATTTTTGCAGTTTTACCCACCCTGTATAAAAAAATTGAAGTTTCTTATGATCGTATTTTCTAGATAAGCAAAAACGTTTATTAAGAGTGACTTTTTTCGTATCTTTCAATTTTTAGTCCATTTGTCCTCTTGTAAACCCCATCCGTGGACATACTGTAGATCTTTATTAGTGGCGAATACGTAGCGACCTCTAAAATTGCTATTTGAATCCGTTAAATTATTTAAATATGGTGGCACAGTCGGTCTCAACTTGCTTATTTTAAATGGAACACCCTATATATTATTACATTTTTGGATTCTACACAGGATTTTGTATATCATGTCTTATACCTAATGCTGACATATACGGGGTGTTAATCAAGTATGTACAGTAATTTTAAAAGACGATTCTTTGGGTGATTGTAAGATGAAAAGTTCATATAAACATGGGTTCGCAAATGCTTCGTTATCAAGATTTTTTTAAACGGGTTTTCGTAAATATCTTAAATATCCTTTTGTCGATATTATAGAAATTTGGTAGTTTTATTTGTAGCTGACAACTGTCAAGTTAAATGCTGCAATTATTTTTTAAAGCAAACCTTGATTAAAAAAGAAAATGTCCATGCATCTCCATTGATATGCATCAAAGTGGTTTATATTTTTTTTCTCGAAAACAAAGTAAGATACGAACAAAATTCAAGAGACAAAAGTGTTGTATTTTTAGTACTTTAATCCGATAAAAATATAAATATTCCAAAAAAGCCAGTGGCTTACTTTTTTCCAATAATATTCTTTAAGGTGCCGCCCGTGACGCCACTGGACTCAGTCAATTTAATCTACTTACGACTAAATTAGCCCCTGGACACTACAAATAATATTGTCAAATTTCAATATTAGGTATCGACAAAAGGATATTTAAGATATTTACGAAAACCCGATTTAAAAAATTTCTTTTAACACCCTGTATCTTAAAAACGAAGCATTGGCCGATCCATGTTTATATGAACTTATCGTCTTAGAATCACCCAAAGAATTGTCTCTTAAAATTACAACACATGCTTAATTAACACCCTGTATAATATTTTATGTCTAAAATGGCGTTTGCGGACCTTTAAATAATTATTAATTTTTGTTAGAAAGAAGCCTTTATTATTTAATTTGGATTGGATTCCTTGTTGAAAAGGACCGGCTTTAATAGATTTGTTATAGTGTTTGGATAACAGCGTGCTCGAACAATAAAATTAAAATGATTAAAGAAAACACTATTTGATGTTTTTGATTTTCACTATATTTTGTCAACATGACACGTGTTTCACCGTCACAGCGGTCATTTTGTTAATTTCCATAGACTCTAGTAAATTTAACTTCAAGCCCTTTTGTTCTTTCTATATGCAAAATCTTGAAATTGTTATTAAAAATATGATTTTCTGATTTTAAATGTTCTGCGTATGTGGAATGTTTATTATTTAAGGTGTTAGTTAATTTGTTTATTTCTTCTACCTTCATTAAATAATAAACTCTTATATTATTAAATAATTATTCCATAATATTATTGTAGGTCCTATTTTTACGAGACATATAAATTAAGTTATCATTGTTTATAGCTTACATCTGATGAAGCCGCTGTGACGGTGAAACACGTGTCATGTTGACAAAATATAGTGAAAAACAAACACATCAAATAGTCTTTTCGTTAATAATTTTATTATGGATTTTCATCAAGTTAAGGTTGAAAATATAAGATTAATAAAATTAAAAATGAAACATTCGATAAAAATGCGGTTCGTGCGAAAATTTTCGTCCAATTAGTAAATTTGTCACTAGCAACCTTGTGGGATAATATTCAGATAACTCATTAGACTGCGAGGAAATTCTTTGTTTGTTGTTAACAATTTCATACTCCCATCTCCAACCGTTTCAGAGATGTAATTCATTAAAGTAATTAAAAAACACCATATGACCTTACTTTGTAAGTAATGCAGTTAAAGATTTAAATATTTGTGAATATTGTGAACAGGTATGGGTCTTATTATTTCATAAAAAATTTTATATAGGGTATTTTAAAAATTATACCTTTCTTGTATAATATAATACATACTCATAAGTTAAATGCATATAACTTAAAAAATACACTCTACAAAAAATTTCCAGTATTTCCATAAAATAAATAGATCCTTACATTTTCTAAATTCTCTTAAAATTATAAATCTTTAACTGTGGTGGTCCGGCAGCCCGTTACCAAAATGTATTGTTATCACGCCTTCGTCTAGTCAATGACTACTTGACTACATCGCTACACTGACAAAAAGGCATTTACCAATGTCGTGGTTTGCAAAATTGGAGCTACCTCAACTCACCTCTCTATGTTGTTCTAAGTGAGCCTACGAATTATCACAAATTATTTAAAAACGCTACAGTAATTCAGGTTCTTTTGGTTCGCCTCAACCCAGGAAGAGATTTTTTTATCAACATTTTAAACATATTTGGGATCACCACAATTCCTCATCTTGTAACTATTTTATGAGTTACTTGAACTCTCAACTCTCTTCTCAACTTCTGGGTTGGGAAATCTTACTAATTGATTATAAAATGTCGTTTTAACCAGGACGTGCATTATTTTAACTCATTACCATATGTACATTACTTTGAGTTGGAATAATTCAGGAAACGTGCTCCAAAACCCCGTATCGAGGATAAATCGCAAGATCGTAAGGTCCCGGAAAGTTCCCAATTCGTGCTCGTGCAGGTTTGGCACGTTCATTCCATTGTTATTCGTCAATTCTCCTTCGATCGCGCATATAGACACCTATTGGTCGTTGCGCCGTTTGCGGGATTTTTCATGTTTGTTCTCTGTGCGTGAAAATTTGTGTTTTACATAATTTTGGTCAGTTGGCGTAAAATGGAGGGACAGGAGGGAGATACATACAAATTGTTATTATTGGAATGGAGCCTTATTATTTATAAGCAATAGTCATCACTTCGTCCGTATGGTTTCTTAGCCGTAGTATGCTCTCCTGTCTATAATTCATTTGATTATTTTTTTTTAAATATACAACAAAAATGTCATATCTTGAAAAAACAAAAGGCAATTGAAGTCAACAATATGCAGGCGTTAAATCAAAGAAATATTTTGAGTTCCGATAATCCACAATTTAGCTACTGGTATTCCAAAATTTGGAGTCTGGTAGCCCAACCAGTGAGTTATTCCAGCCACCATCGTAAGCAAGAATAACTTCAATGTCAAGTTTTGATAGCTCGAATCATGAATTAATCTAGCCCGACTAGTAACGCATCACAATTCACATACTACTACGGTAGCCTATCAATATTTTAAGACGGTGTGGCGTGAGCGTGAGCTATTCCAACGTATAAAATAACCCATCTTCTGTGCTCCATCATAACTTATGAATAGTGAGTTGATGCAATTCAGATCGTCTTTTTGTTAATAATACGCCTTGTCCGTTCTTGATGAAATCATATTAAAAATATAAAAAAAAAACGTGAATTCATCGACAACGGACGTTTTGACTGTTGCAAAATTCTATAGTTTAAATAAAAGATGTAAATGAAAGGGGTATGAAAAAGTTACAGAGGGTAAATTTTTTTTAAATTGTTGAATGTTAATAGAGAACACTCTAAAAAAATAGTAAATCGAGTCGAACGGACATTTTCCGTGTTGCACAGCTGCAGGGAGGGCAGCGGAGTTGGATCTCGTATCTGTATAATTCATGATAGCGGTACAGTACGTTTCACGAAAATTGGATACGACTTAATGATTTCCTGGGTGGGTTCCATTGTGTCGATAAGAGCTTGGCAATAAACAAGTTAAGTATGAAGGGACGGACTAAGGAAAACAAATAATGATATGATTATATTAATGTAATCAAATGAAATAACATTTTTTTTAAAATATTACTTGTCATATTTATTTACATTTATAATGTTATTCTATAGATAGTTCTGTTTCGCTATCGCTATCCTCATCAAAATTCATTATAATTGGATTAATTATACGATCCAGACTAATATACGAATTTTCTACAGTTATTACGTGACGGACTGAATTTTTCCAACTACCTGGGGGAATATCATTAAAGCATTTTCGTATTAATTCTACAACACTAGAACTTTTTTTATAACTTTCTTCAAAATATATATCATTCGCCGCCATGTAGTTCTGAATCTCCAATTTTGTATTATTTGAGATTGGAGCTTTATGTAATTGGCGATTGCTCGCATTGTCCATTACTATCACGCTATTCTGAGGAATGTTTGGTAAAAGCCAATTCTTGAACCATTCCTCAAAAACTAACAAATTTTACCACAAAAAGATATTTAAATATAAATTAAGCAACCTAACCTACCTGATGTGCCTATATTTAATTATAATTATTACAATCCGGTCCTTTCCACATAATAATAACAAACGGTTATAAATAATGGGATGGCCGCAGGTACTTTTGCAGTCATTAAGTTATATCCATTTTTCATGAAACAATCTGTACACGGAACGCGCATGGGACGGCTTGCTGTGTGGCTTAGTTGTCTATAACAACTCGGCATCAGCTGTCCCCATATTGCATTATTATTGGTACATATTTTTTCTTGACTGAAATGCGTGTGTAAAAATGTCAGTTCATATTTTTCCCCCATTTTCCGAGCCACAATACACGATTTCTGCTTGAAAACGGACGAGGCGCGATAACTCGAACAGCGTTAAAAAAATACCTAAGATCCAACACTGCGGTTGCGCGTCGATGAAAATTTCCGTTCTTATTTTTTTCCGGTCACGAATAACGAAAACTAACATCCGACAAGTACAACGGACGAGGCGTGATAAATTGAATTCTCCGCTGTAAACAACACACTCACTCTCAGTCAAAAAATAAAAATAACGGACGAGGCGCGATAACTATTACGATCACTTCTTTTTTAGATATGTAAGATGATTTTCAATGATTTCGCAACGTTGCCAATGTCCGTTCTTGTTAATTTCCTTCTCAAGTCCTTATTAAATCACCAAAAAACTCAAAAAATGTTAGGTCGTGATCAGTCTGAAATCCTGGTAACGGGCTGCCATACTATTAGTTACAAAGAAAGGATAAATTACCTTTGACGTGCTTTATTTTAATAATAAATTACCTTAATGGATTATGCATATCTCAGAAACTGTTGGATATGAGTATATGAAATTATTAACAAAAATTTCCTGGAATTTTACATAGAATCGAAAAATGCTAAAATATACAGGGCGTTCTATTTAAAATAACAATTAAAGTGTTACAATTTATTCATCTGGTAATAACTCTGAAACGAGAGAAGATATAGAACTGCGGTTTCCACGTTTTTTCTTGCAAATTTACTCTACTTTCCGATTCTGTTATCACAGTTATACCGTATGGTTTAAGATTTCGGAATTATATCAAAAATACTCTTAGTATGATAAATTTTGCCCTCTAGCAATTTTATTAGGAACTATCGTGTACTACTGTATAAGGCAATTAAAAATACTTATACTACTCTTCATAACAAGCTATGGGTTTCTAAAATTGAATAAGTCGTTTAGAAATTACAGCAAATTGAATGATTATACTTTTAATAGCTTCCCCTACTCTGATCATGGTCGGTAAGCCCGTGAGCCTTAGATCAAAATGATATAGAATTACCCAAACTTTCTAACGATGTTATAGTATTTGCAGAATTATAACGTTGATCTTTTGACTGCAATAAAACCTCATTATCCCATCGACCATAAAATAAATAAGGAAATCCCAAATTTGAAAACCTTTTCGAGCAGAGCCGGACCAGGTATACAAATTCAATTTATACCTATGCCTGATGCATATTATTATATAAATACAAAGTGATTTTTAATAATTTTAATCTTTAGTGGTTTTCCGGCGAGTAATTTTTAGTTAGGCTTATTAGTCCTTGGAATTGTACTGATAGGGGGACATCTTGTGTGTCATTTTTAAAAGAAAGCATTTATCTACCGATGCCAAACTGATAATTAAAAATGTGTATCAATCGTTGTTGAGTAGAAATTTTAATTCGATGGATGCTTTAGCAGAGACGTCTACTTTGACAAAAACTCCTTTGTCTTCGGTAAGAGACATAGTACTTAAACCTGTTAATCCTAGAAAAAATCGGAGTGATTCTGGCACATTTAGAAGTATTGACGAAAATGACATGGATTTATTAAGAAGAAAGATTTACCAAATGTATGAGGCACAAACTGTACCCACTTTGATTTCCCTCAAAGAGCGGCTGATTAAAGACGAAACAAATATCTCTTGTAGCCTTCCAAGCCTTAGGAAAATATTGCGTAAAATGGGTTTTAAATACCGAAGCATTGATAAAAGACAAACATTAATGGAATCTCAACGTTTATGGGAATGGAGACTTAAATATTTAAAAGCTGTTAAACAATTTAGAGAAGAAAATCGTTTAATTATTTACCTGGACGAAACATGGTTCGATACCCATGACACTCCAAGAAAAGTTGGGATGATTCTTCCAAAAAATGTCAAACCAAGGCACCATCAAATAAAGGCAAAAGAATCACAATATTACATGCTGGTTCAGAGAATGGGTTTGTTCCAAATTGTCTGTTGCTTTCAGCTAAACACATAGTAGATTCTTCTTTAGATTACCATCAAGATACCGACGCACAACTTTTTGAAGATTGGTTTAAACATAAACTCCTTAAAAATATACCTGAAAATAGCGTCATTGTAATGGACAATGCTAGTTACCATAGTCGGCAAGCAAAAATCATTCCCAATTCTAATAATACAAAAGCAGAAATTCAAAATTTTATGATTGAAAATTATTTATATTTTGAAGAAACTTACAAAAAACGAGAACTGCTAGAAGTATTAAAAGCTTTTAAAATAAATAAGGAATACGAGTGTGACAAACTTGCAGCAGAAAATGGACATACAGTGTTGCGTCTTCCTCCGAACTATTGTATATTCAATCCTATTGAGCTAACATGGCACCAATTAAAATCCAATATTAGGAGAAATTATATTTCTCCTACATTAAATGCATCTGTAGTAGAATTAATTAAAAACGAAGTAAGAAAAATTTCTGCAGACAGCTGGAAAAACTGTGTAAATTATCAATAGTTTCTTAGAATTTAATTAATTTTTATTGTACTTGTTATCCCAATAGTTATACTTTTAAATTATATTATTTTCAATTATCATTAATTGTTATCAATATTTTACATTTATTATAGGTACCTAGAACTATAAATACCTATCTATTTATTTTAAATTATAAAAATAAATCATGTGGTGTGGTATACATTTTCAAGCCGTCCCTGGTCCCATTTATTGAGCTTTGAAGAGGTTGAGGCGTATACAATAGGGTTTAATCAGGTAGTTTATTTATGGCAGTAAGAGTCAACGGTATAATTCTGCAACAACTATACCAAAATATACCTTATTGTGGGAATATTCTGAGAAATTTAGAATTTTAAAATGCACTTGCGGGGAAATCAATCTTAAAACTCGTTCCCAGGATTTTCTCATGACCGCATTATTAATGAAGCTTTATATCATGAATTTCTATGCCCAGTAGTTACCGAGATATGGCCGGTGGCCGATCTAATGCAACATCCTGTATAGAGCCATATATTATTGTTGGTTTTATTAATTTTTATAGTAAATTTAACTAAGTTTTTCTTTCCGTGTATTCTTTGAACCAGGATATAACTAATTTGTTTCCCCACTCTATAGATTTCCCGTTCATTCCAACAATTTTTTTTTTCGATATTTATTTAAATAAAACAAATAATGTAATATTTGCTAAACATAGAAGTTGACGGAAAGTATTCGCTAATTAATAGTCTTATTAAGCGTCACTGACATATTCTTACTGTGGTAATAAATTAAGTGGTTGAAATGATTTGTTATACAAGAATAATCAGGAAAAATTTGCAGTTGTTACAAAGATGACCCCAAGACCTTTCATGAAATGAATTAAAAAGTTAATTTAATATTAATACTAAAATTTAATTGAGAAATATTTATTTAATAATTTTAAATATCGTTGTTGTTTACAAAATTCCAGTGCTTACATGCGTGTCTCGAGAACTGCAAGAATTACGGAATTGGTTAAATTGAATAATTTCGGACCAAAAATCGAATCTTGAGATATTTATTCTGTCTTTTTTTGTACAAAAGATTACGTTTCGTTTTTTAAACGATGAAGAAGATTTATTTTTCAATAGGACTTGAATATTAAATCCACGCACAAAAAAGAAATACTCACTTCCATGTGTTGTGTTCCTCTTATCGGCGATCACCTTACTTAAATTGAAATCTTAGGGCCGATATTTGAATGTTACCATAAGTTAGACCTTAGCTAAGATAGCCTTAACCAGTGGCGGTTCTTCCACAGGAGCATATGCGCACGTGCACCCCCAAAACAAAACGAATAAAAAATATTAATTAATATTCATTGAATATTATTTATCGTATAAAGTCCGATCCTCCCTAATATTTTATCGTACCGTCAAACTAAAAAAGTCCGACCCTCCCTAATATTTTATCATCCCGTCAAACCAAACTGTATAGATCTGGCAACCGTGCCTCGGTCGGGGTAAATGACGATTATGACGGACTTGCTCGCACGTGCGATTAAGTAATGCATCTTCTCTGTAGTAACAGGTGGCGGGTGGCAGAGGGGGATAGCGGGGCTATGGCGATTTAACATGGAAAAGGCGCATAGTTTTCGTGTGCGTCTGTTCGTGCATCTAGTTAGAAATTCAAACGTGTATGTTTTAATATTTTAATATCATATATTTATTAAGTTAAAATGAATAGTTGATAGTGGACTATTTAAGAAATAGCTTAGCACTTTGAGTTTGGAGCAAAGAATTGGAGAAACCTGAAATTAATTCAACGCAGACAACAAAGGGTAAATCTAGGGACTAGAAAGTTTAAAAATGAAATATATGAAAAAAAAATTATAGAGGGTATTCCAAACTTAATGAGGCTGTTATTGATCAATTTTCTATAATTAAGAACCGAAGAATAGACTTTACGTTTAAGCACTATTGTGTAGGATCGATAAATGTCGTGTATTTCGATAAATGATACTCGATATGATTTTAAACCATTTTATTTAAGGATTTAAACTAAAAAACACTGAAAAGAATGCCAACTTGTCAGTCTCGTGGCTCGATTCGTTCTCGTCATAAAACAGTTAACTATTGTTCTCGTCTTGGTTGCGCCTAATGACGTAGCCGTTGATGGCGTAGTGGTATTAGACATCATTCGGTTTTCTTGATAGCTCATAGATGGCTTTAGTAGTATTAGTAGTGGACTGTATAAATATTGTTAGGAGGGTTGCATGCGACGACGTTAAGATCCGGCAGCTATACACACTAAGAAAACCTTTCTTATTTTCCAAAAGTTGTATTTCCTTGTGTAAAATTAAAAAATAAATAAAAATATGTTTAACTCATTTTCTTATTTCTTTTTTCTTTCTACATTTAAAACGTATAGAAAGTAATTGTTTGGTCGTTACACAAAAATTAAATTTTGAAAATAATTTCACCATACTTGTGAACCCCCTCTATCATAGGTCACGATGATAAACCTTAAAAAACTATGTTTTAAATTAAATTGAGGGTCAATTGATGCGGTAAGTGGAAGACTATCACGTCCTTAAAGATATATTCCGTTAGATGAGAGTGAAAAGAACTTTAATATACTGTCAAAATTGTGTTAATAATGTCATTCTGTACCTTAAGGTGTAAAGTAATGTAAATTTTGGCAACAGAGCAGATCTGGTGATTTTTCTAGTAACTTTTATTCTCATTCTTTCCCCCCTAACAGTTTTGTCATTGTCAACCAATTCTCTGTGTTCCAAAATATTTTTCGCCTACATTGTGCGAACGGAATTGTTCAAAAACGTATGACAGAAGGAAAAAATTTTGCCCCCATGCTAACATTTGACCCGCTAATTTTGTTTTTCAAAATTTGAGTGTGGAAAATAGGGGAAGGTAAAACTACTTTTAGGTTGGTTTGGGGTTAGATTTCCAAGCTCGACATCAAACAACTTCTGGTCCAGACGAGAATCCTAGTTCTCAAGAGATGCGCCGATGAACTGACATCTGTACAATCTGTACAATCTTCTACTTATCCTACATGGAAGGAATTTTTTTCATCCTGCTGGAAAATAGCGCGAGTTAAGCCTATGTAATGGAGAAAGCTATTAACCAGCAACTTCTAAAGTACTTGGAGGACCTTAACATTATCAGCGATCATCTTTATGGTTTTCGTAAATCCAGATCAACAGGCAACCTTCTAACTTATGAAACTAGAAACGTGGTGTCCTTTCTTGACCAAAAGTTGTAGGACGTCATCCTTGTGAAAGGATCGCCCTGAAGTCATATTCCCCAGAACCTCCAATGATTCAAAACTAACGTGAATCGCTTTATTCGCGCACGCACGCACTGCTCCCCGAGTATCTTGAAGGATTGTTCCTATACGTCTCTTGTTTGCTCAGAAAAACAGTGTCCACATTATTGTCTAGCCCTGTATCACATAATTGATTTAAATAACTGAATATAGTATATATGCTTTCGCATATTCGGTCAAGCATTTAGTCCGATTTTCGGGGTGTAGGAGCGTTTATAAGTTTTTCTTTGTCTTTGTGAAATATTGATAGAACGATCCAAGAGACCTCACGATTATCAATGGTTAATTCTTTGATGCGAGCTGTTGCAGCCTCCTCTACCCTGCGCTCTCCAGGTTCCCCAAAGAATATTCTTTGCAAATGTCTAGCTTCTACGTCACACTCTTTCCAGATATTTGTTACAGTCTGCGCCTTTTTATATCCACTTCACCACGAACGAACTCGGATGAAACCCATGACACAATAACTAAAGATAAGATATCTAACCGTTCCAATTTCGCCTGCCGCGCACAGTCTCGTCACAGGGATTTTTAAATTCCTTATGGAGATTTTTACGATATTTTTAAGCATTTGTAATTCTATTTTAAAAGTATTAAAATATTTTACGCATTTAATGGTATGTGAAATGAAATAATAATATATGACAAGTATTTACTTATATTAATTTCATAGAAATTTAACACAATTTACAGCTAAAATACCATTAAATTAAGAAAATATTCCGACAAACGTTTAAAACATCCGCCGCGCTATTGGAACCGGTCGACGATAGCCGAAGCTACTCGGCCACCCCTCCTCGTTAACACCAGCGTTGTCAGTCTTTTATAATTGTAATATATCCATTACTATTTTAACAATTTTATAGATGTTCATTCTTGTTGTGGGACTCCTCATATAAAATTTACGTTCAATCTGGAGGGGGCCCCCATATCATATGAAATATCGATCTTACTCTGACACCGTTCTTTATTATTCTATTAGGTTTCGAACCGTCATTCTATTACTTTTGATCAAAGATTTCTGGCAACACTGGTCGCCACGTAGTGCCGATTGTCGTAGTTTTCTTTGGAAATTTTGAAAGTTCAACAGAATTTGTCTTTATTTAGTCGTGTGGGTTTATTAAAATAAATATATGAATTTTCATAAAATGCGGTGCGCTGTATTCGGTTGTAATATGGATAACCAGGCAAAAAAATTTGAATATAAGGTGTTTCCGCTTTTCTAAGGATAAAAACATAAAAATAGAATGGATACGGCGTTATTTATTTTGGTAACATTTACTTCTTAAGTATTTTCCACTGAAGGTGATGAGGGTATATGACTTATGAATGGAAATTAAAATATTGTTTATTTAACTACTAAAGCAGACTATGATTTTCTTTACCTCTTCATAATTTCCCTCCACTGAGAGAGACTATTTAAAAAAATAGTTTAATTTGTTTATAACTACTTAGGTTGTATTTTAGCTTTAATCTTTGTTATATACATAATTACATTACATAAGAAATCATGTATTTTTTAAATTTTAAACAAAACAAGTCTTTTTTTTTTTTTTATCGGCGCTCGTGGTGCAATGGTCAGTGCAGCGGCCTTGTACCGTGGCGACCCGGGTTCGTTCCCCGGCTCATACAAGCGTCGACGTTAAAATTTGGAATTTGGTTTTAAGCAAGTTGCACCGTCCTTCGGAAGGGACGTTAAACTGTGGGTCCCGTGTTCATGGATGTTGGGCACGTTAAAGAACCCTACCCTCGACAAAGAGGGATTCGGCAAAATTCCCAGATAGGGTGTGACAAATTCCCTGGCGTCGGTGATTGGCCTTAGTCGCGGAAATTAGACCGACGGAAAAAAAAAAAAAAAAAAAAAAAAAAAAAAAAAAGTCTTTTTTTTGTTTTAAACGGTTTTTTTTTGTTTTAAACATATTTTTTTGTTTTTAAATTTAATGTTTTAAACAAATGAAACCTT
Source organism: Barypeithes pellucidus (assembly GCA_963991005.1). Taxonomy (NCBI): domain Eukaryota; kingdom Metazoa; phylum Arthropoda; class Insecta; order Coleoptera; family Curculionidae; genus Barypeithes; species Barypeithes pellucidus. The sequence goes on along the minus strand of OZ022563.1, from coordinate 37,529,256 downwards.
ATTAAAAACATAGTTTAAAACATGTTTTCAATGTTTTTAGTAGAATTTAAAAGATAACTTAAACTCCTTTCCCAGTGGACATCTCAGAATGTTTTCTATGCGTAGAGTGTTACGAAATTTAGGATTTTTGCCGAGAATAATGACATTCTCAAGATTATTTGTTAGATGATAGAACACTGTGGTGCTCTCGAAATCGTCTACTTCTACTGGTTCAGTATCAAGTAGCAATGTCAAGTTTTATTATTCGAACGAGCGAATCAAACAAGAAAAAGATGGATATACAAATAGCCAGATATTTATATGCGACGAACACACTATTTCGTGCAGTAGAATATCGTGAGTTTAAACTGTTGATTAATTTGCTATGTTTTAGATGTTCGTCACCAAACAGAAAAATGTTCTTCCCAACAATTTGCTCGATACGGTTTATAACTCAGTACAAACAACAATAAAAGACAATTTGTGTCAGAAGAATGTTTGTCTAGCCCTTGTCGGTTGAAGTAACGTCCATAATGAACCTATAATAGGCATATGTGTTACAGATATAGAAAGTGAACAGGTGCATCTAATAGAGTTCGTAGTCACACATCAGAGTATTTATTACAACTACTGAAAAAAGCTATACAAAAATATGAAGAAGAGTATGAATGTCAACTTACCAGTAAGTGTAGTAACAGACAACACTTCGAATATGACTAAAATGAGGAAAAACCTTTTTCTTGAATTAGACCGAAAGAATATAATAACTTGGTTGTTCAGCTCATCTATTCAACTTACTTGTTCATGATTTAGAAGTGCTGGGAGTCAAGACTAACGTAAAGATATTTTGTAAATACTTCAGAAATGTGCATTTCGCTAGCGCAACATTTGAAGAAGCTGGTGGCTTCGCTCTCGTATTACCTCAGGATATTCGCTAGAACACCTTATCAGACTGCTTGGAGAGTTATTGGAGAAATTGGCCAATATTATTTGATGTGTGTACTAACAGAATACTTATTACGATATCATAAAATTAGTTACTGACGTTAATTTAAAAGTTAATGCACAGGAGCATCACAAAAAATTAAAATGCATTGCTGTGGCTCTAGATAAAGTTCTAAAAAACACTTGCATGACAGGAGAAGCGATAGAAATATGCCTCGAACTATTGGAGACGTTTGAAAACAAAAAATCAAATGGGGAATTTTCAATGAGTGACGTAAATAAGGTTATAGAACGTTTGGAGATTGCCCTAACTCCAGTTCATTTTTTAGCAAACTTGCTTGATCATCGTTTTAGGGGAGATAGGCTAACTCAAAGGCAATTAGAAATTGCCATGGAATATGTAGAAATCTACCATTCAGAGGCAATGCCAACGATTGTTAATTTTCAGGCTAGGTGTGCACCATTTATGCCATATATATTTTCTCAGCAGATACTTGAAAATGTAAAAACCATTAACATGGTGGCGGTCTATTAAACATTTAAATACAATAGCAATGGAACTTGTCCAACAGCTACATACAGCTATTGCTTCGTCCGCCAACATAGAAAGACTTTTTCGTCTTATGGTTTAGTTTAGGCCAAACTCCGTAATAGAGCAGCTAAGATGGTTACAATTTTTAAAGTACTAAATTCTAATGTACCCACTTACGGCGCTAACTGATGGATTATTATACATTTTTACTTTATTCCTTTTTTTTACGGGTTATACACTTATTTGTAGTTTTTTGAACATATCAAAGTTCTGTGCATGATGCTCATTAGGTATGGGGCGTTCTTAGCCGCCCTGAGATAGTGGACTGTAATTTTTTTAGGGTTCCGCTGATCCCTAATAACCTCGATCTTCCTCGCTCCCAAATCCGCCCGTCTCAACCTGGCAACTTTAGTATAGCGCAAATGTTAAGTGAATGAGATTATGCTTACAACTTACCTTAAAGGAAAGTAAAGGATGACTTGATCACTTGGGTGGAAAATGGTCCACGAAAATATCTTCCCCAAAATGGTCGGTGAAAGATTGTATCTGTACTGTCGAAAGGTCGACTAATGAGTGTGTGTATGCTTTCTCCGTCTAGCCCGTACATCACATCGGAGTGACGTCGCACCGCGGTGATACTTAGAGGAAAAGGGATGGGAAAAGGTATGGTACGAGGACTAGTGAGAAAGTTGTATAGCATGTACATAAATATGTGAAAAAAACCGTAATTAAAACCGCGTAATTTTGAATGCAACTAAATTGTAACATAAATAAAGAAAATGTAAAAAAATGCAATTATTCCTTGATATCTAACATAATGTGAGGACGAAACATCCCCACTCCCATGAAAACCTTGTGGTTTTCATAGAGAGGTAGCACTTAGCTTAATTTAATGGTAAGGGGCAAAGTTTGACCAAAGGTCTCTTAAGAGAACCTTAGCCATTTTCACCGTCGCAACTCTAGGCACGTTATCGTGACCAGGGAACAACTCCACGATTCTTCCCAACCTCCACTGCAAAGGAGTAAGATTTTCATCTTTTATAACTACCAGTGTGCCCGGTACAACTGGCTTAATTGGGTCGAGCCATTTCGCTCTTTGCTGCAAAGTGTGGAGGTATTCTCTATGCCAACGCTTCCAAAAGTCGCGGTGTAGCCTTTGTATAAGCTGCCACCTTGTAAGACGGATTAATGGTACATTTGTAGTATCTGGATCAGGTAAAACAGAAAGTGGTTTTAAAGTTAAAAAATGACCTGGGGTCAGAGCCGCTAAGTCGGAGGGGTCTGAACTTATCGGACTAAGGGGTCTTGAATTCAAAACCGCTTCTATCTGAATAATAACTGTATTAAGTTCTTCATATGTTAGAATCTGTGAACCTACTACTCTAATTAAGTGTGTCTTTACCGATTTAATGTTAGCTTCCCAGATGCCTCCCATTGATGGGGCAGACGGGGGGTTAAAGTGCCAATTTATCGTTTCACTTTCCGCCGATTGGGCAAATATTTGACGTAAATATTTGTCACTGCCGATAAAACCAGTACCGCAATCTGAATATAGATTTAAAATTTGGCCTCGACGTGCAATAAATCGGCGAAGAGCCGCCAAAAAAGCTTCCGTGGAAAGGTCAGAAACCAATTCAAGATGTACTGCCTTTGTACTACAGCAAATAAATAAACAAATGTATGATTTGTGTACTTTGGCACCTCTTAGTTTACCGATAGTACTCGGAACAAGCCCACACATATCTAAGCCGCAATTAGTAAAAGATTTAGGAAATTCATTTACTCTAAATTTAGGTAGGTCACCCATAGGTGGTTGATACGGTTTCGGATTGATTTTCCAGCAAGTATGACATTTATGTATCACCTTTCGTATGGTCCTTTTTGCAGATATAATCCAAAAATATTGGAAAAGAAAGTGTTGGGTGGTTTGTATACCACAATGTAAATAAGTGCAATGTAAATCGTAAATAAGTAAAGTAGTTAATTTTGCATTTGAAGGCAAAAGCAAAGGAAATTTTTTGTCATAGGACAAATTAGAGTAAAATAAAAGGCAACCTACCCTTAAATACCCATCTTTATCAAGAAAAGGTTTCAATTTTTGTAAATATTTTGGCAGGGGCTTGCCGTTTTTGAGGAGATTTATTTCGGTAGCAAAATAAGTAGATTGAACATGTTTCGTAAGTAACAACATAGATTTATATCTCTTGAATGGTCAAATTTTTAGGATGAGTATTTTTTTTTTGCTTGTAAATTTTAAATAGATTTATAGCTCTTAATACATATGGAATTGCTCGTTTTATCTTGGAAAGAGAATTGAACCTTTCAAGAAGTAAATCAATAAAATGACAAGGAACAAAAGTAGTAATCGTAAATTTTCTCGATTCGTGAGATATATCAATAGACTTAGTAACTTCAAATTTGGAAAAACTCCAGTCATGTTCAGTTTGTCGTAAAAAATGAGGTCCGTTCCACCAGAGATCGAGTCCCGTGAGTTCAGAAAGGAACACGCCTCTAGTGCCGCAATCGGCAGGATTAAGTTCTGAAGGAACATGATACCATAAATCTGGAGCAATTTTCTCTTGAATATATGAAACTCTATTACTCACGAATGTTTTCCATTGGTGTGGTGAACTTTTAATCCAGTTTAGTACAACTGAGCTGTCCGTGAACGCAAATATTTTATTAAAATTTACTCTTTCCGAGAAAACGTGTAGTACATACTGTATTAATTTTGCAAGTAAAACGGCTGCGCAAAGTTCTAATCTAGCCAAACTTATAGTTTTAAGTGGACTAACTTTTGATTTTGCACAAACAAGATATGTTTTATAGGTATTATCAAGACACAGAGCGCGAATATAAACAACTCCACAGAACGCACGCTCTGAAGAATCACAGAACCCAAATAACTCTTGAGAAACAGAATCTGTAATATTTATTTCACGATTAATCTTTAAAGTAGGTAAAAGTTGTAGTTCAGATTTAAATTTATTCCATTTAGTTATGATATCTATTGGCGGTTTTTCATCCCAGTCTAGTCCAAGAGACCAAAGCATTTGTATAAGCAACTTTATAAATATAGTAAGAGGGGTTAAATACCCAACAGGGTCAAAAGTTCGAGCAAGTTCGCTCAACATAGTGCGTTTAGTGCACTCCGAATTCATATTTGAAAATTGGTAACAAAGGTCATCTGAGATAGAATCCCATTGTAGCCCTAAAATTTTTAAATTATTATTTTTGTTATTATCCTCTAAATGTAAACAAATATCTGTATTAATTATGTAAGACTCAGGCAAGGTTTTAAGAAAATCAGGACAATTACTCGCCCATTTCCGAGCTTCGAAACCTCCACGAGATAAAAGTTCAAAAATTTGATTTTTTATTAATATTATTTGTTCAAGAGTAGCTGCGCCACCCGTTAAATCATCAACGTAAGTTGAAGTTCTTAGAATTTCTGAAGCTAATGGGAGGTCAGTGTAATCATCTGCCAGTTTTAAAAGTGTCCTTATAGCAAGGTAGGGACTACAAACAACCCCGAAGGTAACAACATTAATTTGGTATTCTGAAATGGGTTCGTTAGGAGAAAAACGCCATAGAATTCTTTGGTAGGGTCTGTCTTTAGGATTTACTAATATCATTCGAAACATTTGTTTTATATCGCAAGTAAAAACGTATTTATGTAATCTAAAGTTAAGCAGTATGCTTACTAGGTCTCTTTGTAGTTTGGGCCCAGTGTATAAAGAATTATTTAAAGAAAGTTTATTGGTAGCAGAGGTGCTAGCATCAAAGACCACACGAATGGGTGTGGTAGTAGAATCTTTTTTAAATACAGCATGATGTGCAATATAAAAATAATTTTGTAAGTCAGAAACTGAGTGTTTAGGAGCAATTTCCATATGACCCTCAGTTAAATAATCGTTTATTACATCACAATAGGATTGATAGAAATTTTTGTTATGTATAAATCTTTTTTCAAGGGATAAAAATCTACGCAAAGCAATATTATAGGTATCGCCGAAATCAGGTGCAGTAACTTTGAAAGGCAAAGAAACAACGTATCTACCTGATTCGGTTCTAGTAGTAGTTTGTAAAAAATGAGATTCGCAATATTCATCTTCAGGGGACTGAACTCTAACTTCCGGTACTTCCTCAACTTGCCAAAACTTTTGCAAAGTATTATTAAGTGTTTCATAATTTGAAAAAGACGTAGTAAAAAATGATTTAACAACTTTATTTAACGGTTTTAGAGTGGTTTTTCCCATTAAAGTCCAGCCAAATATTGTGTTTACACAAACTGGTTTATCTGGGCCATTATATAATCGGCCGTCTTGTAAAATGTATGGAAAAACGTCATTTCCTAGCAAAATATCAATTTTAGATCTTTCAGCAAAATTAGGATCGGCTAAGATTAAATTAGAAGCGAATGCAAAGTTTTCTTTAGAGAATGAGACAGCTGGTATATCATCACAAATTTTGTCAAGAATTATAGTATCTAAATCAAATAAAACATTCTCATTGTAAACAGAAGAAATCACGCAATGCATACCTAGTTTGGCAGTTGTACACATTGACTCTAAACCTTGTAAAGACATTGCAATATTATATTTTGGTAAGGATAATTTATTAGCACAATTTCGAGTTATAAAAGAAGATTGCGCTCCACTGTCAAGAATGGCTTTAACAGTGTGCCAATTATTAAAAGCATCATTAATTCGTAATAGTACTGTTGACAATAAGACCTCGTGGTCATTGAGCAACATTCCCACATGAGAAGTTTTCGGAAGTACGGTAGCGTCAGAGTTATCAGGAAGATTATTATTTTGTAAATTTAGAGTAGGATTAAAATTACTTGAATTATGACTATTATTGTCACTGTTTATATTATGTTTAAAACACAGCATAGTATGATGCTCTTGGTGACACAAACGACAACGTTTTCCTGAATTACAACGGCTTACTGTATGTGCGGTTGCAAGACAGTTAACGCATGCCTTTTGATTTTTTATAATTTCAAAACGTTGTTGAACAGATTTTGAAGTAAAGACAGGACATCTATAAATTATATGGTGAGAATACAAGTATTATTTGCTTGACTGTTCACCAAAAGAGCAGATTGATTTCTAAAATTTTGATTATTATGCGAGTATTGAAAATTACGAGGTGATTTTGAAAACTTTGGGTTTGGATTAGATAAAGGTTTTTGTTTTTGGGGTACAGATTCTAATGCAATGCATTGCTTTTGAACAAAAACTTTTATTGCGTCATATTTCGGTACATCATTTGATGCATGTTGTTGCTCAAATGATTTTCTCGTTGAAGAGTCCAGCCTAGTAACATGTATGCTAAAATAAAATCCCAACGGCCAATATCAAATTTTAAATTTTGTAAAGCAGCTAAATTCTTAGAAAAGGTATCCAACAGATTTTGTAGTCCAGAAGAATTTTCAAATGTTAAACGGGAACAATCTTCAATGGATTTCCAGTGAGTAAATGCTTGTAAACGCTTATTGTTATACCTTTCGATTAATGTATTATACGCGATAGGATAACTATCATGTGTAACCTGAATATCTGAAATTAAGTTTAAAGGTGGACCTTCCAACGAAGATAGCAAGTAATTAAATCTTTCAATGTTACTCAAAGTACGATTATGATGTATTAAAGTAGAAAATGTTTGGTTAAATGTAGGAAAAGCAGTAATATCACCTTTAAAGACAGACAGTTGTATTTTAGGCAAAATCGCACGTTCCCGAACATTTGCATGTTGATTATGTGAACAAAGGGGATGAATTGAAGTGCCTAATACGCCATTTTCTTCTAATGGCAGCTCAAATAGCTCATAAAAAATCGTTTCGACTTCATGGCAACGTTTATCAAAATCAATTCCGGTTTTTTCTTCAATTTCACTGGGGAACAGCAAAAATGTTTCCGAGACCAAAATAGCAAAATCTTACTTATTTTATTATACTAATTAACAATCTGTCTTGCAAAAGGCTCAGTTGGCTCCGGTTTTATAGATCCATCCCAATTATGATAATTTACCTACCTGCCCTTAATATATGGGAAAATTTCACCATTAAATGAGAAATACCTGGATTTATTATAACAGGTGTACTTTATAAGGGGTTTAAATACATATAATATAAATCCTAAATTGTTAGTTAGTTGTATTTCAACCACCAGTTGATCGAGAGCTGTTCGTATTTGAGAAATTAGAGAGTTTTGAGCAACATGTCGCGAGTTTGTGTAAATAAGCCGGATCATTTTTGTTATATATGTGGTGAAATGACTTTTGTGAAACAAAAACGTACGCTTAGCCCTTTAATAAAAAAGGCTTACCACTTGTATTTTGGCTGCAAAGTTGGAGACCAGGATAAAAATTGGGCTCCCCATATCTGCTGCTACAAATGTGCGTCCAACATTCGCGGCTGGCTAAGTGGAAAAAACCGTAAGATGCCCTTCGCTGTTCCTATGATCTGGCGAGAACCGAAAGACCACGTTACTGACTGTTACTTTTGTTTGACACCTCCCATCAAAAAAGGCTTTTCAGAGAAAAAAAGGTCTGCGATACAGTATCCAAATTTACAATCCGCCATACGCCCGGTGCCTCATAGTGACGAGTTGCCTATACCTAATCCACCTCAGGAATATACCCTTCATTCTGATGATGATCAAGAGGATTCAAACGGTAGTGTACCGGAAAATGTCGCCGGCCCATCAACCTCGCAAGACTCCGATTTTGTCTGTGAACTTCCAAGTAAAAAGCCTCACAAAATAAGTCAAAGTGAATTAAGTGACCTTATAAGGGATTTGGAACTGCCCAAGACAAAAGCAGAACTATTGGCCTCTCGATTGCAACAATGGAATTTACTTGAAGATGAAGTAAAAGTTTCTGTGTACCGAAGCCGTCAGAAAAACCTAACACCATTTTTTAACATGGATAACAATTTGGTAGCCTGTAGGGACATTGAGGGATTAATGGCAGCTTTAAATCTGGACTATGATCCAATAGACTGGAGACTTTTCATTGATTCCTCAAAAGTAAGTCTTAAAGCTGTGTTACTCCATAATGGAAACAAATTGCCTTCAGTCCCAATTGGTCATGCAGTCCATATGAAAGAAACATATAGCAATTTGAAATTGTTACTTGAGACCATACAATATGAAAGATATAAATGGCAAATTTGTGGGGATTTAAAAGTTGTGGCGATCTTGCTTGGAATGCAGCTAGGTTATACCAAATACTGCTGCTTCCTCTGCGAATGGGACAGTCGAGCACGATCGGATCACTACAGAAAGAAAATTTGGCCACCGAGAGAGTCTTTTGAGCCAGGAAAGAAAAATGTGACCAGCGCGCCATTAGTTGCCCCAGAAAAGATTTTACTACCGCCACTTCATATAAAATTGGGACTTATGAAAAATTTTGTGAAGGCAATGGACAAAGAAGGCCGTGCTTTTAGTTATTTAAAAGAAAAGTTCCCTAGAATCAGTGACGCTAAAATTAAAGAGGGAATATTTGTGGGTCCCCAGATTAGGAAACTTTTCGGAGATGCGCAATTCGATTCCATACTTGAAGGCAAGGAAAAAGACGCTTGGGATGCCTTTAAAATGGTTGCAAAAAATTTCTTGGGAAACATAAAAGCAGAAAATTATAAAGACCTGGTTGCCCAACTTCTTTTGTGTTACCAAAACCTAGGGTGTAATATGTCGTTGAAAATTCATTTCCTGGATTCTCATCTGGATTACTTTCCGGAAAATTGTGGTGCTGTAAGTGACGAACACGGTGAGAGGTTCCACCAGGATATTTCGAACATGGAAAGAAGATATCAGGGAAAATGGAACTGTGAGATGTTAGCCGACTACTGCTGGACTATTACGAGAGATGCCCCAGAGGCTGCTTTCAAAAGGCAAGCTAAGAAGCGCAAAATGAGTGTCTAAACTTTGGATTCAATGATAAAAATGTGCTATTTAGTTGCTTTTGTTGAACCAACAATATATTGTTATCTGTATTTTGTATGTCCATTGTATATGCCTATGAATTAAAATTTTGTAACAAATAATTGAGATTTTTTTTTTTGCGAGCCAACTAAAATCTTTAATAGGTATTTTTTAGTTACTTGGGTACAGTTGAATCCAAAAAAATAGGTTTTGTTCAGGAAACAAAAAAAAAGTTGAAATTTGTTTCCCAGTGTTATTATCATATTGCATAAGGTGATTTAGCTACTTTTAATTTAAGATTACAATTAAGATTACATTTAAGAACATTAACGACCTTCTAGTGAAAACTAAAAATCCGATATTTAGTTTTGCTGACGATAGCACACTTATCTCATCTTTCTCTTTGAATGCGCAAACATCGGCTGCCGACGCACATCTTCGCAGACAGCATGAAGTATCACGCCTCAACAAAGACCTGGAAGAAATTTTGGCTTGGGATGACAGTAACCAAGTCGAATTTAACGCTAAGAAAACCCAGGCAGCAGTTTTCTCTAAAAAGATTAACATTACAGAACCGGAAATAGTCATGGCCGGACACGCAATCCCACTGGCTTCATCTATTAATTTGCTGGGTGTCAATCTGGGAGGTAATATGTCTTGGCATAACCACGTTGTGGCAATCGCCAAGATAGCTTCTTAGAAGCTTGGCGTACTCTTCCGAACCAGAAAGTTGTACACACCTCAACAACTTTTGACACTATACAAAGCCCAGATTCGACCATCACTAGAATACTGCTCTCATGTCTGGAGCTCTGCACCCAAACATACTCTTCGGCTACTGGATTCCATCGAAAGGAGGGCTATTCGTCTGATCGGAGACCACGAGCTGACGAAGAACCTCGACAGCCTAGAACATCGAAGACAGGTTGGGGATTTGACTCTCTTTTACAGATATTTTAATGGAAGGTGCTCGGCTGACCTTGCCCTCTTAATTCCGCCCAGAGCGACGAATAGCAGAAATACACGACGAACCACTGCCGCCCATTCATATGTGGTTAAGCTTAGTACTCCTCGAACTTCACTATTTAAGAACTCTTTCATCTGGAGGACTTCATCCTTGTGGAACGACCTTCCCGAGGTCGTTTTTCCCAACGAATATAACCTCCAACGATTCAAAACCAACGTGAATCGATTTTTGCGCACACGCACCACTCTCAGAGTGTCCTAAAGGATTTTTCCTATAGTGCTTGTGTTTGATAATATAAAAAAAAAAAAAAAAAAAAAAAAAAAAAAAAAAAAAGATTCATTATACAGGGTTAATGAATTATTAAATTTTTTTTAACCTCCTGCTAGAAGTTAATATTAGTCACCTCCATTATTTACCATGGTCAATAATAGAGGCATCTGCCAAAAACAAACTATCAAACTTTGGAAAGCAGGCAACCCGATTACTGCCAATTATAATATTGTGACACCAAAAATTCTGTGAAACTTATCATAGATAACTTGACTGAAATGATTAATAGAGCCGCTATTAATAACTACAGCAATATGTTGTAAATGGCTTCGTAGTGGAAAAAATAGTATAGTAACGATGGTTTAGAAAGCTATTATCAGCTTTAGGTCTCAAATCGAGAGGCGCGAAGCGCAAACAAAACAATAACTAAAAAATAGAATCAAAGAACATTAAACCAGTTTACGCATTACAATTACAAATCAATCACAAGCTGCTCTATCGAAACACTCATTAAATTATCTACATAACTTTAATTTTGACGAAGTACAAGTCTTAGATTATGAAACAAATTACAAAAAACGCAACATTAAAGAAATGATTCACACACACAAAAACAATAATACAATGAATTTTAGAACTGATACAGATAACCTTAGTAATATTTAAAATAATATAATTACATCAAACTAAATGCAAATTTTTTCAATCATAAAAATAAATAAAAATAAACATTAATAGCATCAAAAAATTTAATACAGGATTTCCCAAACCCTTTCTTTAACCACCATTGTAATAGTATATTAAGATACAAGTTCCATAAGACATTATCTTAGAGCACGCGTATAATTTAGAAAACGACCCGCGAAGCGGTATTTTATAATACTTTTTCTATTTGGGTCTTAAAATCCGAAAAAATATAGTAGATTTTTTCCATTTGAATTAATATTTTCTAGTTGGGTTTGCAATACTTTTATTAAAAAATAAAAATAGTACTTTATTGAATAACACTATAGAAATAGAGCATAAACTGGAACATATTTCTATTATTTTTAGGTTATGTTGTTTTATAGTTGTGACTAGAAATTAGTTGACGGGTTTATTCAAACCCTACTTGCTGCCAACATAAATACAATTAAATTTCAGTTCTATAAAGTGGCAGGTTATTCAATTTATTGCATTTCATAATGTAGCCATTATGAAATCCAAATAGAAAAAAATATAAACAAACCCAGTCAAAATGTTACTAATATTAAATATTCATACCTTTTATTTTGTTGTATTTAAATAATAACCTACCTTACTGCTAAATGATATAACTAAATTGTTTCTCGTCAAATCGTTAAAAATTCAACATCAAACAAAAATTTATAATGAAACCAAATTTAGTGTAAGTGATAATAATTATACAAATTATGTTCATTAATGTATTTTTGATTTCATTCGATACATAACTAATATTAACATAAAATAATAAATTTGTCACTAACACCGTCAAAATTCCATTTTTTTATACGCTTTTTCCTTTATTTCTAACAAATAGTTCTGACGATGGTTTAGTACAATAAATCGAAACGTAAACCAAGTACTTGAATTTAATTTTAAAGTGACCGAAAACAAAAACTAACTACCTATCTATAATTTGAAAAAACGGGCAAGAAAACAAAACAGTAATTAATAGTAGAAAATGGAACATAATTTTTGGTTACGTTATATTTTCGTAATTTTTATTTCTTTTCAAATTAAATCAATGAAAAAAATATCGATTCTACATAAAACACAATGTCGTTACTAAGCAAATGTGTACGATTTCGGGACCAAAGTTATAAACTTTAATTATAAAATTTAAGAAACGACCACTTATTGTTTAATAAAAAAAACTCGTATCTTGTTACAATCTTTTATTATTTATTAAATCGTTATTAAAAGTGCCTTGAATTAAATACGATATTTTTTGATAAAGTTCATACTTCCTGATTAATGTAATTAGTAAAAAATAAACCGCAAGCAGTGTTTAAAGTAATTACCTATTTGATTATTTAATTACAATGAGAGTTTAACGTAATAAGTAGGTAACTATACAAGAAGATGAATAATTTATTGGTCAATATAGTCGAAAAACGTGTTAACAATAATCAAAAACAATAATTTTATATTTAAGAACAGGTGAAGATGTATATTTTTTGCAATGCGTAATTTTGAGTCTATCAACACAAAACAATAGGGGAGACCGGTGTTGGTTGATACAATTTGTACGTATATCTATCTGTACTATATTTATTATTGATATGTATTTAAATATTAAGAAAAGTTTATAGTGATTACAAGTTCGCAATTAAATGTAAATAATAAAAAATTAAATATCCATTTTTAAGAAACACGAAGTAAACCTTGAAAATCCCATCATTTTCATCATCACCTGACTTATGATCTATACTTCTTTCAAAAAGTGTGTACACGTAAATAAATCCAAGTGGTATTTAATATTCACCAGAGCCGCATTAAGAAATAGTATATTTTTCATGTTTATTTTCATACAAAAGGGAGACAATCAATGGCGATATATTCATCAACATTGTCCAATATGAGCAATTCGGCTTCAGAACAACCCACTCAACAGAACACCAACTTGCCAGACTTGTCGATGGCAAAACGTTGCTCTGGACATAGAAAATGCCATCGACAAAGTGTGGCATGAGGGTGTGGCATACAAACTCCATTAAGTCTTCAACATGAAGGTACACTACACAAAGTTCCTAATCTCATATCTAAAGGGCAGAAAATTCAAAACACGGGTAAACGGCGTATATTCTACAATCACCAGGAGTCCCTCAAGGTTCGCCTCGCGCACCACCCCTGTACATAGTATCTGTGGCGGACACGCCAAAGGCACCATTTGTCAAACATTTCGTCTTCGCAGGCGATATGGCGATGACATGCACACATAAAAACATACCACACATCCAAAGATCTCTTCAGCATCAACTTGACGCTCTGGCTAAATATTACCAGAAATGCAAAATAAAAGCGAAACGTTGTCAAAACACAGGCAATGCTAATATCACTCAAAAAAATACCTGTAATTCAAAATCTAACGCTTGATGATAGGCCAATCAACTGGTCTGACACTATCAAGTAATTGGGCATCACCATCGACAAAAAGCTGACGTGAAAGACACTCATTCGAAACAAAATCACTCAAGGTAATGGTGCATTCGGCTCCATGTACCCCCTCCTAGGCCGAAAAAGCAAACTGTCTCTAAAGAACAAGGTTCTGCTATAAAAACTGGTAATATGGCCTAAAATGCTGAATGGAAATATAGCATGGTGTCAAGCGGCAAAGTCACATAAAAATCGCCTTCAAACTGTCCAAAACAAGATCCTCAGGTCTATCACACGTGCTCCACGATACGTCAGGGGAGCGGCCATCCACCGCGACCTTGAGGTACAGTCCATGCGCGAACTCCTCAATGAGCTGAGTTTCTCAGGAAACTGGGATTCCATCCCAATCCAATTATCCGTGACAACTTCCCCAAAAACCCAAACCCTAACCTCAATAAAAAATTGCACAGGAGATTAAACGCTCCGCCAACATAACACTGCACCCTTAAACCCACTACATAACCACACACAACACAAACCCTCTGGTCTCCAAAGACCAGAAATGGCTTTTTGGAGATCGCAACACTCAACCTTAAGCGTGTAAAGGTGCCTAACGGCACTACCACGATACCGCGAGGAGTTTAGTCGGTCGGCGTCTCTCCTTCAGACAGATAGGTCTCTCCTTCAGAGGGACAGGTTTCTCCATCAGAGAAACTGAGCCATCCCGACACTACTTTGCACTCCGGGTGCATCGTGTCTGAAAGCAGAGTCTCCCCGCATGTCCCAAGAAAAACAAAGAAACGATAGGTTCATCTGCGATATCAGTGCATATTTATTTAATGGTGATTAAAAGTAGTCTCGCTTTAGACCCCAAAGGCATTATGGTTATAATCCTATTATAAAACAGTTTTAAAAATACATCAAACTGAATAAGTCCAATCCTGTCGCAAGCACCGCCCTCAGCTCCACCATTAGATATTTTATGGCTGACTAACCAATCGCAATGTAGGATTTCCAATATTGATGGCGACAATCAAGCGTGGCTTAGTGTTTATATTTACTGACTCTTGGTTTTGAATAGTGTAATATATTTCCTAACCTTCATCAATTCAAAATTCTCTTTTTTGTTTGCTGTAATTTTTCTTTCCGCATCCTCATTTTTTTCTCTGGGTTTTTTTTTTTTGGCGGACCGTAGACAGACCTGTCCAGAAGCTGAAGCTTATGAGAACAGTATAGCTGTAGAGATAAATTGCAACACCGCTAACTTGGAAAATATATATGCTTTGATTAGGAAGATTGTTATAAGAGACACTGTAACAACCTACCCCGACCAGTGGTAGATCTACGGGGTGGGGGATAGGGGCTAGAGGGGCTATACCCCCATGACTAACATTTAAAATGGGCGAGGTAAGGTTCAATGGCTTAGCACTCGCTAATATAAATTTGCCGCTGGAGATTGACGTTCATGAAGTGGTTAATACTTTTTGCAAAATTAAGCCTCGTCGCCTAGAAACGTCAAACAGGCATTAGATATATTTTATCCCTCCTCCCTGTAACTATTTTATTGTATGTGTCTTGTTTTAACCTATTACTTGTAAGGGACCAGTCTCCCACATGCCTTATAACCTTGAAATAATGGAAACAAACATACATCAACAACTAATTATGTTGGCGGTACATTTGTTAAAGATATTTTAAAATACCAACTATTTCCCAAAAGTCGTTAACTAGTCAGTGGCCGCTATTCAGAGGAAGTAGGAGAAGCGAATATTTTTGCTTGACTCTTCCTCTATATTTTTGCCCACGAGCCGCCACTGTAATTAAGTGTTAAAGTTACTTAACATAATGTAAAATTCATCAACATTTCTGATAATTATCTGAATTCACACATTACCATATTAGTTTCTCTAGTACTATTTACTATAAATTATATATCAAATTTAGCAATATTTGAGCGTGGTCAAATAAATTTATCGCTTACAGCGGACTTTTCGTATCCCCTCTAAATCTAATCCTAGATCCGCCACTGACCCCGACCACGTTTTTTGACCAGACCTTGACCTAACCTGACATTTAATTACAACTAGGAAGCATCAGAAATGTTACTTAAATGTAGCTACATTTACAGCCGCGATGATATAAAAGAAATTATTAGGGTGTAAATAATTCCTAACATTGATAAAAAAATATAAACTGAATTTCTTCGAAAAAAAAACTGCATTGGACCGATGAACATGTGACTGTGGTGGTGACTGGTGAACATTTTAGACTAACTGTAACAACCTGCTTCTTCTGTAACAACCAACCCCGGTCTCCTCTACAATTACATAGTATACCGGGTATTTAATTAAATATTCTGTAACACAACAAATTTATGTCGGTAATGGTGGTATAATATCATCAAGTGCGCAAAGTCGTACTTTTCGTCATGCAACCGCATATTGCGTTGAGTAAGCCCTAAGTGAACAAAAAGACACTCCTGGCATGAGTTAGGTACATTATTTGACATGATTTGACTCTCTTTTACAGATATTTTCATGGAAAGTGCTCGGCTGACCTTGCCCTCTTAATTCCGCCCAGAGCGGCGAATATCAGAAATACACGATGAACCACTGCCGCCCATCCATATGTGGTTAAGCTTAGTACTCCTCGAACTTCATTATTTAAGAACTGTTTCATCTGCAGGACTTCATCATTGTGGAACGATCTTCCCGAGGTCGTTTTTCCCAACGAATATAACCTCCAACGATTCAAAACCAACGTGAATCGCTTTTTGCGCACACGCACCACTCCCAGAGTGCCCTAAAGGAATTTTCCTATTGTGCTTGTGTTTGATCATAAAAAAAAAAAAAAAAAAAAAAAAAATCATCCTACCAGCAGGAGGAAAAACAACCGATTTTAATTTTTTTTTTAAATACAAAAATTTTAAAATATGTCATTGATTTAATGAATGACAAATAGTTATTTGTGTAACTAGTTCAAAAAATGTATATTTCTTCAGATTTGTTCGCTACAAATATTCTTTTGCACATGTTGTACGCACCATTTTTTCTACGTTCGATATAAATTTGTTTTTATCTCAAATTTAATTGCAGAATATTTTACAATTCAAGAAATATTACTAATTCTTTGAATAGTTTTAACAACAACATGCGCAGTTTAAATGACATTATTTTTATAAATTAGTTAAGTATTTATTACTTTTTTGAGTTAATTTCAATTCTAATATAGCAGTTAGAGCGATTGACTATGGTAACTGATAGACACACTTAATTTCCATTAGTTTTTGAAATTTTGATTTCGTTTTTGCTTGTGGATTATGATTTACTGTCAGACATCATCCATAGATAACTATTATTAAGCTTTCGTTAGTAACAAGATTTTGATTAATTAAGAGTAAAAATAACTATTTTTTAATATCAAACAATAAACGTTCTGAGGAATATTTAATTTCACCTAAATACCTATGGTTACCATGTTTATACGTATACTCAAATTAGGAGAAAAAATTGCGATATTTAGATTAAAATAGTTAACAATAGTATTTTTCCGGGACGGGAAAAATGTTTCATCTCTGCTGACATGTAACAAAACGTCACTTTTTATGAAGTGACTTTTTTTCACCGGGAAAAAATTATGAGAATTACTTTTTTCCCGGATGTATATACTCATAAGTAAAATTAAATATTTAATTTTAGAATATTTTATTATACAAAAGTTACATTTTCTTTATATCAAAAGTACAATTATTAAATGGGCATTGCATTAATGACATGTTCTTTTTACTATTCGGTCCAATAGTTAAATTTTTTGGTGTTGAAATTATAATTTTTTCTGCCATGGACACAATTGCCGTTGATGTACCTGGTCGGGTGTTATTTGGCTATTTCTGTCCCGTGTGCTACCGATTCATCAACATACGCTTCAGCGACCGTTGATGACTTTCAACCGCCATGTTTCTTTAGTGTCATCAAGTCTCCCCCAGATTCAACTAGTGTAGCAGACGACTTCTTTTTTTTTTTTTTTTTTATGATCAAACACAAGCACTATAGTAAAAATCCTTTAGGGCACTCTGGGAGTGGTGCGTGTGCGTAAAAAGCGATTCACGTTGGTTTTGAATCGTTGGAGGTTATATTCGTTGGGAAAAACGACCTCGGGAAGATCGTTCCACAATGATGAAGTCCTCCAGATGAAAGAGTTCTTAAATAATGAAGTTCGAGGAGTACTAAGCTTAACCACATATGGATGGGCGGCAGTGGTTCGTCGTGTATTTCTGATATTCGCCGCTCTGGGCGGAATTAAGAGGGCAAGGTCAGCCGAGCACTTTCCATGGAAATATCTGTAAAAGAGAGTCAAATCACCAACTTGCCTTCGATGTTCTAGGCTGTCGAGGTTCTTCGTCAGCGAATGTCCCTCTTTCCGATGGAATCCAGTAGCCGAAGAGTATGTTTGGGTGCAGAGCTCCAGACATGAGAGCAGTACTCTAATGATGGTCGAATCTGGGCTTTGTATAGTGTCAAAAGTTGTTGAGGTATGTACAACTTTCTGGTTCGGAAGAGTACACCAAGCTTCTGAGAGGCTATCTTGGCGATTGCCACAACGTGGTTATGCCAAGACATATTTCCTCCCAGATTGACGCCCAGCAAACTAATAGATGAAGCCAGTGGGATTGCGTGTCCGTCCATGACTATATCCGGTTCTGTAATGTTAACCTTTTTAGAGAAAACTGCTGCCTGCGTTTTCTTAGCGTTAAATTCGACCGGGTTACTGTCACCCCAAGCCAAAATTTCTTCCAGGTCTTTGTTGAGGCGTGATACTTCATGCTGTCTGCGAAGATGTGCGTCGGCAGCCGATGTTTGTGCATTCAAAGAGAAAGATGATAAAAGTGTGCTATCATCAGCAAAACTAATTATCGGGTTTTTCGTTTTCACTAGAAGGTCGTTAATGTAGAGTAAGAAGAGAGTGGGAGACAATATGGACCCTTGAGGAACACCGGCATTGATGGTGAAGGTGTCTGAGAGAAATCCGTCAATCGCCACTTGCAGAGAGCGGTCCTTAAGAAAGCTAGACAACCATGCACAGAATCGACTGGGCATACCATAGGATCGCCGTTTACTTAGAAGCCCCTCATGCCAAACACGATCAAAAGCTTTAGAAATATCCAGTGCAACAGCCCGAGACTCCCCATGATGTTCGGGTTTGTTCGAAATGAATGACCCGTATTTAAGTTAACATTTGCAAGGTGAAGAAAATTAGCTACTGTTTGAGGTACCTTATAAAACTGAATTTTACTCACAACCTGATTAATACATTTTCCATTGTCATATGCATAAAATAGGCGGCGATCCTTTGTTGCTATTGTATGAAGGGCTATGTACATTCGTTAAAATTTAATATATTTTTCATTAACTACAAATATCGTGTTTATATCATTCTTTGTTTGCTTAATTTTCACAATTAACGTTCCCGAATCTTCAATATCATCTAATGTTACCTGAATGATTTCACAAATTCGACAAGCTCCTGCAATCGCAAATAAAACAGCAACCTTTGCCATTAAATAAACTTCATCTGGGGCATTATTATAAAAATCAGTAATATCTATAATCGTAAAAATAGCAGCTTTCTTGGGCGTGTCACCTTTCCCATTTCTTTTCAGAAATGTAATTAGTTTGAAATATTTTGAAATGTTTACATTAATGTTAGATTGTAGAATAGTTTTAATAATTGAATAATTAGACCATCCTGTTAATGGCTTTGGTTGTTGTGCCAATTCTGAAAATTAAGCCAATAACACCGTCTCCCACAAAGAACTGCACGTCTTTTTCATCTTCCATGCCATGCCATAAAGCTTGAATACGGGGTTTCGCGAATTAGCTGGCAATAATTTTTGTGACGCTACTTTCGCTGCTTCTACCAATTCTAAGTTCTTAATTTTTAAATTAAATCACAGAATTAAATGACAGATATTTGATTATTTTGAAGGTTTCCTTAGCAACGCATTGTCGCTATATGTAAAACAGTCTACTAGTTTAAAAATTAAAATTTTACATCGATACTTTTCTAATTTAAATACAGGGTCCGCAAACGAAGCGTGGACGGACGATTAAATCGTTATCGAAGAACTTATCAACAATACTGAAACAGCTTGAGATATTGGATTAAAAGCGGCATGTTTTAAAAATATTTTACATTATACAGGGTGGCAAAAAAAAGTGTGACAGCATAAAGTTATATTTTTTTAAATGGGACACCCAGTATTTTATTGCATATTTAGGTTCGTACTACTATCGTTTATAAGTGCCTCAAATTTTATTTAGTTTGGTTTTGTAGTTTCGGAGAAATAAATTAAAAACTAAAAAAAAAAGTTTTGCAGTCCTGAATAAAAAAATAAAAAAAAACAATCCAGAACTATTTTTTTAACCTCGGTATTAAGTGAAATTTATAACAAGAGGTCTAGAGATACTATGAATGTAATTGCGTTTATTCATTTTATACAGGGCGTTCATAATAAGCCTTCAAAAACCCCACATTTTAAAATAATTTTTCTCAAGTTTTTCAAATGGAACACCCTGTATATTATTTGGCTATTTGACGTATAATTCATAGACAATTTTTTTTTGTAATATATGCATATAAGTTATATCCAGCCGTTTTCGAAATAATTATAAATATCATAAATTATGTTGTTTAAATAGAGTTTTTATTGGGAAATTTTGTTATAGGCGACTAGACTAATAATTGTAAACTAAAGTAAATGTTCAAAATAGCTTCCTTTTACTCTTAGATTTTACCGTATTTTAGTTATTTCGACATAAATTTTAAAAGCCTACATTTTTGCTACTTTTTCTTAAAATCTATCGCTAACTTTTTAATGGTTTACATTTGTTATGCATAAGTTCATTTGCAACAACTTCTCGACGGTTTCTGGTCTCGGCTTTCTCTCAATATCTGGATATCTTTCAGCATACACTCGGCTCGCGAGGAGGTAATTTCTTGCACATTCACCCAGTATGAAAATCATATTTACCATTTCTAAAGTTGTAAAATCCTACATTTCGTGTAAGTTAGTACTTAATTTCGACGACTGAACAAATGTAAATAATTTTATTTAACTGTCATAGTGACAATCTAAACAAAAAGAAATCATGGCAACTCGATTAAGAATAAAAAATAAAATTAAATAATAAAAGTGGCAAAAATGTATGCTTTTAAAATTTATATCGAAATAACTAAAATACGGTAAACTCTAAGAATAAAAGGAAGCTATTTTGAACATTTACTTTAGTTTACAATTATTAGTCTAGTCGCGTATAACAAAATTTCCTAATAAAAACTCTATTTAAACAACATAATTTTATGATATTTATAATTATTTCGAAAACGGCTGGATATAACATATATGCTTGTATTACAAAAAAAAATTGTCTATGAATTCTACGTCAAATAGCCAAATAATATACAGGGTGTTCCATTTGAAAAACGCGAGAAAAATTATTTTAAAATGTGGGGTTTTTGAAAGCTTATTACGAACACCCTGTATAAAATGAATAACCACAATTACATTCATTGTATCTCTAGACCTCTTGTCATAAATTTCACTCAATACCGACGTTAAAAAAATAGTTCTGGATTGTTTTTTTTGATTATTTTAGTCAGGACTGCAAAACTTTTTTTTCTAGTTTTTAATTTATTTCCCCGAAACTACAAAACCAAATTAAATAAAATTTGAGGCACTTATAAACGATAGTAATACGAACCTAAATATGCAATAAAATACTGGGTGTCCCATTTAAAAAAATATAACTTTATGCTGTCGCACTTTTTTGGGCCACCCTGTATAATGTAAAATATTTTTAAAACATGTCGCTTTTAATCCAATATCTCAAGCTGTTTTAGCATTGTTGATAAGTTCTTCGATAACGATTTAATCTTCCGTCCACGCTTCGTTTGCGGACCCTGTATATTGTAATAATATGTTTTTCAATAGTAAATCGTCGTTTTT
Organism: Barypeithes pellucidus; assembly: GCA_963991005.1. NCBI lineage: Eukaryota > Metazoa > Arthropoda > Insecta > Coleoptera > Curculionidae > Barypeithes > Barypeithes pellucidus. Next base: position 37,507,525 of record OZ022563.1, on the reverse strand, counting down.
TCCGTCACAGAAAAAAATAATGTATTATACAAGGGAAAAATATTAGATTTTTGCTCTCGGAAACACAACCGCGAGCTAAAATCTAATACTTTTTTCCCTTGTGTAAAAAATAACTATTTTTTGCGCTAGTGCAAAAAGCAACTTACTTTTTGACCTAGTGCAAAAAAAGTTTAACTTGTGGCACAGTATACAGGGTGTTACAAATTCGGCTTTTACCATTGTGGGATTTCGGAAACGGTAAGAGATACGAAGTTGGTTGGGGCAAAGTTGCGTAATTATGGGCCCTATAATATGCAGCAAAAAATTTAACAATAATACAGGCTTTCAAAATATTTGAAAAAATCTAAAATTTTGCGTTTCGGTTTTTATTTTTTCTTAATTTTGTTCGAAGAGATATCCAAAAATAAATTTCATGGTTTTCAAATTGACGATCGAATTGTTTATCTAATGATATTATGTATTCCTATCTTCAATATTATCGGACTTATATAGAAATTAAAAATGATCTTTAAAAAATGTATTTCTGGGTAGTTGGCTAACAAACCCGAACAAACCTGAACAAGATAATGAACAATTCCTTTGACGTTATGTCTATATTTATTGCTTCCATGAATCCATTCCACAGCCAACTATCAAAAAATATATTCTTTAAAGATAATTTTAAATTTTGCTATCCGAAAATATTGAAGATAGGTATAGAAACACCTAATATCCTTATCTAATCTTGTTACCGCGGTATGTCGTTAATGTCACATGTAAAAGCTTTATTTCTTATAATTCAAACATATTAATTTCTTGTAGTAACACTGAAAATAGCTCTCCTATTGGAGGTGAATCAATGAAATGTGCTAATGGGAAGACAAAACAATGTTAATGCACTTTTAATCGATGAATTTATGGTTCTTGCTGCAGACTTTTAACGCGAAAACGAAGAAATTACAATTATCGGAATACCATGTCAAAAAATACTGATAACTTGGTCAAGGCGGCTATGGTCTCAATTCATTAGATAAATAAGTAGCTTTCGTAATATTGTATCATCAGCGTGGAATTTCAGTTTTAAGAAAATCGTTTAATTTTTTTTATTTGCAGGGGAAAGTTGAGTCGGTTATAGAGGTCGCGATAGTCATGAGGTAAGGTAAAACACCCAACTATACAGGGTGATTCACGAAGAGCCTGCATTAGAACTTTATGGAGAACTACTAAATATATGTTTCTGAAACTTTGGAAATTTAGGTTAATCGATATGCTCTCTTTAACTAAAATATTCACATATTTTTGTAACAAACGAACAAACCCGAACAAACCCGGTTATACCGGAAGTAGCTGTCAACTTTCGTTTTTTAAATACAACATGGTAACTTTTATTACATTTTTCGATTAAGCATTAAATGCTAAGCACATTTTATAGAACATCTTTTTGTCAAACTCTGTTAGTTTTTAAGATATCTGGACTTTTTCTAATTATATGGCAAATGCATGACGATGGAATAATCCATATATTTTTTTTACTTTAGCTTTGGGACTAAAAATGTTTTCTCACCGAATAGCTATAAGATCATCAAGTCGCAAAAATATTTCAAATTCGGTAGAAAATGTACAGGGTGGTCACAATTCAAGGCTGATTGGGAAAGAATTCAACCATTAAAAACTTTCTTATTTTAAATAGAACACCCTGTACATTTTTATTTAATTTGATGGCAAATTATTTGTTCTTTATCAATAGTATTTATTGTCCTATGCCTATATCAAAGCGTATTCTCAAAAAATCCAATTTTATTCCGAAAATACTATTTGTTCAAGTGTGCTATAAAAACAATTGTTCTTAGGGGATGTATACTGATGTCTATACGGAGGAAAATTACTAATGACGGCAATATTTTTTAGCTGCTATGACAAGAGAAACAATTGAACTGATATTCCTGGCGTATTTTTAAACTGTCAATTATTCTGTTAATAAAAAATGTCACGCTCAAGAAAGGGTGAGGGCAGCACTTCAATCTCTCACTGCATAAGAAATTAGGAATGCTACAAAAAATAGTATGATGAGAAGAATACATGCATGCTTGGAAGTAAATGGCAATCATTTCGAACATATTTTAAAAATATAATCAAAAGATATTTGGTATATCTTTCAAGTACATTTTTAATTAAAGAATTTAAAGTTTATAAACTTGTTTCCTTGCTATTTAAAAAAAAAATATTTAAACAATTAAATTTCAAACAATTTAAAACAATCAACTCCATTTTATTTATAAAGTCAATTAGGAAACGGTTTAGAACGTTGTATTTTCAAGCAATCAATCACTTTTCCTCCGTATAGACATAAGTATACAGCCCCTAAGTATAATTGTTTTCATAGTTAAACAAATACTATTTTCGGAATAAAATTGGATTTTTTGGTAATACTTTGATATAGGTATACTATTTATAAAGAACAAATAATTTGCAATCAAATTAAATAAAAATATACAGGGTGTTCCATTTAAAATAAGAAAGTTTTTAAGGGTTGAATTATTTCTCAGTAAACCTTTAATTGTGACCACCCTGTACATTTTCTGCAGAATTTCAAATCTTCTTGAGACTTGATGATCTTTTAGCTATTCGATGAGAATACATTTTTAGTCCAAGAGCTAAGGTAAAAAAATTATATGGATTATTTCATCGTCATGCATTTGCCAAATAATTTCAAAAGTTCCAGATATCTCAAAACTAACAGAGTTTGACAAAAATATGTTCTATAAAATGTGCTTAGTATTTAACGCTTAATCGAAAAATGTAATAAAAATTACCATGTTGTATTTAAAAAACGAAAGTTCACAGCTACTTCCGGTATAACCGGAAATGACAAAAACATGTTTCAGAAACATATATTCAGTAGTTCTCCATAAAGTTCTAATGCAAGCTTGTCGTGAATCACCCTGTATACATTTCAACCAATAATTGACATGTTTTATAATTTGCCATAATTTAAGAAATCTTTATATCTGACCTAAAAATTAAATGCACTCACCCTTTGAGACTGCAATCTGGCAACCTCGTCCATATTACACTATTTTTGACGCTTAGTTCATTAAGAACTACCTATTTCGTTCCTAAAGTGTAATAATATACACTCGCCGGCACAAAATTCCGCCACCCTAAAATTTTGGTTAAGTTTGATATTTTATAACTTTTTTATTTTTTATGCGATTTTCATTATTTTAGTATCAGTTTGTACATCATTGTATTGCGTTTTTCCTTAATTACTTTATAAACTAACATTTTTCGATTAGGCTGTATTATACAGGAATTAATGAAACTGTTGATTCTTGTCTTAATTTCAAAACACCCTGTAGCAAAATAGAAGTGGATAAATTCATTTACATGCCGTTTCTTGTAATCTTTAGTCTAAACATTTCGTTTTTTGATTCATTCCATTATTTCATTTCTGCTGCGAACTGCAAATTTTTAAATGAAACGATGTCATTTTTTAGAAAATGTATGTCAAGCTTTCGGTTAAAAATTATCGACGTTGTCTAAGTATGCGATTATTGTGACAGAATATTTGACAGTGACAATATTCTTACGTACTATTCACTGATGAATCAAGGGTTTGTTTAAGGTCGCCGAATGGTCATGAGCGGGTATACATTCGATTCTCATATCATGGCGGTTCATGATCAAGGCGGGTGTTTCTACCGAAGCACGCACCAATCTTGTATTTGTTGAAAATGGAGCTATAACCGCCAACCGTTACATTGAGGAAATCCTCCAAGAAGTTGTTGTTCCATTTGCTCCTTTCATTGGGAACCAATAGACCTCACGTTGTACATGTACATATAGTGAGTGAATATCTCGATGGATAGAGTTGGCCACGAAGGCTGCAAGCTGTCATTACTGTGAGAGAAGAAAATACACCATATTAAAATTCTTTTGTTAATTAACTTTATGATATACCTAGTGTTTGCTTTTCTTAATAAAAATAAGCTTCTAATCAGCGTATCATTTAAGATTTTGCAGCTCGCAGCAGAAATGAGATAATGGAATGAATCAAGAAACGAAATGTTTACAATACAATACATCAAAGATTACCAGAAACAGTATGCAAATAAAATTATTCTCAATTTTCATACAGGGTGTTTTGAAATTAAGACAAAAAACAACAGTTTGATTTATCCTGTATAATATAGCCTAATCGAAAAATATTACTTTATTACATAATTAACTAAAAATACAATAAATGGATCGACACACTGATAACAAAGTCATGAAAATCGCATAAAAAATAAATAAGTAATAAAATATCTTCTTCTTCTTCTGGTGCTTTATCCTCGGCGGATGTTAGCTATCATCAACACAATTTGAGCCCTGTTAACGGCCCGTCTAAATAAAGTGGTTGTATTGACTCCAAACCATTCCCTAAGGTTCTTGAGCCAAGAGGTACGCCTGCGACCAGGACCCCGTCTGCCTTCTATTTTGCCCTGCATAATGTTGTGTAGTAGTTTGTACCTTTCGCTACGCATTACGTGACCAAAGTATTGCAATTTCCTCTCCTTAATAGTGATCATCACTTCCAAATCCTTGTTGAGATATTGAAGAACGTCCATGTTCCTTACCCTGTCGACCCAAGATATTCGGAGAATTCTCCTGTAGCACCACATTTCAAAAGCTTGGATCCGATCGCTAGAACTTTTTGTTAATGTCCAAGCCTCCACGCCATACAGGAGAACTGAGAAGACATAACAACGAAGCAGTCGCACTCTTAGCATCAAGGGCAGGTCTCTGCAGCATAAAACTTTCTTCATTTTATTGAAAGCAGCTCGACTCTGTTCAATTCGAGCCCTAATTTCCGTGGAAGATTCCCAGCGGTCATTTACGCAAGTACCCAGGTATTTAAAGCTTGAAACCTGTTCGATTAGTTCCCCGTTTACTCTTATCGCCGCGTTTATATTGCCCCGTTTACTAATTGTCATCACTTTGGTCTTTCTGATATTTAATTTTAGGCCTGCTTCCTGACTTTTTTCATTTACGCATTCCAATAACATTTGCAGATCATCGGCACTCGTTGCCAATAAAACTGTATCGTCTGCATAGCGTAAGTTGTTTATCGTTTCTCCGTTTAGGATTATTCCTTGTCTCTTATCTCTCAGTGCTTCCGCAAACACCTCCTCCGAGTACAGATTGAAAAGTATAGGCGAAAGAACACACCCCTCGCTTGATTTTGATCTGTTCGGTCTTACTATTCTCCACAGTTACTGATGCTGTTTGTCCCCAATACAGATTTGCAATAACTCGAATGTCTTTTCCATCCAGACCAATCTTCTGTAGCAATCTAACAAGCCGTTCATGATTTACACAATCAAAAGCCTTCTCATAGTCGATGAAGCAGGCATACACGTCGACTGATATATCCCGGCAACGTTGGATTAATACCTGCATACTGAATAGGGCCTCTCTCGTGCCGAATCCATTACGGAAACCGAATTGTGTGTTGCTTAGATGTTCTTCACATTTACTATAGATTCGCCGATGAATAATCTTTAAAAATATTTTTAGGACGTGGCTCATTAGGCTTATCATCCTATAGTCACCACAGAATTTTGAGTTTTGCTTTTTTGGGATAGCTATAAAAGTGGATGTTAACCAGTCTGAGGGTATTTTGCCACTATTATATATTAAATTAAAGAAATCCACAAGCCTATTCAAGCATCGGTCTTCCACTATTATTGTTAGGATCTCTGATGGTATATTGTCAGGTCCTAATGCTTTACGATTTTTTGCGTTCCTAATGGCATACTCGACTTCGTCTCTTGTTATCGGGGGGCCGTCTTCACGATTCGTCATCTGAAGGTCCGGACTCCTGTTGTCATTAAAGAGATCTGATATATATCGTGTCCATTCAATCAGCTTTTCCTCAACATCCAGAAGCATGTCTCCATTCTGTTTGCATAGTATGCTTAGTGGTCTATTTTTAAATAATCCTGCAGCCTCCTTTACTTTCTTGTGCATATTGAATGAATCGTACCTCTCCTGCAACTCCTCAATTTCTTGACATTCTTCGGTAAACCAGTTTATCTTTGCCTGTTTTATCTTTCCACGGATTATTCTCTGGATCTGCTTGTATCTCTGCGGATTAACGTTTTTAGTTTTTCGTCGTTCCTCCATTAGGCCCAATATTTCATTTGTCATCCAAGCTTTCTTTTTAGTTGTAGTGTCGTTCCCAATAACATCCTGCCGAACATCTGTTAGTGTTTCCTTAATGTTATTCCAAGCTTGTTCTACATCTGTGCCAATATCCTCAGAAAGACGTTCGTTAAGATATCTTCGTGTTTGATCTTTAATATTCCTGTCTTGAAATCGCGAGAGGTCCATTTTGGGTTGTTTAGGTTTTACTTGAATTTTCTTCAGTTTTATCTGGATACATGCCACCAAGGGATTGTGGTCTGAGGAAATATCTGCTCCAGGATAGGTTTTAACTGATTTTACGCAGTTTCTAAAACGTGTCTTTACTAGAAAGTAGTCAATTTGGTTTCTAACGATATTATCTGCATTGTCTGCGTTTGACTTCCAAGTGTATAATCTTCTAGGGGGAAGTTTAAAGAAGGTGTTCATAGCGGTGAGATTTTCTTCCTGGCAAAACTGAACCAGCCTGTCCCCACGCTCATTCCGCAAGCCCAAACCATAATCTCCAGCCACGTCATCGCATCGACCCTGTCCGATCTTCGCATTAAAATCGCCCATTATTATCGTTATATCCGATGCCTTGCACAGTCCAGTAGCTCTTTGAACATCTGCATAAAACTGCTCTATTTGTTCATCAGTGGCGTCACATGTGGGAGCATAAACCTGAATAATGTTCATGTTAACCGGGTGTGAGCTGAATCGAATTAAGATTACCCGATCTGATATGGGTATATCAAATATGACTAAAATTTTAGGGTGGCGCAATTTTGTGACGGCGAGTATATTATACTACCAATATTCACCCTTCTTCTTTGGGTACTAGCCTTAGTATTCTAGTTCTATATATTGTGTAAATTACGAAAAAATTTGTAAAAAAAAGCAATAAATTGTGCCAATTATTGGGGTGTCAAATTTTGGGACAACCTTGTTTTCGGCCTGTCATTTTAAGGATTTTCGGAAACAACAACTAATCTCTTCAATCAATCATTCTCTTTAATTTACATTTTTTTAAAATATTGGTGTTTTTTTTTAACGTTCGACGATTTTAATACCCGCTATGATTTGCAAATGTTGTTAAATACTTTGAAAAATAAGAAACTTTCTCAGGATGATCAATTTGGTAAGAAATGTAATGTGAAACCTGTCAATCATTAGGTATTTTACCTTACAGTTCAATCAATTAAGATGCATAATACCCCTTGGCGTGTTCATGGAAGCTAGGGAAGCACAACGTCCATATGCATTACAAATATTGCCTTATTTCAAATATTAGAATAAGAATAATATCCACTTTGGCAAAATATACAGGGTGTTTCTTAATAACATGCTAATATTTAAGGAGGTTATTCTTGGGTGCATTTTTAGAAAAAAAAACTTCAATGAACATATGTTCTAAACGTCTTAACTTTTGAGATAATTAGACTTTCAAAAAAATCTCCTTTTTTATTAATATCTGTGATACTGCTCTAGATATTTTTGTGAAATTTGATACATACTTTCTATTCATCAAGGGGCATTTTATGATGTATAACATATTTTTATATTACGGCCAGTGGCGTTCGTGCGGGAATTGCCTTCGGTATTATTGAAGAAAAGAATGGTACACTACATCTTTGTTTTAATAAAAATTATTTTTGAAATTCTCATTCCATGCTGAGCAAATGTCATCTCTCGTTTTCGTATAAAAAAATGAAATTCATTCATTTGCACCCTGTTATGAAATTAGATATTTGCAAAGAGTAAAAAGGATCTAGTAGGTAAGAAGCAGAGTTTGTTTTGTAAACATAAACACAATTTTGAAAGTTTTAACGTTTTTAACGCGATTAATCTTAACAAATTATTAAAAATACATGAAAATCTTTAATACCCTGTTTCTCAAAACTTAAGACGTTTAGGATATATGTCCATATGATGAAAACTTATCAAAAAATAGCCTCCATAACCCTCGGGCGGGCGCGTCAAATAATTTTCCATAAGCGGGCGCGTCGCGACATTTACACGGCATTCCATTTTTTCAGATTTTGGGGGAAATTGGTAAAATATAAAACTATTGTGCTTTTATATTGTAAGGTATAAAAGTACATCTTGTTATAGTATATATCAGGTTATAAAAATAGGATATTCCATTTCCATTTTCCCGTTAAACTCGAAGCATATAATATTTATATTACTATGTTTTTTGCAAACAATTTTTCCGCACTGTTGACAGACAGACTTGGTTTTACTATTTTTATGGTTACCACAGATGTAACATATCCCCGGTTTTGCAGTTTCTATATGAGTTGTCTGATTGTTCTGGTATTTTGACAAATAGGCCTGGAGGTCTTTAGGGAGACGTTGTTCATAATGTCGTCAATCATCTGGTCAGTAATAAGCAAACTGAATGTATCAACTTCTTTATGAAAATTTGTGGCGCTACATTTTGGACCGGGTTTGTTCGGGTTTGTTCTTTGTGTTGAATTGAGAAAAATACACGAAGGAATTTTTTCAAGCGGAACGTACGTTATATTATATTACATTTACCATGATATGAGTGGAGTACGTAGCCCGAAACGTCCGTCCGTTTTACGCTTAATAAATGATAGGTAACTCTAAACGTTTTCCTTATCTGCGCGTTTCACTTAAGACTTTTTTGATAACCCCCGTATAACCAAGTTTCCCCTTAAGTTTTATTTGAATTTAATTTTATCAGATTATTAAGTGGACGGCTATTTTTTGGAAATTTAATTTTGTCCCCATTTTTGAATTCTATCCAGAGGTGAATTCCCCACCCAGGAATTATTTATTTAGAACCAATCTAACTTTCTTAATCATTAAATTTTGAATATACAGGGTGTCCCATAACTAATGGTACACAGGAAATCTGCAGATTCCTTGGGTAAAAATACTGCGATTTGGCCATACTTAGTTTAGTTCAATAGCTGGTAATAACCGAGATACAGGGTGTCCAAGTAAAAATTTAATTTTCAATTTTCCTAAATAACTTATTTCTGAATCAATATTTTTGCACAAACTTTTGTGAATAGGGTTTTTTTGGGGAAAGGAAATTGAATTTGTTAATAATTTTGATGTAGAATGTAGGGGGCGCTCCTTGCGGTACTCTGGATACATAAAAAGAAGTGTAACTTTCTTGGGCCTTAGTATAATTATGTTTTTATTAAAAATATCAGTTTTCCGTCATTTTTAAGCAATAAACGTATACTTTGTAAATGTCGCTGTGACTAACCGTTTTCGAGATATTTTCAATTACAATTTCTAATGCGCCTGTTTAAATTTTGATTTGTAAATGTGAAATTTGTCACAGTAGGCTTTGGTAAAAACAAATACAATAGAAGCACTTTGAAACCTCATTTCTGTCAAAGTTTATTTTCATTTGTCAGCATTGTGGGTGTTTTTAAGGAGTTTTTGAAGATACTGTTATTAAAAATTAAACTAAAAATGCCGCGACATAACTGTTTTCTAACGGAGAAATGCGAGACATCTTCAGCTCTTAAAAAATCATTGTTATTAACTCACTTTCACATAAATACTTCGTCAAAACAAATTCAAAGTCAACTCCTAGTTTTTTTAGTTCACATCAACCTTGTTGTGTTAGCTGTCATGATCGCCCTTCTCTCTGCTCTCATGTGGTAACCCTGTATATCGAAAAAAATTAGTTGTAGTTAACAACTCGAAAGACGAGAGTTTGTTTTAAAAAAACTTTATTTCAATCTAACAATAAGAATGATGATCTTAACTTTCTTACTTGTATTTATAATATTCGAAATGCTGACATTGCATGGGAACATCTAAAGAATCTAAGAAAATCTAGGAAATGTAATATTAGTTTTTGATGTTTCCGCATAACGCGCAAAACGACCATTCTCATGGGGCTGTAACTTTGTAAGACATATTATGTATATTATGTATATAAAGTTCGATTCACGAAGGTTTGTACCTAAGTATCGATGATGTCATAACTTGGAAAAAGGGTTTGTCGCAGCTAATTCATCTAAATACAATAGCGTTCAAATTTTGTATTAAAGTTAGGCAATACTGAAGCAAGTATTTTCCAAAAACGATCGGTATTGTTGTATAATTTAGAATAATATCGTTTATTTAAGATAGTTATCTGAAATCATAAAAGTTAATTAACCGCGCATGACTTAATTTCATTACCCACATTTTAGGTTATTATTATTCTATTATTTCTATTATTCTAGCTGTAAAAAAAATCAGCTGTTGAACGGTCGCAATTTTAGTTTCAAGAAACGAACAATGTTTATGACGTTATTAATTTGTTTCACTCTAATTTTGAACAAACAGCAACAAACCCTCGTGAAACGGGCTTTATAAATATTTCAACTTAAAATGAATCCAAAAATCACTCATTAAATTTTCTTAACATTTATCCGTCCAGCGACAAAAAAATTAAACGATTGGAATATTGGAAATTATTAAATCGTATTCCTTCTGATTGTTTGTTGTTGATAAAATTTCTTGTTATTTTTGCTAAAATTAAATAAATGTCTGGTTTATTTTGTTGGTGTGTTTATGTAAAATTTAATTAGGGCATCAATCATTTTCAGTAGAGGTCGCACTATTTTTGGCGGTAAGGAAAATTTAAGAAATTTCCTTGTAGCGGACTGGCAGATGAAGGTTATACATATAAAGTCGATATTATTAATATTTAGTAAAACTACATGCGGTAAACATATTGGCGACATATGTAATTTTTTTTTATCTGCTTACCTTAAAAACTCATAATCCGTGAAGGAATCACAAATTCAACGCGAACGGTCAAGAATTAAGCCAATCTGCTAAAATGCTAAGAGTGGAGTAAAAAAAATGTTTTTCTTATTAGGATTCAGTATTTTAAATGTTTTTAATGAGGATTTTCTAAATCCTCGTACATGTACACGGGTGGGGATCACCACAAGCGATTGAGAAGCGGTTTGAAAATCCCCCGTCCCACTATATGAACCAATAGCTCACGAACGGCTCCCAAACCATTCGGCCCGCACATCTATACAGGATGTTCATTTGAAAACTTTCCACCACGGATTTATCGAAAACCACTGATTAAAAGAAAAAACGCCGAGACACGTCAAAAGATTTGCCAAAGGGGACAACTTTTTAACCAAAAACTACTTCACCCCCTTTCACCCTCTGGTCCCCGGGGTCATCCCCTTAAAAATTTTAAATGACAAGGGGCAGCAAGTAATAGCTTGTTTGAAAGGTCTTTCAAAGTGCTTTATGTTGACGTTTGATTTTTTAAAATCGGTCAATTCGTTTTCGAGAAAATTAGAAAAATCTTTATTTATCTTAATTTGTTCAGATAGAAAAAAATGCACACGAAAATATCACTTTTTATTTCAATAAGTGTTCAAAATGTTGCCCGTTATTGGCCAAACAATGATATAGGCGATTTTCAAGTTCCTGACGGACATTTTTAAAAACATGTTGTGGGAGATCATGGTAGCTTTCGGTGATGCGTTGACGAAGTTCATCCAAACTGTTAGGTTGGGGAGTGAACACAATAGATTTCAAATGGCCCCATAGAAAAAAGTCTAATGGCGTCAAGTCAGGAGATCTAGCAGGCCATTCTATAGGCCCTCTTCGCCCTATCCATTTATCTGGAAACTCGTCGTCTAGCTATTGCCGAACAAGGAGAACATAGTGAGGAGGAGCGCCGTCTTGCTGGAAATATATTTCAGCCTCATCAAGTATAGGGTTTGCATCGTCATCGATTTGGTTTTCAATGGTTTCAGTGATAAGCGGATTGATGGTATTTTCCAACATATCTAAATAAATGCCTCCATTTAAATTCCCATTAATAAACAATGGCCCAATCACTTTGTTTCCTAAAATGACTGCCCATACATTAATTTTTTGGGGGTACTGAGTATGCCTTTCTACAAAAGCATGAGGATTTTCATTGCTCCAATACCTGCAGTTATGCTTATTAACAAATCCATTTAGATAAAATGTGTATTCATCACTGAAGCAGATATTCTTTACATGAATGGTATTATCATTAATCGCTGCAGTCATTTGTTCACAAAACTCAACTCGCCTATCGAAATCATCTTCGGTTAACTCTTGCAATATTTTCATTTTGAATGGATGAAATTTATGTAATTTAGTAACTGTGTGTACAGAGCCTAATTAAATATCAGTCGCATCAACAATTTTGCGTAATGAAGTATTAGGATTTATGGCAAAATGATCCAAAACTTCAACTTGAGCGGCTTCATCCAAAACTCTACGATGATTACGTTTTTTATTATCCAGTTTGAGTAAATTTAGTAACAAGGTCCAAAACATACCTATGCGAAGATATCTATTCCGGATGTCTGGCGTTAAATGTAACGGCAGTTTGCCGAGCACATTGATTTTGGGCACCCTAAATTAGAATCATTTCCACTCTTTCCGCTAGTGTGTAAACCATTTTGGAAGTAAAATCTGAATCAATAAATTAATGTTCACTATCCCAAGATTGTCACAAAGGTAACTGACAGCAAATTAAATTGTTTCTTTCCCTTAGCAACTATAAAAAACTAAACAGGTATAAAAAAACTAAACAGGTATAAGAATAAAAACAGTTCGCCCATGTTATCTGTGTTGATAAAAAGAAGGCGGTAAAAAATTTTCTAATTTTCTCGAAAACGAATCGACCGATTTTAAAAAATCAAACGTCAAAATAAAGCACTCTGAAAGACCTTTCCAACAAGCTATTACTTGCTACCCCTTGTCATTTAAAATTTTTAAGGTGATGACCCCGGGGGCCAGAGGGTAAAAGGGGGTGAAGTAGTTTTTGGTTAAAAAGTTGTCCCCTTTGGCAAATCTTCTGAGGTGTCTCGGCGTTTTTTCTTTTAATCAGTGGTTTTCGATAAATTCGTGGTGGGAAGTTTTCAAATGAACACCCTGTATGAACCTTTCCATGTAACCTTTTATACAATAAACACATGTTATCTCATGAGACACCGATTTTGTGCATTTTGATTTTTTGTTACTAAAATCTCTTCGGGAAATGGCTACTTTTTTTAAGATTACATTGGCAAATGATTGGTTGAACTTTGACTGATTTGTAACCTTCTAGTGAATAAATTACCAAAATAGTATGTTATTTCGTCGTCACTAGGGAAATAAATATGCTAATACCCTAATACCCTACTATTTGCAATGTTTTCGCTAATTTAACCAATAACTGAGAAATTCATGGTTTATACGTTTAATTAAAACCGGCAATTAAATCGAAACAAATTTCGGATATGGGTTAATTTGTACAACAAGCAGTTGACCTTACCTTCTCAATGTTTAGACAGGCACGGTCGTGATATATCCTTTAAAAGGAAGAGTAGTAAATAAGTTTTAAACAACAAACATATTAATAAATTATATTGATGGTCTACTCAAATCGTCGAAACCGTAATTGGGAGGGTAAAAGGGGGAAATAGCGGACTTTATATTGTCACGGTACGTAATGCGATATCAATGTCACATCACGTATGTCCTGTTATCATGTCTTCATCTAGTCAATGACTAATCGCTAGATTAATAAAAAATAAGAAAGTTTTACTCCAGCGGAAAAGTTCGGCAACTTTAACGCTTACCCGTCCGAGTGATTTCAGTCCATAAGAAAGCAGATCGTCTGTTTGTTACTACACCTTGTCTGTTCTTGATGAAATCATATTGAAAATATTAAAAAAAACGTGAATTCATCGACAACGGACGTTTTGAGTGTTGCAAAAATTCCATAGTTTAAATAAAAGATGCAAAGAAAAGGGGTAAAAAGTAACAGCGCCCGTGTCAATTTTTTTTTTATTGTTGATAACACTCTAAAAAATAGTAAATCGAGTCGAACGAACATTTTCCGTGTTGCGCAGCTACAGGGAGATCAGCGGAGTCGGATGTCGTATCTGTATAATTCATGATCGCGGTACACGACGCGTGCGTGCATGGTGTATGGCTTGGTTGTCTATAACAACTCAGCATCAGCTATGTCCCCATATTGCATTATTATTGATACGCGTGCTGTGTTGACTGAAAACTTTTTTGCTAAAAAATGCGTGTGTAAAAATGTCAGTTCATATTTTTCCCCAATTTTCCGAGACACAATACACGATTTCTGTTTGTAAACGGACGAGGCGCGATAACTCGAACAGCGTTAAAAAAAATTACGTACCTAAGATCCAACACTGCGGTTGCGCGTCGATGAAAATGTCCGTTCTCATTTTTTTCCAGTCACGAGTAACGAGAAATAACATCCGACAAGTAAAACGAACGAGGCGTGATAAGTTGAATTCTCCGCTGTAAACAAATTTCGATTTATCTCAAACCAAAACTATTCACCGCAATGAAAATGTCAGTTACTATTTTCATTTCCTCATAAACATCACTCTGAGTCAAAAAAATAAAAAGAACGGACGAGGCGCGATAACTATTACGACCACTTTTTTTTACATATGTAAAGATGATTCTCAATGATTTCGCAACGTTGCCAATGTCCGTTCTTGTTAATTTCCTTCTCAAGTCCTTATTAAATCACCAAAAAACTTAAAAAACTTTAGGTCGTGATCAGTCTGAAATCCTGGTAACGGGCTGCCTTACATTATAATATAACGATTAAATTGAAATTTAACTAATTTCAGAAGTAACGGCCAATTTTCCGAATAGCTATTTCTTATCTGCCATGATAAAGTGGTTATACATTTATGGCGCAAATCAGCAAAGTCAAATGAGTTGATCAAGTCAATTGAATTCAAGTGACTTGCATTCAATTTCCGGTTTGCACATCAAATTCTAATTGAATGCATGTCAGTTTATTTAAAATGGCGAGACGAGTGATAAAACAATTTTAAATCTATTTATCGAATTAGAAGAAAACATGTAGAGAAAAAACAACGGAAGAATATTATATGGTTCAGAGGGTGGATTATTCGAAGAGGCAAACAAGGTGCCTCAAATAATCTTCTGCGAAAACTTTAACTGCTAAATGAGCAGCAAATCGAATATTTACTGGAAAAAGTTATACCTACTAAAAATGATATTTTCTATTCTATTCCTAACATAATTTTCCGTCAATCTTATACTCAATTCTTTGCAAATATTCTATTACTTTCCTAATTGTAGCCCAGAACTTAGTTCTAATATACTCTTAGCAGCAAAAATAAGCAGAAATAACGCTCAACCAAAAATTAATCTCAATTTAAAACTTGATTTTCTCGCGAACAGATAAATCGATTTCGCAAATTTTTTTTGAACTGTAACTTTTTTCTTTGGTAATTGCACTGTGATCGAATTGTTTATTCAGATTTCAGTTTTAGGCTTATACAGGGTGCAAAAATTAGAATAGTTTTTACGTTAAATTTGAGACACCCTGTAGGGAGCATTAGCAACAATAACGGGTGTATGATGAAATCATACTGTAGCCTCATGTTTTCTAAACATTTTGTTTCTTTAATTTCTCTGATATCTGTAATATCAAAGAAAATACACAGTTTTATACCAGAACATATTATGCCCATTGCAACATACGTGAAACAACTTTATTTAATAGAGACTCTGTGATGTTCTGACCTGGAATTTCCTTAACAACGCAAACGGATATCGTACCTTCACGTGGAGGTGCTTTAAATAGCGAGAGGTATATCAGTGAGATTTTGTATGAGTACGTTGTCCCTTTCGCTCCGTACATTGGAAATAATTGTTCACTAATTCACGATAACGCAAGACCACATGTTGCGCGCATCGTCAATGAATATTTAGATGAAGTAAATATTCGAACTCTAAATTGGCCACCGCGCAGTCCCGATTTGAATCCTATAGAGCACTTATGGGATATTATTGGTAGCGCACTGAGACTGCCAACCTGCAAGATGTCCAAATAATGGTTACCGATATTTGGAATGGACTTGACCAAAATAAAATATCCAATTTAATATCGAGTATGCCGTGGCAATGTGAAGCAGTAATTAGAAGTAGCGCTTCAATGTACTATCTTTGCAATTTATTTTTAATTAGTGTTAGTGTTATTCTATTTAATAAAAAAAACATGTTCTGGTATAAAACTGTGTGTTTTCTTTGATATTGCAGATATCAGAGAAATTAAAAGAACAAAATGTTTAGAAAACATGAGGCTACAGTATGATTTCATCATACACTCGTTGTTGCTGCTAATGCTCAATACAGGGTATCTCAAATTTAACGTAATAAAACTATTTTCATTTTTGCCTTGTAGAAACCTCGCTCTCATTGGATTCTCCTGCAGTGGTTCATTTGTTTACTACAATGTATTTATCTAAAATTATATATATTAATACAAGTTATTTTTAATGGGTGCATTTCAAACCATAGAACTCTTTCTGTCTCTTTTTTTCCATATATGATGGAGAAGAAAACAGATTAAAGTTTAAATTCAGTTACCTAATTTGTATATACTACAGATTTTCAAAGAATTATGTCAGCTAGTAACATTGCCGACATACAACCATTTTTTCTAAATCTTCAAAATAATTGGATCTTTGCCAATTATTTCGAATAAATCCGTCCTTAATTACATATATCTGGGATGTTCAAATCGTCGTCATATAACTCATACTCCATTTTTGCAAAAAAAACGACGGAAACGAAGAAAACTTTTTCAACAAAACATCACCAACCACATAATCCCAAACTGGTCAAAACAAACATCATTCTCCAGACTATAGGGCGTTGCAATGCATTTTAATCGATTATTCGCTAGGCAAATTGCTGAAATTTGCCCGGTTAGTTAAAATCTATCATTAGAGTAAATTTAAAGTTGATGGATACGAAATTAGCTATTTGTTTAATGAACAAAATCTATTTCTTTAAATTTAACTACACACAAGTAACTAAAAATAACTATTAATGAGTTTAGTTGGCTCGTAAAAAAAACTTCATTATTTGTTACAACATTTTAATTTAAGTATAGGCATATACAATGAACATATAAAATACAGTTAATAATTTAATGTTGGTTCTCATAATACTTGTCAGTTCCAACCATCGTTTCCTTGTCTACCATAGGGTAAACTATATAGTGATTGGCCCCTTTAAGATTTTTTTTAGGTTTATCATCCGACAAGAAATTAAATTTGTAGTAACTAAAAGAATATATATTTTTTTAAACATTTATATGGTTTTCTTTTTATGAAAAACAATATGAGAATTAAAACAAATGTCGTCATATACATATAAAAATTATATTTTATTACAACGGCGCAAAATATAATCATTGGCCTCTTTTTTACAGAGATTGGCCCATAAAATATACATTTTTGGCCACCCACATTTTCGAAGAGAAAGAGTACCTACCTATAGATCCTATCTGCGTATTTATAACTAACTCTAAATTGGAAATACAGTCAAATTATAAATAACAAATTTAAAATATTTGAATTAAAATTATGTAAATTATGTTTATGTATACATTTGAGATGATATGTCCTGGTTACATTAATGCCATGATTTTCCTTCGTTATGTGCATTGTGCAAGTAAAGCAAATGCCTGAACAGAGAGCTGCATTTTCAAAAGGAAAGAACGATTTAACGTTGGTGCAACTATCTGGAGAAGTTGGTAAATTATTTTTTTTAGCGATATTAGAGATAATATTAATTTTGTTTGTAATTATAGTTTCAGTCTGGGCATTGTAACAAGTGTTTCATTTTTAATAATCATGCTCTTTTTAGATTCTTTTTTAGGGAGAACTTTATTTTTAATTTTTTTCTTCCATTTCGTGTTCTCTTCTAATATTCTTAGCTTCTCATTCTATTTTCCTTCTTTTTTGTTCTTCTTCCATTTTGTTTTGTTTTTCTGCTTCTTTGTTGTCCTTAATTTCTTTCCATGTAGTAGAAGTGATAATATATTTTATATTTATATATTTATATATTTCTATATTTTTTGTACCTTTTCTCTCAGGTGTGTCATAATAAACTAGATATTTGTTAATGGAACTCTTGTTTGGGATATGATGGGTTACTTCATCAGCTAGCTGAAAAGATTCGCGTTCAAAGTCATTACTTGGTAATTCCATAAAGCCGTTATCAAACTGTACTGATTATTCGATCGTTAAATAATTTTCCGAGAAGTTTCCTTTAATATCTTGATTTGTATTGTAGACAAAGGAATATCTGAGGAAATTTCTTTTATAATACCAGTCATTTCTTCTTTAAATAAAGCAATTTCTGAAGGAATTTCTTTCATACTCCTAGTCGCTTCTTCTATAAACAAAGGAATTTCGGAGGAATTTTGTTCTTAATGCCATTCGTGTATAGTATGATAGGTAAATTGGCAATATCTATATCTTCTTGCATATTATTCAAATTTGCATTATAATTATCTGTGATCTGATTATCAAAATAAATATTTCCTTTAGATTTTGAGCTAGTCTTACTATTAGTAATATCCTCCAAAGCATTTATGGTGAGCATTTCTTCTTGTCCTCGATTATATCTTCTATCATAATTTGTTCATTTCATTAGGTTGCTTTTGAAAAGCTTCCCACAGACTGTAAAGTGTATTTAAATCATCGTTTCCTTGATTGATGTCGTAATTTTGAAATAAGTTTAGTCTATCTTGGCCTACAATTTCTTTGAATCCTTCAAATTTTAAAACGATGAAATTATCGGTTTTTCATCGATTTGTAGTTTCCCAATAATCAAATTGTATTGAAGTTGGGTCCCAGGGACAAAGGCCGCAGGTCCTAAACCCATTAATTATTATATCCGGACGTAGAGCTGTTGACAGTATACATTTTAATCTATTATTTTCTATAGCTTTCGGCATTCTAAAACAACAGTGCCTATTTTAATTTGATACTACCTATGTATCTATTAATGAAAACTCTATTATCCAGGTTCGTTACGACAAAGAAAATAGCATCAGACAGTTATTGGCCGCACTCTTTTGACAATGATTGGCTACGGCCAATGACATTTATGGTAACCAATTAAGATAAACAATACAATAACAATCGTATAAAGTATGATTTTTTAAAAAATTGTTAATCTCTTAAAACATAGTGATTGGCCCTAGGTCAATAATAAATTAAAAATAAAAAATAAAAGTTTTGTAGTTTTAGAAAAAGATTCAAAAAATCTACCTAAAATAACTTTTTTAACCAAGGCATTGGGTAGAATTTAAGACAAGAGGTCTAGAGATACTGTGAATATAATTAACTGTTTTATACAGGGTGTTCATCATTAAATTTCAAACAAGACACTTTTCAAAATAATTTTTCTCCAGATTTTCAAATGGAACACCCTGTATATCATTTGGCTATTGGATGTAGAATTCATAAGCATTATTTTTTTTTGTAATGGAAGCATATAACACCTGATTTCACGCTTTCATTATTTATTGATAATTAACTAGCAAGAAAAACTGCACTTTTCTCTCGTATGTATGTGTTAGGCTGTTAGTCCTAAATAACAACAATACTAAATTAAAGAGCTGTCAAACTATAATAAACAATCGAATTTTTATTTTATTTCAAAGTCTACCATGGTTTTTAAGCATGCATATACAATCACTAATGAGCCGTCTTGATAGTATTTCATCTGAAATGTCAAATAGATCATTTGATGAGCTTATTAACTTGTGCTCAGATCAACATGGTAGGCATTTTGAACATTTACTCTAGTTTATAATTATTAATATAGTCGCCTATGCTTAAGTTTCAAAATAAAAACTGTACTTATTTAAACAACATAATTTATGAAAGCAATTATTTCGAGAACGGCTAGAAATAACTTATGTGCTTCCATTACAAAAAAAAAGAATGCTTAATTCTACATCCAATAGCCAAATGATATATATGGTGTTCCATTTGAAAATCTAAAGAAACATTATTTTGAAAAGTGTCTTGTTTGAAACCTAATGATAAACACCCTGTAGTGTACCCTGTCGCGGAATACTGTGCACCGGTGTGGATCAACAGCCCACACCCAAACGTGTTGAAGCCCAACTCAATCAAGCTATGCGTACCATATCAGGCACAATCAAGGCCACGCCAACTTATTGGCTACCCACACTGAGCCACATAGCCCCTCCACAAATTGTGCTCCGCTCCCACGTTGGAATTACCGGTAGGACCATAAATAGACTACGCTCACGAAAACCCCCTCTGAGAACGGCAGAAACTCTTATCGAGGAAAACTTTAACAT
Source organism: Barypeithes pellucidus (assembly GCA_963991005.1). Lineage (NCBI taxonomy): Eukaryota > Metazoa > Arthropoda > Insecta > Coleoptera > Curculionidae > Barypeithes > Barypeithes pellucidus. The sequence continues at coordinate 37,487,190 of OZ022563.1, read as the reverse complement.
AATTGAGCGGTGGAAAGAAGACTGGGAGAAGAAGGCCACACCTGCCAACCGGGATATGCCATGCGTTACAAGCAGGCCAGAGGGCTTTGATCAACCAAGACGAATCTGGACAACACTTAACAGAATAAGGACGAATTGCGGCAGGTGCTCCGACTCACTCTTCAGGTGGGGAAAAATACCTTCCCCAAACTGTGACTGCGGCGCTGAAAGACAGACTATTAAACATCTGGTAGAGGACTGCCCAATTAGTTCCTACAGTGGCAATCCATCCGATTTCCTGATTGCGACAAGAGAGTCAATAGAATATATTTGTAATCTTAATGTTTGTTTGTGAAATTTTTGTTATTTTGTTGTGTACCTACCTGTGATTGTAGCCATACGCTAAATAAAATAAATAAACACCCAATATAAAATAGTTAAACGCTATTATATTCATAGTATCTCTAGACCTCTTGTCTTAAATCCACCCAATGCCGTGGTTATAAAAGTTATTTTAGGTAGTTTTTTGAATTTTTTCTTTAAACTGCAAAACTTTTATTTTTTATTTTTTATTTATTACTTTTCAACTACATAACCAAATGAAATAAAACTTTAGGCAATTATAAAGAACACTAATACGAACCTAAATATGCAATAAAATACTGGGTGTCCCATTTAAAAAAATACAGCATTACTTATGTTGTCACACTTTTTTGGGCCACCCTTTATATTTTCGGACCTCGGGCCCATGGAGACTTTTGATCAGCATCGATTTTTGGATAATATCTCCAATTATCAATGTTTTTAACCGAGGGCTGATTCCCATAATATGTTCCGTGCGGGGTCCTTTATTACCAAGCAAGACATTTTGACGTGATAATTCGGTGATATTGTGTTTTCCTGTCGGTCATCTTGTACCTCAGGAATCCAAGATCTAGGTCGTTATTCTAGTCACTATCGATATAAATTTGTACTTATCAATGATGTCTGACTAGGACTGTGTCTTTAGTTTAGTAAATTCAACCCCATCGCTTTGATTTATAAGATAACCTCTTGGTTTAGATATAATGTTTAGTGCAGTAATGCACACATGTAAATGTTAATGGTAAATTCATGCTTTGTAAACCTCCATATATATGTCTTTTTAAGTTTATTATAGAAGATGTATACGACATTTGTAACTTGCATATATTACACTTTGGGTTTGTTTTATTTATTATTGGATAAAGTTACAAAGCGGATTACTTTTATTTCGTGTTGATATACTTTTTATTAAAATAAAAATAGAACTGGGGAAAGTCCCTAAAAGCTAACGCTTCTGTTAATGGAACAACCGGAAATTTAGCTTTATCAGAATGCAACGCTGACGCGACGTTGCTATGTAACAGAAGAACAGCGACACTTTTGAGACAGTTTGGAACTGGAACAGGTTTTTGAAACAGGTATTTTGTTATTTAAAAGACCCTGTTACAACCATCCTTAGCGTCCATACATAAGGTTTTACCTGACGTATTACCTGACAGTCAAACAGTGTTGCCAAGTCTGGTGAAATTTCACCGGATCTGGTAATTTTCTGAATAATCTGGTGATTGGTAAAAAACTTTTTTAAAAAGCCCGATTTCTGGTGTCTGCTAACTTGAATACCTAAAACGCCAGGTAAGACGTAATGTAAAACGTCAGGTAAGACATAAGGTAAAATCTTATGTATGGACGTCGCTTCGTGTTTCTACTTAGCCAGAAGCGAATGTTGGATGCATATTTGTAGCAGCAGATATGGGGAGCCTAATTTTTATCCTGGTCTCCAACCTTGCACTCAAAATATTTGTCTTTAGCCTTTTTTATTAAAGGGCTAGATTACGTTTTTGTACTTTAAGAGAAGGAAGGTAATTATCATGGATCTATAAAACCGGAGCCAACTGAGACTTTTGCAAAACAGATTGTTAATTAGTATAGTAAAAGAAATAAGATTTTCGGAAGCTTAATTAGTGAATCACATTGGATAATAAAGCATAAGGGAGGCTGAAAAGTAAATCTGGAGATATAAGGCCAAGACCGGAAATGTACCCATAAAGAAGAATAAAAATTAATTTCTTGGAAAAAAATGGACTTATACTATTAACCCGGAATTGCGATTCTCAATCATGGACTTCTGTGATTTACTAATTAGGCTGACGTTTTGTTATTTTGGTCTCTGAAACAATTTTATTGTTTCCCAGTGTTAATTGTTGTCAATTAAAAAGTTAATTGAATTCTTGTGTCGGTGGATATGGGCATAATTCTATCTTTATTTATACCACAAACGACCATAATATAATAACCGAATAACCACAACACAGGCACCCATCATGTTCCTGTAGGCGATTCTATTTAATTATTTATTTATTCTTTGACATGTTTAAATTATGAAAAAACGTCATCTTGATAAGTACCAGGTGGTCAACTAAGGATCATGGTATAAATAACTAAGAGGTAATTGTGAGGTCATCGGGCGAATGATTTTTAAAACTCTTATGGAGATTTATTTATATTGCTGTCAGCGCTCCGTGGAAACTAATTAAGAAGTAAATATGAAAAAATAAATAAAACCGTACCTATCCATTCTAATTTTTTGTTTATATCCGTAGGAATGCTTACATTTCTTACAATTTCTTTATCTTATTATCCATATCACAACCAAACACAGTGCACCTCTTTTCATGAAAATTCAGATATTTATTTTAATAAACACACACGACTAAATAAGAAAAAATTCTGGGGAACTTTTAAAATTTCAATGAAAAACGGCACTACGTGGCGATGAGTGTTGCCAGAAATATTTCATTAAAAGTAATAGGTTGACGGATCGAAACCTAATAGAATAATAAAAAACGGTATCATATTAAGAAGAGGACGAAACAAAGGTCGTTACTGTCCTATGATATGGGTACCATCTCCAGATTGCACATAAATTTTTTTATGGGGAGCACCACAACAAGAATGAACATCTCAAAGATTGTTAAAATAGTAATGGATATATTATAAATGTAAAAGACTGACAACGCTGGCGGCAACGAGGAGGGGTCGCCGAGCAGCTTCGGCTATCATCGACCGATTCCAATGGCAAGATGGCTTCATCTGTCCTACTGTTCAACTACCCTAATGATCATCTGCCCTACAACTCGACAATTCGGGTGATGTTCGGTTAATACCTTTGCCCCCTGTTTACATGCACTTTTACTGACATGCTGTGAATTATTATTGGATAGAGACTTAAAATATTGCTCTTAGCATCGAACAATTGAATGGTTATGTCATAATTATTTTCATATTAGAACTGTAATTTTTTGGGGGATTTCCTGCACCCGAACTGACTACGCCATTAGTAGTAGCTATTTTATTACCGATATTTTATTCTTACATAAGAAGAAAATGAATGTATAAAAATACTTATAGATGCCCTGGGGAAACAAGTGCAAACCCGCCCCGATATACCTACTTGGAGGCGATTTCCTATTGTACAAAATTCAAGCGCAAACCGGCCGACAGCTACTCTACATATAAATAAATTAGAGAACTATAACAAGTATTTATTATTTCTATCCTAATGTTCATCTGCCCTACACGATCTCATTGGCCAACATGTCTATTCCAAAGAACAAATTTCGAATCATGCTCGAACCCGAAACTTACACACTATACCAAATAATTTTTCCATAACCTAAAACACACGAAACAACAAAGAAAGTATGCATATTCCATCTTTGTTTGTCGACTTCCGCTCCCTCCGCGTCGCAAGGGTGGGTAGGGCAATTGCAGAAACGAAGATTCCTGGTTCAACACGAAGTGACGTCCGAGTGGTAGGGCAGATGCACTTTAGGGCAGATGTGGTTTCCCCCCAATGGCGCGGTTGATGTTTTAAAAGTTTGTCGGAATCTTTTCTTATTTTAGTGGTATTTTAGCTGTAATATGTGTTGTATTTCTATGAAATTAATATACGTAAATACTTATCATATATTATTCTTTCATTTCACATACCATTAAATGCCTAAAACCTTTTAATACCTTTGAAATAGAATTAAAATAGAATTACAAACGCTAACACCGTATGAATCTCCATAAGAAATTTAAAAATCACTCTCCCTGGGACGTCACTGCGTACGGCAGACGAAATTGGAACGGTTAGCTATCTTACCGTTATTTTATTTGTATCACGACTAAGAATAGGCGCTGGCCATATCTCAAAAACTACTAATCATATAGCATCAGGGTAATTTTTTTTTAGTATAAGTAAGTCCCCAAGAGAAATACTGATGCTGACTATTTTCGGGTTTGAAAAATATCCGTAAGGGGGCGTCACAGTCATGACCAAGGTTAAAATCGACAATATATGCATTTTAATGCTTGCATCGTTCCTAATACTTTTTGTCACACAATTTTTCCAATCTAGTAAAACAAAGTGGTTGGGAAACTTAATTTGTTCACAAAATAGACTACGGTTTTGGCTTAACCGCTTTTAACAAACTTGGTCCCGTTTAAGAGCGCACTATCTGCCCTAAAAACTGCGCTATTGTTTTGGTATTCTTGATTTTTACCGTCGCCGCTAGATAGCGCTAACTGAAATATATAAGCAAATGTCAGGCATTTTCACAAAAAAGTTAAATGTAAACGTTTGTTTTAGCAATGTATAATAGGTAACATTTCAGTAAAAGACACAAATTCTTTGTATATCTAAAACTTATTTATCGGATAATTTTTAATTTTAACACATTAATAATAAATGAGCAAAATTTCCAAAACATGATGAAAATTTTTGAAATTTTTAAAAAGATATATTATTTTAAACTGTGTCTACAAAAAACCATGCTGGTATACCTAATACCCTTTTCCAGGGAACTGGATGGCATAAACCCTATAGAAGCAACTGTTGTATTATTTCGCATTCATTTGAAATACAAACCAATCATATCGAATGCACCTTTATTCTTTAAACGCATCTCATTAAAAAACTTGTCTAAAATATAAAATCAAAGAAATAAGTTCTATTTCCTCCAAGAGACCTGTTTAGTAACTAATAAGAAGTAAACTCAAAGTCACAGGCTCACGAATTACATATAAGTATGTTAACGATATCCAGACGGAGATTAAATGTTTCGCCCAGCTGGGCCGTGATTTTGAGTTTACTTCTTATTAAAAACATAAGAAGCAAAAAACTGAATTTATTTATTTAGTATTTACGCAAAGCGTCACTTTAACAATTAATTTGGTTTACGTTTCCACAGCTTTTTCTTTTTATTTTAATGATACTTTCTTGAATTTAACTACATTAAAACTTATCTTAAAAAGGAACTGACGAAATGTTATAAATATATTTTTTTTAAATTTAAGTTGTGAATTAAAATCGTTTAATTTTACATAAACAAATGTTATCAAAAGAGTAGACTTCATACATTTTCAATTTCATCTACTTTTGTAAATATCTCAGTTTAATGTCCTCCCCCCTGCTAACTTTTCACCCGCTCATTCTTTTTTTATAAAATTTGGGTGTAGCCAATAGGGTACGGTAAGATAACCCTACTACTACTGAAACTACCTTTTGACGCAAGAAGGACAGTTCTAAGTCAAAATGGAGGATGGACGCCATCTTGGTACCCATAAAGAAAATTTAATATTACTGACCTACTCGTACCCAAGACAAAATGGCGACGTTTTAAAAACTGTATAGCTATTAGTTTTTATTATCCTTTATTTCATTGCAGCCTTATAAAAATTCTTGGTGCTTAAATTCAAAATGTAGGATGGGCGCCATCTTAATAAAAAAAATTGAATAGAAAGTGGAGTCTTGCGATATTATAAAGGTCCTATCCAGTATTTTACGACACCAGAATATTCTGTATTCTATTCGTACCCAAGACAAAATGGCAGCTTTTTAAAAAATAATATTTACTATTTTTTTCTTTTGTGATTTTAGTTTAGATTTTACAACTTGATATAAAGAAGTCAGTATCAGCAAGCTGTTTCGGCTGCTTTATGCCAAGTTGTAAAATCTAAAGTTTAATAACAGAAGAAAAAAATAGTAACTATTATTTTTTAAGAAGCCTCCTTTTTGTTTTGGGTATCAATAAGGACACAATATTCTGGGATCCTAAAATACACCATAAGACCTTATGATGACAACGCTTCCTTTCTATTCAAATTTTTTACCAAGATGGCGCCCATCGGCCATTTTGAATTTCAGCACCATGAAATATGCAAGAAAGTATAGCTCTCCGATTCCTACTATACTCTGCAGAGTTGTTGGGGCCCCAAGACCAGCCTCCGCCCTGAGATCCGAATGGGGGGCGAGTTTACCTTCGGAGTATTTTGGACCTGCTATTTTTGGGGTCCCACCCTGGTAACCGGAAACATCGGCACAGAGACGAAACGTCAACTCAATGAGCAAACTTCACGCCGCCTAAACCGATGCAATGGTATCTCACCGGGCGATGCCGGGTGGGCCAATATCTTGCATTTGCGTTATGTTGCGTTTTGCATTATTTTGTAACATTTTGTTCATTTATTATTAATGTTTTAAAATTATCTGATAAATAATAATTAATCGAAACGTATACAGGGTGTTCATTTGAAAACTTCCAACCACGGATTTATCGAAAACCACTGATTAAAAGAAAAAACGCCGAGACACATCAAAAGATTTGCCAAAGGGGACAACTTTTTAACCAAAAACTACTTCACCCCCTTTTACCCTCTGGTCCCCGGGGTCATCCCCTTAAAAATTTTAAATTACAAGGGGTAGCAAGCTTGTTTGAAAGGTCTTTCAAAGTGCTTTATTTCGACGTTTGATTTGTTAAAATCGGTCGATTCGTTTTCGAGAAAATTAGAAAACTTTTTACCGCCTTCTTCTTATCAACACTGATAACATGGACGAACCGTTTTTATTCTTATACCTGTTTAAAAATCTTTATTTATCTTAATTTGTTCAGATAGAAAAAAAAGCACACGAAAATATCACTTTTTATTTCAATAAGTGTTCAAAATATTGCCCGTTATTGGCCAAACAATGATATAGGCGATTTTCAAATTCCTGACGGACATTTTCAAAAACATGTTGTGGGAGATCATGGCAGCTTTCGGTGATGCCTTGACGAAGTTCATCCAAACTGTTAGGTTGGGGAATGAACACAATAGTTTTCAAATGGCCCCATAGAAAAAAGTCTAATGGCGTCAAGTCAGGAGATCTAGCAGGCCATTCTATAGGCCCTCTTCGCCCTATCCATTTATCTGGAAACTCGTCGTCTAGCCATTGCCGAACCGGAAGAACATAGTGAGGAGGAGCGCCGTCTTGCTGGAAATATATTTCAGCCTCATCAAGTACAGGGTTTCCATCGTCTTCGATTTGGTTTTCAATGGTTTCAGTGATAAGCGGATTGATGGTATTTTCCAACATATCTAAATAAATGCTTCCATTTAAATTCCCATTAATAAGCAATGGCCAAATCACTTTGTTTCCTAAAATGCCTGCCCATACATTAATTTTTTGGGGATACTGAGTATGCCCTTCTACACAAGCATGAGGATTTTCATTGCTCCAATACCTGCAGTTATGCTTATTAACAAATCCATTTAGATAAAATGTGCATTCATCACTGAAGCAGATATTCTTTACATGAATGGTATTATCATTAATCGCTGCAGACATTTGTTTACAAAACTCAACTCGCCTATCGAAATCATATTCGGTTAACTCTTGCAATATTTTCATTTTGAATGGATGAAATTTATGTAATTTAGTAACTGTGTATACAGAGCCTAATGAAATACCAGTCGCATCAACAATTTTGCGTAATGAAGTATTAGGATTTATGGCAAAATGACACAAAACTTCAACTTGAGCGGCTTCATCCAAAACTCTACGATGATTACGTTTTTTATTTGCAACAGATCCAGTTTGAGTAAATTTAGTAACGAGGTCCAAAACATACCTATGCGAAGTTATCTTTTCCGGATGTCTGGCGTTAAATGTAACGGCAGTTTGCCGAGCACATTGATTTTGGGCACCCTAAATTAGAATCATTTCCACTCTTTCCGCTAGTGTGTAAACCATTTTGGAAGTAAAATCTGAATCAATAAATTAATTTTCACTATCCCAAGATTGTCACAAAGGTAACTGACAGTAAATTAAATTGTTTCTTTCCCTTTGCAACTATAAAAAACTAAACAGGTATACAAAACTAAACAGGTATAAGAATAAAAACAGTTCGCCCATGTTATCTGTGTTGATAAAAAGAAGGCGGTAAAAAGTTCTCTAATTTTCTCGAAAACGAATCGACCGATTTTAAAAAATCAAACGTCAAAATAAAGCACTTTGAAAGACCTTTCAAACAAGCTATTACTTGCTACCCCTTGTCATTTAAAATTTTTAAGGGGATGACCACGGGGGCCAGAGGGTAAAAGGGGGTGAAGTAGTTTTTGGTTAAAAAGTTGTCCCATTTGGCAAATCTTTTGACGTGTTTTGGCGTTTTTTCTTTTAATCAGTGGTTTTCGATAAATCCGTGGTGGGAAGTTTTCAAATGAACACCCTGTATATAATTTATTTATGGCAATAACACCGGTTCTAACAAAGATGCAAATTTGCGGTTTTTACCGAAAAGTTAAGGATTCGATTCTCTATTATACCTTGTTAGAAGGAACCTATTATTATATTTAACTTGTTTGAGAAAATGCCAATTATTTTCAACAAATATATGCTAATTTTTCTTAGCAATTTTGTCGGGAATATAACGTTGTTGTTTTGCTTATGTTTAGTATTTTATTTATTATTATTAATAAAATTTTAATAGTGTAAAGTAATATAAAATTTGACGTTTAAATTATTTTGTACTAAAACTAATATTGCCATATTTTCTATCGTTCTATTGCCTCACTGGCCGGCAATAAACTACTTCTCAAGATTCCCCCGTTTTACCCCAAAATGGTTAAACTTCCATTCGAATGTGATAATTGTATGTACAAGACACTGATATAAATTGACAAAATAAGTTTATTATAGTCATAAATCAGAATTATTCTTCTTTGTATAGCAGAAGAAATAGTTAATATACCACGCGCCTAACCTTACACATCGCATTTCAATGGTCTGAAAGATCAAAACAATTTTCTTCACATTGCTCCAATAATATTTAAGTAATATTTAGTAAGATTAACTATTTTTGGTCTTATTCTTCTGTGTCATTCCCGCATTATTCCTGGTCATGAACTAGCTATTTAGATACCAAGGGACGAAAATTGCCCTTTTTCTCCTGCGGATAGATTGATTTCTTATTATCCTTATTTATTTATTCAAGAGAGAAAACGCATTTTCCTCTTGAGGTATGTATATAGTTTTTTTCTACTACTATACAGGGTTCCTAGCTAATAGGAGCCACCCTTGATAACTCTTGAAATATTTGTTCGTTAAAAAATCGCCAATACATATCAACAATAATGAGGGACATCTTTTGATGTATAAGTGACACTTCTACTGTCACTGTCATTGTTCCCACATGACCCAACTTTAAAAACTTAAATGCGATTATACCACTTATGGCACCTTATTGGATACGTAATTTAGGCTGTAATCCAGTGCCGTACTCAGTTTTTAAATAACATTTTTTGTTCCTACGTAAATATTATTATTTTCGATTTTTTTATTTACATTGAATCATAGAGTTTAATCGAATGTTTAAACTACCATGCAATTAAACAAGGTTTGCTTAAAATGAGCTCCAACATTTCCTAAGTTGGATGGAGTTAATTTCCCACACTCGGCAACAATTCTTACTTTAAGTTCTTGTCTACGCGCCGGGTTGTTCAAAAACCTTTATCTTTAGATCTCCAGGAAAAAAAATCCAATGATGCATTATTGGCGAAAAACCTCTGTCAATCCATCGATCAGGAAACCTCTAGTTAGAATTGCCTCACCGAATCCACATGTCTCTAATAATTTGGAAATAAAAGGATCTAAACTGAAGCTGACCAGACCAGCTTCTTTGATTTTGTAGTGGTGGCATTTATATTGATTTAAAATTCTGGCCACACTGCTTTGCTAACACCTGAATTGGTTATAAATTGTGGGAATGATGTACGTTCTCATTTTAAAAGGTAATTTTACTTGACATAAAGAACAAACCCGAACAAACCCGTATTGATGTTACAATGAATTCCTTAAATTTAGTTCTTAGTCGATTTGTTTCACTAAACTATTAAAAATTTAAGAATTTGGAAAAAAAAATTTTGATTTAAAATTTTCCATTGAATCAAAAAATGGGTACAGTATTGGATTACAGACTAAGTTACCTATCCAATAATGTAACAAGTGGTATCATCACATTTAAGATTTTAAATTTAGGTCATATGGGAATAATGACAATGACAGTAGAAGTGTCACTTATATGTCAAAAGATGTCCCGCTCCTAATTATTGTTAACGTATATTAGCGATTTTTACCGAATAAATATTTAATAATAATAATAAATAATAATAATAAATAAACTTCATTTCAAATCATGAACACATGGAACACATATCAATGGGAACAAAAAAAAAAACATCATAATTTGTACTAAATGCTAACTACAAAAATCTTTCAAGTTGTAAGGTTCAATAGCTATTAACAATTTTCAAATCTCTAATTTAAATATTTTATGTGAGTGTATTTGTTTGATGTTATTTGGCAAAGCATTAAATAATCATAGTGCGGACATTTTTCGGTTAGTGTTAAACGATGTACTGGGTATGATACATTTAATGTTCTTGTACTATATTTTAAATTGAACAACTCTCTATGTTTAAAGGAAAACATTAAACACTCATATATATATAAAGAGCATACACCGTCATTATCCCCAAAGTTCTAACAATATCCCTGCAACTTTCCCTATATCCGATTTTTCTAATAATCCTTACTACCATCTTCTGAACCACAAAACTGCTCTGAATTAAACTGTGACTTCCCCAAAATATAATACGGTACCTTACAACCTAGATATAGCACCCTAAGTACTCTTTCCTCCACATATCCACCAATGACCCGCATTCCATAACAGACAGAATTTAGTTTTTTCGCCAAGTCATTTATATGACATGACCAGTCCAAATGTTCATTTATATATATTCCTAAAAATTTCGCCTCTTCTCAGAGATTTAGTTCTTTGTCATCCATTTCTAAAGGGTTTCCACTGTTGACTGTTTGGTTCTAAACAATATAATATTCGTTTTATTTTTATTTAAAACGAGCTTATTTTTTGTAAACCAGTTTGTTACCAAGCCAAAAAAATACTTAGCCTCTATAAAAGTTATTAAGGGTGGCTCCTTTTACCTGGAACACCCTGTATAATAGTTGAACAATTTTCTATTATTAACTATTCCATTTAGTCACATGGTGCTCAATACGAGAAAGTATTGCAAATTCGAGGAAAATTCAAAATATATATAAATAGATATATACAGATTCAATCAAAAAACAAGTCTGCTTGCTTTTCTGGTGGTATTAATATCATAAATACTCATTTGTGGAAAAGTAATTTCCTAGCCTAGAACCTTATACTATAAGGGCATATTTCTGTTTAATACTGTAGGACTTAAAATACGAATTCAGCTTGAATGGTACTATCAAGAAAGGGAAACCTTCTCCATGAAAAGCAAGCAGGCTTCTTCTTTTGATTTATTCTAAATGCCCCGACGGGTGTTTGCTCAGACTGTGTGAGACTACTATCTCTGATTAATAGGCATAGACACCTACCTATAGTTCGAAACCGGTCCGCAGGTGGTGACATCCTATCAATATAGAGGGCTTCCCTCTCTTGGTAGTAGTTTCAATCTGAATTAGTATTTTAAGAGGGAGGACACCTTGTACATTTATATGTCAAGATTTCCATAAATCTTCTTTCTACAAAATTATATAGACGATGCTTACTAATAGTTTTAAGAAACTAGGAACTTTTTCTTCCCTTGTTTCTGGGTCGAAAATAACGTTTTATAGTAAGGTAGTAGAAAAAAATTGGTTTCATATTTTGTATTTGAGAGTTTAAATAAACACTGGCGAGAAAGAAATTTAGGTCACATTGAAATATATATTTGCAAATTGTAAATTATCCGAATGTATTTTGTAAGCTATATCGGAACAGCTTATTTTGGTTTTTATGATTTATTCTGAAGAAATATCTAATTTACATTTCAAGCGATGTCCGACTGATTATTACTTGAAACTAAAGGAACGAGTAAAACTTAAAATTAATTTAAAAAATGATAATTAATAACGTGGATTCCCTCCTCTTGCATTAATGATTGCTTGTATTCGACGAGACATACTTTGAATTAAATTAAGAATCACATGCTGGTCGATGTTATTCCACTCTTGCAACCCCAACTCTCTCAGCTCCTGGGCAGTTCTTAGAGTTGGTGTATGTCTTCGGATTCGTCGTGCCAACTCATCCCAGATATGTTCTATGGGATTCATATCCGGACTAAGAGCTGGCCAATCCAACCGCCTAATTCCTACCTGATCCATATAGTCATTGACAATTCTGGCTACATGGGGGTCTAGCGTTATCTTGCAAAAGTGCCATGCTCACCCATAGTGATCATGATAGGCATAACATGATGATCTAGGACCTCCGTAATATACCTGTGGCCTCGTAGGGAGCCATTCTGTATGAAGACTAACTCTGTGCGTGCTTGTGAAGTGATACCCGCCCAAACCATAACCGATCCACAGCCAAATGGAAGTCTCTCGTCAATACAAACTGGGGCATATCTTTCTCCGGGTCTTCTCCATACTCGCCGACGTCCATCTGACCTAGTGAGGCAAAAACGCGACTTATCTGTAAACAGTACCTTGCTCCAGTCATCATCATTCCATACCCGGTGGTTTCGGGCAAAAGTCAATCATGCAATAACCTCTTGAAGTTGATTTCGCATAATAATCGCAGAAGATGTTCTATTCCGCTAACTTGCGGACACCAAAAATCGAACATCTCTTTGATTTGTGACTCTTTTTCTCCTGGATCCTGGTCTTCTGGTTATAAGATCAGTCTCCTGATAGCACTCGTAAACATTTTGTACAACACATAGGCTCTTACCAACAATTCTTGCAGTTTCACGTTGTCCTCGACCATCTTGTATCAACGGTACAATTATTGCCACAACAATAGGATCTAAAGGCATTATGACCTCTTAAATGAACACTACAAACAATACACGGTAAAACCGATAGGTTTTAGAAAAAGAAAACAACACTAAACTGATACATAAGCAACGAAATAAAAATATTAAATAGTACTAAATTCACGTTACTTCACAAAAGGCGTAAGTATGGTGACAATACGTGACAAATAACAAATATGGCAGATAGGATTTCTCGGGCAACAAATGATGCACCGCCTACTGGACCAATGATTCCATGACTAATATTATTTCTAAAATTATTTGCAATTTCTGAAATGACCTAAATTTTTTGCTCGCCAGTGTAGTAAACAATTTGCACAATATCCTGTATAATACTTTTGGCTAGAGGATTTGTTATAAAGAATTAAGTATTTATGTTAGCGAGAAATGTCTTAGTAGTGTAAAGACGTAGATTTTTTAAAATTGAAAAAGTTCAGTGGGAATTTGAACCTATTACGACCCACTTGCCGCGTGGGCTATTCTGCTCTCATATCAGTATAGTAACAGCAGAGATTTCAGTTTTGGACTCCACCTTAGTGAAATCCTTCAGAAAAACTTGAGGTACTTTCTTGAGATTTGCTGATTAGTTTCGTTACAAAACTATTATTTTCAAAAGGAAAGAACTAAAACTATTAAGTTAAATTCTTAAAAATTGTCTTGTAAAGTGGAAGAAGTTACCATTAAAATAAGCATTATTTGGAATAAAATTATTATAATTTCGTTCGAGTTAAACTATGTGGACCTTAAAAAAGAAATGTTGTTGCCTTGTTGGCCAAATTGACCTGATATTAATATAAGATCAAAAAATATGATTTATTTCATCCCAAATTAAGCTTCAGAAAGAGCTTAACAATCTTCTAAAATTTTGTTGAATACTTCTGAACCTTTTCCTATTTACATAACTTATTTTTAAATTAAGTCCAAATTTATTAAATTTGCGATTTTTGCGGAATCTGGTAGACAGCGGCCGAAGCTATAAGCTCATTTTCTCTGTTTATGAAAATTGCCACTAGATATAGCCAAAAATATAAATATGAAATCTGCTTAAGTCTCACAAATTTAGAAAGTACAGGAATATTGCGTAGTTCTATTAATTAAATGCGAGGTCGTCTTTGTGAAACAACTTTGCTTAGTTTTCAAGTAAATTGGTGTGTTCTAAAAAGTTGTTAAGAATAGCATAAAGGTAAGCCTACAATTGACTCAAAGTTATATTAAATCATTAATGGTTAATACAACATTGCTCCATAAACCGCGCTTACATCTTGAATGGAGTTGTACAATTTCCATACAATTTTATTTTGCCTAATATTAGGAGTTATACATATTTCAAACATTTTTTCTATTAATTAGAAGATTTTTGTTCTTTTAGATTAGCTAGGAACTAAAATATTGTTACTAGTTTAAATTTTGCGAAATAAACGTGATTAAAACAAGGTTTACTTTTATGAATTCTGCACAAGTCAAAGTTGATTTTAAATTAGAGAATACATTTTACATATATGAGGCGTGCATTTCCATAACTAACTAGATCCATTTTTTACTAAAATTGAGAAAATGGCGAAAATCCCTCCTTTAACAACTTTGACACATACCTATATAATGTTACTGTACTAAAACTAATTTCTTCCGATAATTCTATGATATCAAAAAAATAGTACATTTCCAAAACTCACTACATCCTTCATAAAAACTGTTACAAAAGTGTGTACATCCACCGCTGTAAGTTCTGTTTCAAAACTGCATAGATCCAATATTATTATGTTATTCATTGCATGCTACGGTTTCAAAACTTGTTAGATCCCGTTCATGTGCATTAGGCCTGGTTACTGTTGACGTATGCGTATGAATTATGTTAGAAGTTGTTTAAACGTGAAGCAGTCTTGTTGTTTTGAGTATTTTGTGGTTTAAAAAATAAAATTAAGATATTTTTAACCATGGTAAGAGTTCCTACCTTATCGGCGCCTGGAAAGGGCAGAAAAAGGATGAGAGATGAATCCCAGTGGCAAAAAAACAAGAACAACGGTAAGAACGCAAACAGTCTAAACAAAAAGTACTTGTCAAAGGTGAAATGGACTATCAAAATGATCTTGGAGTGTTTAAATCAGTCGTTAGGAAGGGAAAGACTTTGGAAATCATTGTTCCAGAGCCCCTTGAGAATAAAGTGCCAGTCAAAAAAGAAAAGCTTTCCGATGTCGATGCACTTTTAAAAAAACATTATGGTCCTGATTGGAGAAATGTCGCAGAAGATGATTTGTCATTTTACGCACGTTTTCTTAATACTATTTCAGATGATGATAACAATTCTGAGGCAAATGTTGCTTCAGATGAGAGAAATGTTGCTCCAGATGAGAGTTAAATATTACAGAAGATGAGGACTTACAAATTTAAATTATTTTACATTCTGGATTTGGTTTTTGGTTAAATGACAATTTGTAATTTTGTTTTAAAAGTTAAGTTGAATAAACACTATTTTTGCATCCTAAAGTTTTTTTTAACTCCCTAACCATTCAGGTAATTTTCCAAAACTGTATAAATCCGCAATATCTTTCCAAAACTAGTTTAATCCTACTTTGTTTTTCAAATAACTCAGCAAAATATTCTCTAATATTTTTTTCATGACCGTCAGCCAGTTTTAATTGATGACCTAAAAATAACACCCCAATTACACAAACCTGTTTGATTTCCCAACAATGTTATCAGAAAAGTTGGATTTTCTCGAAATCACTTCCAATGGAATTAAAAAGTTTTGGAAACGTTTTGCGAAATAAACTTGGTGTTCTTTTATGAATTCTGCACAAGTCAAAGTTTATTTTAAATTAGAGAATACATTTTACATATATGTAAGTCCACTATTTATTATGGACGTGCCGTTTAATAATCCAAACATCATTATACCTTCCTAATTAAAGCAATAAAACCCACTAATTAATTATTATTTAACTATATTTTTATTTCAAGTCGTAAATCAATTTTTGTTTCTCCTGTGAAATTGTTCATTCAGACTTGCGTAATTTTCATATTAGGGCGACCATATTGCATTTTAATGCCTTTCAATACCTGATATATGAAATATTTACATATTTTGTCCAGTTAACAGCAATTTTAATCCCGATATTCCTTTATCTAGATTAATATTATTCTTAGAACTATTTATAAACTATTTAGATCATTAAGGAAGGTATCCCATTTCGGTACCTATACCCAATGATCTATACACATGTGAGTAGTTGACTGAATTAGTGTCTACCTTAGAATGAGGATCCAAAACAATCCCAAATTAGCAATCAGAGCCATCTAAGTTGCATCAATTCAATGACACTAACATTGGTTGCCCGGGTCGGGACTATGACGAGTCGGCCGATGCGTCACGTGTGGCCTTGGACAGAGCCGAGGGCTGGTTTGGAGCCAACAAGCTTTTTCTGAACATTGATAAAACCCAAAGGATGGTCTTCTCGATGAGATGACTTTCTGAGGAGGATGAACCCGTTAGGTTTTTAGGTGTAAACCTGGATTCTAGGTTACTATGAAGTCATCATACGTCCTTCTGGGTCTCCAGGCAGAGCCAAATACATTTTTACTTCGTAGGCTTTCGGACAATGTTTCACAGCGTGTTTTGAGGCAGGCCTACTTTGCTCTTCTGCATTCCCACATCACTTATGCAATCTTGGTTTGGGGCCATTGCACTGGTGCCACTGAAGTTTTTCGAGTCCAAAGGCGTGCAGTAAGGATAATTGCTAACCTATCGAGAGGACTGTAGGCAGGCTTTTGTGTCCCTGCGGATTTTAACAAACGGACAAACCCAATTTATTTGGTTGTCTGATGTGTGTGAAGAACAACCTGCATAAGCTCAGGAGACACGAGGATGTTCACTCTTATGGAACGCGAAATCGAGGGCATATAGTACCGACTTACAAATGACTCCGGAGATGTCAAGATGGTCCTGGCTTTCTTGGAGTGCGCCTCTATAATAAATTGCCGCCTCCTGTTCGTGAAATGTCCCCAATGTTTTTAGGCGGGTTCTAAAGAATTTTCTCCTCCTTAATGGATTCTATAGTACTGCTGAATATTTTAATTACGACTTTTCAGATTTGTGAATTGCCAATTTTAACATGTTGTACGGCTTCTTTTTTATTGATTTTAAATAGCTTGTTTTAAATATACTTATGTGTAAACTGAAGAAATGTTAGTGTAAATTTTCATGCCTTCTTGTAATATTTTTAATCTTAATAATATTTTGACATTTTAGCAATACAATACTTACTTGACTTGTGTAAATAATGTGGTATATAAACATAAATAAATGATTTGATTGCATTTGAATCAAAAAATATGCCGCTTTTTGGTAGGTTAGGAAGAGACGAGAGTCATCAGCTGATTAATATTTATTTTCGTGTAGTTTCAGCCGTTACTAATAAAGATTTTTAGTTAATTTGTTGATATTTAAATTGTCTGACATGTTGATTGGGGTATCAACAAGTTTCAGGAAGAGCTGCGATAAAAATTTGAAAATTGCTCTAATTTTTTTATTGTTATTATTATTCTTATAACATTATATTTCTTAACGCAATTTTTTCATAGCGTTTTCTAATCCTTTAACTTTACGAATCCAATTTTAGATTAGAAAAAAAATTGAGTACCTATGTTTGGCTAAACGTTCACATAAAATAGTGCCTGCTTAGTAACCTGTGATTAAACGCAGCTCTTACGACAGCTGTTTAATCAAAGGAAGCAGGTTGTAGCCAAATATACTTAATTTTTTTCTACTCTAAAACATTATTTATACAGTTAAAGGATTGGAGAAGGGAATGAGCAAATTGCGTTAATATACATAATGTAATAAGAATAATAACAATAATATGAAATATGAATAATTTCCAACATTTTGTCACAGATATTCCCGAAACTTGCTTGATCCGTAATTAATATTTCAGACAATTTAAATATCAATAAATTAACTAAAAACATTTATTATCTACGGCTAAAACTCCGATAAATAATAATAAAATAAATATTGATCTGCAGTTGGTTACACAAACTATCAATCGTAACTTCGTTAACAGTTTCGCCATTGTCTTCCAGGGTGCATTACTAGTGCTCATAAAAGATGTTAATAGTTTTCAATAAAACATACCAACTAGCAGAATAAAATACCAGGAAGGCAATTTTTGTGGCAACAGTGTTCATACTCCCCTACATTCCTCAATGTAGGGGTATTTGTCTGCATTTTATAAATCTTATGTATTTTTGGACCAAAATCTTTAACAGGGTTGCCGATATATGAGAAATTACTGGAATTTGTTAGGAATATCGGTCCGGTCAGTTATTTAGCCAGGAATTACCAGCACGTACGGTGCTGCGATATTTACACAATGCATCAAATTGTTAATTATCTCTTTTGTATTAAAAAATATAAACACTGTAATTTCTCCAGTGTGGTCGTTCTATTTAATTAGGTTGTGCTGTAACCATGACCATCGGGAAGTAGAAAAAAATCTACTTGTTAGGCCTTCTACACACGGAGCGTCTTGTCATATTTGTCTAGCCCTTAACTTCTGCAAACGAAGCTTATCGTCATAAACGCGTATAAGATTCGTCATGCAGGGACGATCTGTCTCGCCTTCGAAAATCCGCAATTGAATAGGTTTTCTTTTATTTTATTAGTAATACGACTTCGGTGTTTATACTGTGAAGATGTTAAGTGATGAAGAGGACCTAATTTTGTTAAATTCGTAACCGTAAGAATAAGAAAACACGTAGGAAATTGTGGGTGCCCCCATATTAGCACACGAGCTGACGAATAGCCTCGACAGCCTAGAACATCAAAGGCAGGTTGTGGATTTGACTCTTCTACAGATATTTCCATGGAAAGTGCTCGGCCGACCTTGCCCTCTTAATTCCGTCCAGAGCGGCGAGTAGCAGAAATACACGACGAACCACTGCCGCCCATCCATATGTGGTAAAGCGTAGTACTCCTCGAACTTCATTATTTAAGAATTCATTCATCTGGATGACGTCATCTTTACGGAACGACCGTCCAGAGGTGATCGTTTTTCCTAACGAATATAACCTCCAATGATTTAAAACCAACGTGAATCGCTTTATTCGCACACGCACCACTCCCGGAGTGCCTTAAAGGATTTTCCTATAGTGCTTGTGTTTGAACATAAAAAAAATTTATTAACGATGTAGGTACTATTTTCTATTAGTTTTTAAAACTAGTGGTTTTTCGCTAATATCACTTAACCGATTTCAATTAAACTTTGAAAGTATAAGTGATCATAACAGATATCCAAATAAGCAGTGAAACAAATGACATGTAATCTAAAAAAATATAATATCATCACTTCATCATCATCCCCTTTTTAAGGACTCAATGTATATTCAAAAATATTTTCCTGAAACGCATCCTAAGGTAGTGTGGGTAAAATTTCAAAATCCTAAATTAATTAATAACCGAGCAATAAACGGACTCTGTATATTATATCTCAAACCGAAATAAATAAATGAAATTCATATTAAATTTAGTTTAGTTTAAAGAAAAAGTCTACCTACTTTATATTCGCTAATCATTTAATAGCATACAACAGTGTTGACGAAGATTTTGAATTAAAAGATAAACGTAAACAGTTTTACTTAATGAACAATATAAGGATTCTACCTAGAAAAACCCACAATTATTTCTATAGCAATATTAATAATAATAAGATTAAGACGTATTCTAGTAAGTGGTAAAATTAACCTTGCTGCACCTTACACTGAAAAAAGCTCCCGCAAAAAAATATTTATTGGGATTATTTTAGCTGGGATAGTATATATTCTACCAGTAACAACCAAATTGATTTCTTGTAATAGTAGGAACCATTTTCTTGGATATTCTTTATACTTGTATACTTATACTGTACGAACTGCTACAAATATATATTTAGTAAGGCGTCTTAAGACGAAAGTTAATAACATTCACTAAGAGATGGCAATAAGATCACACTGTTCAGTTAACCCACCTTTTTTTATGAGCAAACACAAGCACTAAATGGAAAATTCTTTAGGGCACTCTGGGAGTGGTGCGTGTGCGCAAAAAGCGATTCACGTTGGTTTTCAATCGTTGGAGGTTATATACGTTGGGAAAAACGACCTCGGGAAGGTCGTCCCACAAGGATAAAGTACTCCAGATGAAAGAATTCTTAAATAATGAAGTTCGAGGAGTACTAATCACATATGGATGGGCGGCAGCGGTTCGTGGTGTATTTCTGCTATTCGCCGCTCTGGGCGGAAATAAGAGGGCAAGGTCAGTCGAGCACTTTCCATGAAAATATCTGTAAAAGAGAGTTAAATTCCCAACCTGTCTTCGATGTTCCAGGCTGTCCAGGCTCTTCATCAACTCGTGGTCTCCAATTAAACGAATGGCCCTCCTTTCGATGGAATCCAGTAGCCGAAGAGTATGTTTGGGTGCAGAGCTCTAGACATGAGAGCAGTACTCTAGTGATAGTCGAATCTGGGCTTTGTATAGCGTCAAAAGTTGTTGAGGTGTGTACAACTTTCTGGTTCGGAAGAGTACACCAAGTTTCTGAGAAGCTATCTTGGCGACTGCCACAACGTGGTTATGACAAGACAGATTGACGCCCAGCGAATTAATAGATGAAGCCAGTGGGATTGCGTGTCCGTCCATGACTATATCCGGTTCTGTAATGTTAACCTTTTTAGAGAAAACTGCTGCCTGGGTTTTTTTTAGCGTTAAATTCGACTTGGTTACTGTCACCCCAAGCCAAAATTTCTTCCAGGTCTTTGTTGAGGGGTGATACTTCATGCTGTCTGCGAAGATGTGCGTCGGCATCCGATGTTTGTGAATTCAAAGAGAAAGATGAGATAAGTGTGCTATCGTCAGCAAAAGTAGATATCGGATTTTTCGTTTTAACTAGAAGGTCGTTAATGTAGGGTAAGAAGAGAGTGGGAGACAATATGAACCCTTGAGGAACACCGGCATTGATGGTGAAGGTGTCTGAGAGAAATCCGTCAATCGCCACTTGCAGAGAGCGGTCCTTAAGAAAGCTAGACAACCATGCACAGAATCGACTGGGCATACTATAGGATCGCAGTTTACTTAGAAGTCCCTCATGCCAAGAGAGACCTGTTAACTTAACCCCATCCTACCCTATTAAGCTACTTAACAAGTCAGAAACTATAAAAATGTATAGGTACACACATTAATATTTATCAATTAACTTTACTAGTACAGCAATGACATACCCAAAAAAATCAATTTTACTGTCACAGCTATTTTTTTATTGTGTGTGTGTATTTTTTTTTGCTATCGTAGTAAAAAATTTTATAACGACAGTAAAAATCTTCTCTCAGTGTAGAGATATTTCGTTCCAAATACGAAATGATGCTTTGAAGTTTCAAAATTGTCACCCACATTTTTTGTGTCATCAACCAATATTGCCAAGAGATTACCATAATTAATTACCTACTCGTTTTTGTAACAATCAAAACAGAAAATATTAACCATAATCGGTGGAATAATACTTTAAAGATATTTGAAATTCGTGGCATTATTTATTATATCAGTATAGTAATGATGATTCTCGAGGTCGAATTATAAGAATGCGGATTCCGGATTTTCTAATCATCAATAGGGACTATTATAAACCACCTAATCGATTCTGTGAACGTCAAAATCTCCAATATGAAACACAAAATGATATGAACACTTAATTCACTTTTTTACTGCATAAGCGCGTTGATTTGTTGATTATCGTGATCAGTGGCGTAACTACGTCAGAAAAACTTATGTTCGGTGACGGTAGCCCCCCCCCCCCCCCCCCTTACTTTATAGAAAACGATAATTCTAAGCGTAGAACATAAGTTTATTTACAGCCGACAGTCACATTACAGGTTTCATAACATTTAAAAAGATTTTTTTCGACTTTTTGCATTCGCAAATGCTGTTACCAAGTTTTGTACATCCATCTTTTTCGCTATATTATTCTCGATTGAAATTAGAGCCAGACAGCTTAATCGTTTTTGTCCCATCGTATTGCGAAGATATTTTTTTATTATCTTTAATTTCTAAAATGATTTTTTTTTGCTTTTGCGACGGAAACTGGGATGGTGAGAAACAGACAACATGCTGTAACAATTTCAGAAAAACTACTGCTTGAAGAGTAATTTTTTAAGAAAATGGCCCCCAAAGATCTGAATTGCTAAAAATGTGATTTTCAATGGATTTTCCGTAATCCACGACACCACAAAGGTGATGGTCACAAAAATGTGTGCAGCTTTCTAAAATTTCCCAGGGCCCAGCCTTGCAGGTCCCCGAGCTTTGGGGGCCCCGAAGGGGGCCTGTGTTCCTGGAACACATGGAACACCGGTAGTTACGCCACTGATCGTGATTACTTGGTTTCTTGTAATAAATAACCCAAATTGTAAAGCTTGTTTCACGAAAAATGGATATAACTTAATGACTGCAGTAAAAGTACCTGGGGCCATCCCATTATTTGTGACCGTTTGTTATTATTGTGTGGAAAGGACCGGATTGTAATAATTATAATTAAATATAGGCACATCAGGTAGGTTAGGTTGCTTAATTTATATTTAAATATCTTTTTGTGGTAAAATTTGTTAGTTTTTGAGGAATGGTTCAAGAGTTGTCTTTTACCAAACATTCCTCAGAATAGCGTGATAGTAATGGACAATGCGAGCTATCACAGTCGCCAATTACATAAAGCTCTAAGCTCAAATAATACAAAATTGGAGATTCAGAACTACATGGCGGCGAATGATATATATTTTGAAGAAAGTTATAAAAAAATTGATCTTTTAGAAGTTTTAAAGACATTTTGTATAAAAAAAGTATATGGTTGTGACACATTGGCAGAAGAAATTGGACATACAGTGCTACGGCTCCCACCCTATTATTGCATTATATGTGGCACCAGTTAAAATCACTGGTTATTTCTGAAAATATTTCTCCGACTTTAAGTTCTAGTGTTGTAGAATTAATATGAAAATGATTTAATGATATTCCCCCAGGTAGTTGAAAAAATTCAGTCTGGATCGTATAATTAATCCAATTATAATTAATTTTGATGGGGATAGCGATAGCGAAACAGAACTATCTATAGAATGACATTATAAATGTAAATAAATATGACTAGTAATTAAAAAAAATGTTATTTCATTTGATTACATTAATATAATCATATCATTACTTGTTTTCCTTAGTCCGTCCCTTCATACTTCACTCGTCGACACAATGGGACCGACCCAGGAAATCATTAAGTCGTGTCCAAATTTCGTGAAACGTACTGTAGCAATTAATACGGAGCTGATTTAAAGGTAAGTCTGATGAATGTTTTATTGAGAACAAGTAAAACGAACAAACCCCACACCAATATTTTGAGGCCACTTCTTCCTATAATTTATCTCAATGATGTTCCTGGGGCGTATAGTAATTTTCTTCTTTAATCAATTGTTGGGCGGATGAATATCTTAAGAAATAAAATCATAACTTACTATAATCGAGAGGATCCTGAAGTCGATAATGTGTTGATTAGAGGTTGCGCTGAATTCTTGTATTTACGGAGGAACATAGAAAATTCATGGTCGATGCATATTTTAGAAATTACGTAAGAAAAAATGGCGAATAGCAGCACAATCACTACGGATGATTTTGTGGAAAATTTGACACTAACATCCTGCAACCAATCAGGAGCTTGCTTTTTGTTCCGTTATACGGCAACTAAGAAAATTTCCGGAAATTTTTCTCCTCCTCGAGGCAGCGATCAGCGAACTGATTACAGTGGAATTTTGTTGACATTTGTGTATAGAATGACATTTTACTTGACTGAACCTGATATTTTAATTAATTTATATTTCTGATTATTCTAAACCTTTTACTAGACATTATTATATAAATTAAAAACAAATAATAACAGAAAATTATTCTTAGTTATAATAGTTTACAAGTACCTAATTAGTTTCGATTACAACGTCTAAATGTTCTTGAAACTCTTTGGCCACTTCTTATTTTTTTAATGAGGAATAAGGGAGCACACAGTCAAATTTATAAATTATTAAAATATATGTTTGATGAAATAAATGTAGTACTTCCAAACCATTTTGCTTTGCTGTCGTCAACGAAGAAGTCTGTATTTGGTTGAAACCAATAGGAGACGATATTTAATTATATTAAACAAATTAGACGAATAGACGTCTGACCCACGTTCTTCTAATAAATACGTTTAGAAACTTTAAATTCCGATGATACATTTAAATTTCACTCAATTCTTTACAAAACATACACGGAGAGTACTTCTCAAATCGTTCCATTTTTAAATTTAACTACTGTCAGTAATCTGGCCTACGAGAGACAGCGCGCGGCGTTTGACATGGATTCCATGGCCTCCTATATGGATGACTACAATACGCTGGAAAACTATCTGTATAAAATAACTTTATATGGTAAAAAAAACTTATATTCTACCAACTTTAGTAAGTTAAATATATAGATAAAATATACAGGGTGAGTCGGGAGGAACGGACCAAATTTCAGGAGTGTATTATACACGCGAAAACAATGTAAAAAAACCCATATGTTCTTATCGGATATTCATTTGTTTTCAAGTTATAGCGCAATATCCAATATTTTTTCTACGTTCCACTTTTATCAAAATTTTCACATAATTAGAGTATGCCATGCTCAGGATTCTAAACTATTTGACACCGATGTTGTCATTACAATGTATCAGTCTATTGTGGCAGTAATTAAACGTTTATTTTCAAGTTTGAGTGATTAAAGTGATACAAAATGCCAAATATTTATTCAAATTTAGAATATGCAAATATGGTGTTTATTTATGGTTTCTGTAATGGCAGTGCTACAGCTGCTGTTGAAGAATATCGTCAACCGTATCCACATCACAGACATCCGACTAGAAACGTGTTTATCAGAGTGTTTAGTAATTTGTGCGAGAATGGTAATCTTCCCAGTGCCAACATTACATCTGAACGAGCTACTCGACAAGGTTTAGGAGAAGTAGAAAATATTCTGGATTTAGTAGAAGAAGATGCAACGACCAGCTCAAGAAGAATTGGTACTCAATTGGGCATTTCACAAAAAAGAGTATTAAACACACTCCACGAGCAAGGCTTATATCCATACCATGTACAGAGAGTACAGCACCTAGAACCGGAAGATTATGCTAATCGTATTGAATTTTGTCGGTGGATAAATAATAATCATCGTGTTGTATCGCATATACTTTTTACAGATGAAGCAACACTCACCCGTGACGGAATTAATAATACTCGTAACTCTCATGTATGGTCAATCGAAAATCCCCACGCAACAGTTTAAAGTAATTTTCAACATAAGTTTTCGGTTAATGTGTGGTGTGGTATGCTCGATAGCTATTTAATTGGCCCTTTCATTTTGGAGAATCGCCTCACAGGAGACAACTATCTACATTTTTTACAACATGAGTTACAAGGACTACTAGAGGATGTTCCTGTAAATATCAGAAGGCGAATGTATTACCAGCACGATGGAGCTCCTGCACATTTTGCTCGTCAGGTCAAGCAACATTTAGACGAAACATTTCCAGGGCGTTGGATTGGTCGCGGTGGTCCTATTAATTGGCCTCCAAGATCTCCAGACCTCACAGTACTAGACTATTGTTTATGGGGTTGGTTTAAAAATGAAGTGTACAAAGTAAAAGTGGACACTCGGGATGCACTAATTCGACGTATTAGAAATACTGCAGCCAATTTTAAAGAAGAAAGAAATGAAGCAATTAGAAGAGCAACGGGTTTGTTCGTAGACGAAGCAGAAAATATTTAGAAGTCAATGGCGGTATTTTTGAACATTTATTAAAAGAACGCTATGATTAGGAAACCGTTAATATATGAACTTTTCTTTATTTGGTATTGCGCTATAACTTGAAAACAAATGAATATCCGATAAGAACATATGGGTTTTTTTACATTGTTTTCGTGTGTATAATACACTCCTGAAATTTGGTCCGTTCCTCCCGACTCACCCTGTATATGGGAATAAAAATTTGAACCATTTTGACTTTGTCAATAACAATTTCAGGCAAAGTTGGTAAATAGGATATTATTTCTCTTCGAACAACTACTACCTGCTATTGTATTTATAAATCAACAGATCTTAAAATGAGAACAAAACTTTCTTTAAATAATATGTTTTACCAACTTTAGTAGATCAAATATAAATAAAAATACATATTTGAACTATTTTTAATTTGTTAATAATAATTGCATGCAACTAAAGTTGGTAAATATGAAATTAGTGCTCTTCGAACTAACAACTAGCTTTAAGTCATCAGCTCTTAAATTCGTAACACAACTTTTTTTTTAAATACTTAATATAAGTTTCATAAACTTTAGTACGTTGAATAAAAAGTAAAATAAAAATTGAAACTATTCTTATTTTGTAAATATCAATCTTGGTTTTCTTTCCCAAAACGAGACATCTCGAAAAATGCTATGCCCTTCAAAACACTGCACATACATAAATCAACGAATACTTATAACCAGGAAGAAGTCAAACTGCCTTGTTAAAAAATCGAAGCAGGCATGATACGGCGGCATCAATTATGCCTGGCTCGCATCAACTGACGGAGCGCACGTGCTTTTCAAATGTCACTTTTGTCCAAGTTTTTATTACTGTCAATATTTTAAAGTGACATTTAAGCAAAAAACATTCAAAACCCTTTCATTTGATTTACTAAGTAGTGAAACTCAAATATTAGGATTCTGACATAGGTTTTCAGCTGTAAATATCGCTTTAAAATTGTCCTTACATACATTTATATTATTATTGAACTAGTAACGAAACTAGAAATGAAGAATTCAGAGATTGAAAGTTGTAATTAGTCTTTATTAAAAAATATGAAGTAAATCATAATTTACATAAAATATTTTACCATCTTCAACTTCAAACAAATCAAAGTAAATACAATACTATATGTACACCTACTAACCAAGTAAATATACATCATCATTATGATTACGGGCGTCCATTTTGTTTGTTCCGTAGCATACTCCTGGCAACATTAGTGATCGAAGTCCTTTTGATGTTCAGTCATTATGGGACTCGCAATTAAACTATGAAAAGAAACAATTATTATAATAATATTGAATCGAACAAACCCGAACAAACCCTCCTGTAAAACTTTTCAAATGTTAGTTGGTCCTCTTCATGAGGATGGTGACAATATGATGATATATTATGGCCCAGGCAATAAGAATTCTAGGCCACCCGCCAAAATTTTTCATGTATGTTTTTTATTGGAAATTAGAAAAGCAGCGTGCCGGCCCTTTTCGAAGCTGGGACCTCCCCATATGGCGGGCCCCTTAGCGCCGCCAGTTGACCTAATTGTACAATAGGCCCCTCCGACTTTACAGTGTAATAAAATAATTTTTACTGCTCATAATAATAAACAATCAAAAAAAAATTATCTTACAACAGTAATTTATAATAAAATTCTGACTACCTGTTAATATAACTAAGCTGTAAATATTATGTTGTAGCTTTTGACTTGTAGATTGTAAAATTTAAGTAAAATTCTTTAAAATGTGTTTGTTGCTCGTTTGCGCGACAAGTTTGGGACATAATGGGCCAATTTTATAATGTAAAATAACAATAACGAATAAAAATTACTAAAAAAATATTTCAATAATAAATTATTACCTGCAACAAAACGAAAAAGAATAGAAAATTAAATTTTTTTTTTGAATTGAATGACGCTTCCTCCACCACTTTCAATCACATTATAAATCTGATGTTGCTTGATTTTATTCCATTCCAGACGAAGGATGTTCGGTTGTGAAATAGATCAAATCGAACAAAGCCGAACAAATACACTCACGTTTTTGACTTCTAGATATAGTTACGTATATCTGATATTGACACAGAACAAGTGACACAAAAAGATAAACGTATGGAATAACCTGCCTGGCTGTGACGTCACTTGCACGATCCCCGCCATAAGCGATCTCACCGGGCTGATATAAACAGCAAGCGACATGAGAACATAACTGACAAGTCAATCTATTTCATTGACAAGCAAAGCCTTCTTTTCATATTTTAAAACCATTAATATAAAATATATATCCTCATTTTTTTCTACCTTCAAATTAATAATTTAGTGATAAATTTTCTTACCGAATCTCCCTCGTTCTTGAATTAATATACGGAAATTTTCCTCCCGCACGATTTTTATGAGGAAGAAAAAAGTCAAAAAATCGTATTGTCCAAAAATTTACGATAATAATTCAAGTACTGAGAGATTATAAATGAAAAATTTTACGAAAGTGGCACCTCTATTAGGTCGGTAGTTCATGCATATTTTCGATCGCAAGCCACCGAGCGCGCGGAGAGCGAAACGCTCGACGTGTCGAAGAGTGGCAGAACTACGCTTTCGAACGCCGAAAGTATGGAAATATTAATGATTTACAATCGATTGTAGACGCCTCGACCCGTCGCCGCGCTAGTGCATTCTCCGCGCTCTGTGTGGCTTGCGACCGATAATAACTACTGATCCAATAAAGGTGCCACTTTCCCCCTTAACATGTTAGATGAAAAACTAGCAAACACGTCTCTTATTCTTTTTTGCATATTAATAGCGTTGTAGGCGGCTCCTCCTCATAGACAATTTGGTTGCCTGTCCCCATAAAAAAGTAAAGTTTTGCATAACGTGACGTAAAATATCTTGTTGCTAACAAACAACTTTTTTGTTCCCACCAAGTACAAAGATCATATCAATCAACCAATAAAATCCATTTTAATTTCTTATTGTAATTTATACGCCCCAAATAATATTTTTTTTAGTTGACGAACTAGTCAAACTATAATCAACAAATGAATCCATATTGTATTTCAAACCCCGACATGGTGTTTGGACTTAACCACTACTCACCTCAAATGTTAAGGGATGTGAACAGAGTTTTTCAAAAACATGTTTACACACACACTTACTGCAGTTTACAATAATAATTATTAGTCTAGGCGCCTATTCTTTTTAAACAACGTATTCGTTCGTTCTTGTATTACAAGAAATAATTGCTTATAAAATCTACATCAATGAAAAATAATATAAAGGGCGTTGCATTAGAAAAATTATTTGGAAATGTGTCGTTTTTGAAAGCTTATTATGAACATCCTGTATAGATAAACGCTATTAGGCTCACTAAGTATCCCTATACCTCTGATAAATTTCACCCAATGTCGAGGTTAAAAAAATAGTTTTTTACCGGTTTTTAATTTCTTTCTGCAGGACTGCAGTTTTTAATTTATTGCTCCTAAACTACACAACCATATTAAATTAAATTTTAGACAATTATAAAGAACACTAATACGAACCTAAATATGAAATAAAATGCTGGTTATCCAATTTAAAAAAATAAAACTTTATGTTATCACACTTTCTTGGACCACCTTGTATAATGTATCATATTTTTAAACCATATCGCTTGTAATCCCATACCTCAAGATGTTTTAGTATTTTCTCGCCAAATTTTTATTAGAATAGTAATTCTATCGATCTAGCAGTAGCGCGCCTACCTACATTACCTTTCATATTTTTTTACAATAAAAGTGGTACGCCACTGACATTTTTCTATGTGGATAGGCCGAATTAGCCCCCCCCCCCCAATACTTACCTTAACTTGATACATAATATAGAACATAATACTTTTTATATTATGGGACTAGGGCTTTAACCCCCTCAGATCTGATGACCTAATTTCGCCCATGGATTTATAATCGTTTTTCGATAATGATTTAATCTTCCGTACCCCTCTTCGTTAGCGGACCCGGTATATTTATATATATATTAATATAACTTTATTCTAATTGACCAACTTTTTAAATATTACTTAACGAAATTAAAAATTGAAAAATAATAAACTAAGTAGGATCAACTTAAAATGTTTTTTAAATTAACAGTACTGTGTGGGTTAAATTACGATATTTAATCTTAAGTTTTAGGAAGCAACAACTTTTCTTTTTTAGAAATTGAATAACATAAATATGTTATTGAATAATCGTTGGGAAGATATGTATCCACTATTGTTTCAAAAAAAATCGTTTTAATATCTTGTTGATGAAATTAATACCTTTCAATGACCAAAATTTTGCAATTTCTGTAAAGAAATAAATAGCCTCTTGATTTGGATAATGTCAAGAGTATTCAGATTTCATTGTTATTAGAAATTTGCATTCCAAAATTTTGTTAATTGATATAATTTATCAACATATTACTTATATAATATGCCATTTGGAAATTGCTCGTACTTGTATCTCGACAAAATGGCGAATATAAAATATAAATTTTATTCACATAAATTTCATCCTAGTACGTTTTTTTTTTTATTTGTTCGGGTTTGCCCAACAAATTATTACGACAGCCTTATCTTGGAAATTTTCAATCAAACAGGCAATTTTGTGCAACATATTAGAAAAATTACTTTTTATGATTCTCCATTATTTTATTGGTATCCTTAGATTTAGAAATAAACCACTGATGGCGGTGCGCCTCCTTTTAAATTGAAATCCTAGCTAGAGCGTACCTTATACTAAAGGTTGATCTTACATTAAAATGGGTTGCAGGGCGTCACACTTAGTATTGAACGACACAGGAGTCTGAAACAGGGACGGAAGGGAAATCAAGAGTAATCAAATTTTCTTCCATAGGCGTGCTAAAATCACCGTCCCCCATAATAACAACAAGTATTGAAACAATAAAAGGTTTTCGCTCCAACGCTGGTGGTTATGTCCGGTATCGGCGCACACCTAAATACACTACGCACTCTCTTCCTCAGGCATAAACCAATCAGACGTCAGACAGGCATCGTCCCTTTCGAAGCCGAACTGCCGCTGTGGTGTCAGATGAATTTGATTCTACCAAATATTCATTTTCTATAATATATTGCAATAAAAAAATATGAATATAAATAGTTATTTATGTACTAAGGGCGTTAAGTAGACTATAATGCCTGGAAGAAGAAAACAACTAGCCCGAGGGATATTTTTCGCCTGAAGGGCATTATAGTCTAGTAATGCCTGTGGTGTATACAATACTTTACTTTTCATCTATTTAAAATATGAATAATTAAATTCCTGCATTTTTTTAAAATTATTTTCGCCAATTTTTTTCGTATCTAGGGAGCTTTAATCGGTTTTCATGGAATAAGTTTGACGATTGCGAAGGGTTATTTATTTTAAGCTTCTTGGGTTTTATAAACGAAAATATGGAAATTTCACAAAATATTTTTGAAAGTGCTGAAAAGGCTAAGGAAAACTTATTACCGGCAAGTCTAAAGTCCTGTACGACCAGGAATATGAAAATTTTCTACATTGGAGAGTAAAAACCCAAATTGGGGTAATACTGAAATAGTAATGATGACTTACTTTCAGGAATTGCTATGTAACCGTTTGGTACTAACAATTTTTAACTATTTTTACTTTAAATATATAAAATGAACCTAAAGTTTACTTTGTTATTTGTCACTATATTAAAAGAGATTGGCGTTACGGCCGTTTCGTAGTATAACGACATCTTCAAGATGCTCACACGAGAGTGAATCCAAACTATGTGTATATAATATAGGTAGTACTAAAAATAAAAAAATTTAAAATTTAAAATATTAATTTGGTATAATAAATAATGTTTGCCACAATAGTGCAATAAACTTAAATTAGGGACAAACAGGTCGATATTCAGAGAATCTAAGAAAGCACATGCCAGATGGAATTTTTACAATAGTTTTAATAGCGGGGAGTTGCCGAGTTCTAATTGTGTGTATAAAGGGTTAATATTACCGTCTTTTTTAGGTTTATAGATTTCAATGTTTTCTAGTAGATATAAACCACACATTTCCAGATATAAGTCATAAAGGCCATAAATTAAATTTACTAGAAAACATTGAAATCTATAAACATAAAAAAGACAGTAATATTAACCTTTTAAACACACAATTAGATCTCGGCAACTCCCCGCTATTAAAATTATTGTAAACATCCCATCTGGCATGTGCTTTCTTCTCTGAATATCGACCTGTTTGTTCCTAATTTAAGTTTATTACACTATTGTGTCAAATATAATTTATTATACCAAATTAATATTTTTTATTTTTTATTTTTAGTGCTACCTATATTATATACACTTAGTTTGGGTTCACTCTCGTGTGAGCGTCTTGAAGATGTAGTTGTACCACTAAACGGCCGTAACGCCAGATCTCTTTTAATATAGTGACAAATAACAAAGTAAACTTTAGTTTCATTTTATATATTTAAAATGTATTGTCACAAAGTAACGGACGAGTCAAAAAATCTATTTTCACTTTATTTTAGTTGGAACAATATACCCCAAATAGCCTTTGGTCAAAATATTCCCAGGTGAAGTCTGAACTTATAGTAAAGTAAAACATTAATATTTCAAGATATTATCACTTAATAGCATTTTTAAAAGTTAAATCAAAAGGATATCTTCCTAAAAAGTTTTGGAAGATGAAAGTTTTAACTTTTATCAAAAATGCGCCGAATGATATTTTCCTGCTGCATAAAGTGGTACTTGTAATACTTGTATAACTTGGCTACCTTGGTGATTAGATACTGATACTTGTTCCGTCAGACAGACAGCAGAAAACCAAAAAAATATAAGCGTTATAAAATTTAATGTTTTTGGGCTCCTACGGATCCAAAAGGGCAGCGATACATATCCGGAATCCAAATATTGTCCAAAATACCCATATGGGCATGGATTCCAGTTATACAGTGTGTGTATAAAGTCTGAAAATAGCTTAATAACTTAACAATTTACTTCTTCTTCTTCAGGTGCCTATCTGTTCCAGACGTTGACTAGCCAATATGAGGCTAATCCAACTTTATTTACAGCTACTCGGAATAGTTCGGTGGTTGTCAGGGAGAACCAAGTTCTCAAATTTTTTAGCAATGAAATGCTTCTCCTACCGGAGCTTCTCTTTCCCTTCACTTTCCCTTGCAATATACACTGCAAAAGATTATATATTTTTTCATTTGTCATGATTTGACCTAGATATTGCAGTTTTCTTGTCTTAATTGTACTCGTGATTTCTTTTTCCTTTGACATTATTCTAAGGACTTCAATGTTAGTTACGTGCTCTGGCCATGATACCCTTAGCATCCTTCTGTAGAGCCACATCTCGATCTCTTTCGTCATTGCCTCTGTCAGTATCCATGACTCCACTCCGTATAGAAACAGGGAGAATTCATAGCATTCTTAGTTTTGTGTTCATGGTTAGTTCTAGGCTCGTAAAAAACAATTTACTGATCGATGTAAATCAAATTTGGTATAGTTGTCGTGCCAACTGTTCAGTTTTTCTGGAAATCAAAGCTATTTTAGATTGTTACATGTAACAACCTGTATGATGCTTCACAGCCAGCTTTGAGCAAAATCTATTGGAAACATTCACGGGTTTAGCAAATCGCGGCTAATGTGATTTGTGAATTTTTCGTAATAATATTCCGTAACAGTGATTACGTAACAGCGCTTGGCTTCTAACATTACAGTGTGTGTTATTCGACTCTTGATGATGCAGTAAACAGTGCTTATAGATGCTTATTAATATAAGAGATGAAAAAGACATTTTTGCATGTAAAAATGATGGCTTTTATGACATTGCAGTGAACTGGTGTTTTAATTAATAATAAGTAGAACACAATATCAAATAAAAGTGATAGCTTTCGTTATTTCGAAAACTACTCACATCATAGTATGGCAGCCCGTTACCAGGATTTCAGACTGATCACGACCTAAATTTTTGGTGATTTAATAAGGACTTGAGAAGTAAATTAACAAGAACGGACATTGGCAACGTTGCGAAATCATTGAGAATTATCTTTATATATGTAAAAAAGAAGTGGTCGTAATAGTTATCGCGCCTCGTCCGTTATATTTATTTTTTGACTCAGAGTGATGTTTATGAGGAGATGAAAATAGTAACTGACGTTTTCCGTGCGGTGAATAGTTTTGGTTTGAGAACAAACCCAATCGAAATGTGTTTACAGCGGAGAATTAAATTTAACACGCCAAGTCCGTTTTACTTTTCGGATGTTATTTTTCGTTATTCGTGACCGGAAAAAAATGAGAACGGACATTTGCATTGACGCGCAACCGAAGTGTTGGATCTTAGGTATGTAATTTTTTAACGCTGTTAGAGTTATCGCGCCTCGTCCGTTTTCAAGCAGAAATCGTGTACTGTGGCTCGGAAAATGGTGGAAAAATATGAACTGACATTTTTACACACGTATTTTTTAGCACAACCATTTTCAGTCAACACAGCACGTGTATCAATAATAATGCTATATGGGGACATAGATGATGAGTTGTTATAGACAACCAAGCCACAGATACGAGATCCGACTTCGCTGAGTGACTCCGCTGCCCTCCCTGCAGCTACGCAACACGAAAAATATCCGTTCGACTCGATTTACTATTTTTTAGAGTGTTATCAACAATTAAAAAAAAACTTACCCGGGCGCTATTACTTATTTAAACCCCTTTTCTTTAAATCTTATATTTAAACTATGGAATTTTTGCAACACTCGAAACGTCCGTTGTCCATGAATTAACGTTTTTTTTATATATTTTTAATATGATATCATCAAGAACGGACAAGGCGAACAAAAAGACGATCTGCTTTCTTACGGTCTGAAATCACTTGAACTTTTTCGCTGGAGAAAAACTTTCTTACTTTTTAATAATCTAGCTATACTAGATGAAGGCGTGATAACAGGGCATTTTGGTAACGGGCTGCCGGACTATCAGGAACAAAGTATATTATATCAAAAGTGTAACAAATGCAACGTAGAACCTATAAATGAAATAGTTTTCAGACAAATCAAACAGCTAGTAACAACGCCAATATCATCATTCGGTGAGAAAGATCCGCTTAGATAACTGTATCTAATTTGATTTATATCGGCCAATAAATTGTTAAGTAAGCCGTTTCCAGACTATTTACTGACACTGTATAATAATTAATAGATGTTTTATCGAATACAATTTAACAAGAATTATCTTGCAGATATACATTAACATTGTTAGTTCAAGTTATTAATTATTTTATATTATATTAATCAAAAAATTCCCTCAATAACTTTTTTAAATGTATGGTCATTCCCTAACAACCTTGTTGATAAATCTATATTCGAGATAGTATGTAGGTACTTAAGTTAATCTATAATATTTGTTGGTTATATAAGAAATATCCTTATTAATAAATTCACTAGTGTGGTGTTTATAAATAAGAAAAAAGACTTGTTGTTTTAAGATGAAACGAATTGCCTTTATTGTTATATTTTCTGTTGTTAGCAAGTAAGTTTTGTTCTATTAGCAGATCGCCATATGATCATTGGTCACTATTAATGACAATATTAACATAGAGATACCAGTTATTACTTGATTAATTAAATAAATTTTTTGAAAATTTGGAATATTGGTTTTGGAATAGCTATGTTGTCTTTTTAAGATTTACAACACGTTAATTCATAAAATTTGAGTTTAAAGGCAAAAATGGTATTTTCCACATAGGCAGAAAGTTAATGCAAATGCCTTGAATTCCTGCTTTTATTGGTGCAAATGCCGGAAAGATTATCCTTTGTTTTCGGGATCTTTTTTTTCAAAATAGGAATATTCCTGTTAGGCAGATATTTAAACTACACCGGTGGCGACCACAAAGTGGTGGCCGCTACACGCTGCGGGCACTATGTTGTACACAGTTCTTATGGGCCGAGGGATGGCGTTTTCAGTGGCTCGGTTGAGCTGCACTGAGTCCATAAGAGGCGCGTGGTGGAATGAGGTTCCAAAAGCTGTAGCTGTTTTACCAGGACACTATCAATTTATGTAACTTTCTTGTGTTTTCTTTTCCCGAATACAGAAGGAAATCGGCTACAAAAGGTGTAGCGGGGGCGGGTTTTCAGTGGTTTTCCCAGGGCACTGTCAATTTATGTAACTTTCTTATGATTTCTTTTGCCGAATACAAAAATAAATCGGCTACAAAAGGTGTAGCGGGGGCGGGTTTTCACTTGTTTTCCAAGGGCACTGTCAATTTTTGTAACTTTCTTGTGTTTTCTTTAGTCGAATACACAAACAAATCGGCTACAAAAGGTGTAGCGGGAGCGGGTTTTCACTTGTTTTCCCAGGGCACTGTCAATTTATGTAACATTCTTATGTTTCCTGTTTCCGAATAGGAAATCGGCTACAAAAGGTGTAGTGGGGGCAGGTTCTCACTTGTTTTCACAGGGCACTGTCAATTTATGTAACTTTCTTATGTTTTCTTTTTCCGAATCCAGAAGGAAATCGGGTACAAAAGTTGTAGCGGTGGCGGGTTTCCACTTGTTTTCCCAGGGTACTGTCAATTTATGTAACTTTCTTGTGTTTTTTTTTCCGAATACAAAAACAAATCGGCTACAAAAGGTGTAGCGGGGGCGGGTTTTCAGTGGTTTCCCAGGGCAGTGTCAATTTATGTAACTTACCCTAACTTTCTTATATATTCTTTTCTACAACCATATCTTTCCATTACATTTTCAAAAATTGTTAAATTCCGTGGGTGCTCATCAAGTGGAGTCATTACACAGAACCTTTACTTTTTATTTTTGTTATAAAATTATAAATCCGGAAACATCGCTAAAATTGTTGGGGTCAGAACCTTGTCAAATCACTCAAAAACCATAAAATCAGGATTTTTATTAATTAATTTCTTAAAAATTACTGAGTGTTCCGCAAATTATTTTATTGAATTTTACTACCTACTAAAAATGTATACTTTTAGAAAAAAATAGTAAAAATTTAAAATTCGTGTGTCCGAATAGTGTAACGGAGTTTATTTTGGAGTTTAGTTTATGATTGTGTGACGTCTTTGAGGTCCCAATATTTTGAAATTAATAGTGTTGTTGCTTTCCACTAAAACTACCCGTTTCCTGTATTCACAACTGCTCTAAAATAAAAGATATTATTTTACTGTTGACCCGTTCTAATTTCATAAGAACCAACATAAAATTTATCAACTCCGCACCCTGAGTAATCGAAAATAAAGCTTACTCTATGGGAGTGAAAAGTCTAACTGACTTTTTGGGGTTACCCTAATTTTTTCATGTCAAAAGTGTGAATTTTAAGCTACAGGGTGAAATTAAAACCATTTCATCTATTAAAAATATCTTAGTGTCTCTAACAAATAGTACAAAGATAAATTTTACAATTTTTCAATTGCCCTGTACCCATCATCAAAAGTAAAAAAAACATATTTTTAAATATTTTATTTTGATTATTTGTACAAACCTTTTTTCTAATTTCTCAATGGTATTTCTGTAAGTAAGTAAGTAAGGTTCTGTTACTCTCACTGTACAGGGTTGCCAACTAAGCGAGGTAAGCGGCTATATCTCGGTAACCGTTCACCGTACAGCTTTCGGAAAAAAATATTTATAGGAAAAGTTGCCAAGAGAAATTGCTGGAAATTATTTGCAAGTTTGTAGGGCGGCCGCTAGGGGGCGTAACACGAATAGTAATTTGTTGCCAGTCGATTTCTCTACAATTGGCATAGTTAAGGTATATTGATAATACTTATAAATAAGTCTCACTTGTATCGTGAACAACTTTGCTTAAACACTTTTTTCTCTAGCCCTGCAAATAAAGTGGTGGGGGTAATGCAAACATCGATTTGCAAAAAATGCAATATCTCAGGAACGCCTCATCTGAAAGTATTCAAATTGGTGTTATTTGAAAGAGCTCTTCTTGCTTTATTAGATACATTTCAAGCGATGTCTATGTCATTTTTACTGTAGTCGCTAGATGGCGCTTTCAACAGATTTAACATATTTATCGTTTTTCTCGAAAAACTTAAATGCAATGGTAAATATGTTATTACACCAGTACAGAGAGGAATAAAGGCCAGAGCAAACGGTGAAAACCGCAAGTTCCTATCTTTTTTCTAACCGGAGAAATCATTGAAAAATTAATTTATATCCTACTAAATCTCCCGCCCGGTACTTACATATGTTGCAAAAAAATAAGAAGGCTTTGGAAACAAAATACATATTATATATAATAGGAGTATTGGGAAGAAACGTTAATTTTATAAACCAAAAGAAACGTATTCCTTAAATGATCAAACTGTCTGCCATCCTGGCCCACACATTGTCTGAGCTTTCCTATAGTAGAAAGAACAGCAGCTTCCACTTCCGCTCTTGGCAGAATTGCATTTTGGATTTTGTTCTTCATATCTTCCCTGGTCGTAGGCCTAGCTTGGAATACAATATCTTGTAATCGTCCCCACAAATAAAAGTCCAAACAAGTCAAGTCACGTGACCTGGCTGGCCACGAAAAAGGCTTCCTCTTCCTATCCATCGGTCTGAATATGTCTCATTCAGGTATTCTCGCACATTAATTGAAAAATATGCTGGACAGCCATCTAGCTGCAGGAACATATTTTGCCTGGTTTCAAGAGGCACATCTTCTAATAAAACACATAATTCATTCCTAAGGAACTCCAAAAACAGGTTCCCATTTAGTGATTGGTCAAAGAAATAGGTTTATAAAATGAACGTTTCTTCCCAATACTCCTATTATATATAATATGTATTTTGTTTCCAAAGCCTTCTTCTTTTTTGCAACATATGTAAGTACCGTGCGGGAGATTTAGTAGAATATAAATTAATTTTTCATTGATATCTCCGGTTAGAAAAAAGATAGGAACTTGCGGTTTTCACCGATTGGTCTGGCCTTTATTCCTCTCTGTACTGGTGTAATAACATATTTACCATTGCATTTAAGTTTTTCGAGAAAAACGATAAATATGTTAAATCTGTTAAAAGCGCCATCTAGCGACTACACTAAAAATGACATAGACATCGCTTGAAGTATAGCTAATAAAGCAAGAAGAGCTCTTTTAAATAACACAAATTTGAATATTTTCAGATAAGGAGTTCCTGAGATATTGCATTTTTTGCAAATCGATGTTTGCGTTACCCCCACCACTTTATTTGCAGGGCTAGAGAAAAAAGTGTTTAAGCAAAGTTGTTCACGATACAAGTGAGATTTATTTATAAGTATTATCAATATACCTTACCTATGCCAATTGCAGAGAAATCGACTGGCACCAAATTACTATTCGTGTTACGCCCCCTAGCGGCCGGCCTACAAACTTGCAAATAATTTCCAGCAATTTCTCTTGGCAACTTTTCCTATAAATATTTTTTTCCGAAAGCTGTACGGTGAACGGTTTCCGAGATATAGCCGCTTACCTCGCTTAGTTGGCCACCCTGTACATCAACTAATCAGGGACCATCGCATATGATGTATTTCAATTTAATTTACTTGTTTCGAAGCTCAGAAAATAAACGAAAAGTTTTAATTTAAAAGTTTAAACTTTTAAAAATGAACCTTAGCGCTTGAAAAAAAATCGAATAGACGAATGTTTTTGTTGCAAAATCAATAAAAATAAGTGCTAAGCTAAGCTATAAAGCATAGAACAGACCAGAAAAACGGTGCAAGATCTATCGACTTAAAGGACACCACGAAATTGATATATTAGGTCACAAGGCCAGAGAAAGATCTCATAGGCGAACAATAGTCGAGAAACATACATATTTCACTCGTGTAAGAACCAAATTGTTAGTTTCTTAAAAGAAAATAATTAGAAAATTGAGTCGCAGTTGGATGTGACGGTGCAGTGCTCAATACGGGTTCAAAAAATGGAGTAATAACACAGCTGGAGTCAAAATTAGATCGTTCTGCCTATCTTCATGGGAACAAACTATAAAGATCTTTTTCGGCATCTTGACAGTAAAAGGACCGATGGTAGAATAGCATCATGTAAATCGATGCCACGATTCCAAAATAATTCGTATTATGGATGAGGGTGGGTGGGATGGAACTCGATGTACACTTACCAGTTACCTCCCAGTATTGAGTTATGGGCTGTTTATTTAATAAACAAGCGAACAATTGCTCCAAAATGAGTATATCGTTAAAATTCAATATCATTAAGTGATGGTTCAAGGTAGAAGATATATCGGAATTTAAAAAATAGTTCTTCCAATTTTTGAAAAAATTTTGAGTCAAACTAGAGGGTAAAAGACATCACACAGTCAGAAAACTTTATCTAAGAATTATTTTTGTTTTGCTTAAAGGCAACTTTTTATCGCTATTCCAAAACAAATTTTAAAACTTTTATTTCTTGGCCAACCCTAATGATTAGTTACATACTAAAATTAGTTCAATTACTGTTAATGGAAGACGAATTATTTATAAAATTTTAACTTAATTTATATACAGTGTGTAAATGGCGCTTTCAGTTAATAAGCGCGAAAAATCACCTTATGTTATGGTCACGAAACTTGCATGCACTACTGACATTTTGTAATCAGACCCTGTATGATTGGTACAGAGACGTTAGGTCGTTGTCAATTTTACCCATAAGTTCAAAATTAATAACAAAATTAATGAAATTAGATCCATTTAAAAAATGGAAATATGTTTCCCTTTTCGTTCCGCCAGACTAACATCCCCAGACGCGTTTCGCCGTTTACGGCTCATCAGTGGGGCTCAACAGTGGAAATATGTTTCCCTTTTCGTTCCGCCAGACTAACATCCCCAGACGCGTTTCGCCGTTTACGGCTCATCAGTGGGGCTCAACAGTGGAAATATGTTTCCCTTTTCGTTCCGCCAGACTAACATCCCCAGACGCGTTTCGCCGTTTACGGCTCATCAGTGGGGCTCAACAGTACGCAAATACACCGCTAGATGGAGATATTTCATCTATCTTACTTCTAACAAACAAAATTAATGTTTAACTTTGTTGCATCAAAATGTTACATTATATTTACCTCGCAGAAACACTCATTTCACAACAGAACAGAATAATGATAGTGCTGCAACTAGTAATTTTTACACAATATTCTCACTTATATACACAAAAAAAGAGTTACTTATTTTAAAAGTAAAATACTCAGTCTGAATAAATTTTAGCTTTGTACAAGGTGTTTCATTTAGGAAAGCCTCCGGCCATGTCTCGTTAACTGCTGGGCATAGAAATTCAGCGGGGAAAAATTCGTTATTAAAGTGGATATGGAATTAATTTTTTGGAATCGTAGACATGCAGGGCTTGGCTTAGACTTGCTGTGGAATTCTTGTCTAGTCCTACAAACAAGATATTACTTTCCGGACTCATAACGTAATATATTATTTCAGGACTTGAGCGGAAACTCTCGTTGTAATCTCTCATCATGTATAGTATTTGCAGAATTATACCGTTGATCTTTTGACTGCAATAAAACCTCATTATCCCTTCGACCATAAAATAAATAAGGAAATCCCTAATTTTAAAACCTTTTCGAGCAGAGCCGGACCAAGTATACAGATTCAATTTATACCTATGCCTGATGCATATATAAATACAAAGTGATTTTTAATAATTTTTATCTTTAGTGGTTTTCCGGCAAGAAATTTTTAGTTGAGCTTATTAGTGGTAGAATGTGGCGTCCTTGGAATTGTGCTGATAGGGGGCATCTTCAAGTGTCATTTTTAAAAGAAAGCATTTATCTACTGATGCCAAACTAATAATTAAAAATGTGTATCAATCGTTGTTGAGTAGAAATTTTAATTCGATGGATGCTTTAGCAGAGACATCTACTTTGACAAAAACTCCTTTATCTTCGGTAAGAGACATAGCAATTAAACCTGTTAATCCTAGAAAAAATCGGAGTGATTCTGGCACATTGACGAAAATAACATGGATTTATCAAGAAGAAAGATTCACCAAATGTAAGAGGCCCAAACTGTACACACTTTGATTTGCCCCAAAGAGCGGCTGATTAAAGACGAAACAAATATCTCTTGTAGCCTTTCAAGCCTTAGGAAAATATTGCGTAAAATGGGTTTTAAATACCAAGGCATTGATAAAAGATAAACAATAATTGAATTTCAACGTTTACGGGAATGGAGACTTAAATATTTAACAGCTGTTATACAATTTAGAGAAGAAAATCGGCCAATTATTTACCTTGACGAAACATGGTTCGATACCCATGACACTCCAAGAAAAGGTTGGGATGATTCTTCCAAAAAATGTCAAACCAAGGCACCATCAAATAAAGGCAAAATAATCACAATATTACATGCTGGTTCAGAGAACGGATTTGTTCCAAATTGTCTGTTGCTTTCAGCTAAAAACATAGCAGATTCTTCTTTAGATTACCATCAGGATACCGACGCACAACTTTTTGAAGATTGGTTTAAACATAAACTCCTTAAAAATTTACCTGAAAATAGCGTCATTGTAATGGACAATGCTAGTTATCATAGTCGGCAAGCAAAAATCATTCCCAATTCTAATAATACAAAAGCAGAAATTCAAAATTTTATGATTGAAAATGATTTATATATTGAAGAAACTTGCAAAAAACGAGAACTACTAGAAGTATTAAAAGCTTTTAAAATAAATAAGGAATACGAGTGTGACAAACTTGCAGTAGAAAATGGACATACAGTGTTGCGTCTTCCTCCGTACCATTGTATATTCAATCCTATTGAGCTAATATGGCACCAATTAAAATCCAATATTAGGGGAAATTATATTTCTCCTACATTAAATGCATCTGTAGTAAAATTACTTAAAAACGAAGTAAGAAAAATTTCTGCAGACAGCTGGAAAAATTGTGTACAGCATGTACTTATGGTGGAGAATTCTTACAATTGTATGATTACAAATGTTCAACCCTTAATTATAAGTTTAGGCTTAGATGAAGACAGTGATAGTGATACAGAGTTAAATTTTGAATAAATTATCAATAGCTTCTTAGAATTTAATTAATTTTTATTGTACTTGTTATCCTAATAGTTATACTTTTAAATTATATTATTCTCAATTATCATTAATTGTTATCATTATTTTACATTTATTGTAGGTACCTAAAACTAAAAATACCTATCTATTTATTTTAAATTATAAAAATAAATCATGTGGTGTGGTATACATTTTCAAGCCGGCCCTGATCCCATTTATTGAGCTTTGAAGAGGTTCAGGCGTATACAATAGGGTTTAATCAGGTAGTTTATTTATGGCAGTAACAGTCAACGGTATAATTCTGCAACAACTATAATACTACAATTTCGTAAACTTTATACCGCGTGTATCAGCCAAATGGAATAAATTCTATAATAAATAAATGGGGGCGTGTGCGAAAAAATGATCGGAAACGGCGATTGGTTTTCCTAGTTGCGCATTTTTTTCAATAAAACTTTTCATACGGGGTGTGTCACATAACAGTGGCCAATACCAACTTTCTTATTTTAAATGCAACACTCTATATATTATTGAATTTTTGGAGATGTTGAAACTGCTCGCCGCGAATGTCCTTGGCAACTATTCTAACGTTACTGAACATCTCGGGCGTAAAATCAGCTAAATCGATGGGTATAGTTTTGTTTACCATATTTTTAACATACACCCCTAAGAAGAAGTCTAATGGCATCAGATCAGGGGATCATGCTGGCCATTCCATCGATCCACGCCTCCCTATACACCGATTTGGAAATACTCAGTAATGGGACGGTGCTCCATCTTGCTGAAACCATATTCGCTGGAAGTTGTGGGTTTGCTGGATCAAGATATGTTTTATAAAGTCGGCAAGACATTATTTTGGAGCAGTGCTAAATAATTATCGCCATTTAAATTGCCATTAATGAAAAAGGGGCCTATGATATGATCTCCAACATTTCCTGTCCAAACATTAACCTTTTCAGGATATTGCGTATGTTCTTCTCTAATCCAGTGAGGACCAATAGCGGCAATTCTGACGATTAGCATGACCGTGAAGTGTAAAGGTGCACTCATCAGAACACAAAACATGTTCTAATTGGATCATATTGTTATCTAACATTGCCATGATTTGTTCACAAAAATACATTATCCTATCAAAATGGTCTTCTATGAGCTCAGGAGTAGGTATCATTTTATAGGGATACATTTTATTTTCTTGTAATGTTCGAATAATCGATGAAAGCT
This sequence comes from Barypeithes pellucidus, assembly GCA_963991005.1. NCBI lineage: Eukaryota > Metazoa > Arthropoda > Insecta > Coleoptera > Curculionidae > Barypeithes > Barypeithes pellucidus. The sequence continues at coordinate 37,442,967 of OZ022563.1, read as the reverse complement.
AATATCGAATAATGGTGGTTTTCCTCAAACTCAAGCATAATGTCTAATTTTGTATAATCACTTATTGCATTGGCAGCTAATTTTTTTATCTCCTTTACATGTCCAAGCTAACGAAACTGCTTTTCTATTTTACTAATTCTCCCTTGAGTTATAGGCGGCAAATTTAGAAATTTTTCATGAAATAAGCGAGTAACTTCCATTTGTGTCCTTGTTTTATCTCCATAACCAATCATCTGTAGAATTGTTATGTTGTGAATTTCTGTTTAATAATCCATTTTTCTGATATGCAGTTAATGAAAAACGACTATAACACTGACTACTGTCGTGCAGAAAGACAACAATTTGCTAAGGTCACTCGTTTTAAACATAAGTTAAGAAACCTATTTATACCTTTTTTTATTTCATATCAGTAAAAAGAAACGCTAAAATCCAATAAAATTGAAAACACTTAATATTTCTGAAACAGTTGAAGACAGGTATAGGATATGCATTAAATATGAATAAAATTGATACCGATACACACTGTAGATAATCGGTTTCTCAAAGGTCTGACTCTTATATTTTTTTCTAGTTGTTTGGCTGCGAAATTTCCCGATTCTTTTCAATTTGGATCAGCAGGAGCTTCTTACCAAATTGAGGGAGCATGGAATGAAGATGGAAAAGGACTAAGTATGTGGGATACCTTTGTCCATACTCCAGGTAAGAAAAATTAGAAATAAATATACCTTAGAAACAACGAATTACTATTGTTTATTTTTTTAGGTAGAATTAAAAATAATGACACAGGGGATGTAGCCTGTGATTCGTACCATAAATTCAAGGAAGATGTGCAGATTTTAAAAGATTTGGGAGTTAAATTATACAGGTAATCATTAAAAAATGATACCAAATGACGTGAACATAAGCACATGAGTTACGTCACTCATTTTCACTGTAAAAAAATACCAAATACGATATTATTTTTCAACAATTTGAAAAAGTCACATAAAAGATCATGCGACAATCTAGTACAAATTACAATTTGACCGTTGACTGATGAAATATTCCCCCTGTCAGGGTTCAGGTGTACAGGGTGTCCGCGGTTTGTTCGCAAACTCCTTACGCAAACATATTAAGATTTAATTATACTTACTTATATACGAAAGTTGATATTAACTGAGATACAGGGTGTTAAAGTTAAAACTTAATTTTTATTTTTCTCTAATAACTTTGACAGAAACCAACGATTTTTTACAAAATTTGGCAATTATGGTTTTTTAAGATAAGAAACTGATTGTTTGGTGAAAGTTATTAGAGAAAAACAAAAATGAAGTTTTGACTTTAACTTTATCTCAGTTAATATCAACTTTCGGATATAGGTAAGTATAATTAAATCATAATATTTTTACGTAAGGAGTCTGTACACAATTTTTTTTTTTTTCTTAAATCAATAATTATTAAACTTTGACATAGATTTTACGGACGTTTCATATTTTCCTAAAAAATAACTATTTAGTGCAACAATTGGAGAAAGGTTTGGTAAAATTTTGAAAAATCTAGAGATGCCCAATTTAAAAAAACTGAAAAATTAGTACTAGAGTTGAAAAAATTGGTAAGTGGAAAAAATAAACACCTTCTTCCTGTAACATTTTTCGAAAGTTTAAAACATAATCACATATTTTGTAATTTTTTGTAATAAGCGTCAAATTTGACAGTTTAAAAAGTCACTACATGACATAATTTTTAAATCGGAGACGAGTAGCAACGTTTCTTAGACAATTTGGGAAATCTTTCCCATATGATGTGTTATACTGTATATTTAAAAAATATTAATCAATATTTTCAGGTTCTCCATTTCTTGGCCTAGAATATTACCAGATGGGACAACAAACAAAATTAACCAGCCTGGCATTGACTACTATTTAAACTTAATCAATGTAAGTGCCATTTTTTAAATATAAATTCACAAACGCAGGCAATTTTTTTTATTGAATTTTAAATAGAATTTTTTCGATAAAAGGGTTCCCATTTTTAAGTTGAAAATATCAAACAGAAAAACATTACCATAATTTTGATTACCCAAAATTTTAGGCATTTTTTAAACACTAAATAAATTATTTTTGTATCCGTATTACGTAGGGTCACCATCACCATCACCATTGATTTTGTTGAAATTTTTTTAATTCTAACAAGTACCGAAACTCATGTAACGGCATCTTAGTAAGTCAATTTTCATATTCTTAAGGCGAAAGGCCAAGATAAAATTTGCAAAAACAATTTTTTTTTGTACAAATTATCTTTTTTAGGAATTGAAATCGAATGGTATTGAACCACTGATAACCCTCTATCACTGGGATCTCCCTCAACATCTTTCCGATTTGGGTGGATGGCTGAATCCACAAATTGCCGACTATTTTGCTGCATACGCCAGAATTGCCTTCAAGAATTTTGGACCTTATGTCAAGTACTGGGTGACTCTGAACGAACCAGCTACCACATGCGGAGGAGGATATAGCTATGTAATTATGTTAAATAGCAAGACTCTGGGTTTTAGATCACGTATACGCTGAATTGCGTTGAAGAAATTTATCGTATTTGGTTTAACATCATTAGATATCAACATCAAAATACTAGTCTAAATAGGAACAAACTCGAACATTTTTCTATTTGTGGGATGTCACCACCTGCATTCTTTTTCAAACCGCACACCTTTTAACATAGACATTTTAGAATCATCCGAAAATTTGTTTACAACTTATTTATGTCGCAGCCTTTTAGTGTAATCAGCCGTTACATGAGAAGTCTGCTCTTTTCATGAAACGCTGCCAAACAGTGATACAAATAACTATTTCGACCAAAGACTATAAATTGTAGACGTTACATGAAACGTCTGCCTGTTTCGGCCTCTTGACGAAAACGAGCAAAATTACGTTAAGTGACTGACTTTACTGGACTTTTCATGTAACGCTTGCACTTGATGTAATAAAATGAGTATTGTACAACGTGAAAATGGTGACGGCAAGCAGTTCTAGTGTTATATAACAAGCGCAATTCTACAAGAAATTGAAATAGTTCTATTCCCAAAAAGTACTGCGAAAGCCTTTCACAAAGCAGAAAATTGAAGTAGTCATACAGGAAATTGTAGTAGCTAAGCAAAAACTGTAAGTGATTTTTTAAACCCAACAAACAGAACGAACGAACGGAAACTGTTTACGTGTTGTTAACATTGCAGAAGTTTGTCAACAAGGATCTTCAGTATTGTGCAATTTATGTTCTGCTAGTAAAAAAATTTCTGAAGAACGCGACAAAGCTAGAAATAATACTGAAGAAGCAGCCTAAAAAATGTTAAGTAATTCGGCAAAATAAATACCTACTTTTAATGTAGGCGATTGTGCATTATTTGAATATTCCCAAAGTCGACAGAGATCCAGGAGATTCCAGCAATATGGTTTGTTTGATAATAGATCAGAAAAATGACGTAAATCAGATTGCTGGTAAGCACGGTACTATAAAGGGATGGTTTGGTGCTGAAAGTCTTACTGTTGCGGTTTCAGCATTTCTTAATAAAGAGGAAATCCCCTTGGATATATCACTCAGCTTAAGAGAAGCTGTGTCATTGGAATCAGGTGGTCAAGGCATACTGAGGATTCCACTTTCATTCGTATTTTTGTTGATCCTGCAGCTTGCCGCTATCATACCTTATTTGTAATAAAAGTTATTGTCTTTTATAGTAAAAGCTATTTCGTTGTTAATTCAGTAAGTGCAAAGTAGATTCAGAGAGTTACATGAAAAGTCCAGTAAAGTCAGTCACTTAACGTAATTTTGCTCGTTTTCATCAAGAGGCCGAAACAGGCAGCCGTTTCATGTAACGTCTACAATTTTTAGCCTTTTGGCGTAATAGTTATTTGTTTCGTATTTCATGAAAATAGCAGACTTTTCATGAAACGGCTGATTACACTAAAAGAATGCGACATATACATATTTAAATTAGTTGACACCTAGCCATGTTGCTTTTGCACCTATCTATCTAATGTTATTCTCGTTGCCTGTTTTAAAATTCCGAAGGCTGGAGGCTGCATAATAGGTTACTTCCTGATGTATTATTCCCGAGAACTTTAAATGATTCTTTAATTTTCGGAAATAATCGCGAATTTCTGAATTATCGACAGAAATTAAATAGGAAAATTTTGAATCTTGGTTGTTAATTTATTTGTGAAAATGCATAAATTTACTTATTTTATAACATTAACCAAAGTTAAATTTGCCAATGCTTTTCTTTGTAAAACGTAGGAAATCATTTTTCCATACATTAGTATTTGATCTTAAGAATTATTTATTTGAAATTGTCTACAAATATAATTAATACATTTATTTTAAGATTTATTTCTTTTAATAACATAAAATTTATCTTATTTTTTAACTTCTCTTATTCTCTCCCTTATTTTCTTTACTTTTAAGTGATAAGAAATACATGACATTTATGAATATTAATTATTTCTTTTTACAAAATATATAGAAAAATACACTACACCAATTAATTATCGAATATTAAAAAACTATACTCTAATTATTAACTTGTTATTTAAAGAATGAACCTATTTTAATAAAAAAATTTAACCGATGGAAAATAGATTCTAGAGTTTAGAGTATTTATCCATGGACCGCGTGGTCCGATTTGATATTATTATTGAACAATGAGTCAACATCGCCATTCCAAGACACGACGAGCCAGCGAACTGGCCGGCTGTATCGAGGGAGTTACGTTTACCTAATTCTTCTGCCTTCGATCACCCGAAGCGTTGCCAAATCTCCTTAGATAGTTGCGATTTCAGATTTTTTCCTTGAAAACATCGGTGTGACATTTTTTTGCATTAAAACTAAATGATGAAATTAATTTAGATTATTGATATTGAATGAAATACTTTCATAAATGACTCTGATAATATAGTCATGTAGTAACATATTTCGAAGCAAAATTTAAAATTTTAACAAATTCTATCCAATAGTTTTCTAGTAGTTTGTCACACCTTTTTACCTTAATGAAGATCACTGATAAGTGCTCTTAAGGCAGAGAAGTTTATGTTCTAATCTTGCATGAAAAATATCTTACATGAAAATTGAATTTAGTGTGTTTCTTAAATTAAACCAATTAGAGACATATGTATATCGGTTAAGCACTGACCCAAAAGTATCACCATGCCACTCTAGGTAACAGAAAAATGTAATTTCTTCTAAATAGGTTATATTGTCGAAAAAACGTTATGCCAACAATCAATGCGACATCTATGACTTTTAGCTCCTGCTAAATTTAAAAATAAAACGTTTTAACTGATAAAGTCTATGATATACAGGGTATTACTCAATTATCTACTTAACATTAAAAATACAAAATCATCAGATAAATAAGCCATACTTAGGTTCTTTATAAGCAGGTAACCAAGGATTCATAAATGATCTCTGATATTTGATTTAAAATTTATTAATAAATTAATTTCAAGTATGTCACAACAGTGTCAAGAAGTTATCAATACTCGTTGAGGAAATACCAGATACTTATTTTATCGCTGAACTATGTATTTGTATTTTCGAATTTTAAATGTTAACTTTTGGAACAGTCAAATGCTAAAGAAATGTATGAAGCTGTCAATTACCCTATCGAAATTATTAATAACGATGCTGGGGGGGGAACTTAAATTATAAAAACGACGATTATTTAAAATGGTTTATTATTTATACAGAACGTGATATAGTAATAACGAGAACATGTGATAAATTTATTTATTTCAAATCCATCACAGTCAATTAGGAGTAACTGAACTTAAAATCCGAAGCAAATTCGCCATATTAAAATATAAAATTGGCAATATTTCGAAAACTAACGTTTTTTGGAATGGACAACCTTATACAAACTTACTCATATTTCTAATGCTAAATAAAAAATAATTATAAAATTTGGGGTTTCAATTTGAAAATGTAGATTTTTTGCAGTTCTCCCATATTCATTCTCAATCATTTTCTTTTTATTCTTTTCAACAAGCAATCCAACCCAAATTAAATAATAAAGGCTTCAAATAGGAAAAATTAATAATTAATTTAATAATAAAAAATGTAATTTTAGATATAAAAAATTAAATATATCAAACATGTGTAGATTCAGGTATAGGACATAATAAAAATGTTATAATATATAGGACATTAAATTTAAAATAAGCAAGTTGACAACAACTTCCGATATGACCGGAAGTGCCATCATATTAGAAATATTTTATCCGAGTTGCCCTCATCATCATTAGCATACTGTCCGATTTTCAAAATGTCTCGATTTTCATTCCGCTAATAAATGGTACATGGAAAAACCACATAATTAATAATATATGATATATAATAAAATGATATTAACTGAGATACAGGGTCTTAAAGTTAAAACTTCATTTTTGTCTTTTTCTGATAACTTTCAGAGAAACCAACGTATTTTTATCAAATTTGGCAATTAGGTTTTTTTTAGGATAAGAAATTGATTTCTTTATGAAATTTTAATTTGCAATGTAGGGGGCGCTGTCTGCGGCATTTCTCGCACATTTATTAGGCCAGAACTTTTTTGTGCCTCAATGTATTTGAGTTTTTAATAAAAATAACATCTTTCTCATATTTATTACGTAAAAAAGATATACTAAGCTGAGGTCGCTCAGAGTTACCGTTTCGGAGATATTTGCATTTAAATTGTTTAGTTCGTTAGCTCAGGGAAGCAAATAATATTTTGTTACTTCTTACCAATTAACGTTTACATGATAATTAATGTTCTAGTAATAGTAATTGGGAATAATAGGAGAGATGGCCGTGTGAGAAAAATAAATACAACAATTGAATTGTTCTTTAACTTATTTTAAGTAAAATAACTTTGACTCTAGAAAATATCGTGTCGAAAGAAACCAACAGCAATGAAAACACAAACTTACGATAAACTAAAAAATGAAACATTTTCTGACAAAGCTATCTTATAATAATCAACAAACAAATAACAACATAGAGGTTTCATAGCAGCTGCATCTCTAAATTTCATTTGTTTTCTCATAGGTTACTTTAAGAAAAAAAAATTTGTTTGCAAATTAATAATAATTGGCCACGGCGACTAAACAATTTAAATGCAAATATCTCCGAAACGTTACTCTGAGCGACCTGAATTTAGTATACGTTTTTTACGCAATAAATATGAGAAAAGTATTATTTTCATTAAAACTTAAATAAACTGAGGCACACGAAAGTTATGGTATAATAAATGTGCTAATAATGCCGCAGATAGCGCCACCTACATTTACATTAAAGTTTCATAAAAAAAATCAATTTGTCCTAAAAAACCATAAATGCCAAATTTTGTAAAAAAACGTTAGTTTCTCTCAAAGTTATTAGAGAAAGACAAGAATGAAGAACACCCTGTATCTCAGTTAATATCAACTTTCGGATATAGGTAAGTATAATTAAATCCTAATATTTTTACGTAAGGAGTCTGTTGATTTTCCATGTACCATTAACTAGCGGACACCCTATATAGATCGAGGCGGTTCCCGGCGGGAAAAAGCTAAAATTCTAGTTTCAAGAGCAGAACAGATCCGAATAATTTAATAAAGAAATGAATGGCGGTTTAGCAACATATCGCATTATTTTAATACTGTTTAAGGGAATCCAAGCACCAGGGCTGGTCCTACCAGGTGACGGCGTATACCAGTGTGCTTACGTTCATCTTCTTGCTCATGCCAAAGCTTACAGGGTCTATGACGAAGAATTTCGAGCTGCACAAGGAGGTAAACCATGACGTCTGAATAATTATTCGCTTTTTTAAGAAGATTTCTTTGATTCAATATTTTTTAAGAAATTTTTCAATTAGTATGGCTTAAGCTGGCGGACCTTCGCAGATCATTGTTGCTCCTAGATGTTTTTCTTGCTTTATCAATTAAAAAGAAACTATTTCCCTTTTTAGGAAAAATTGCTATAAATATTGCAAGTACTTGGATATACGCCAAAACTAACAGTTCACAGGATCTGGAATCACAGGAAAGAGCCCTTGAATTTCAAGTAAGAATATTTGAATTTAATTATTTTCACTTATCCTAGCGGGGTTTGTTCCTTGTATGCGTCAATGGACGTTCTGTGGGTTTTCTTGGAAACTATTAAACGTAGAAAAATCTGAGTACGTTACTGGATTCTACGTAAAAAACTATAAAGAGAACATTTTATGTCTTCTTGCTAAGATACAGGGTAACTGAAATATGGAGGTTCTCAAAATGTAAAATTCTCAAAAACATGCCGATTATCAAAAATGAGGAGGCCTAGAAAAATTCTAATTGGTACATCTTACAAAAGAGTAGCAAAGTGCTGCGACAACGGAGATATCTCATACAATCACCGAAAATTGGACACCCTGTATAGTGGATTGCAGTTATAATGTACCCTCTAGAGGGACAAAAAAAAATTTGTACTCTATAACCGGAGGTACGCCATTAAAAACACGTTAAAAATTAATATTTTCGTAGAAGTGATTGACTCGTCCGTTACTTTGTGAATATACATTTTAAATATATAAAATGAAACTAAAGTTTACATTATTATTTGTCACTATTTTAAAAGGTTTTGACGTTAAGGCTATTTCGTAGTACAACTACATCTTCAAGACGCTCACATGAGAGTGAACCCAAACTAAGTCAGAAAATGTAAAGATGTAGTTGTACTACGAAACGGCCGCAACGCCAAAACCTTTTAATGTTAACAAAGTAAGCTTTAGTTTCATTTTATATGTTTAATATTTTCGTACTAAAAAATAATTACATTCGTCCACCTTCTTAGATCCTGACCCCACACAAGCGCAGGAAATAGTGGCAAAGTACGTCATTTCGCCATTTTTATATATTTAACTCAAAATAATAATTTATGGAGATGGTAATTATATTTAAATGTATGACTCCTTGGGTGTTCTGAAGATAGAGTACTACATGATTTTTGAATTAGAATTTCTAAAAGCAGGAATATATGTAATGACGCCATCGGCAGATCTATTCACTTGACAAGTGGGCCAGTCTCAAAACATAAATATTAAGATGTAAGCCTGCATATTGCTCAATATCTTCTAAAGTACGTGTTTGGCATGAAGTGTTCCTTAGCAAACTGCGATCCCATGGAATGTCAATTTGCATGGCGGCATTCATACCGTTCTCTCTAAATGGCGATTGACGGATTTCCTTTTCCTTCACCATCAATGCTGGGGTTTCTCTAGGGTCAGTAATAATCAGCGTAAGAACTACACTACTTTGCGATTTTAATCGAATTCATAGCATTTATAATAAGAAAGTTAGTTAGCAATAGTGACGACTTCATTTTGAATAGGATATATAGCTTTGCTGACGGAAATCCACCTGTTTCATATTTAACTTTGAGTTCTTTAACATCGGCTGTCGATGCATGTTTTCGCAGGTAGCATGAAGTATCACGCCCCAAACGAATACCTGGAAGAATATTCATCTTGGGGTTACAGTAACAAAGTCGAATTAAATGCTAAGAAACCCCAGGCACCAGTTTTTTCTAAAAAGATTAACATTGCAGAACCAGATATAGTGATGCACGCAATTCTCTGGCTTCGTCTATTAATTTGATAGACGATAACCTGGGAGGAAATATGTCTTGGTATAGCAATGTTGTCGTAATCACCAAGGCAGTTTCGTAGATGTACTTCTTCGGGCCAAAAAGTTGTATACATATGTTACCATAAAAACCCGATTTCAGTGAAATGCCGATTTTCCTATGAAAAACTAGTTTAAACTATCCGTCCTAGTCAATTCTAGATTTATCTAGTTAAACTAGAATTTATAAACATTCTCAGTTAATTAAAAGAGGATAATTTTCTCCTTATGGGAACTTAGTACTGCCAATGACAATATCGCAGACGATAATTTTCTGGGGTCTAATATAGACCCATTATTGCTATGGTACAAACATTGTTCCGAGGAAGAATCTTATGATGGTCTATCTTGCACTCTTTCGCTCATCTTTGACATATGCACTATTAATATAGGGATATGCCACACATACTGATAGCGTTTGGGTTGCAGAGGACGGATGTCAACGTTTTGGCAGGTTTGTTCGGGTTGGTTCAGGGATGACTAGAGATTTTTTTAACCGATCTTTGCCTTCTCCATATATCTTCGAAAACCTAATATACATAAAAGACCAGGAAGATGAATACAGGAATCAGCATGTTCAGTCAGCTTTGCTCACGATAGCACACTTGTCTCATCTTTCTCTTTGAATGCGCAAACATCGGCTGCTGACGCACATCTACGCATACAGCGTGAAGTATCACGGCTCAACAATGACCTGGAAGAAATTTTGGCTTGGGGTGACAGAAACCAAGTATAATCTAATTTAAAGCTAAGATAACCCAGGCAGCAGTTTTCTCTAAAAATATTAACATTACAGAACCGAACAGAGACTATATCCGGTTTTGTAATGTTAACTTTTTTAGAGAAAATTGCTGTCTTGGTTTTCTTAGCGTTAAATTCGACTTTATTACTGTCACGTCACAAGGTTGGTGATTTGACTCTCTTGTACAGATATTTCCACGGAACATTTTCATTTAGAACGACGAATAGCAGAAATACACGATGAGCCACTGGTTTTAGATTTTTAGCCTTTCAGGAAATAATATAAACGTGTTTAGTCTTTTTGGTAAATTTATTCACGACTGCATCTTTCCATGTTTTGCTCCATAATTTAATCGAAACATACCTTTTCTAGCTTGGTTTATATGCAAATCCCATTTTCAAAGGTAACTGGCCTCAAATTGTGATGGATAGAGTCGGAAACAGAAGCAAATTGGAAGGGTATTCCTTTTCAAGGTTACCTAAATTATCTCAGGAAGAAGTTGATCTAATTAATGGAACGTATGATTATTTTGCTTTAAATATGTAAGTTTGGGTTCTTACAACTTGTTTAATAATAATGTCTCATAATAACATGCTAATATTTAATATTTATTCTTGGGTCCATTTTCAGAAAAAAACTTCATATGAACAAATATGTTCAAACAAACAAACTCGAACAAACCCTAAACGTCTTAACTTTTGAGATGTTAACTTTTTAGGTGTTAAAGATTTTGAAAAAAATTATTTTTTTATTTATATCTGTGATACTGCTTCAGATTTTTTTCTGAGATTTGGGACACACTTATTATTCATCAAGTGGCATTTTGTGATGTATAACAAGTTTTTTTATTCCGATCAGTAGCGTTCATGTGGGACTTTCCCTCGATATTTTTGAAGAAAAGAATGGTACGCCACGTCTTTTTTTTAAATAAAAATTAGTTTTAAAACTCTCATTCCTTGCTGAGCAAATATCGTCTCTTGATTTTTTGTCGTTTACGTACAGTTTTCTAATATTAAAATGAAATTCATTCATTTGTACTCTGTTATGAAATTAGGATTAGGATGAAATTAAGCTTAAAAAGGAACTAGTAGGTAAGAAGCAGATTTTGTTTTGTAAACATAAACAGTTTTGACTGTTATCTACCAAGTCTAGTTGTCACGTATTTGTCATTAACCTTAACAAATTATAAAAAACATGAAAATCTTTAACATCCTGTATCTCAAATATTAAGACGTTTAGGACATATGACTTCTTATACATCATAAAATGATTCTTGATAAATAGAAAGTGTGTACCAAATTTCACAAAAATATCTAGAGCAGTATCACAGATATTAATAAAACACCCTGTATCTCAAAAGTTAGGACGTTTAGGACACATGTTTATATGAAATTCTTTTCTGAAAATGGACCCAAGAATAACCTCCTTAAATATTATCATGTTATTAAGAAATCCACTGTATACACTATAATACTTTAATACTTACGGAAATAATGATTGTTCACAAGTAATTCCTATTAGGAAACCAAATCTAAAAAGAGAATAAAAATATCACAGCAAATCCTTAAATTTAAGTAAGAATTTTCTATATTTCCTAGAACCATTTCTTTCCTGTATTTTTGGGTTCCACAGTTCTATAGTTCCACTATTCAGCCAAAAACCGTTCCCTGTCGTAAACCAAATTATTTATAAAGGAAGTTTAGGCCTGATACGAAACCGTTGTCAGCAAGAAGGAATGAAAGAATGACAACGTCCCATTCTTGGCGTTCTGGGCCGTAGAAGTAATAAAATATTGCGATCACTATAGTAGTAGATTATTCTACAAGTGACAGTTTTCTATTAAGCGGAAATATCTTTTTTTTCACGACATAGAAAACTATAAGTGGTGTAAAAATATTTTTACAAGAATAAACGGCATACCGGGTGTTTTAGGAGGAACACTTACCCCTATAACTTTTTTAAGTGTTTAAATTCCACAGATAAAATTTGGTGGGTTTGTATATGATATTATCTTGCATTTTATGACATGGCGGACTCTTTCTGTCTCTTCCGGTTTAATCGGAAATAATCTGAACTTTGGATTTTCAAATGTATTCTTGGCTATATCGATTCAGAACACCAGTTCAAATTGAACGACATCCCATATGTCACTTTAAACCATAATTATTTTTATTTTTATTTTTTCATCTAGATTGCTTGAACTCCCTAAAATAGTTTACTTCTAAGCTAAATTATGGAGGATTTTAAATTTGTAATTATCTTCATTTGTTTGTTAGCATTATGGCGTTATGAGTACCTGGATAAATGCCAAGCCGCTTGCACTTCTTGTTGCATTTTTTGTCATGAATTGATATTTTTAATAAATTATCTCTCGTTTTTTAACTTGGCATAACGGGGTGTGCTATCAAATTGTTGAAAAAAAAAAGTATTTTTTTTGCCCGAGGGTGCCAATATGTTTCCATTTGAAAAAAATAAGCTTTCTGGGAGAAAGCCTTTTTAAGAGGACAAACAATTTATAACACAATAAAACTTGACAACTGCATTTTTATCAAGAATTTGGCTTCGAAGTAATCCATTTTATGGAGTTCATAGCAATCTAGAAGATAAAATAAAAATAAAGAGAAAAATTGAGGAGCGTTTATTCAAAAGAGGACATGTCCATCTAGTGTCATTTTGAGAAAAACGTAAGAAACGTTTGATGTTAAGACCGTTAAAGGTAAAATTCTAAATTAGATAAAACATGCTTTATTTTTTAGTTAAAAATGTATTTCTAAATACATTTTTTGATTATAGTTTGTTTTTTAAGAAAAAAGTAGAAAAGAAAGTTGGACATGTCTCCTTTTGTTTGAACTAAATGTTTATGTCCTGTTTTGTTTGAACTTTGAATTAATTTTGTGGTTGGTATTCAGGGAAATAAATATGTTAGTCAATGTTTTTACATATTACATTTTTATTAACGAGAAGTATTACAAAAGTAACTCTCTAAGCAATCGCAAGTTTCTTCATCCTGTGCTGTTTCATCTGTATCTTCTTCCGTTACAGTTTCTTCTAGAATTTTTTTAAAAAACTCCAAATCTGGTTATGTCTCCCACTTTATTTCGTCGTTATTAAATTGTTTCTCTAAAAGAGTCCGGGCATTTTTTTTCTTTTCATTTGATATTGAATTTTCTAACTTCCAATTTTATGTTTCTGCCAGTTTGACCTTTTTTAATAAGGACGCGTATTGACTTGTAAGGTCTTCGTATCGAAAAAATGCAGATCCCTTGTATTTAATAGCACAGGAATTATTAGTCGATTGAAACTTCTTAATTGAATTTTTCTTGTAATCCTTTATTCACCTTATTGTAGATTTGTTGAAGTTTTTTTATATCATATAAACCCCAATCGGCTCCTAGTATTTTTACTTCGCCCACGTTGGAATACACTGAGTTATATCCTTCTTATACCCATAAGTAATACTAGTCCCATTTTGTTTGAAACAAACTTATTTGATATGTACCATGGACGTGTCCAGTTTTGATCGAATATCCTATTTTCATATGGGACTTTAAATGGGTTGTGTACTGTTTTGAAAGGATTTGAAGAGATGAGTCGATAGAAATCATAAAAATGAGTAGAAATTTAATATAAAACGAGTTTCGACAAAATGTGGACATGTCCTCTTTTGAATAAACGCTCCTCAATTATTTAAAGTAGCAAAAAGTGAATATTCTGAATGGTCATTTCCGGTTAAATCAGAAGTGAGAAAATGGAATCCGTCACGTCATAAAATTAATGCAAAATAATAGTATCACATACGAACCCACCAAATTGTATTTCTGTATTTAAATAATAAAGAAGTTTAGGGGTGAACGTTACTTCCGAAACACGCAGAATACATACATATGAGATGCAACGGATTACTGGGATTTCGATTTTCGACACAAATAATATAATAAGGTGGAGAACTTAACCGGAAACATACAATCGATCGATGAAGTCAAGCGACGTTGGGCACGGGTAGTACTTGAATATGTGACCGGCTTGGGAATACCATGTGTCAATGTGTCAAAAAATTTTCAACACATTTTAGTAAATTTTACAAATGATTTAAGTAAATTTTACAAATGATTCTAGTAAATTTTACAAAAACCATTCAAATAGTTTACAAAAATATTTTTGTAATTTTATTTTTCGAGTCACATATAGAGCCATTAATTATGATTAGTTTTACTAGTTTTATAGTAAATTTAATTAAGTTTTTCTTTCCGTGTAGATGACCGTTATTGCCTTATGCCTTAAGATGAGGATACGAAATTAGCAATAAGTTGCAATAATTAAATTAAAAATTCTTGGCAGGTTAGAAAGAAACAAAAGTCATCAGCTGATCAATATTTATTTTCGGGAAGTTTTAGCTGCTAATAATAAAGTTTTTTAGTTAATTTATTGATATTTAGAGTGTCTGACATGTTGATTGGGGTATCATGAAGTTTCGGGAATATCGGTGACAAGAATTCGTAAATTGTGCATATTTAAAATTGCTTTTATTGTTTTTATTACCTTATATTCTTTGAACTCAATCTTCTCATATCGTTTTCACTTCCTTCAACTTTACGAATTGAGTTTTAGATTAGAAAAAAATTAAGCATATTTGGCTGAATCTCCACATAAAATAGTGCCTGGTTGGCAATCTGTGATAGCTCTTAAGTACTTTAATAAATCATTTTAAAATCACAAATTTTAGAATATCTAGATCCAGATTTTTTCATTCAAAATATTTTTTAGGTATACCAGTACCATTGTCCAACATATCCCTGATATTGAAATTGGCATACCACTGTTTGTACTCGATCAAGGTAAATATTTACTGTCATTAGTATGATTTGGAAACACTTTTTACAGGAAGCTCACCAGTGGCGTATCTAATGTCAACCAATAAAGAGCCGCACTGTATATAAAAATGTATATAAAATATATTTCCTCCTCAAAATTCCTTTAGATGACATAGAATTTTGAATCTTATTCCCCACGAATTGACCACGGCGCACTATGGTATATAAAGCCTCGGGTTTTGGCCAAAAGTCATGATTGTCAACATTCTACTTTTATAAAACTAAGATAGGTACTTCAAAATAAACATTCCACTTCGATAAAATTTACACTGCCTACTCTGATTAGTCATACCGTTTGTTGTTTTTGCATGATGAAACTTGATATTATTTTCGTCGCCGCAATTATTAGTTGGAGTCTTCAGTAGTGTACATAATATCGAAGTGAATATACGTTAAGTGGAAAGCAATTATTTAAAAATTTATAGGCAGAATTAAGACACCAGGTATGCACTTTAAAAAATATTTATTGCTTTGTAATTATATCTTCACTTAGTTAACATAATTAAATTATTTTATCGAGGCATTTTTTTATCATAAAAAAAAATAATTCAAGAATTATGTAGAGTAATAAAAAAATGTTAGCATATGTTAGCATTAATATTGTTATACAACAATAGTGTTGTTCCTTGTCAACAAACCTAGAAAATATAAAAGTCCAGTATTGACCGGTTTGTGAGAATTTTCTATTTTTTTTTAGGGATGAATAGTTTTAGAAATCAAGAACTTTTTAATGTTTGGTATGAAGTAGCGGATAAAAATCTCAAAACTTTAACTTTGCAAAACTATGTGGTAAATAAATTACCAGTACCTATATCGACAACGGAAGAAGAAAAAGTGAACACTAAACTTCGCTTTTTTTGCAACAATTTAACAAATAGATGGAAAAAAATGTCGAGGGAATTTATCATATTTCACAACCAAATACGCAGACTGGTTACAGTCAGAAACTGTATTTGAGGTACTTCAGGTTGACATAAATAAAGGGCCAAAAGCTTTACGTGGACGACCATCCCTGTCCTATAATGAGAAATCTTTACGATCAAAGAGAAGAGAAGCTGCCAATTTATCACATACACAACAACATGAAACTACATTAATAGTACAGGCTGCAAGTATAGCCGCACGAAATAAAAGACAAACTGACTTAGCTGTTGTTTTAAACGAAGTAAATAAAACTCCAACCCGTCCATCAAAGGTTAGAAAAATACTTTTTTCACCAAAAAAAAAACCCATACCATTCACTCCAGAAGAGGCACTTGCATTTTTGTTAGACAATAATTTAAGCAAACAACAATACTTAAATATTCGACTTGCTAATAAAATGAGAAACTGCAATATTTACCCGGCTTATGAAAAAATTCTTCTAAGTAAGTTCAGTTGCAGAATCGAAGAAATGTCTATAAACGACAGGATAGCTAAAGTGCCTCTAAGTAAACTTTTATACCACACAACTACAAGAATAGTACAGCTACAGAAAGAAGCTATTTTGAACAAAATGGAAGCTTCTAATATAACCTTCTTAAATGCTGAAATTATTTTTAGTTATGGTTTTGACGGTAGTAGTGGACAAGCTAATTATAAACAAAAATTTGATATTCCAAGTACTTCGGCAAATTTAGATTCTACTTTATTCGCGACAACAGTTATTCCCCTTAGATTAATTAGTGCAGACAAAACTATTCTATGGAATAATGAAATACCGCAGTCCATTCGATTTTGCCGGCC
The DNA here is from genome assembly GCA_963991005.1 of Barypeithes pellucidus. NCBI lineage: Eukaryota > Metazoa > Arthropoda > Insecta > Coleoptera > Curculionidae > Barypeithes > Barypeithes pellucidus. The sequence continues at coordinate 37,425,982 of OZ022563.1, read as the reverse complement.
TTTAAAATTGGAATACACGAAGGAAACCAAAGAGAATATTTTAAAGGAGAAAAACGACATCGATGAAGAAATAAAAAATCTTACAAATATTGAAATAGAAATGGCAAACAACAAAATTCTAAGAATAACTTACAAACTATATATGACTTTAATAGATGGAAAAGTTTTAAATATTTTAACAGGTACTAAGTCTAGTCAATGTTGCCCAGTTTGCGGAGCGAGTCCACGGCAATTTATTAAAATTGAGGACTTTAGCTGCAGCGAGTATGAACCGAAGCCTAACACTCTTCGATTTGGTGCAAGTCCGTTACATTCATGGATTCGCTTCTTCGAGTGTATTTTACATATTTCATACAGGTGTGAAATAAAAATGTGGCAGGTAAAAGGAGAAGAAAAGAAAATTCAAGTCCAGAAACGAAAGCGAGAGATTCAAAAAAGATTTTGGGAAAATATGAGCTTGCATGTTGATAAACCGAAAGCAAATGGCAGTGGCAATACAAATGATGGTAACACTGCTCGACGTGCATTTAGTCAACCCGAATTGTTTTCAAAAATTACTGATGTCGATGAAACTGTCATTCAAAGATTTCGAATTATATTAATTTGTCTATCCTGTAAATATCCATTACATTTGGAAAAATTCCAAATTTATTGTTTCAACACTGCCAAACTTTATATGGAAATATATCCATGGTATCCTATGCCCGCCACAGTACATAAAATTTTAATACACGCCAAAGAAATTCTGGCTAATGCTGTATTGCCGGTAGGATATTTCGGAGAAGAAGCTTCAGAAGCAAGGAATAAGTTATACAGACGAGACCGAGAGTTTCACGCAAGAAAATGCAGCCGGTCTAGTAATCTTGAGGATGTTTTTTGTAGAGCTATGGATACATCTGATCCTTTAATTTCAACCATAAGCTTAAGAACGCGAATGAACAGAAGAAATAATAAGTTAAACCTTCCTTCTGAAGCACTTTCTCTACTATCATCAGGAGATACAGAGCCAGAACCATCAACATCTAGCCTCACTGAATTAGAAGCAGAGTCGGCGGAAAATTCGGATAATGATTCAGAGGGCGAGAATGACCTTACCTATTCGTTGGAATTAGAAAATCTAGATGATCTAGAATTAGACTCAGAGTAAATCACCTACCTAGCTGTAGTGAAAAGTTACATCATTTATTTCAATATTATTTGTTAGTATTTTTCGAGAAGATTTTATTTTTTAACCATGCGTTATATTACAATGAAGTTTAAATTCACGTAAATTTTTACCTGTTGTTATGTGTTATAGTCATTAGGATAATATAATATAGGTTTATTACTCATCAATATGTATAAATATAACAATTTTTTTCATTATTTATTATAAAATTTCAGTTTGTCATTTTTGGCCAAGAACCGGGGGTTTATATACCATAGTGCGGCGGTGGGATATTCGCCTTCCCACTCTGTTAAGGCGGCGACTGACTTGTAACTAAACATTGTAATGTCAGCTCGTTACGAGCATTACTTTATAGCAATCAGTTCAGTTCAGTTCAAAAACGCGACTTTCCCATACTCGCAACGAACAAACTGATTCACTGATTGTCTAGCGCCGAACACTTCCAAGGGATTCGCGAAAAACCGACAACCCGATGGAGCAGCCGCGAGAGCGAGCAGCCTCCCGCGAACGTCTCTCTCTTTCTATAACTGAGTTACATGTTACATTATAACGTTTAGTTACAGTCGCCGCCTTTAGGTTATAAGTTTGATTACACTGGGAAACAAATTTCAACTTTTTTTTTGTTTCCTGAACAAAACCTATTTTTTTGGATTCAACTGTACCCAAGTAACTAAAAAATACCTATTAAAGATTTTAGTTGGCTCGCAAAAAAAAAAATCTCAATTATTTGTTACAAAATTTTAATTCATAGGCATATACAATGGACATACAAAATACAGATAACAATATATTGTTGGTTCAACAAAAGCAACTAAATAGCACATTTTTATCATTGAATCCAAAGTTTAGACACTCATTTTGCGCTTCTTAGCTTGCCTTTTGAAAGCAGCCTCTGGGGCATCTCTCGTAATAGTCCAGCAGTAGTCGGCTAACATCTCACAGTTCCATTTTCCCTGATATCTTCTTTCCATGTTCGAAATATCCTGGTGGAACCTCTCACCGTGTTCGTCACTTACAGCACCATAATTTTCCGGAAAGTAATCCAGATGAGAATCCAGGAAATGAATTTTCAACGACATATTACACCCTAGGTTTTGGTAACACAAAAGAAGTTGGGCAACCAGGTCTTTATAATTTTCTGCTTTTATGTTTCCCAAGAAATTTTTTGCAACCATTTTAAAGGCATCCCAAGCGTCTTTTTCCTTGCCTTCAAGTATGGAATCGAATTGCGCATCTCCGAAAAGTTTCCTAATCTGGGGACCCACAAATATTCCCTCTTTAATTTTAGCGTCACTGATTCTAGGGAACTTTTCTTTTAAATAACTAAAAGCACGGCCTTCTTTGTCCATTGCCTTCACAAAATTTTTCATAAGTCCCAATTTTATATGAAGTGGCGGTAGTAAAATCTTTTCTGGGGCAACTAATGGCGCGCTGGTCACATTTTTCTTTCCTGGCTCAAAAGACTCTCTCGGTGGCCAAATTTTCTTTCTGTAGTGATCCGATCGTGCTCGACTGTCCCATTCGCAGAGGAAGCAGCAGTATTTGGTATAACCTAGCTGCATTCCAAGCAAGATCGCCACAACTTTTAAATCCCCACAAATTTGCCATTTATATCTTTCATATTGTATGGTCTCAAGTAACAATTTCAAATTGCTATATGTTTCTTTCATATGGACTGCATGACCAATTGGGACTGAAGGCAATTTGTTTCCATTATGGAGTAACACAGCTTTAAGACTTACTTTTGAGGAATCAATGAAAAGTCTCCAGTCTTTTGGATCATAGTCCAGATTTAAAGCTGCCATTAATCCCTCAATGTCCCTACAGGCTACCAAATTGTTATCCATGTTAAAAAATGGTGTTAGGTTTTTCTGACGGCTTCGGTACACAGAAACTTTTACTTCATCTTCAAGTAAATTCCATTGTTGCAATCGAGAGGCCAATAGTTCTGCTTTTGTCTTGGGCAGTTCCAAATCCCTTATAAGGTCACTTAATTCACTTTGACTTATTTTGTGAGGCTTTTTACTTGGAAGTTCACAGACAAAATCGGAGTCTTGCGAGGTTGATGGGCCGGCGACATTTTCCGGTACACTACCGTTTGAATCCTCTTGATCATCATCAGAATGAAGGGTATATTCCTGAGGTGGATTAGGTATAGGCAACTCGTCACTATGAGGCACCGGGCGTATGGCGGATTGTAAATTTGGATACTGTATCGCAGACCTTTTTTTCTCTGAAAAGCCTTTTTTGATGGGAGGTGTCAAACAAAAGTAACAGTCAGTAACGTGGTCTTTCGGTTCTCGCCAGATCATAGGAACAGCGAAGGGCATCTTACGGTTTTTTCCACTTAGCCAGCCGCGAATGTTGGACGCACATTTGTAGCAGCAGATATGGGGAGCCCAATTTTTATCCTGGTCTCCAACTTTGCAGCCAAAATACAAGTGGTAAGCCTTTTTTATTAAAGGGCTAAGCGTACGTTTTTGTTTCACAAAAGTCATTTCACCACATATATAACAAAAATGATCCGGCTTATTTACACAAACTCGCGACATGTTGCTCAAAACTCTCTAATTTCTCAAATACGAACAGCTCTCGATAAACTGGTGGTTGAAATACAACTAACTAACAATTTAGGGTTTATATTATATGTATTTAAACCCCTTATAAAGTACACCTGTTATAATAAATCCAGGTATTTCTCATTTAATGGTGAAATTTTCCCATATATTAAGGGCAGGTAGGTAAATTATCATAATTGGGATGGATCTATAAAACCGGAGCCAACTGAGCCTTTTGCAAGACAGATTGTTAATTAGTATAATAAAATAAGTAAGATTTTGCTATTTTGGTCTCGGAAACATTTTTGCTGTTCCCCAGTGTTATATAAAAAGGAGCAGTTGCCAATAATGCAAGAAAAAAACCCTAACAAACGCCGTGAGCTGATGAGCTCTTTCCTGGTAGAGGGGAGGCCCCTTATGAAAGTAACGATACTTGTTTTTTGGTTGTGGTCATCACTCTGTTTACCATCGGCGACTTTTTTGTTTTTGATGTTAAATCTGATGGTGGGAGTTTCCAAGTAAAAAGTAATAACCTATTTTTGTTGCTACTCAAGTAGGGCTCCTTTAATTTTCAACGTCCTTATTTTTAAAACAATTGACATCTCTATCCCATGTTAGGTACATTGGATACAATCGACTCATCCTGGCCCAGTAGTGCATCCATATGGCTACATTCTGATCCTCCAGGGCTGAGACATCTTTTAAACTATTTAAGAGACACATACAACCCACCGGAAATTGTAATTACTGAAAATGGCTGGTCGGATTTGGGAGACCTAGACGACCAAGGAAGAATAACATATTATAAGGTTAGTACTGCCAGAAGTAGTTAAGATCTACGACAATTGGATTGTTGTATTAGATTCACACGAAATCAAGTTATATAACATACAAAGATAGAACAAACCCAAGCAACCCCTAACAATTAACAATCAATCATATAGGAGTAATAAATATACAAGGTTCTGATAAAGAAACGGACTCGTAAATATTTTTTTTGAAATACATTTTTTTAGAAAAAAAATATTATTCAGGGTGGGTCATAAAAATGTTGCATGTATCAACTTTAATTTTTGATATTTTTATATTTCTACATTCTACAATCAATTATAGATATTTTTTCATAAATCATGTCCTATTATCAATCTTCAACCGTTTACGACATATTAATATGTACCATCGTGCTGAAATAAAACTGGGACAGCAAAATGTAGTTTAATCTCGCAGACTATTAGTTTGTTTTGAAGTTGTCAGTTTGATTTAATTTTGTGACTAACGTGTCAAACGAAATATTATTAAAAAAATGCCCCCGTTAACAGTCCAGCCAAAAATTGATCATTTACACGCGATTGAGTGATGGGCATCAAATAAGACACATCTCAAATAATTTAGGAATTATCAAAAATACCGTTCTGTTGGCTAAGCACAAAATTGCAGAATATGGAAGTATCGTAAGAAAAGCAGGTACTGGTCGCCCCAAAATTTCGAAAGAAGGCCAAGGTATACAATTAATTAATTTTTTAAGAGATAATCCATTCGAAAGAACAATAAGGGATAAAAAAGAGACACATTTTCCTGGTTCGGCTAATACAGCTCGTAGTAGAATTCGTAATTCGGATATAAAAAGTTGTTGTGCTACAAATAAAATATTTTTGACCGAAGTAAACAAGCAGAGAAGATTAGAATTTGAATGAATACAAAAATTGAGATAACATGTTGGAAACCGTAATATTTTTCGATGAAAAAACCTTTCAATCCTGCAACAATGGGAGATGGAAGATGTGGGCCCACCCGGCATCGACCGGTGAGATACCATTGCATCGGTTTAGGTGGCGTGAAGTTTGCTCCTTGAGTTAACTTTTGCTCATTGAGTTGACGTTTCGTCGCTGTGCCGATGTGTCCGGTTTCCAGGGTGGGACCCCCCCCCCCCCCCCAAAAAAAATAGCATGATGAAAGCTCCAGGCCCAAAATACTCCGGAGGTAAACTCGCCCCCCTTTCGGATTTCCGGGCGGGGGCTGGACTTGGGGCCCCATCAAGCGAAGTTCATCAAACAACAGCAATTTCCGACAATTTACTGGGATCTAACAACACTCAACGGAGAAATGGTGTGGCACCTGCAGTTGCTAACCAACCCCGAACTAGCAACTTCAAAATTGATTTCTGCAATATTAGAGGGCTTAACACGAACATCAATTCAGTCCACCAGCACTTACAATCTTCCAGGCCTCACGTGCTCGGACTGACCGAGACAAAGGTCAGATCGTCAACAAACACCGTCAGCTATTTATACCCTGGATACGATTTTCATTTCCGAATCCGACGCAACTTCGGCATATGTCTTTTTATTCGAGATGATCTCTGCTGCCAACGAGAACCTACACTGGAACCGAAAGACTTTGATGTAATGTGGTTTAAAATATCAACGCCAAAAATCACCAAGTTTATCTGCTGCCTTTACCGTCCTCCAAGTGATACCCATTACAGAGACCTTTTCTCATCAGTAGCATACAATCAACTTCTTGTAAACCAACCATCCAAATGCCGAGATTGCTATCTTTGGCGACTTTAACGTTTGGTCTAACTCAACTCGTAGAAGAACCAACGCGGATACCAGACCGAGCTGGAGATCTTGCTAGTCATTTGGATCTTTTCTTGACGTCAAATCCTGATCTATATACGGTCACCGTACAGCCTCCGTTAGGATCTTCCGATCACAAACTTATTTCAACTCTAAGCGAACTACATCCTAAACCTCGCAAGATATGGCATTACAGATCGGCCAAGTGGGAAGACCTGAATGACCATTTTCGCACTTTTCCTTGGATGAGCGTATGCTTCTCTTCTGATGATCCATCCGTGTGTGTTGGGGAGGTCTCCGACGTCATTCTAACGAGCATGGAAGCATTTATCCCCTCCTCACAAAAACGCCCTTCCAACGGCAAGCCCTGGTTTAGCAAGGATTGTGAGCGTGCTGTCAGATCAAAGAATCTGGCTTACCGACAGTGGCGTAAAAACCCTACCACTGGGAATCGTACCATCTTTGTTACCGCTCGAAATCAATGTAAGCTAACAATAGATCAAAGCAAAGAAGCCCATAACGTGAGCATCAAAAACAAACTTCTTGACAGTCCAAACGGATCAAGGTCCTTTTGGTCAGTCGCAAAGGCCGTCAGCCAAAATTTCACCAAATCAACTATTCCACCTCTAACACTTCCCGATGGTACAATAGCATCAACGGCCGGAGACAACGCAAACTTACTTGCTGAACTATTTTCTTTGCATTCCACTGTAGATTTCCAGGGAAGAACACCACCCGACATTCCTGCAGTTAAATCCGAAATGACCGAAATCGTGTTCCGTCAGCGTCCCGTCAAACGAATCCTGAAAGGACTCGACATCAAAATAGCTACTGGTCCAGACGAAATTCCTATTATAGTTCTCAAAAGATAACTGAATTAACTGAACTAACACCAGAATTTTGTAGACTCAACTTATCCTACAAAAAAGGTATTTCCATCTTGCTGGAAGACGGCGCGAGTCCAGCCTATTCCAAAGAAAGGTAAGAGAACCCTGCCTAACAACTATCGACCAGTCGCATTGCTTTCAGTTATATCAAAAGTAATGGAGAAAGCTATTAACCAACATCTTCTAAAGTACCTGGAAGGCTTCAACATTATCAGCGATCATCAATATGGTTTTCGGAAGTCCAGATCAACTGGAGATCTTCTAGCCTATGTCACTCATATTTGGAACAATGCAATCGAAGATCATGGGGAGTCTCGGGCTGTTGCACTGGATATTTCTAAAGCTTTTGATCGCGTTTGGCATGAGGGGCTTCTAAGTAAACTGCGATCCTATGGTATGCCCAGTCTAGTCTGTGCATGGTTGTCTAGCTTTCTTAAGGACCGCTCTCTGCAAGTGGCGATTGATGGATTTCTCTCAGACCCCTTCACCATCAATGCCGGTGTTCCTCAAGGGTCCATATTATCTCCCACTCTCTTCTTACTCTACATTAACGACCTTCTAGTGAAAACTAAAAATCCGATATTTAGTTTTGCTGACGATAGCATACTTATCTCATCTTTCTCTTTGAATGCGCAAACATCGGCTGCCGACGCACATCTTCGCAGACAGCATGAAGTATCACGCCTCAACAAAGACCTGGAAGAAATTTTGGCTTGGGGTCACAGTAACCAAGTCGAATTTAACGCTAAAAAAAACCAGGCAGGTTAACATTACAGAACCGGAAATAGTCATGGCCGGACACGCAATCCCACTGGCTTCATCTATTAATTTGCTGGGCGTCAATCTGGGAGGAAATATGTCTTGGCATAACCACGTTGTGGCAATCGCCAAGATAGCTTCTCAGAAGCTTGGGGTACTCTTCCGAACCAGAAAGTTGTACACACCTCAACAACTTTTGACACTATACAAAGCCCAGATTCGACCATCACTAGAGTACTGCTCTCATGTCTGGAGCTCTGCACCCAAACATACTCTTCGGCTACTGGATTCCATCTAAAGGAGGGCTATTCGTTTGATCGGAGACCACGAGCTGACGAAGAACCTCGACAGCCTAGAACATGGAAGACAGGTTGGGGTTTTGACTCTCTTTTACAGATATTTTCATGGAAGGTGCTCGGCTGACCTTTCCTTCTTAATTCCGCCCATAGCGACGAATAGCAGAAATACACGACGAACCACTGCCGCCCATCCATATGTGGTTAAGCTTAGTACTCCTCGAACTTCATTGTTTAAGAATTATTTCATCTGGAGGACTTCATCCTTGTGGAACGACCTTCCCGAGGTCATTTTTCCCACCAAATATAGCCTCCAACGATTCAAGACCAACGTGAATCGCTTTTTACGCACACGCACCACTCCCAGAGTGCCCTAAAGGATTTTTCCTATAGTGCTTGTGTTTGATCATAAAAAAAAAATCCGCGACAGGCCTTCTGGCTCGAGATATGATGAAATATATACACATCATGAAAATCATTGAAAGTGGACGCTTTTCTATAAACGGGACTGGGGCTGGATTAGTGCAAGGGGCCCAGGAGTTCGTCAAATAGTGCAGAGAAGGCTCAATGCACCATTATATTGCAATATACTTAACCAAGTTATGATACCATTAGTCGGCGCAGTACATGGCCAAGATTTTATATTTTAACACGATAATGCTTCGATTCATAAAGCCCGCATAGTGCAAAATTATTTAGAAGAAAACCATATTCGTATTCTGCCATGGCCTTCGAGAAGAAATGGCAAAATTTATGTATAAACATAACTTCCAGCCTAGACCTCAATATGAATTGCGCCAAAGGATAATGGAAGCATGGGATGAAATAACGCAAGAGTATACGAGAAACCTAGTGTTAAGTATGCCACGACGTTTGCAAGCCTTAATCGATAATAACGGTGCATCTACCAAAGATTAATTAAAAAATATGTTATTTTTTGTTATATTAAAGTTGATGAATTGAGAATGAATATGATTGAAATTAAAAATTATTTTTATTTTTGTTACATTTTAAAACAACAAACTATATGTATTTTGATACTTATTCTCACTAGATGTTGCATATTCTTTATAGGCTAGGAGATACTATACAACAAGAATTTGTTGTACCAGTTTTATTTCGGCACGATGGTACTTTAATGCTGGTATGCACCATATGTTTCTTGACATACCAATTTCGTAAATTTGATTAACATTCACTGACATTTTTGGACGTCTCAAACTTAAATAATAAAATGTCGTTGTCAATGGCTACAAGATTGTGATTTAATCCCTAAACTTCCCTGATACAAATAAATACCTTATTCTTCCTTCATACGAAACAATTGCATATAAACCGCATTGTTCTGTGTATGCTGCTGTATTTCAACTCGCAACCAGACAGTAATCTTCCGCTATCAAACCTCTATCAAACTTCATTCTCATTGAACACGCAAAAAAGCAAATTCAAACACATATTTCCACCGTATACGGACGAATCTGTCAGCACGCTCGTATTTTCAATTCTCAGTATTCTAAAAATATCCCGCAGCGATTTTATTCCCCAAATTCGCGCTTATTCTCTCCACTCATCGATCATTGACGACAGTTCTCGGAGAAGTTGGATTCCCCCCCCCCCCCCCCCCTTTACTTACCGACCGCTGTCGAATCTCTTTCAAGTAGTAAAACTGCATTCCCGCTTCAAAAGAGTCTCCGTACAGTTGTAGAGACAACTTGCGCTCGACAGCTCTCTGACTGTGACGTCATCGCTATCATCTACATGGCTAGAAATATTGTGCCCTGTCACAAGTTGGTTAAAATTTGTGACCCCAGCAAATGTCAGCTTCCAGAATTAATTTATGAATTTTACCCTTTGTCATTGTATTCGATGGAAATCCGTAGCAGGTTAATAACAAACTACACCCTCGATAGTTTTGTTCACTAGATGAGGCATTCCGCCGTATGTTTAATAAAAATAGTAACAAACTAAGACTCCGAAGTGTAGTAAAACTATGTGTTGACCCGATGGAAGTTACATAATCAGGAAGAAACTAATTTTGCTGAACATATAAATAGAGTTAATAACAGGAAGAATTGAGCAAACTAACTCATTATCTATATTATATCCTTTTTTAATGACACTACAAGAATAAGGGTAAACTGTTAACAATATTTATTTGCCAAACAAGACATTCTCGAAAGATGATAATACAGTTGTATTATGTATCTACAGCCTACTATCATTTACTTGTTAATTGTATATGTCTAAAGAGTTTTTATATTAGTAAAATTAAGACACCCACGTTTAAACTGTAATGAAAACTTTGTGTATATTATGTATCTGGTACTAACACACATTATTTAACTGTGAATATTGTATTATTTTATTTTATAAATATCAATATATTGTCATTGTCTCCTGTACAACGAAGGCAACAATTGTTGTAATATTTTTAAACAGTCAACACTAATTTTTATTTGTTATTCAAACAGAACATTCAGTAACACCTAAAATATACAAAAATCAAAGAATCATTGAGTGAATTTACAGTTCTCACTACTTGACTAACCATTAATTAAGTTGGTCACCCTATTTTTTTATTGTAAAGAATTCGTCAGTTCTTCTGCAACAACTAAAACAATAAAAGTTGTTTACAAGACATCAAATAATCAGGAAATTTGTCAAAGTTGAATGATTTGAAACATGTATTTAATTTTAGGGTTACTTGAGTAACGTTTTGGACGCTATATTAGAAGATGGAGTAAATGTTACTGGATACACCCTTTGGAGCTTATTGGATAATTTTGAATGGGCGGAAGGATATACGTAAGTAAAATAATCTGTCTGATCGAAAATTAATAATGTATTAAAAAATAAATGACAATGGTAACGCAATAGTAGGTATATTATTAGGTAATCATTCGTCTTTAGAAGCATATTAAGCATGAAAGGAATTAATTCTATGAGTTCGTAATTGCTTTACTATTTACTACACAAATTATATTTACCTACGGCCTCGTAGAAAATACATTTAACTAAATCTCGACGTTTACAAGCACTAAATAAACAGCAATAGTCAATTTGGATAGTGACTGAAATTATTAATAGAAGGCTATTAGATACCACGGTCAATAAAACAAAGAAGAAAAATTGCGAATGGTGTATCAACTCAGTACTTCAAAAAAAAGACATCCTTTCATGAAGAGAAAGTTTGGAACCACTAAATTTTCATTTTATTGACTGCTCTGCTTCCCCGGTCATTGAACTATTATAGTTTTTACCCTATTATCAATCTGTGCTATTATATATTATGAGTTTTTAATTTTCCTCCGTTATTTGAGTCTATTCAATTTCAGATAACTGACATGGTATTTCATTTACAATTAAAGGTTGTCAAACATTACCATCAAGAACTATCAAAATTTATTACAGTTGCTCTAATGCATTTTTATTAAACTGTGTCCTGTGAATAATCTCCATTAAATAAATAGTGACACCAGCAGGGTTTACGCAATGTGATGCAGTATAGCTCTGGACTTTTTGATGATATATTATATACTTTTTCGTTATGAATATACAGGGTGATTCACGACGAGCTTGCATTAGAACTTTATGGAGAACTACTGAATATATGTTTCTGAAACTTTGGGGATTTAGGTTTATCCATATGCTCTTTTTAACTAAAATATTCACATGTTTCTGTCATTTCCGGTTATACCGGAAGTAGCTACCAACTTTCGATCTTTAAATACAACATGGTTATTTTTATTATATTTTTCGATTAAGCGTTAAATACTAAGCACATTTTATAGCCCATGTTTTTGTCTGACTCTGTTAGTTTTTGAGATATCTGGACTTTTTGTAATTATTTGGCAAATGCATGACGATGAAATAATCCATATAATTTTTTTACCTTAGCTCTTGGACTAAAAATTTTTTTCTCACCGAATAGCTAGAAGATCATCATCATCGCAAAAATATTTCAAATTCGGCAGAAAATGTACAGGGTGGTCACAATTCAAGGTTCATTGTGAAATAATTCAACCATTAAAAACTTTCTTATTTTAAATGGAACACCCTGTATATTTTTATGTAATTTGATGGCAAATTAGTTGTTCTTTATAAATAGTATTTACTGTCCTATACCTATATCAAAGCGTTTTCCCAAAAAATCCAATTTTATTCCGAAAATACTATTTGTTCAAGTGCGCTATGAAAACAATAGTACTTAGGGGCTGTATACTGATGTCTATGCGGATATTCAAGTGAAGATTTTTTAAATTTATTTACGGTTTACATTGAATGTGGCAAAATTAAGTTAAGAGCATGCCGAATATATCGAGATAAATCTCCGAATAGGCCGATTCCCACACCTGATATTAGAAGACTAAATAATAATTGTTTAATATTTGGATCATTTGAAGCCAAAGTACGAAGAATTAAACCAATACTGGACAATGAGGTATTTAGAACGTTGTATTTTCAAGCAATCAATCACTTTTCCTCCGTATAGACATTAGTATACCCCTAAGTACAATTGTTTTCATAACACACTTGAACAAATAGTATTTTCGGAATAAAATTGGATTTTTTGAGAAAACGCTTTGATATAGGTATAGGACAGTAAATACTATTTATAAAGAACAACTAATTTGCCATCAAATTACATAAAAATACACAGGGTGTTCCATTTAAAATAAGAAAGTTTTTAATGGTTGAATTCTTTCACAATGAACCTTGAATTGTGACCACCCAGTACATTTTTTGCCGAATTTGAAATATTTTTGCGACTTGATGATCTTCTAGCTATTCGATGCGAAAAAATTTTTAGTCCAAGAGCTAAGGTAAAAAAATTATATGGATTATTTCATCGTCATGCATTTGCCAAATAATTACCAAAAGTACAGATATCTCAAAAACTAACAGAGTCAGACAAAAACATGGGCTATAAAATGTGCTTCGTATTTAACGCTTAATCGAAAAATATAATAAAAATTACCATATTGTATTTAAAAAACGAAAGTTGGCAGCTACTTCCGGTATAACCGGAAATGACAGAAACACGTGAATATTTTAGTTCAAGAGAGCATATCGATAAACCTAAATTCCCAAAGTTTCAGAAACATATATTCAGTGGTTCTCCATAAAGTTCTAATGCAAGCTCGTCGTGAATCACCCTGTATTTTCCTTATTTTTGAAGAAAATTTGAAGTGTCCATCTCACAATCACTTCTCAGTCATTTGAAAAGATGGACGAGCTACTAGCGATCCCTAAAAAGTGTCACGCCTTAACAAAGATCTGGAGAAATTTTGCCTTGGGGTAACAGTAACCAAGTCGAATCTACGGCTAAAAACCCCAGGCAGCATATTTCTCTAAATAGGTTAATATTACAGAATCGGATATAGTTATTGCAGGACACGCAATCCCACCGGCTTCATTTATTAATTGCTGGGGGTCAACCTGGGAGGAAATATGTCTTAGCATAACCACGTTGAAGCAATCGCCAAGACAACTTCTCAGAAACTTGGTGTTCTCTTCCGAACCAGTTGTTGTTGAATTTGAAGTTGTACACATTTTTGGCACTATACAAAGCCCAGATTCGACTATAACTTGCTCTCAAGTCTGGAGCTCTGCACCCAAACATACTCTTCGGCTACTGGATTCCATCGAAAGGAGGGCTATTCGTCTGATCGGAGACCACGAGCTGACGAAGAACCTCGACAGCCTAGAACATCGGAGACTGGTTGGGGATTTGACTCCCTTTTACAGATATTATTTTCATGGAAAGTGCTCGGCTGACCTTGCCCTCTTAGTTCCGCCCAGAGCGATGAATAGCAGAAATACACGATGAGCCACTACCGCCCATCCATATGTGGTTAAGATTAGTACTCCTCGAACTTCATTATTTCAGAATTCTTTCATCTAAAGGAGTTCATCCTTATGGAACGACCTCCCGAGGTCGTTTTTCGCAACGAATATAACCTCCAACGATTCAAAACCAACGTGAATCGCCTTATACGCACACGCACTACTCCCAGAGTGCCCTAAAGAATTTTTCCTATACTGCTTGTGTTCGATCATGAGAAAAACCTACGAAATTTGTCCACGTAGACTGGTGCACCAAGACTTAGATACAGCTGAGTCAGGAAAATAAGGAACGTGTGTCATAACTATATATCAAAGTTATTTATTAATGACCATTAGTTTATCAGTTAATTAAGAAACAACGTTTTTCCTTGAAAACGAAATTCAATTCCCATGTATTTGACGAAAATGGCAAAATTAAAATATTTACATAGTATCATTAATGATATTTATGTTTTGTATTTCGTGTGTTTCACAAATTGTTCAAATTTTTAAACGGAAGTACTTACATTGCTCTATAGATTAATCATCAATATCAGTTTATAAGAACTATTTATTAGTTACAAGTTTGTTTCCTTTTCTGTCAGTAGTGCAAAATAGTTTATTTTTCATCTATCAATTATTTTCTTATAATATCTTAGAAACGGTTGCTATAAATATCATCATAATATCATAGGAAATATAAGCGAGCAATAAAGTTCATAATGCCCGGTGATTGTTAAAGAAAATATTGAAAAAATTTGTAATTATTTTTATAGTTATTTTTACATAATATTCGCGGATTCCTGCTCCATTTCAACATTAATTAACATATTTTCTTTTTCGGTATCAGAGCTAGCTATCATTTTTGCTATTCGGTTTTTCGACGTGATGCTTTCCTCTATATAACCTTCCGCTACGCTAGTTTATAGTTATTTTTACATAATATTATTCTGTTTTTCCTATCTTAAATGTACAAGTTTTGAACTTTCCTGAGAAAGAAGTTGGACGAACTATGAAATTTTGGGACTTCATTGCTCAGTTTCTCGATGTGCATGCTGATTCCTGCTCAATTTCAACATTAATAGTATATTTTTCTATCTAGCTATCATTTTTGCTATTCGGTTTTTCGACGTGATGCTTTCCTCTATATAACACTCCGCTACTCAAGTACTCTTCGACTTTTCGTGTAGTTTAAGGGTTGCAAGGAAAGAGCACCACCCTCGATAAGAAGTGTAGACAAGGTCCTATGGTTGCTATGATGGAACCATAGGAACATGTCCTAGCATATTTTTAACCACAGGCATAACTATATATTTACTATTTCAGTATGTAAGAAAAACTCTGCGTTACTTAATTCCTTTTGGCTTTAATGTAATATACTGTCTAATCAATTTTAAGGCATCTGGTCTCTTTCGATTATAGTAAAACCTTTTTGGCGTAGTAGTTTTAGTTTCTGGTACCTTCACAAGCATAACAGGCCCCTTATCCTCAATATCATCAATGGTCATTTCTACCATCTCATCCCATCTTAGGCAGCTAAAAACTCCCATTACGAGTACCACTTTATGCAGCACGAAGGTATCATTCGGTGAATTTTTGATAAAAGTTAAAACTGAACTAAACTAAACATACCCAAATACGAAACGTCGCATTAAAGATCTGATGATGCCATCTTGTGGAGAATCAAAAGTATCAAACTGAAATTAATTTTTGGACATCTCTTCGAACAATGTCAGGAAAAAATAAAAAGTGAAACACAAAATTTTAAATTTTTCCAAATATTTTGAATTAGTGAATTTAATTTTTGGACATCTCTTCGAACAATGTCAGGAAAAAATAAAAAGTGAAACACAAAATTTTAAATTTTTCCAAATATTTTGAAACACCCTGTATTTATATTTGATCTTCTTGTTGCATATTATTGAGCCCATGATTATTCAACTTTGTCTCAATTTAACCGACTAAGTATCTCTTACCGTTTCCGAAATCCCAATGGTGAAGGATGAATTTGTTACACCCTGTATTGTTTTTGACAAATTGTTTATATCGATGCCTGAAAGGTAAAAGGGTGTAAGCGACATTTTTCAAGAAATTGTGGTTTGAACGCCACTAAGTGTAGTTTTTTATTCTGCGTCGGATGGTATATATTTGAGCTGGCTACGATTATTTATTTGTCGCTTAAGCCAATCGTGAAACTTGATATTTATGTACATTTTTCTTTACTAAGCGACCTTATTTAAGAGGATTTTAAAATATTGCTACTTAGATTATATAGCAAAAAAGAAAACCGACCTTGCGCCATTTGGAAATTCCAAATCTTTTTATATTTTGTCGTTTATCCTGTTTTACTCTAAATAACTTTGTAAACTCTTTATTCTTTAGACTGTTTTTCATTGGCGCCCTGAGAATCTTAAGTGTTACTTAAACTGTTTTACGCTGCGAATAAATTTGAGAAAATGGCGCTTATCCTTTTTTACCTGTTTCTAGTTTATGATGGTAATTTCATTTATGCTAGTTTATTTAATGCATTTAAAAATTAATAGGGCTATTAAGACGTTACTACAGTATCCTAATTTACGTGTCCTTGTACATAATGACCTTCGTGCATATTCGGACTTGTCGCTTCGGTAAACATCGATGCTTACTGGATTGTCTAAGCTTGTTGTGTGTAGTTTCTAGTTTAGTGCACCCGCAGCACTGTAAGAGTGAGTTTCACGCCGTTGAGCCACGTTGTCAAACAGTAAAGTGTAACAGTGCCGTGGAAAAAGGGGTATCGAAGTAAGTAATATTTGGTTAGGCTCTCTTCAATACATTAAAAAAGTAAGAGTTCCTAAATTAAACGTCCTATGTGTTGAAAAGAAAGTTTTAAGAAAAGTTAATACTATTATTATACAAATTATGTTATTTTTTTATCAAAGCTGTGATAGTGTAAAAATTTTAGAGAACAATGAGTAACTTAAGAGGGAAACACCTTGTGGAGTTAGCAAAACGATCAATAATACCTGAGAAAGATAAAGAAACAATGAGCAAGGACCTTTTTAGTGTGCTCGACAATAATAAGAAGGTAATTTTAAAATTATAAAAATTTTGAAATTTTACATCTGTTAAATTTAGAAGTTAAGTGAAGTTGCTAATTTGAGTGTTTGCTTCAGGAAATTTCCGAGATTCATAAAAATGAAATAACCAATCATGTGCAGCAAGAAGGTATTGCAGAAAGTTCACAGGTATATTGTTAAATTTTGAAATGTATCTACTTTCATTTTGTAAGTTAAATATTACAATTTCAAAAAAAATAGTTTCGTAATGATTTAAATTACGACCGTAATGCAAATTTTTATTTTTTTAGAATGCAGAACCTCACCATATTATGGTTTGCCTGCAAGGACATTGCGATGAAGGTGAAATAAATGGTATTCCAGCTGAATCGGAAAATATGCAAGAATCAGTGATCTTAGGTAATTTATCACATGTTTTAAATGAAAATTACGAAACAGAAAATCTGAACGTAGCAGGTACAAGCAAGTCATTTGATATTTTCCTGCATTTAACAAATAATGAATCTCAAATATACTCTGAAAAAAATGCTCATTCAAATAGCCCTGGCCCAACAACTCATATCAACAAAAAGTCACTTAGAACAAAACAATCGAAAACTGGCGCATATATGGATTATTTATCTGAAGATGAGGCTTTTTTAGCCGAGTATTATGGCGATGATGATTCAGACTTGTGGGAAGGACAGTCTGATTCTGATTCTTTATCAAGCAATGGCTCGAAAATCAAACGACAAAAGAAGAAAAAAAATAAAAATAAAAAACAAGAAACTGTACATAGTAACCAGGAAAATATCGTGGGGGAATTAGGAAATATAACCAAGAAAAAAAATAAAGAAAAAATAAAAAAAGAAGCCAGACGATCCGGTCAGGAATATACAAAATCCAACGGCGCTGTGGTTCCTGCAAAAAAGATTAAACCCAATCCATGTGCAGGCAAAAAATGTGGTAACAACTGTGAAGCCATATCAGAAGAAAGAAGACAACAAATTTTTGATCATTTTTGGAATCTTCCTCCAGATCGTCGCAAAGATTGGATTGTTGGTATGACAAAAAAATTGCCAGTTAAAAGAAAACGATCTTCAGAGTCAGATAAAAGACAATTTACATTTAAATACTTTATAAATGAGGGTGAAGGTAAAAGAAATGTTTGCCTCCAATTCTTAAGCGATACGTTGAATGTTTCTCAAAAGTTCATTTATTATACAATTAGCAACGCATCATTTGGTTCAGCCAAAGAGGATATGAGGGGTAAAAGTATTCCACCGAATAAAACTACGGACAGCTCTAAAATGGTAGTAAATAACTTTATCAAGTCACTCCCAGCCATACCATCTCATTATACCCGCAAAGACTCGAACCGTGTATACTTGCCCCAAGAGTTTAAAAACTTATCTTGTTTATACCAGATATACAAAAAAGCTAATATTGAAAAGGGAGTAGACGTAGTTGGTGAAAGAGTGTTTAGAAATATTTTTAATGAAAACTTTAATATAGGATTTCATGTCCCTAAAAAAGATAAATGTCTAAAATGTCTTCGGTTTGAGCGATTAGATACCCCCGATGAAGCTATGCAGCATGCAAAGTTAGAACATTTGGCCGAAAAAGAACATTCCTATAATCGCTTTAAAGCACACCAAAACATCCACAAGAATAATGCTGGAACCTTGTGTGTAAGTTTCGACCTCCAAAAGGTCTTAAATACCCCTCATGGTGAGAGTATGCTTTTATACTATTCACGCAAGCTTTCAGTATACAATCTTACGTTTTATGAAAGTGGCACTCGCGACGTATTTTGCTATTATTGGGATGAGAAAAATGGGAAGCGTGGAGCAAATGAAATGGCAACCATTTTGAACAAATATATTACAATGGTTGATAACCGCGGAACTGTAACTCATTTGCTTTTGTATTGTGACTGCTGTCCCGGTCAGAATCGAAACCGAACAATGTTAGCGATGATACATGCAACGCTACAAAACTGTACGTCATGTATTAAAACTATTCAAGTTAACTTTTTGCTCTCAGGACATACATACATGCCTGTGGATTCTGTTCATGCCGTTATAGAAAGAAACATTAAACATTCAATTATATGGGGTCCATCACAATGGTACACTGTTTTCGAAACGGCTAGACAGGATCCTAGACCCTATAAAGTGGAAAATTTAACTTTCAAAGATTTTAACAAATGGGATGTGCTTGGGGAAAAATATTTTAAGGGAAACTTAACCGGAAAAATAAGTAAAATTCGCATCTGTACTCTTAAGAAAGGAGATCCCAACAAAATAATAATAAAAAATTCTATGGATGATAAGGCACCAAGCTACGAAATCGAGGTTCAAACAAAAGTGAGAGCAACTCCAACTAGCTGCTACAAAGCACTTATACCCATATCAAAACAAAAATACGACGACCTAAATAAACTTTGTTCAAACAATGTGATACCTCCCCTATTTCATCATGAATATCTCAATATCCCTGTTGCTGCTAATATCAGAGATACTCTAGCTGAGACAGATTTGGAGGATGAAGACTTTGAGTAAATGTACCTTTACTTTTAGAATTTAATGTTATTTTATATAAAAATTCTTATTGCTTTCTTGTTTGGAATTTCAACACATCTTTTGTATGTTTCTAATAAAAAAATTGTATTCAAAAATGTTATATTAATTCCTCATCGTAAATCATATCCTAAAATCTTATATTATTAATTCGCCCTAAAAATAAAAGTTAGGTTTTTAAATTATTTTTTGTGATTCATAATGGTTATTCATTATTACCGAAAAAAAATTGAAGTAATTTTGAACGTTAGTTTGTTTTACTTGTTGTTACTACTTGAGCATATTGGCTGTTAGGAACTTTTACTATGACACATACATCTTAATGAAGTACCTTAAGCCCTTTTTGCTGAAATTAAATTTAGGAGCGAATTTGCTTAAGCGACACTACCTATACATCAGATGATTCGAGTAACAATAATTTATAAGGAAAAGAACAATCACGTTCTAAAATTAACTTTAGCAGTTTTAGCATTTGAATTTATTAACTAAAAACTAAGTTGTGAATTATTTTTAAAAAAAATTGACTTTAAATTGGTCTACTGTAAAAAGTAATAAATGTCGCTTATAACCTTTTACCTTTCAGGCATCGATATATTTTTTAAATTATTTGTTTCTCTTTGCAGGCAGAGGTTTGGTATTATCCAAGTAGATTTCGACAGCCCAAATAGAACCAGGACTTATAAGAGCTCTGCAGAATGGTACAAGAGGGTTGTTGCTGCAAGAGAAATAGTGGACTAAATTGTATTATATTTTAATTAAATTAACTTAACCCATCTGGTTTTGAAAATTGATACGGAATTTTTTGAAATAAATATATATATTACCCAAAATAATTTTTAATATTTAATTAAATATTCGTCATAATTACTTCTAAAATCAAATCAAACAACATAAATCAATATTATAGTGTTTCGTCAGGCATATGGATATAATAATAATAATAATGTCTTTATTTCTGAATATTAAGAACAAACATATTTAGTACAGTACTTGTAAAAAAAAAGCATTTATATTCAGAAAAAGACGAAGTCCAGAAGAGGCATCCTAGAATGCCCCTCTGATCGTACTTAACCTATATGTAATTTACCTTAAATTAAATTAATAATGATACAGAAATAAAAATAAACATTAAAAATTAAAAAAAAATTGTGTAGTGATGGTCCAAGTGTTAAAAAAAGGAGTGCAAGAGAAAAGATGCAACACAATAAATCTATATAGTAATATGTCGTCTACCTGATACAAATTTAGCATACTGCAGCCTAAGAGCAGGAAGTGAAAGCTTTTTAAAATTCTCGGGTATTGAATTATAGTACTTAGCAATGTTGTAGGAAAATCTCCACTCAAAAATGGCGGTTCGATGAAATGATGGCGTTATTTTACCTCTAAATCTAATATTACGTGAATGCACATGCGTTCTAAATACAATTCGGTTGTATAAGTATGTTGAACATTTTAAATTTATAATTTTATGAAAGTAACATGCTTGATGCAGTTCCCTCCTCTCTGCCATGCTCAACCAGCCTGGCTCGGTTAACTTATGAGAAATGTGTTGATATTTTCTTACTCCGTAAATAAATCTTAAACAAGAATTTTGGACCAGTTGATTTCTTTGCTTATCGGTAGCACTAATACAATTTCCATACACAACATCGCCATGATTAAATATCGAGAGCACGAGGGAATCGCATAGAAGCTTCTTTACGTTTCGCGATAAAAAATGGCGCAAGTGATATAGTAATTTAAGTCTTATAAAAGATTTTTGTATACAGCTTGACACATGTGCATTAAACCTTAAACCACTGTCAAAAGTCACACCTAAATTGCGAACATTGTCCTTCACTGGTAACGCTGTATTGTCCATGTCAATCTTAATTAGATTTTTAACCGCATCCACATCAGATTTTCGGCCGAAGATCATTACACAGCACTTTTTAGGATTAAGTATAAGGGAATGTTCCAATGCCAGTTTATTTAGTGAATCCAGTTCTGTACTTATAATTCTACAGCTCTCAACAGTGTCGGCCCTATTGAATGATTTATAAACCTGCGTGTCGTCAGCATAGTACTGGCCTGAGCATTGTTTTAGTGAATTTGAGAGTAATGATGTGTAGATAGCATACAGAAGAGGTGATAAAGCGGAGCCTTGTGGTACCCCATTACGAATCAAAACTGGCACATCCGTGATTTTCCCGAAATCCTGATTGCGTTTCTGGCAAAATGCTACTTTTTTCGATATGTTCGGATAACAGAACTGTGCATTTACTATCTTTTCCAACACCTTAGCCATACAGGGTAAAATACTGATTGGTCGAAGATCCTTAAATTCCTGTGATGAAACTTTGGGAAGTGGTGTAACTAAAGCCTTTTTCTAGATTTGTGTAAATCTTCAGTAACGAATACAGAAATTAATAATGTGAGTTATATATGGCAATAAAAAAGGACACCCCAATCTTAAAATTAAACTACTGATGCCATCCATTCCTTCTGCCTTAGATGTAATACCTGATGTTATTTTACAAATGTCCACCTCAGACACCTCCCTGAAGCTTATTATAGAAGATACTTTTTCATGGACCGAGTACCAATAAGATGCGCATTATTAATAGTTTGATGGGGGGGGGGGGGGGGGGGGGGGGTTAACCGTAAAGAATAAATTAAGTTCCTCAGGCTTTTTAAGGATCTCTGGGATATCTATATTCTTGTTATTATTCAACAACCGAAATTTTTTTAAGTCTTGCCATGCGTTAGAAGGATTTTGCAATCTAGCTCCCTACGAGTTGTTAGCGTCATCAGATTTCGCAGGCTTTTGTAATAGTCGCAGTGCACACGCGATTTAGTCCTTTTAAAACGAGTTAAAGCCTTATTTCTTGTCTTAATTATATCGCTTATTGTATCAGTTATCCACGGCTCGTTCTTTTTTGTGAACCTACCAGTTCTTAATGGCATGTGAATATCTAATAGTGCTATAATATTGTTATTAAAAAAATCCAATTGTTATTAAAAAAATCACGTAACACGGATTGTCCAAAAAAAATTTTAAAACTAATCATTGGCAGGGATAACGTTGCGACAACCCCCACATTGCTGTAATCCGGCTTGCGTTTGCAGTTCTTTGATTTTCATTTGCATCTGTAATAACCTTATAGCGGCATAATTTTACAACTAAATTTTCCAACGTTACTAGTTTCCTTTCAAACTTTGCTAAATAGTCATAATTTTTTATTGGATAGTACCATTATTTTGAATTCTTTGAAAATAGGCACTTATTATCAGATTACACAAAATCACTATAAACACTACCGTATGCTAGAATAAACGCACATAGGACGTCCAAATGTGACAATCCGTAACCTATGCTTGCAGAAGCCACATGTCCCTTATCCGACCTAAAGGAACATTTTCTAAAAGTTCTGGCAGGTCGTTTTGCAGGATATGTGGTCCTATTAGGTGATTATCAATAATACCTGCCAATATGTTCAAGAAAAATCTTAGCTGCGTAGTCATCTAGCTAATTAAATATTCCATCTCGGATAAAGCCAACCTCATCTGTGAACTATCCTTCGGAATTAATCAGGTACTTCGACTTGACTGTATGTACCACTGTTGTAACCTTCTTGTCAAGGGAAGTCTTGTAGTTCCAACTTTTTAACTTTTGTAGAACAGCGGCTAACGTATTTGGGTTTCTCTCTCCTCTATAACTCGCTGATTAAATATTCCATCTTTGGTAAAGCCAAGCTCATCTGTGAATAGTGTAGTTCCATTGAACTATCGAAAATCAGGTGAAATAGAGCGAGGTTTCTGTTGAGATTTTTTATTACATATTATTTAGGAAAACACATGTTTACGCATGGCGCCCTCCATTAAAACATATCTTTATTACAGAAACTAATATAAAACGTCTTAATACTTTAAGTTGCCGTAGGATGGCTCTACCTTAATAACTAATATGAATATTTATTCTTAACAGTTTCCATTTACCAGACTTCGAGATTTACGCGGAACAACTTAAAATTTAAAACCAAATTTATAAATATGAATTTTTTCCTGCAGTAGAGAAAAAAAATAATACGGAAAGTAATATTGCAAAAGGAAATTAGTCGACGTATGAATTTAAACTTATAAAATAGCAAAAACTCTTTGTCGACAAGCTAAATTTCTGGTTATTAGTATTTGGTAGCTTGGACACACCGATCCGAAATTCACAAATCGATTCACCCGACCGACAGAAGACAGAATACGGAATGTCAGCTGAAACAAATACTGTAAACAAACAAATCGTTGCTGAAATCTTTATTTATTTTGTTAAATTTAATATGTGTGTCGAAAATAAATGTGCTCACAAATTTTTACGGGTTTGTTCGTTGTGGTAAAAACGATGTCCATGTATGACTTGTAAGGTTACGTGTGTGTGTTTGTGTGATATATGTTTTCTGTATGATGTGACAAAAGTGCATAGAAAAATCTATGCGAGAATTATAAATTTTGTTAAAGGTAAGTGTGTGTAAGGTGTGCTTATTCTTGGTTTGAGACCAGGTCATGTACAGGGCATATTAAATTAAAGCGCCGTTTTTGAATAGTTTTCTTCAATTTGTCTTCATCTCAGGAATTGCCGGTTTAAATATAATTCGTCATTTCCATAACACCCAGAAATTTACCAAGACAAGTGATTTTTCCCTATCGTATTCCTTGATTTTTTTCTGTTTTTACTTTACTTAACTTAACGTTTCCTAATAAAAAGATAAATACTTGGTAAATATTTAGATATTTAATAATAGCTGATAACAATAATTATCTTTAATCACAGAATTAATAATTTAATAAAGGCAATGTATTACGAGTAGATAGTACATAATAAGTTTAAAACACTACTAACTAAATAGTATAATATACATTCAATCTCAAACTTTTATGCAAATAAGTGTTTTACTGCAAAATGTCAAATAAAATTGTTGTGGTAGGTTCGTGCATGATGGACTTCGTAAGGTATGTACGTTTTATACAGGCAGACGAGTATTATACTGCCGGCTTAAGCAAGAACACCACAGTGGCAAAAAATTGAATATTGAGTTAATGTGGTAATGGATTCAGAAATATATTTTATTTTAAATTGAATTAATTCCTTGTTAAATATGAGGCATATACACCGTTTCTTGACAAATAAGAACATGGACGCCAATAGCTGCGGGTCGCGATATATGATAATTACAATTATAGACGAATAAATTAAATAGGTAGGTAAAATGAAAAAAACTATTTTGCAAGTATTCAAACCTTAAAAGACGATTTCCTCGAAAGTATAATATTCGCACTTGCGGTGTTTTTGCTTCTGACGGCAGTATACAAATAAGGGGTTGGTAAGTGGGGTTATTCCCTCACCCCCTCTCCATAACTCGGAAAGCATGTAAAAAGTCAGTACCAAAAATATGTACAAAAAAATCGAGCCAAAAATCTGTATATATTCCGCCAACAAAGTTGACAACCAGCGTTTGGTGTAAAATTTCTCTACTTCTCTTCTAAACTTATTATTTTTCTCATTATCGTAGTTATGCACCTAGATTACCCAAATCTGGAGAGACGATCCATGGTGATAAGTTTGCTACAAATTTTGGAGGAAAGGGAGCGAATCAATGTGTTGCGGCTGCAAGATTAGGCGGTGTTACAGCGTTAGTTGCAAGGGTATGGAGATTATTATATAGCAATGGCATAGGATTTTTCTCATAGCATTTTGATCATAAAAAAATTAAAGTCATTTCTAAATAAGCCTGGTTGCGTTGAAATAAGTGGGGTGAGTGAGCAATGTATTTTTCTCTCCATGGGAGAATTTTTCCTATAAGTACTCCCACGCTGCAGCCGTGATCGTAACATTACTCAGTACGATGTAAATAAAGAAGGTACCTATTTAAAAAAATGAAAAAAAAAATCCAAGCTCTTGACATCCAGTCTGGACAGTCTGGGGTCTGTCTGAAAAACATGTTTCCCATTTTCGTCGGCCTCTCTGACGCCTATTAGTTTTCCTAAATATTTTAAAGCAGAACTATATGTAAGTTAAAAAATTATTATTTCTGGTTTCTTATTTATGATTTAAATTAATTTTTGGATCAGTATAACTTTCTAATTGAAAAACTATTCGTAATATAATTTCTCTCTAGGATAATAATAAATGCACTATGGCAATTTTCATGAAAAGTTACATTTAATTTTTTAAAGTAGGTTAAGGTACATATACATACAATACAAAGCCCAGATTCGACCATCGCTAGAGTACTGCTCTCATGTGTGGAGCTCTGCACCCAAACATACTCTTCGGCTACTGGATTCCATCGAAAGGAGGGCTATTCGTCTGATCGGAGACCACGAGCTGACGAGGAACCGCGACAGGCTAGAACATCGAAGACAGGTTGGGGATTTGACTCTCTTTTACAGATATTTTCATGGAAGGTGCTCGGCTGACCTTTCCCTCTTAATTCCGCCCAGAGCGACAACTAGCAGAAATACGCGACGAAACACTGCCGCCCATCCATATGTGGTTAAGCTTAGTACTCCTCGAACTTCAATATTTAAGAATTCTTTCATCTGGAGGACTTCCTCCTTATGGAACGACCTTCCCGAGGTCGTCTTTCCCAACGAATATAACCTCAAACGATTCAAAACCAATGTGAATCGCTTTTTGCTCACACGTAGCACTCCCAGAGTGCCCTAAAGGAGTTTTCCTATAGTGCTTATGTTTGATCATAAAAAAAAACAAAAAGAAATATACACGCTGTTCCTTAATCATGTGCTAATATTTCAGGGTGTGATTCCTTAAGTCATTATATAAAGAAAAGTTCATATGAACATATGTCCGCAACGGTTTAAATTTTTTGCTACAGCGTGTTGAATTTTTATTTTTTAAATTGTTATTTTTAAATATCTCCGAAAGTACTTTAGATATTATTTTCAATTTTGGAATGTGTTAATAGGATATAGAACCACAAATTTTAGTTAAAAAAGTTATTCAATTGTTCCACCAGTTGCGTCCCTGCAAATATGTCCTCTGATATTTTTTTACAAAAAATATGGTACTGACACTGACATTTTTCTGATTAGCCTGAATTCTACATGAAAACGGTCTCTTGAGTTTTTCTCGTCAGTCAAGTTCTTGATTAAAACCACTAAATTCATATTGAAACTCAATATTATTAACATTGATAAAATATTAATGATAAATTTTGTTTTATAAAAATTTCAAAATTTGCACGAGTGGGCAATTTGATGCGAAGACGGGCGGAAGCATCTCTTTTAAGTGAAGGCGGCCATTTCCAACAATTTTTATCAAACAAATTATCATTAATTATTTTATCAATGTTAATAATAATGAGTTTCAATATGAATTTAGTGGTTTTAATCAAGAACGGTACGTCTGACGAGAAACACTCAAGAGATCGTTTTCATGTAGAATTGATCGGGCTAATGAGAAACAATATCCACATGGAAAAATATCAGTGGCGTACTGTCTTTTTTATAAAAAATATAAGAGGACATGTTTGCAGGGACACCACTGGTGGAACAATTGAATAGCTTTTCTAACTAAAATTTGTGGTTCTATATCCTATTAACACATACTAAAATTGAAAATAATATCTAAAGTGCTTCCGGAGATATTAAAAAATATCCATTTAAAAAATAAAAATTCAACATCCTGTAGTAAAAAATGTAAGCTGTTGCGGACATATGTTCATATGAACTTTCCTTTATAAAATGATCTAAGGAATCACACCCTGGACATATTAGCACGTCATTAAGGAACACCCTGTATAGGCTGACGTATTTTTGAATTTTAAGATAAGCAGAATTTCCTCACACATAACGAACTAAAGCAGGTATTACTAAATTAACTCATAAAAATATTCCCAAATGACGCGTGGCCAGGCATGATACCATCATGGTGCCCAGGTGATATTATAAAAACAATCTGTGAGTATTCATTCAGATAATCGAATTTGAAATTCTATTTTAGGTAGGAGATGATGTTTGGGGAGAAAAATATATCGATAATCTTAGAGGAAACAATGTAGATGCTCAATTTGTTAAAATAACAGAAAATTCAAGCACTGGCATAGCACAAATTAATGTTGCGGCTACGGGAGAAAACCAAATAGTTATTATAGCTGGTGCTAATAAAAGTTTAAGTGTAAGGGACATTGAAGATGCTCAAGAATTAATAAGTTCTGCGGATGTTCTTGTTTTGCAATTAGAAACTCCCGTCGATACTGCTATCAGGGCTCTTCAACTTTGTAGAGGCGTAAGTAATAATTTTGAGGACGACAGGGTCTGTTAGCATAGAGTATGTACATGAATCTCAACTGTGTATTATTTTTTTAATAATATGCATACAGGGTGGCCTATCGAAAACAGTCCAGCAAGGTTTACGGCTGTGTACGTGAAAATTAAAAAAAAACCTCGGACCCGTAAACTTGTGTTTTCAGGGGGACACGTTTCACTATTAATTTCATCCCTATAACCTCAACCACCCTGGCGGGGGCGGCTACTGCCCTTGTTTTTTCAAATGGGAATGGGTATGTTGTGATACTTTTAAAGGGCATTAAATTCTCTTTAAAATGGCGCTTTGTTTTGTAAATTTGAGCTACGCGCCGCCGAGAAATTGCATTTTAAAAAATGTAATTTTATTGAGTAATACTTACATGTTATCTTATTAAATGTTGAAAACGTCCGCCATTCACCTTCATACAATAGTACAACAACTGTTCAAAGAGTTCTCGGACATTGTGAAGAACATCTGGTGTAATTTGTTGACATTCATTAGTAATGCGATTCCGTAAATCTTCTAAGGATTCGGGTTGGGTGGCATAAATTTTGTATTTTAGATGTTCCCACAAAAAGAAATCAACCGGAGATAAATCGGGCGATCTCGCGGGCCATTCAATAGCACCCCTCCTCCCAATTCATCTACCAGGAAACTTTCATCCAGAAAGTGGCGTACAGGTAATGCATAATGGGGGGGAGCTCCGTCTTGTTGAAATATTAGATTTTCTTCCTGGTAACGTTGGTCGTTTTCCATAATTTCCATCAGCGCTGGGTTGATAGCATTCTCCAACAAGTCTAAATAAGTATCTCCATTTAAATTTCCCGGTAAGAAAAATGGTCCAATTATGTGATCACCGAAAATACCAGCCCAAACGTTTAATTTCTGAGGATTTTGAGTATGAACCTCGTGGTAAATCCTTGGATTCGTGTCGGACCAGTAACGACAGTTATGTCGATTGACAATGCCATTAAGAAAAAAAGAATATTCGTCTGAGAAGCAAACGTTAAAAAGGTAGTTCGGATAATTTAATACTTGTTCTGACATTACTTCACAAAAGTGTAAACGGCGGTCATTATAATCTTCATTCAATTCTTGGAGAAGTTGAATTTTGTATGGGTGCCATTTATAATGTTTCAGAATTCTCTGTACAGTGGTCCGCGAAATTCCCGTTACATCAGACATTTTTCTGGTACTTAATGTTGCATTCATACTAACTTGACCCAGAACAGCTACTTCTACTGCTTCATTTCTTACCGGATTTTGAATGATCCTTTTTTTATTTGCTACTGAACCAGTTTTTCTAGGATATAACCATGATCTACGTGTCTATCTGGATGTCTATCATTAAATAAAGTTGCCGTTACTCTTGCACATTGATTGTTTATAAAATACAATTCAATAATTTTCACTCTCTCCTCAATAGAATAAACTATTTTTTATGTCACGATCAAATAAATATAAATCTGGATCAACCACTTTACTGAAGATAAAGTTGAATTGACTGATACTTATTATGTTTCAAATTCCGTTGCTCGGCGGCGCGTAGTTCAAATTTACAAAACGAAGCGCCATTTTAAAGAGAATTTAATGCCCTTTAAAAAGATGTATCACAACATATCCATTTCCATTTGAAAAAACAAGGGCAGTAGCCGCCCCCGCTAGGGGGGTTGAGGTTACAGGGATGAAATTAATAGTGAAACATGTCTCCCCGAAAACACAAGTTTACGGGTTCGAGGTTTTTTTTTAATTTTCGCGTATACAGCCGTAAACCTTGCTGGACTGTTTTCGATGGGCTACCCTGTATAGTTGTTTATATAGCAATTTGATTAATAAATCCTGTTAAATACCAGTATGTATTTCACAGTTCTTTTCAATTTTATGAACTCTTGAATTTATCGAATTCTAAGAACTGTATAGGAACGTCGTACATATAATTTTTCTTTAATTTAATAATAATTAATAGTTTGTTTTTAAGTCCTTAATTGGATAATTTCTAATAATACGATTTCTGTCGGTTGATTTAAAAAATATATTTTCCCCCGGAGGGTCCGCGCCACAGGTTCATCCATTGTTGATACTAGTCAACGGATTACTGAAAATTTGGTAGCTTCTCGCTCTATATAAATATACATATACAGGGTTGTGATTTAATAACGGATAAATTCAATACAAATTAAATGGGGTCGTTCTTAATTGGATAATTTCTAATAATACGATTTCTGTCGGTTGATTTAAAAAATACATTTTCCCCCGGAGGGTCCGCGCCACAGGTTCATCCATTATTGATACTAGTCCACGGATTACTGAAAATTTGGTAGCTTCTCGCTCTATATAAATATACATATACAGGGTTGTGATTTAATAACGGATAAATTCAATACAAATTAAATGGGGTCGTTCTTAATTGGATAATTTCTAATAATACGATTTCTGTCGGTTGATTTAAAAAATACATTTTCCCCCGGAGGGTCCGCGCCACAGGTTCATCCATTATTGATACTAGTCCACGGATTACTGAAAATTTGGTAGCTTCTCGCTCTATATAAATATACATATACAGGGTTGTGATTTAATAACGGATAAATTCAATACAAATTAAATGGGGTCGTTCTTAATTGGATAATTTCTAATAATACGATTTCTGTCGGTTGATTTAAAAAATACATTTTCCCCCGGAGGGTCCGCGCCACAGGTTCATCCATTATTGATACTAGTCCACGGATTACTGAAAATTTGGTAGCTTCTCGCTCTATATAAATATACATATACAGGGTTGTGATTTAATAACGGATAAATTCAATACAAATTAAATGGGGTCGTTCTTAATTGGGTAATTTCTAATAATACGATTTCTGTCGGTTGATTTAAAAAATACATTTTCCCCCGGAGGGTCCGCGCCACAGGTTCATCCATTATTGATACTAGTCAACGGATTACTGAAAATTTGGTAGCTTCTCGCTCTATATAAATATACATATACAGGGTTGTGATTTAATAACGGATAAATTCAATACAAATTAAATGGGGTCGTTCTTAATTGGATAATTTCTAATAATACGATTTCTGTCGGTTGATTTAAAAAATACATTTTCCCCCGGAGGGTCCGCGCCACAGGTTCATCCATTATTGATACTAGTCAACGGATTACTGAAAATTTGGTAGCTTCTCGCTCTATATAAATATACATATACAGGGTTGTGATTTAATAACGGATAAATTCAATACAAATTAAATGGGGTCGTTCTTAATTGGATAATTTCTAATAATACGATTTCTGTCGGTTGATTTAAAAAATACATTTTCCCCCGGAGGGTCCGCGCCACAGGTTCATCCATTATTGATACTAGTCAACAGATTACTGAAAATTTGGTAGCTTCTCGCTCTATATAAATATACATATACAGGGTTGTGATTTAATAACGGATAAATTCAATACAAATTAAATGGGGTCGTTCTTAATTGGATAATTTCTAATAATACGATTTCTGTCGGTTGATTTAAAAAATACATTTTCCCCCGGAGGGTCCGCGCCACAGGTTCATCCATTATTGATACTAGTCAACGGATTACTGAAAATTTGGTAGCTTCTCGCTCTATATAAATATACATATACAGGGTTGTGATTTAATAACGGATAAATTCAATACAAATTAAATGGGGTCGTTCTTAATTGGATAATTTCTAATAATACGATTTCTGTCGGTTGATTTAAAAAATACATTTTCCCCCGGAGGGTCCGCGCCACATGTTCATCCATTATTGATACTAGTCAACGGATTACTGAAAATTTGGTAGCTTCTCGCTCTATATAAATATACATATACAGGGTTGTGATTTAATAACGGATAAATTCAATACAAATTAAATGGGGTCGTTCTTAATTGGATAATTTCTAATAATACGATTTCTGTCGGTTGATTAAAAAAATACATTTTCCCCCGGAGGGTCCGCGCCACAGGTTCATCCATTATTGATACTAGTCAACGGATTACTGAAAATTTGGTAGCTTCTCGCTCTATATAAATATACATATACAGGGTTGTGATTTAATAACGGATAAATTCAATACAAATTAAATGGGGTCGTTCTTAATTGGATAATTTCTAATAATACGATTTCTGTCGGTTGATTTAAAAAATACATTTTCCCCCGGAGGGTCCGCGCCACAGGTTCATCCATTATTGATACTAGTCCACGGATTACTGAAAATTTGGTAGCTTCTCGCTCTATATAAATATACATATACAGGGTTGTGATTTAATAACGGATAAATTCAATACAAATTAAATGGGGTCGTTCTTAATTGGATAATTTCTAATAATACGATTTCTGTCGGTTGATTTAAAAAATACATTTTCCCCCGGAGGGTCCGCGCCACAGGTTCATCCATTATTGATACTAGTCAACGGATTACTGAAAATTTGGTAGCATCTCGCTCTATATAAATATACATATACAGGGTTGTGATTTAATAACGGATAAATTCAATACAAATTAAATGGGGTCGTTCTCGGAACAACGCTCGAACCTGTCGATTCTGTTTTTGGATTGCGCATATTATCTTGACATAAAATGTAGGTATACAAGATGTCCCACAAAAGTGACAGAAAAAATATTTTTTCCTTAAATGGAAACCCCTGTATATTATTTCATTTTCGGATTCTCCGGAAAATTCTACTCATGTTTCATGTATAATGTCCTAAACCTATCTCACCCGAATAAACCCTATATATTTTTTAATAATATAATTCAGTTTGTAACAAGCTTCTCAAAAATATGTAACACTTTATTTTTAGTCTTAGTATTAGGCCCGAAATATACGTTTTTCAAAAATATACCATTTTTTTTTTAGTAGGCCATAACGGATATTAAAAAAAATACTGGTGTGATCAAATATTAGACACAAGAATTGAAAATTTATTTATAACTCCCTCATAAATATTGCTCAAATTGTTCTCCATTATGCCTTAGACATGTTTCACACATGGTTCCTATTCGCCTTAATGAATTAAAAATAATAAACGTCCGCGTTTGTAACTGCCTAAAAGCTCTGTCAATGGCAATTCTTAAATCTGTCATTGTTTGGTACTGAATGGAATAAATTTTATTTTGAAGGTATGCCCATAAAAAGAAATCCAAAACCGACAAGTCGGGTGACCTTGGTGGCCATCTTACAGGTCCATTACCTCCAATCCAGCGACCTGGGAAGTTATTATCTAGGTAGGCCCTTACAATTTGGGCATTGAACCGCATCCTTCTATCTTTACTAATAAACTAACAAACCCGAACAAACCCAAAAATGAACACCCTGTATAAGCAACCAAATTTTCAAAGTGATCCGTTGACTAATACGTTCCTATCATTCATAAAAGTCGAATAATCCAGCCACCATCAATCAATCTCAAATGACCTATTGTAAATTTAAAAACCGCTACATAATATTCGTCAAATATCAAATTTTTGCATAAATATAGAGATTACATAGTATTAGTATGTTATATGTTTACTATAATATGTTGTATGCTATATGTTTTAGATTTCCATTTTAAATGGCGCACCAGCACTAGCCGAGTATGACCATCAGCTCCTTCGATTGCCTACCATCTTCTGCGTAAACGAATCGGAGGCGTCGGTATTTACCGGTTTATCTGTTAATACTATAAGGTAAACAAAATCGATAATTAGCAACGCTAGGTATAGCCAGAGTTTCAGTTGCAAACCCCATTCTACTTTCACTATCGGCATATAAATTAAGACTGCGTATCGAAAACATAGTTCGGCCAGTTTATTCGGGTTTGTTCGCCGTAATGCCAGTAAGTATGCGAGCGACGAATCTATGTTCCTTTGCTAATTTTTTGAATTCCAGAGGCTCGGTACATGTCAAAGATACGCCTGAATAATGACACCGGTAGATCTCGAAACATCCGCATCAATTATTGAGTAAACGAATCCAAATTGAAGACTTCGGTGCATGGTAATTCCAGGAGATACTTCTGTTTCTTGCCTGGTTCTTGCACCGAGGTCTTCAATTCCGATTTTAGGTCGAGATAGTACAAGCCTGTACAATGTCCTGTATATACATCTGAAATAAATTCGCAGCTGAAGTGAACTTTTTTGTTTTTAGTGAAGCTGAAATCGCTGCTAAATACATGATTTCCATTGGCTGTCATAGTGTATTATTAACCCTTGGAGCTGAAGGTGCCCTTTATATCTCTAGCGACAGTAACAAGTCTGTATTTAAAACCAAATCTCCACGAGTCAATTGCGTGGACTCTACAGGTGCTGGAGATGCATTTATCGGTGCATTAGCCTATTTTTTAGTTAATAAGAAAACAACCTCGATAGAAAAGGCTATTGAGGCAGCTTGTGTAGTTGCTGCAGATAGTGTCACACGATTAGGAACACAAATAAGTTTTCCTGGACCTAAAATTCTTGAAAACATTAAAGAAATGGCATAAAATCTTGCATGGTGTTTTAATTTATATTTCTATTTTGACCTAGTAAAGGGCGCAACATATTTATATATTTCCTCACATAGCGTCGAGGAGGATCTTATAAGGCAGTGGCGGCTATTCAGAGGACTTAGAGGACGCGTTTGTTCGGGTTTGTTCCTATCTTCGGCGTGAATGGTATTAAGCTACCAGTAATTTGACACCTTTAGGTAGGGCCAATATTTTACTTTCATTGCTGTTACTTTGGATACATTTAACTTAAAAATATAAAATCAGTTTTCTTGAACATACATGGTGTTATGGAAATGACGTATTATATTTAAATCGGCAATTCCTGAGATGAAAACAAATTGAAGAAAAATATCCAAAATGGCGATTTAATTTAATATGCCATGTACATGACCTTATGTCAAGCCAAAAATGACCACGTGGTGCCCCTGTCAGGAAGGCAAACAACATATCTTCAGGGTAAACTATTTAGATGATAGATTGCAAGTTGTTTATTTTAATCAACATTATTATAAACTTTTACGTTCAGTTCAGTTCGCTAGGAAGCAATCTCTGATTTATAAACTTGAACTGACTCGAACGAACCGCAGCGGAGTTTTTAAATGGTCAGGTATGTTCTCATTCATTCAATTCGAACGACACCCGTCAGATCTGGACAACTTAAAAGTTTATACATGCCACCACTTACCCTTTAGAAAAAAAATGCTATTTTATTTAGCTTTTCGGACTTATTTAATACCAACTTAATTTATAAAAAAAAACAAGTACCTAGGTAACTTGAACAAAAACAAACCGGCACAATAAAGTCACATAACACATCTAAGTACCATTCAATCTGAATTAGTATTTTAAAGTGCTACTGTGTAGACAAAAATACGCCTTTATTGTCTGAGTGGTCTGGGAAATAATGTATTTAACATCTAAAAAATTTTAAAATATATAACACGTTGGTTTCGTCGATCGATATTGAACTAATCGACTGAGGCACTGCCGTCGCGAAAAGAACAAATAACTTAATAATTTAAACTCGGGTTTAAGTATCTATTAATACACAATTTAACACATAAATCTGCTTGAAAAAACAGTAGGAAACCGGCCGTCTTTAAACAACTGATCTTGGACAATAGGGTTGCCTATTCTTTATGCGACTGCAGCGGCTGGGGTTAATACTTAAAAATACAGCGTTGCCACTTTCGATGTTTTATAAGGTTACATTCATAAAATGCAGAATTTCCTTCTGCAATACTTTCTTGTATAATGATAGTCTCGGAAATGGCAACCGCGCTAGTTAGACGAGACTATTTATTTTAAAAGGATGGAAGGATGTGAAGGATGGGTCTATCAACATAATTATTTCATTATTCTTCTTAAGTAAAGTATTAATAAATTTGATTAGCCCATTAGAAATTAGCGTTTTTATTATTTCTGAATTTCTATTGCGAAATAATTTTTATCCTATAGTGCTGTTGTTTTATGTGTACGGTAGGTTATTGTCTATTAAGTCTAATTATGCGTTAGTATTTATTGCTTTTGTGTCTCTAATAATAAGTGCATATCTTCAAAAAAAATTAATTGGAAACTCGTGGGTGTCTGTGTGTTTCTTTAAGTGATTTAGTGCAAATGTTCCGAGAGATTGGAAATAAGAGGCCGAATGGGGTTTAGTGGGTATAAGCTTATTATGCAGTTCCACATTATCATCAGGGTACGTGATGAGCATAAAGCTTTTCCCATAGAAAAAAAAACAAAAATCTGAAGATGTCTGTGCCCTGGATTACTTGCTAGTGTACTGGCATCTGGATTCACTTCTATTTGTATACTAGGTAAACTAAATATTATTTTTATAAGAATCTAAAGCTTTACATTTTTTACACAGTTGGCAACATTGGGCCTGAACATCTGTTGATTACACAGCTTGGCAATGTAATATGATCATATATGAATGTGCCGAGGAGTAACCGGGTGGGTTTAGGGGTGAATTACCCCACTTTTTAAACGTTCGATTTAAAAAAAATAAATATGTAGCGCTTCTCTAGGACACCCCAGGAGTCACCAATTTAAATATAATATGTCATTTCCATAACACCCTGTATGTATATGTCGCAGCCTTTTAGTGTAATCAGCCGTTTCATAAAGTCTGCTCTTTTCATGAAACGCTACCAAACATACACCTGATACAAATAACTATTACGACCAAAGGCTATAAATTGTAGACGTTACATGAAACGTCTGCCTGTTTCGGCCTCTTGATGAAAACGAGCAAAATTACGTTAAGTGACTGACTTTACTAGACTTTTCATGTAACGCTCCGAATCTACTTTGCACTTGATGTAATAAAATGAGTATTGTATAACCTGAAAATGGCGACTTCTAGTAACATTCCCTCAGCGCTTGCAAGAAAACTGACTACGGAAGAAGAACTTATGAAAATTATGAATGAAGAAGATCCAGTTGTCGAAATATCTGATGCACATGAAGGTCTCGCTGATGAAGATGCTGATATTACCAATATTGAACTGCAGGAAAAAAATATAAACAGATCTCAAGAATCAATGTGCGAAACTTGTTTACGTGTTGTTAACATTGCAGAAGTTTGTCAACAATGATCTTCAGTACTGTTCAATTTATCTTCTGCTAGTAAAAACATTTCAGAAGAACGCGACGAAGCTAGAAATAAAATTGAAGAAGCTGCGAAAAAAATGTTAAGTAATTCGGCAAAAAAATGCAGTCTTTTAATGTAGGCGATTGTGTATTATTGAATATTCCCACAGTCCCAATATGGTTTGTTTGATAATAGATCAGAAAAATGACGTAAATCAGATTGCTGGTAAGCACGGTACTATATAGGGATGGTTTGCTGCTGAAAGTCTTACTGTTGCGGGTTCAGCATTTCTTAATATAGAGGAAATCCCCTTGAAAAAATCACTCAGCTTAAGATAAGCTGTGTCATTGGAATCAGATGGTCAAGGCATACTGAAATGTTCGTGTAAACCTAGCAAACAACAGTGTACTAGGAATAAGTGTATCTGTAAAAAATATAGTACTTCGTAATAGCCGTTGACATAATAGCTTGCCGTGCTTTAATAAGTAACATATCGTTTGTATATTCTTTTTTAATAATTGAGGATTCTACTTTCATTCGTATTTTTTTGATCATGTACTGTAGCTAGCCGCTATAATACCTTATTTGTAATAAAAGTTATTTTCTTTTGTAGTAAAAGGTATTTCGTTGTTAATTCAGTAAGTGCAAAGTAGATTCGGACCGTTTTTTGATTTTTAATAATTTTAACGTTAAACCAAGGCACAATCAAATAAAGGCAAAAGAATCACAATATTACATGCTGGTTCAGAGAACGGGTTTGTTCCAAATTGTCTGTTGCTTTCAGCTAAAAACATAGCAGATTCTTCTTTAGATTACCATCATACCGACGCACAACTTTTTGAAGATTGATTTAAACATAAACTCCTTAAAAATATACCTGAAAATAGCGTCATTGTAATGGACAATGCTAGTTATCATAGTCGGCAAGCAAAAATCATTCCCAATTCTAATAATACAAAATCAGAAATTCAAAATGTTATGATTGAAAATGATTTATATTTTGAAGAAACTTTCAAAAAACGAGAACTGCTAGAGGTATTAAAAGCTTTTAAAATAAATAAGGAATATGAGTGTGACAAACTTGCAGCAGAAAATGGACATCCAGTGTTGGGTCTTCCTCCGTACTATTGTATATTCAATCCTATTGAGCTAACATGGCACCAATTAAAATCCAATATTAGGAGAAATTATATTTCTCCTACATTAAATGCATCTGTAGTAGAATTAATTAAAAACGAAGTAAGAAAAATTTCTGCAGACAGCTGGAAAAACTGTGTACAGCATGTATTCAAGGTGGAAAATTATTACAATTGTATGATTACAAAGGTTCAACCCTTAATTATAAGTTTAGCTTAGATGAAAATAGTGATAGTGATACAGAGTTAAATTTTGAATAAAATTATCAATAGTTTCTTAGAATTTAATTAATTTTTATTGTTTTTGTTATCCTAATAGTTATGCTTTTAAATTATATTATTTTCAATTATAATTAATTCTTATCATTATTTGACATTTATTATAGGTACCTAAAACTAAAAATACCTATCTATTTATTTTAAATTATAAAAATAAATCATGTGGTGTGGTATACATTTTCAAGCCGGCCCTGATCCCATTTATTGAGTTTTGAAGAGGTTCAGGCGTATACAATAGGGTTTAATCAGGTAGTTTATTTATGGCAGTAAGAATCAACGGTATAATTCTGCAACAACTATACATGAAATGTCCAGTAAAATCAGTCATTTAACATAATTTTGCTCGTTTTTTTTTCAAAAAGCCGAAACAGGCAGACGTTTCATGTAACGTCTCAATTTATAGCCTTTTGGCGTAATAGTTATTTGTTTCAGTATTTGGCAGCGTTTCATAAAAAGAGCAGACTTTTCATGGAACGGCTGATTACACTTAAAGCCTGCGACATATATACTGTGAAGTACCATGAGCTTAAATGTGTAGAATGTATTGAGGTATTTCGAAGCAAACGACAATTAATGAATCATGTAGAAATACACAGTCGACCTAGTACAGACATTCAAAATGCAAGGAAAAAATATATTAGATTTAGAACCAAAAGAATTTAAATATTCTCATTGTGACAAATCTTACAAACACAGAACAAATCTTAATACTCATGAGAAATATCACTTTAATAATACTCCGTACTCCTGTACTTGATGTGGTGAAGACTTTAGGTTAAAACACCAGTTAAAGAGACACGGAGAATTACCGCATAGAGACCAAAGGCCTTTTTCATGTAACCAGTGCAACAAACAATTCAAACTAAATAGCAACTGCAGTGTCATCAACTTACACATCAAAACTACCGTGCATTTTCTTGTGATCAGTGTGATAGATCGTTTAAATTAAAACAGCAATTACAAAACCATACTGCTATTCACACAAATCAAAAATCACACAAACATTATCACCGATCATCAACATGGTTTTCGGAAGTCCAGATCAACTGGAGATCTTCTAGCCTATGTCACTCATATTTGGAACAACGCAATCGAACATCATGGGGAGTCTTGGGTTGTTGCACTGGATATTTCTAAAGCTTTTGATCGTGTTTGGCATGAGGGGCTTCTAAGTAAACTGCGATCCTATGGTATGCCCAGTCGATTCTGTGCATGGTTGTCTAGCTTTCTTAAGGACCGCTCTCTGCAAGTAGCGATTGACGGATTTCTCTCAGACACCTTCACCATCAATGCCGGTGTTCCTCAAGGGTCCATATTGTCTCCCACTCTCTTCTTACTCTACATTAACGACCTCCTAGTGAAAACTAAAAATCCGATATTTAGTTTTGCTGACGCTAGCACACTTATCTCATCTTTCTCTTTGAATGCGCAAACATCGGCTGCCGACGCACATCTTCGCAGACAGCATGAATTATCACGCCTCAACAAAGACCTGGAAGAAATTTTGGCTTGGGGTGACAGTAACCAAGTCGGATTTAACGCTAAAAAAACCCAGGCAGCAGTTTTCTCTAAAAAGGTTAACATTACAGGACCGGAAATAGTCATGGCCGGACACGCAATCCCACTGGCTTCATCTATTAATTTGCTGGGCGTCAATCTGGGAGGAAATATGTCTTGGCATAACCACGCATAACAACGTTGTGGCAATCGCCAAGATAGCTTCTCAGAAGCTTGGGGTACTCTTCCGAACCAGAAAGTTGTACACACCTCAACAACTTTTGACCTATACAAAGCCCAGATTCGACCATCACTAGAATACTGCTCTCATGTCTGGAGCTCTGCACCCAAACATACTCTTCGGCTACTGGATTCCATCGAAAGGAGGGCTATTCGTCTGATCGGAGACCACAAGCTGACGAAAAACCTCGACAGCCTAGAACATCGAAGATAGGTTGATATTTGACTCTCTTTTACAGATATTTTCATGGAAGGTGCTCGGCTGACCTTGCCCTCTTAATTCCGCCCAGAGCGACGAATAGCAGAAATACACGACGAACCACTGTCGTCCATCCATATGTGGTTAAGCTTAGTACTCCTCGAACTTCAGTATTTAAGAATTCTTTCATCTGGAGGACTACATCCTTGTGGAACGACCTTCCCGAGGTCGTTTTTCCCAATGAATATTACCTCCAACGATTCAAAACCAACGTGAATCGCTTTTTGTGCACACGCACCCCTCCCAGAGTGCCCTAAAGGATTTTTCCTATAGTGCTTGTGTTTGATCATAAAAAAAAAAAAAAAAAAAAAAAAAAAAAAAAAAAAATATCAAACCATTTCAGTGTTTCTTCTGTTATAAAAGCTTACGGCTAAAACAGCAATTAGATGTTCATTACAGGGTTCATGATAAGCTCAAGCCATATGAATGTCAAGAATATTTTAAGGGATTGTCGCTAAAGCAAAACTTAAATGTGCATCTTTTAAAACATGTTGAAATAAACCATTTCAGTGTGAGTTATCCTTCCAAGTGTTTATTGCAATTTAACCAGTTTTGTCATTTCAGTGTGTACAAGTAAATTATTGTTTTGCATCCTATGTAGATGGAGGAAACTCGCTTAGGAAATTATTTTCCTTTTAAATGCTATGGCCTATTTAATGTATTGCTTCCTGATTATAATTCTATATTGTTTTTGAGACAGCAACCTTTAAAAAATAACGTATATTATACTTTGATAGGCTGTATGTAACGTTTTATAACATTTGTCAGAAACCGGTTTTTACATTTCTTCTCTTTTTATTCTGTACCCAAATCTGCGAACTCTTAGTTTGAATAATAAAACGATATATTAACCAACTATCCTGGTACTATAAATGGACTAAAAGTGGTTCGGTAGATATTTAACATAGACGACTTCTGTCCATCCCAATGTGGTGCCTAAAGAATCTATTTTGCTGATATCAAGTTTGGTCGATATCTTCGCGATATTTCATTCGACAGCATAAAAAGTTGAACCTCCAGATATTTTCTTTATGGCGGCAATCGTTGAAATGGTCAAAACGGATCATCCCAAAATTAAGAATTCGCAGCTAAGACATCTTACAATGAATACTGTATATTATTATACAGTAAAAGAAATAGCTAGGCTTCAATCTGAGAGGAAATATGTCTTGTCATAACCACATTGTCGCAATCGCCAAGATAGCTTTTCAGAAACTTTTTGTACTCTTCCAAACCAGAAAGTTGTACACACCTCAACAACTTTTAAAACTATACAAAGCCCAGATTCGACCATCACTAGAGTACTGCTCTCATGCCTGGAACTCTGCACCCAATCATACTCTTCGGCTACTGGATTCCATCGAAAGGAGGGCCATTTGTCTCATTGGAGACCACGGGCTGACGAAGAACCTCAACAGCCTAGAACATCGAAGACAGGTTGGGGATTTGACTCTCTTTTACAGATACTTTCATGGAAAGTGCTCGGCTGACCCTGCGCTCTTAATTCGGCCCAGAGCTGTGAATAGCAGAAATACACGACGAACCACTGCCGCCCATCCATATGTGGTTAAGCTTAGTACTCCTCGAACTTCATTATTTAAGAATTATTTCATCTGGAGGACTTCATCCTTATGGAACGACCTTCTCGAAATCGTTTTTCCCAACGAATATAACCTCCAACGATTCAAAACCAACGTGAATCGCTTTTTGCGCACACGCACCACGCCAAGAGTGCCCTAAAGGATTTTTCCTATAGTGCTTGTGTCTGATCCTAGAAAAAAAAACAGGAAAATACATGGCATGGCATAACTATAATTAACGAACAAACCCTATGTTCTGTTATCCATAATATGACATTCTGCAATGGATTTAGCAAGTTATAGAGTTATTGATTTCAGCGATTTTTGGTTCAATTTGAATATCCGCTAGTAGAAATATAAATTTCCAGTCCCTAAAAAATTTTTTAGCTGCAGCAAGAATAGTAATCGATTAATTATTTACTCTCTAAAAAGTTTGTAATCAGTCCATCATTTTCACATCATCATATATGTTTCCTATCTGTTTTTCCTTCGTGAAATCTCGGGTCTCTTCATTTTTTGATTGTACCTTCGGAGCCTAACATTGCTGTAGTATACAAAGGATTTATCAGATACTACAAGTGTATTCGTCTATTGTATATGTCGGCGTCAATTAGTGAAATCCGTCAGTCCCAGAAATATCTAGTAATTTCACGTATTGTCGACAAATAGTGTAACTCTACGTTTGGTACACTGTTTGCCTAAGAGTATCAGGCATTCCCTGTAATTACGGAATTCTTTCAGTCAAACGCTGTACTTAACTAAAGTTACCCTGTTTGCCGGTTTTAGTCAATCATTGCAATTAGGATAGTGTTGCCAGTAGTACATGAAAATCAGATATTTTACATTAAAAGGTTTGTAAATAACTGATTATTATCAGGAATTTGCTTAAAATTGAAAATAATTTTCTTACCTCGGTCAATCCCGTAATATTCCAAGGTTTTTTTCTTACTTTGATTGGATTAATAGTCATCTAACTTCTTATGAAAAAATTCTAAATGCTTCAACATTTCATTTTCAAAAAAATAATCACTAGACAGATGTTAACAACAATTACAGCGTTCGACTAAAACCGACAAACATGCTAACTTAAATCATTTAGTTAAGTACAGCGCTTGCCTGAAAGAATTCCGCCATTACAGATAATGCCTGAGAGTTACACTATTTGCCGGCAATACGTGAAATCACTAGGCATTTCTGGGAATGACGGATTTCAGTAATTGACGCCGACATATACATAATTATGTGTATATTAATCTTATTACATGGTGACGATTTATTAAAGACATTACTTTTGCGTATGAGAGTATATTGTGGATACTTAAAGTTTAGAAGTACTTTGATAATTTTTATCATATATAAAGAATATGGATTATAAATTGTAATTTTACCAGCATAATACTATTTATAAATAAAAAATAATTTTAAAAATCAGTTTACTTTTAAAAACGGATAAGAGTGGTATATGTTTATAAAATGAGACGAGTTACTTTAATTTTTATATTTTCGGTCATGGGCAGGTAAGCCATGTTATGTTAAATCAGCAATCGGCAAGCTCATTCTTTGCATGAGTTAAGTGGATTCATACAAAATTTCTGAAATCTTCCTCAAGGTGTCATTGTATCAGCTGCGATGTGATGAGAAAGGAGGATTTATCGTCACCTGCCATCGAGATGTCATCGTTGCTCTTTTGCGGTATTAACCCTACGTTAGGCGCGTTGGTTTCACTCGCGAGTTTAGTCGCACGGTCTACGATTGTAGAGCATTTTTTTTGCTTATGTAGTCATTATTTTTTATAAACTCTCTATGTTTAATTGTTCATCTATGGTCAAGTATTTACTGGCTACAAAGTTTTTTTGAAAGTTTGCTACAAATGTCTCAAATACTCCCGGTATGGGTGCTAATTTATCCATTTCTCTTCTTTTATCTCTTGTTCTGATGTCGTCAAACCTAATGCACCTTATGAGAAATCTAAATATCGCTCATTGCAAGGTAACAGGATTCGATACTGCTTCCTTTTGAATTATCCCAAATTTTGTGAACATTCTTCCTTGAGCATCTGAAAGATCCAATCAAAAACAAAATTCGAATAAACGCATATACTTCTCTTTCATCCTTAGATCTAGCGTCCCTGTCCCTTTCATTTATTTTTGATCTTATTTATGTAGATGTTTGTTGACGTGGTTATTATTTGAATGACAGTGTCATTCAGAAAGATCTTTAGACAATTAATTTCAGACATTGCAAACACGAGCATCACGTTTTCCCTAAGTAAAAATTTGTATTTGAATCGTCTTCGTCTGATGATAAATCTTCGTCTGAAACTTCCTGATCAGACTATGATTGATGATCAATAAATTGTACATTGTCTTCTTCTACTTCGTCTTCATCCTCTTCATCTAAAGGACTTCCACATACCACTTAATCCAAACTTCTGGGTCTCTACCATCTCTAAAATAAAGAAGAAAATGTGAATAAAAACCATAATAAATATCAGGTAAACAAAGAAAAGGGCTCAACAAAATTCAGTGTGAAACGCGAAAAAATGCAATATACACTTTAACTACTTTATAGTACTAGAACGATGTGTATAAAAAAAGAAAA
The DNA here is from genome assembly GCA_963991005.1 of Barypeithes pellucidus. Classification (NCBI taxonomy): domain Eukaryota; kingdom Metazoa; phylum Arthropoda; class Insecta; order Coleoptera; family Curculionidae; genus Barypeithes; species Barypeithes pellucidus. The sequence goes on along the minus strand of OZ022563.1, from coordinate 37,381,335 downwards.
TCAAAATATTACTTACCTAAATATAATTACAAAAAAGTTTGCGAATTTCCGTGTCGACTAAAAAAACTAACACGTTTAGTCGCGTGGTATACGATTGTAGGCCAGTCGTATTTGGTTGCCACTAAATCAATCAAACACACTCTTCTACTGCATTCCGACCGACAAACAAATCCCTTTGCAATTGGTGAGTAGTTAAAGGTGCGTGGTTTACGACTGTAGTCCGCGCGACTAACGGAGGGTTAAGTATGGAATTGGCCGGCCTTCCTCTTCAATACAGAAGCGGCAATAAATGACGTAATACATTGCGCTTTTCCGATTTTAGAGGCCAGAAAACATTTGCGACGAAAAGATTTAAAATAATTTCTATAAAAAAATATTTAAAAAGATCACTGTGTTGTAAAGGATTAAAATCGACATATCAGAACTTTATATGAAAGGTAAAGAGATCATCATATATTTTTTACAAATTAATATTAATTTTCTTAATCCATGTTCAGGTTTGTTCGGGTTTGTTCGGGTTTGTTCGGGTTTGTTCGATGTCGATCTGCTGCTCGGCAATAACTTATGACCACAACACTTTAGCGACGGTCGTGCACGATGTTTTAGTTAGAAATGCAAAATATATCTTGCGGTAAAATGCAAAAAGGTTTGGAAGTTTCCTGCTGCTTTTAGAACCTCCTTCATTTCATCGACGCGGCTTATTTAGACTGTTCTAATGGAACCAAAATTGTATTTTGACAAAATTAACCATTTTCTTACATTAACCATAATACAATGCGGTTATTTATTTAATTTCCCCCCCTCTACACTCTCTTGCATATATCATAATGCTGAAATTTAAACTGGCTGATATTGTTAAAAAAAAATGTATAGGAAGTGGGGGTCTTTCGCCATATCGAGTACTTGACAACCCCAGAATAGTGTTCCTATTCGACCCGAAACAAGATGGCGACTTTAAAAAAAATAATATTTTTTTCTATTGTTTTTTTAGTTTAGATTTTACAACTTGGTATAAAGCAGTAAGTATTAGGCTGCTCTTTTGGCCGCTTTAGGACAAATTGTAAAATCTGAACTAGAATAACGAAAGAAAATAATAGTAAATATTATTTTTTAAAAGGACTCCATTTTGTTTTGGGTACACAATATTCTGGAATAGTAACGTAGTCGATAGGACCTTTAAAACAATGTATCCGCAATCATATTCAATTCTTTTAAGAAGATGGCGCCCATCCGCCATTTTGAATTTCAGCACCACGAAATATGGAAGAAAGTGTAGCTCTCTTAGTTCTACTACACTATGCCAATTATTTATAAGACAATAAATGAAATAAAAGATAATAAAAATCTAATAATTATTTAGTTTTTTAAACGCTGTCATTTTGTTTTGGGTGCGAATAGAGAATTAATTTTCTGACAATCGTAAAGTATTTGATAGGACCTTCAAAATTGTGTATCGCAAGACCCACCTTCCTATTTAATTATATTTATCAAGATGACGCGAAGCCGCCATTTTGATAGTAAGAACTGTCATTCTTGCTACAAACGTCTTCCCTAAAAATGAAACGAACAAGACCTAAGATTTTTTAATAATATTTTTAATATGACAGTAATTACTTCAAAGGGTAATAACGTGTTTTAAATTTAGTGGTTATTCGGTATTAGTACATTACGTATCAAGGGCCGATAAGAGGCTTTTACGGACGAGATGCGGAGATGGCCGACCGAGCCGAAAGTGAGGGAGTCCACAGCACGAGTCCGTAAAAGCCTCCGACGGCCCGAGATATGTATCGTACTTTTTTTATAAATATGCTCGGAGGCCCAATAACGATGGCCTAGTGGCAGAGTGTACGCCTGGCGATCTGAGAGACGCGGGATCAAATCCCGCACTCGACATCTCTATGAGGAGTGGGCAGTACATGGTGACTCGAAGCGGGCGGAAAAATCTTTGCCGCTCGCTTCGATACTTTCCCGCCCGCCCTCTCGGAGAGGTCTGGAAAGTGCCACTTTCGGTGAAGTGAACATTCATGAAAAGAGGCACTTGTAGGAAGAAAAAGTTTTTCCTTACAATAGGAAATATTTGGCGTTCTTTTATAGTTGTCTCGCTGCCAAAAAATTTCCCGATTCGTTCCAATTTGGCGCAGCAGGAGCTTCTTACCAAATTGAGGGAGCGTGGAATGAAGATGGGAAGGGACCGAGCATGTGGGATACATTTGCTCATATCCCAGGTAAGGAAAATGAGGGTTAAAGGGCAATCTATAATTTTAAGACTCTATGAGTACCTACGGAAATTGGCATTTTATATAATGTATGATCAGGAGGGGTATACAGGGTGTTATGGAAATTACTTATTATATTTAAATCCGCAAATCCTGAGATGTACCCAAATTGAGGAAAAATAACTTGAATGGTGCCTTGAATTAATAAGCGAGATATACACTTTATGATAAATCTGAGAATTCACGTGGCCGCAACTGACTACGTACACAAGTAATAATTTATTGACGAACGTCAAGTCTCAAAAGAAGACAGTGCATATTAGTCGCTGTTGTTATAGTGCGACACAAGAAAATGTAAACAACAGCAAACACTGTGGTCAGTTCTTGCTAGCAAAATGTCTTTTACCTGCATTCGCAACGTTTCAAACTCTTTAGAAAAAATGCACTATTTTAAGATACATATACATTTAAGATACCTCTATTTAAGAATATTATTTAAAAATTTCCGAAAAAAAATACAGCACATTAATTATTATTATAAATTATTCACAAACATTTAAAACTTGTATAAAATTGTGGGAATTTTCATGCACGGCAACGTACTGAAGAATCAGCATCGCGTGGCGAATGATCAACATTTTCGTTCGCCGAAGTAGAGGCCCGCGTTTCAATCTGGCATCGCTGGATGGTCGAGTGACCTAGATACGCTTGTTTGCTGAAAATAAATGTGTACAGCCTTGCCCTTTTGAAGCACATCGGGTGAAGTATTTAGACATTCGATTATGTATGTTGTGTTTCTGTAGTACATCCAAGGAGTCACCCATTTGAATATAATAAGTTATTTCCATAACACCTTGTATACAGAGTTTCAGGCTATATCTTGAACTGGGTAAAACACATTATTTAACGAAATATCAAGAAATAATAATTGCAAATATGTTATAAATATGTTTCTTTAAGGAATTTTAACAATCTGTGTAGAAAAACGAAGCTATAACCAGAGTGTAAAATTAAGCAAAGCTAACAAATGTTACGATATATTTTAGAGCGTGTTTTAATGAGCCATTTTTAAAACTTTCCTTTTGGTTAAATTATTAGTCTTTGAATTGTATTATTTGGCTCACATTTAAATAAATAAAAAACTGATTTGAGCCTGAAATTTCTTTTTACAGAATAAGATTATACAGGGAGTCCGCTAATTAATGATACATGGAAAAACCACAGACTCCTTACGTAAAAATATTAGGATTTAATTATACTTACTTACCTATATGCGAAAGTTGATATTAACTGAGATAGAGGGTGTTAAAGTTTTAACTTCATGGGCATTTGGGAAATTATGGTTTTTTAGGACGAGAAATTGATTTTTTTGTGAAAATTGAATGTACAATGTAGGAAGCTCTGTCTGCGGCATTTTTCGCCCATTTATTAGCTCATAACTTTTTGTGCCACACTGTATTTCAGTTTTTAATAGAAATAACACTTTTTCATGTTTATTATATAAAAAGGTATACTAAGTTCACGTCGCGCAGAGTTACCGTTTCGGAGATATTTGCATTTAAATTGTTTACTACACCATGTCCAATTACTATTAATTTGCAAACAATTTTTTTTTCTTAAAGTAACGTATGAGAAAATAAATGATATTTAGAGATGCAGTTGCTATGACTTCTCCATGTTGTTATTCGTTTGTTGATTATTGTAAGATAGCTTTATGAGAATATGTTTTATTTTTGAGTTTATCGTAAGTTAAGTAATAATGCCGAGACACAATTTGTTTTGAATCGCAGAAATGCGGGATATTTTGTGTGTATACGCGCAGAAAAATTTTACAGACAATATTCGGAAATTTCATTTGTTTAGACTGTATAACAGACTTAAAGAAATTCTTATAGCAGCGGTAGTAAAATAATGTACGCTGCACAATTGGAGAAAAGAGACTTTAAGAATAAATTTGGTGGGCAAAGTAATCTTATAGTTTGATTGTGCTCATTAAAATTAAAAAAAAACAATAATAAATTAAGTTTCGCACCTTGCCAGAAAATATTCTAAAATAACAAATGAACCCAACCAACATGATTTCCAGCATATCAAACACTTAAAATCAGTCTTAAAATTATTTGAAGATAAAACTAAATTCATGATCAATTTGTCGATTGTATAATTACCAAGGAACCAATGTTTCTAATATACAGGGGCGGGCAAATGTTCCATAACTGCTTAATTACAGGAGAACGGTGAGCGATATCAGATCTGGCTTTTCGACAATCGATTAGACTGAAATTTTACTATTTGACTATGCATTTAACTATCAAGGGGTGACGTTTCTTCTAATTTTTTAAAATGTATGTACCCCTGTATATTATTAGTTATTCTAAATTGTCAGTAAATTTAAAACATCTTTTCTATAACATATCATAAGTCTAAATTCAATTGTGTCGGAAATATTTAAAAATAAATAGGACTTAAAAATATTTTATTTAAAAAAATAAGTAACAATTTTTACATAAACGATAATTTAAAATAAAGGTTATTTAACTAAATATTCAAAATGTCATTCTTCAGTCACCTGATAGTGTCCTCTCTGAAAACTGGGAAAGTACGTTTTGCAAATGTTGATGAGAAATAGTGTGATCATCCAAACAGTTTGGTTTGGTACGATATACGGACAATCTTTAAATTATTACAAAACTGGAAATCTAATGGTCTTAGATCGGGAGATCTAGGAGGCCATTCAATACACCCTTGCCTTCCTATCCACCTTGCAGGAAACGGTGCATCCAAATAGTTTCGAATATGTATACTAAAATTCGGTGACGCTCCATCTTGCTGAAACCTAATGTCATTCCGCAATATTTGATCGTTATATCGATAAAGGTGTAATTCAATTATGGTATAATTCTACTTCGAGGCAAATGTAAGAAGAATTAGCACTCAAAAAGCAAAATTTTATATGCTCATAAACATTTGCAAAATATGCTTTCCTAGTTTTCAGAGGCTTGGGCAATGTGGTGGCTGAAGAACGACATTTTGAATATCTATTTAAATAACTTTTAGTTTAAATTATCATTTGTGTAAAAATTGTTACTTATTTTTTAAAATAAAATGTCTTGGTTTCCTTCATTTATCCACTTCTGTATAGGAACCAATTTTATCACGACCCCAGAACTAATTTTACATGTCTCATCACAAATTCATTTAATTGCCTTAAATCCCCATCAATAATATTTGGAATAAATTATTCTGGTGAGGTAATGTGGTGTGCTAAAATTTGTCGCCCTGCTTGAGAATAATCCTCACATATGCCTAAAGTCGTTCTTGTTTACAAAACTTTAAATGGCATTCTGCGGATAAAACATAATTCGATTATGTTAGTTAATTATGATAATTTTAGGAAAAATTAAAAATAACGCCACTGGAGACATCGCCTGCGGCTCGTACCACAAGTATAAGGAAGATGTGCAGATTTTAAAGGATTTGGGAGTCAAGTTATACAGGTAAACTTTTTATATAAATTTACAAATCTATAAATTTTATTTTAATAATAATAAGAATCCTCATAGTTATTCTGGTTCTACTATAATGATTCAGCTTCAGGCTCCCATAGCTCCTATACGAATGAAGTTATAGTGACTTATACTGTATCATGAGGTGTATTTCAGGAAACTATTTTTCCATATACAGGCCGGCCCAAAAAGTGTTTTTTAAATGGAATACCCATTATTTTATTGCATATTTAGGTTCGTAGGAGTATTCTCTATAACTGCATAAAATGTTATTTAATTTGCTTAGGTAGTTTAAGAGCGCTTAATTAGAAACTACAACGGTTTGGGAATAAAATATCAGAAACAAATTCTGAAATAATTTTTCTTAGCACGGGATTGGGTCGTATTTATGACAAGGTATCTAGGAATACTATGAAACTAATAGTTTTGATGTATTATTTACAGAGTGTTCATAATAAGGTTTCAAAAACGACATATTTCAAAATAATTTTTCTCAAGATACTGAAAAAGAACATCCTGTATAATATATGACTATTGGATGTAGAATTCATTGGCAATATTTTTCTAATACAAACACAAAGTTATTTCCAGCCTTTTCGAAATAATTCCAAATTTCATAAATTCTGTTGTTTAAATATCATAGACTAGTAGTAAATGTTCAAAATGTGCTCCAATTTGATGCGTAGACAAGTAAACATGTTCTTAAAAGGATCTATTTACATCCGTTAACATTTCATGTAAAAAACTGGCAAATACCTCTCTTATTCTTTGTTGCATATTACAAGCAGGATTCCAAAACTTTTTCTTTAGTTTATAATTTATTGCTCATAAATTACCAAAGCAAATTAAATAACATTTTATATAATTATAAAGGACACTAGTATGAACCTATATGCAGGAAAGTGCAGAGTGTCCCATTTAAAAAAATATAACTTTATGTTTATCACACATTTTTGGACCAGCATGAATTCGAAAAAATAGTTTCCTGAATACGTCATATGATAATGATACCTATGATAATGTTTTTTCACTTTCTTATGATATTTTATTATGAAATTGATCATTAAATAACATTTTAACTTTAGGTTTTCCATTTCTTGGCCAAGAATATTACCAGATGGAACACCAAACAAAATCAATCAAGCGGGCATTGACTACTACATAAATTTAATAGAAGTAAGTTGTTGCCTTTATTGCAATACAACAATTTGAAAAAGATGAAATAGTTCTCATTTGATAAAAATGTTAGTTGATGGAGAACAAACTCTAAACAGGCCAATTGTTCCAGTCCAATCCACAGGAACATAAGAATGAACAATTCTCTTTATCCTTTGGCGATTATCGTACTTTAAAGTATATGTCATTTTGCCCCCTGAGGCCCAGTTTCTTATTTTGCTATCCCAATCAGTTAAATCAGTACTACAGCGCTACAAATAGGGACAAATAGAAGAAAGATATGAAAAATTTAAATTCATATCTGCGCAGACCATATATACTATACAGGGTGTCCATTTCTCGGTGGTTTTACGGGGTATTCCCGGTATTAGTAAAGATAGAAGGATGCGGCTATTTTGTGAAATAACAGATGCCCAACTAGAATTTTTCTATGCCTCCTCTTTTTGATATACGTCAAGTTTTTGAAAATTTTACATTTTGGGTTTGTTCGGGTTTGTTCACTCCCGCCCCCCATATTTCGTTTACCGTGTAACTTATCAAAAGGCAATAAAATATTATCTTTGTAGTTTTTTACGTAGAATTCAGTGACATACTTAGATTTGTTATACATTCAATAGTTTTCAAGAAAAAAACAAATTTGCTTCTTTTAAATGGGTCCTTATATGTCTTTTTTAATAATGTAATTCTTTAACAAGCTTCTCAGAAATGTACTATTTTTAAAAAATATACAATTTCTTTGAGTAGGCCATGACGGATTTAAAAAAAATAAAAACTGTCAGTGGTCTCATAATGAAAAATTCTTCATTTTCTGTCAGAATATTCACGTTCTCTAAGGTGTTTTATAATTTCTAATTAATAATAAGAAATCAGTTTGTCCTAATTATTACATCCAATGTAAACTAAACATGCTCGTTTGCTATATCCAGTGTCATGAAATTGCAGATGGAGCATTAGAAGTGTATTTCAATGGTAAAAGCCTTCTTGTAGTATGTAATTCAATGAAATTTCTTGTAGATATCTCGAAAGACTACAGCTGGATAAAAGAAATTTGTCCAAAGATAAAATCAAATTTAATTCAACAAGGTTTATTTTCAAAACTTTGCCCTTAAATCAACCATAAGGAAAATTGCGAGACCGATGAAATAAATGTGCTTTTGCTTCAATTGAAAAATCCTATAATAATAGTAAATAATAACTATGTGTGAAGCATGTCAATGGCATAATGGATAACAATTTGAGACATATGTAGGAGAAAGTTCCATAAACGTTCAAATTCTTCTTATATTTAATCGCAACAGTTTTTTTTTAAATCCGCCATGGCCTGCTCAAAAAAATTGTATATTTTTTAAAAAACGTAAATTTCGGGCATAATATGAATTAAATTAATAAAGTATTACATATTTCTGAGAAGCTTGTTAAAAACTGAATTACATTATTAAAAAAGATATACTATTTAAAAAAAAAAACAAGTTTGTTTTCTTTCTTGAAACTATTGAACGCCGAAAAATCAGAGTACGTAAGTTCAGTGGATTCTACGTAAAAAACTACAAAGAGAACATTTTATTTCTTTTTGAGTTACAGGGTAACTGTAAAATTTTTAAAAATATCCCTTATATCAAAACGAGGAGTCCTAGAAAACTTCTAATTGTGGCTTCTTTTGTTTCACAAAAATGTAGAAAAGTGCTGCGAAAACAGTCTATCTTTACTAATAACGGAGATATCCCGTTGGATACCCTGTACTGACTTATTTCATTTCCTTTGATTTTCTTTAATGTTCCAACTTTTAAATGCCAGATAGATGGCGTGTGAGTAGTAGCATCATTGTGTGTCGTCGCTCTTTAAATTTGCCCAAGGAGGCCAGCTAAAGTCTTAATTAATTAGTGTTGTGTATGTGAGGTGATTGAGTAAGTCTCCCTGTTGTGTAATTCATCTGCATTTGGGTGATTGTGTGCTGGAAATTAGCAAGTTTTGTGTTCTCCACGGCGTGTTATTCCCGCCAGTATGGGTCTGTCATCTGCTGACCTGCGTGAAATCAAGTCGACGATAGTTAGCACCTTTAATGACAAATTTCTCCAGGAACTTGTTGAGAAGGTAATAGATTTAGTGGGAAAAAAGTTTGAGCAACAGTTGAGTATTCAGGGATGATAACTTCACTTCGGGATAGGGCTAATGAGCTTGAAGAAAAAATGGAAATCCTGCGTAGGACTGTTGATGACCAGGAACAGTCTTTGCGCAGCCAAAATGTGCGCATATTCGGCATTCAATTCGAAGATGGTGAAAATATACGTCAAAAGATTTTAAATGTATTTAACAATAATTTAAAGGTAAACATTGCAAATGGCGATATAAAAAAGTGCCACCGAGTCGCAGCCAAAACAGCGGGAGATAAGCCGCCATCGGTACTCGTTCGATTTATCAGTGATACGGCTAAGGTGTCGGTCTTAAAAAATCGACGAAATTTAAGAAACTCCGGGCTTCAAATCAAAGAAGATCTTACTAAAATGCGGCTTTCCCTTTTTGGACGGGCTGTTCGCGGGTTTTCCCATAAAAATTCGTGGGTGCTCAATGGTGCTCGTGGTAACATTTATGTGAAGGTTAATAATACTGTGCATCGTATTTTTGATGAGAAAAGTCTCAATGCTTTACTATAAACTGTCAGGTATTTATTTAATTTTAATATTGGCGTAGTATAATGATTTATTTAATTAGACGGAGATAACTTCTGCACTAATTGACTTTATATGTTAAATTTTTCTCTATTCCGTCTGGCTTTCCTTTTTGGGTTTTTTGTCTTAAGTACTATTTTTTATTTAATATTGCGATATATGGACTGAATGATGGCTTTTTTAATTATAAATAATATTTTGCTATTAGAGTGCAAATTACTTAGTTTTTGTTTTCATAAGCAACATATATTTTCAGTAGTTGTTAAGTTGAGTTGATCCTTGTTTTGATTTGTATTCTGTTAGTGTTTACTGAGTAACATGAAGGTGGGTCATTTGAATGTGCGATCATTGTTTACAGGTTTTAATGAATTAAAAAATTTGATTGAGGATAATGATTTTGATATTTTTCTTCTATCTGAGACATGGCTCTCTGATGGTGATAGCTCTGTCATTTTTGAAATCCCTAGTTATCAGTTTTTCAGGAGGGACCGGATTGGTAGGGGTGGGGGAGTAGCAGCATATGTTAAGACTGATTATACTATTGAAACTATTACATTTGATTTTAACATAAATATACAATTGGAGTTCTTAGTATTTAAAGTCAAATTCGCAACAAAAACATATGCTTTCTCTGTTTTTTATAAATCACCCGCAGTGAACTTTAACAGCTTAATACCTGATTTTGATAGTATATTTTCTGCTCTTTATCCCACAGTTGATGAAATTTTTTGTTTGGGTGATTTCAACATTAATCTACTTAATTTGCATAATCCTTTAACTCCACTATTTGAAAATTATAACCTTGTGCAAATTATAGAGGAGCCTACCCGCATATCTGGGTCTGTAAGTACCTTGATTGATGCAATATTTGTAACTAATCAGTCTTTAGTAAGTAAGTCTGGAGTTATTCCCGCTGATAATATTTCAGATCACAGAATTATTTATTGTGACTGCAATATAGCGAAACCGCCTTCTGTTCCCAGAATGATTCGATATCGCTCTTATAAAAATTTTAATGTAAATAACTTTTTAACAAATATGCATGACTTGCCTTGGGATAATATACTTTATGAACACGATATTGACAAAAAAAATAAAATTCTAAATGATGTAATTTTTAACCTTGTTTGATGCGCATGCCCCAATGAAAGAATCGCGAATAACCAAACCTAGAGCACCCTGGTTGACCGCCAACATAAGAATATATATGAAACAGAGGGATGGTGCTTTGCAAAAATTTAAAAGGACCAGGCTGGATGAAGACTGGGCCTATTATAAATATCTCAGAAATTTTACACTGGCTGCGATAAGACGAGAAAAGAAAAGTTATATTGATAATTTGTCTGTTGAGAATGATACTAAGAAGTTGTGGTCGGCTTTAAGAGATAATAATATATGTGCTAGTAAAAATAATTCAATACCGAAAGCATTATCGAACCCTAATGATATTAATAACTTTTTTGCCACCTTTGTTCAAAATACATCTAACTGTAATGATAAAATTAACTTTTATGATAATAATATTTTTAATGATAACTTGCAATTTTCATTTGGGCTAGCGGAGATATCTGGCGTTAATAAAATTTTAAATAGTATTAAAACAAATGCGACAGGGGTGGATGAAATCTCGCCTTTAATCAAGGTAAATAATCCAACTAGTTTGAATGACCTTCGCGTAATAAGCATTCTTCCAGCACTTTCTAAAATTTTTGAGAAACTTATGCACAATCAAATGTACACTTACTTTACTGATAATAATATTATTCCTCCGACACAGTGTGGATTTAGAAAAGACTTTGGAACAACTGTAGCTTTAACTAACGTAATTGATGATATCATACGTGCCAATGATAAGAAAATGAACAGTATACTAATACTTTTGGACTTTTCGGAAGCTTTCGATACGATTAATCATGAACTTCTTGTTTCTAAATTAAAATATTATGGTTTTAGCAATGAATCATCTCTTCTTATAAAGTCATACTTATTTAACCGATTTCAAACAATTTTTTCTAACAATAGCTATTCTGACCAAGTCAACATACTTTCTGGTGTGCCTCAGGGCTCAATTTTGGGTCCCTTACTCTTCCTTATATATACTTCGGATATACTTAAGTCGTTAAAATATTGTAAAGTTCAGGCTTTCGCTGACGATACCCAAATATATTTTTGTTTTGATGCTGAATATTGTACGGAGACTGAATTTTGCATAAATCACGATCTAAAAACATTAAGTACACATTCTCGGAGCCACAATTTACATTTAAATCCTTCTATTCTTCTATTCGAAAAAATAGTTTCCTGAATACGTCATATGATAATGATACCTATGATAATGTTTTTTCACTTTCTTATGATATTTTATTATGAAATTGATCATTAAATAACATTTTAACTTTAGGTTTTCCATTTCTTGGCCAAGAATATTACCAGATGGAACACCAAACAAAATCAATCAAGCGGGCATTGACTACTACATAAATTTAATAGAAGTAAGTTGTTGCCTTTATTGCAATACAACAATTTGAAAAAGATGAAATAGTTCTCATTTGATAAAAATGTTAGTTGATGGAGAACAAACTCTAAACAGGCCAATTGTTCCAGTCCAATCCACAGGAACATAAGAATGAACAATTATCTTTATCCTTTGGCGATTATCGTACTTTAAAGTATATGTCATTTTGCCCCCTGAGGCCCAGTTTCTTATTTTGCTATCCCAATCAGTTAAATCAGTACTACAGCGCTTCAAATAGGGACAAATAGAAGAAAGATATGAAAAATTTAAATTCATATCTGCGCAGACCATATATACTATACAGGGTGTCCATTTCTCGGTGGTTTTACGGGGTATTCCCGGTATTAGTAAAGATAGAAGGATGCGGCTATTTTGTGAAATAACAGATGCCCAACTAGAATTTTTCTATGCCTCCTCTTTTTGATATACGTCAAGTTTTTGAAAATTTTACATTTTGGGTTTGTTCGGGTTTGTTCACTCCCGCCCCCCATATTTCGTTTACCGTGTAACTTATCAAAAGGCAATAAAATATTATCTTTGTAGTTTTTTACGTAGAATTCAGTGACATACTTAGATTTGTTATACATTCAATAGTTTTCAAGAAAAAAACAAATTTGCTTCTTTTAAATGGGTCCTTATATGTCTTTTTTAATAATGTAATTCTTTAACAAGCTTCTCAGAAATGTACTATTTTTAAAAAATATACAATTTCTTTGAGTAGGCCATGACGGATTTAAAAAAAATAAAAACTGTCAGTGGTCTCATAATGAAAAATTCTTCATTTTCTGTCAGAATATTCACGTTCTCTAAGGTGTTTTATAATTTCTAATTAGTAATAAGAAATCAGTTTGTCCTAATTATTACATCCAATGTAAACTAAACATGCTCGTTTGCTATATCCAGTGTCATGAAATTGCAGATGGAGCATTAGAAGTGTATTTCAATGGTAAAAGCCTTCTTGTAGTATGTAATTCAATGAAATTTCTTGTAGATATCTCGAAAGACTACAGCTGGATAAAAGAAATTTGTCCAAAGATAAAATCAAATTTAATTCAACAAGGTTTATTTTCAAAACTTTGCCCTTAAATCAACCATAAGGAAAATTGCGAGACCGATGAAATAAATGTGCTTTTGCTTCAATTGAAAAATCCTATAATAATAGTAAATAATAACTATGTGTGAAGCATGTCAATGGCATAATGGATAACAATTTGAGACATATGTAGGAGAAAGTTCCATAAACGTTCAAATTCTTCTTATATTTAATCGCAACAGTTTTTTTTTAAATCCGCCATGGCCTGCTCAAAAAAATTGTATATTTTTTAAAAAACGTAAATTTCGGGCATAATATGAATTAAATTAATAAAGTATTACATATTTCTGAGAAGCTTGTTAAAAACTGAATTACATTATTAAAAAAGATATACTATTTAAAAAAAAAACAAGTTTGTTTTCTTTCTTGAAACTATTGAACGCCGAAAAATCAGAGTACGTAAGTTCAGTGGATTCTACGTAAAAAACTACAAAGAGAACATTTTATTTCTTTTTGAGTTACAGGGTAACTGTAAAATTTTTAAAAATATCCCTTATATCAAAACGAGGAGTCCTAGAAAACTTCTAATTGTGGCTTCTTTTGTTTCACAAAAATGTAGAAAAGTGCTGCGAAAACAGTCTATCTTTACTAATAACGGAGATATCCCGTTGGATACCCTGTACTGACTTATTTCATTTCCTTTGATTTTCTTTAATGTTCCAACTTTTAAATGCCAGATAGATGGCGTGTGAGTAGTAGCATCATTGTGTGTCGTCGCTCTTTAAATTTGCCCAAGGAGGCCAGCTAAAGTCTTAATTAATTAGTGTTGTGTATGTGAGGTGATTGAGTAAGTCTCCCTGTTGTGTAATTCATCTGCATTTGGGTGATTGTGTGCTGGAAATTAGCAAGTTTTGTGTTCTCCACGGCGTGTTATTCCCGCCAGTATGGGTCTGTCATCTGCTGACCTGCGTGAAATCAAGTCGACGATAGTTAGCACCTTTAATGACAAATTTCTCCAGGAACTTGTTGAGATGGTAATAGATTTAGTGGGAAAAAAGTTTGAGCAACAGTTGAGTATGCAGGGATGATAACTTCACTTCGGGATAGGGCTAATGAGCTTGAAGAAAAAATGGAAATCCTGCGTAGGACTGTTGATGACCAGGAACAGTCTTTGCGCAGCCAAAATGTGCGCATATTCGGCATTCAATTCGAAGATGGTGAAAATATACGTCAAAAGGTTTTAAATGTATTTAACAATAATTTAAAGGTAAACATTGCAAATGGCGATATAAAAAAGTGCCACCGAGTCGCAGCCAAAACAGCGGGAGATAAGCCGCCATCGGTACTCGTTCGATTTATCAGTGATACGGCTAAGGTGTCGGTATTAAAAAATCGACGAAATTTAAGAAACTCCGGGCTTCAAATCAAAGAAGATCTTACTAAAATGCGGCTTTCCCTTTTTGGACGGGCTGTTCGCGGGTTTTCCCATAAAAATTCGTGGGTGCTCAATGGTGCTCGTGGTAACATTTATGTGAAGGTTAATAATACTGTGCATCGTATTTTTGATGAGAAAAGTCTCAATGCTTTACTATAAACTGTCAGGTATTTATTTAATTTTAATATTGGCGTAGTATAATGATTTATTTAATTAGACGGAGATAACTTCTGCACTAATTGACTTTATATGTTAAATTTTTCTCTATTCCGTCTGGCTTTCCTTTTTGGGTTTTTTGTCTTAAGTACTATTTTTTATTTAATATTGCGATATATGGACTGAATGATGGCTTTTTTAATTATAAATAATATTTTGCTATTAGAGTGCAAATTACTTAGTTTTTGTTTTCATAAGCAACATATATTTTCAGTAGTTGTTAAGTTGAGTTGATCCTTGTTTTGATTTGTATTCTGTTAGTGTTTACTGAGTAACATGAAGGTGGGTCATTTGAATGTGCGATCATTGTTTACAGGTTTTAATGAATTAAAAAATTTGATTGAGGATAATGATTTTGATATTTTTCTTCTATCTGAGACATGGCTCTCTGATGGTGATAGCTCTGTCATTTTTGAAATCCCTAGTTATCAGTTTTTCAGGAGGGACCGGATTGGTAGGGGTGGGGGAGTAGCAGCATATGTTAAGACTGATTATACTATTGAAACTATTACATTTGATTTTAACATAAATATACAATTGGAGTTCTTAGTATTTAAAGTCAAATTCGCAACAAAAACATATGCTTTCTCTGTTTTTTATAAATCACCCGCAGTGAACTTTAACAGCTTAATACCTGATTTTGATAGTATATTTTCTGCTCTTTATCCCACAGTTGATGAAATTTTTTGTTTGGGTGATTTCAACATTAATCTACTTAATTTGCATAATCCTTTAACTCCACTATTTGAAAATTATAACCTTGTGCAAATTATAGAGGAGCCTACCCGCATATCTGGGTCTGTAAGTACCTTGATTGATGCAATATTTGTAACTAATCAGTCTTTAGTAAGTAAGTCTGGAGTTATTCCCGCTGATAATATTTCAGATCACAGAATTATTTATTGTGACTGCAATATAGCGAAACCGCCTTCTGTTCCCAGAATGATTCGATATCGCTCTTATAAAAATTTTAATGTAAATAACTTTTTAACAAATATGCATGACTTGCCTTGGGATAATATACTTTATGAACACGATATTGACAAAAAAAATAAAATTCTAAATGATGTAATTTTTAACCTTGTTTGATGCGCATGCCCCAATGAAAGAATCGCGAATAACCAAACCTAGAGCACCCTGGTTGACCGCCAACATAAGAATATATATGAAACAGAGGGATGGTGCTTTGCAAAAATTTAAAAGGACCAGGCTGGATGAAGACTGGGCCTATTATAAATATCTCAGAAATTTTACACTGGCTGCGATAAGACGAGAAAAGAAAAGTTATATTGATAATTTGTCTGTTGAGAATGATACTAAGAAGTTGTGGTCGGCTTTAAGAGATAATAATATATGTGCTAGTAAAAATAATTCAATACCGAAAGCATTATCGAACCCTAATGATATTAATAACTTTTTTGCCACCTTTGTTCAAAATACATCTAACTGTAATGATAAAATTAACTTTTATGATAATAATATTTTTAATGATAACTTGCAATTTTCATTTGGGCTAGCGGAGATATCTGGCGTTAATAAAATTTTAAATAGTATTAAAACAAATGCGACAGGGGTGGATGAAATCTCGCCTTTAATGCTGAAATATTGTAGCCCGTATATTGATAAGTATATTACCCATATAATCAATTGCTGTCTGGAGGTAAGTTATTTTCCTGACCGGTGGAAGATATCAATTGGAAAACCGTTATCAAAGGTAAATAATCCAACTAGTTTGAATGACCTTCGCGTAATAAGCATTCTTCCAGCACTTTCTAAAATTTTTGAGAAACTTATGCACAATCAAATGTACACTTACTTTACTGATAATAATATTATTCCTCCGACACAGTGTGGATTTAGAAAAGACTTTGGAACAACTGTAGCTTTAACTAACGTAATTGATGATATCATACGTGCCAATGATAAGAAAATGAACAGTATACTAATACTTTTGGACTTTTCGGAAGCTTTCGATACGATTAATCATGAACTTCTTGTTTCTAAATTAAAATATTATGGTTTTAGCAATGAATCATCTCTTCTTATAAAGTCATACTTATTTAACCGATTTCAAACAATTTTTTCTAACAATAGCTATTCTGACCAAGTCAACATACTTTCTGGTGTGCCTCAGGGCTCAATTTTGGGTCCCTTACTCTTCCTTATATATACTTCGGATATACTTAAGTCGTTAAAATATTGTAAAGTTCAGGCTTTCGCTGACGATACCCAAATATATTTTTGTTTTGATGCTGAATATTGTATGGAGACTGAATTTTGCATAAATCACGATCTAAAAACATTAAGTACACATTCTCGGAGCCACAATTTACATTTAAATCCTTCTAAGTCCTGTATGCTAATTTTCGGTAATAAGAATAAGGTTTCCATCCTAAAAGACACATTAAATATATCCATAAATGGCTCAAGGTTGAACATTCTTGATTGTGCAAAGAATTTGGGTTTATTTCTTGATACTGAATTAAGGTTTAAAGAACATCTTAAGAAAATATTTCAGCATACATTTCTTTCTTTAAAAATGTTATATAACAATAGACACGTGTTAAGTTTCAAACTAAGAAAGGATCTGTGCGAGTCTCTCGTTCTGTCCAAATTCAATTATTGTGACTTCGTTTATGGTTTTTGCCTGGATGCTGAAAGTAGATCTCGAATACAGAAAGTTCAGAATGCCTGTTTACGTTTTGTGTATGGTGTGCGAAAGTTTGATCATATTTCGCATTTATATAGGGTTATTAATTGGCTAAGGATGGATGAGCGTAGGATCCTTCATTTTTGCACATTCCTCATCAAAATAATGAATAACGCAGATTCCGCTCTCTCGATTCGTGAGCGTTTGCTTTTTCGTCATGACATTCATGATAGGGGGGTCAGGGGGAGGGGTAAGTTGACCATGCTTCATCATCAGAGTGCCATGTTCCAGCGTTCATTTTCTTTTAATGCTGTTGACTTGTGCGGATGTAATAAAAATAAATACCTTCGATTCTCAGCTGGAGAGAAAAATGGACTCTCCAAATTATAATGATGTTAAAAACGGGCCTTTAAAATTCCTTACCTTGTATACTCGGAGAAGGGTTTCAGCAGGCCTGCTTGGGGTATCTCCTGGTTTCGTTAGTTGCGGATGCGGGTGATAAAAAGAAAATTATATTCGTTCACTCCCGAAAACAGTCCGGTCGGAGTCACGGAATTAACTCGACTCTCTGCATGCATCGCCGTAGTGTAGTACGGAACCTTAAAGGCGTCCATGCACGCGGAGATATGAAACAAAATTTGTAGGTATTGAAGTATTGAAGGTTGGATGTTGAATTAGGAAGAAAATGTGAATTAATAAATGAAAAATATAAAGTAAACTTAAATGCAATTAGAGAAAAGTAATTAACACACAAACTAAATTAACTTGGACGACACACGCTTGTGTGGACGGACCATTTCCGCCCACCAAAATACGTAGTATTTTAATTAGGTAGGTAGAGGACAGAGTTTTAGCGCAGGTCGTTTAAAACTACCATTGGCCGTCTGAACCTTAGCGACTCTGACAATACCGTCGGGGCCAGGATAGGTCTCCACTATACGCCCCAGAGGCCATTTAAGTGGTGAAGTAGTATCCTGTTTAATAATAACAAGTGTACCTGGTTGAAGATTGAAGGAAGGTGAGGTCCACTTGACTCGTTGATGTAACGTGTGCAAATATTCATTAGACCATCGAGCCCAAATATGCTGATGGATGCGGGTAACAACTTGCCATCTCGAAAGCCTATTTAGGGGAAGATCGAGAAGGTCAGGTTCCGGGGGGGCGGTCAGAGGCTCTAAGGTCAAAAAATGACCCGGGGTAAGAGCACTTAAATCGTTGGGGTCATTACTAACTGGAGTGAGCGGTCGCGAATTCATGATAGCCTCAACCTGAATAAAAACTGTTGAAAGCTCTTCAAAAGTAAGAATCAAATCTCCAACAACACGGAGTAAATGGGTTTTGATAGATTTGATATTAGCCTCCCAAAGGCCTCCAAAATGGGGAGACGAAGGTGGATTAAAATGCCAACTAATAGTCTCCTTCACCGCAGCTGCCTCGGCGTATTGATCCAGCAGTTTACGAGCCTTGACAAAATTTGTTCCGTTATCGGAATAGACATGCGCACATCGACCACGACGACCGATAAAACGCTTAAATGCAGCAAGAAAGGCGTCGGCCGATAACTCGGAAACGAGTTCTAGATGAACAGCCTTAACGGATAAACAAATAAAAAGACAAAGGTAAGCTTTTAATGTTTTGGCACCACGAGTTTTAGACATGGTGATAGTAAATGGGCCTGCGTAGTCAATACCAACGTGAAGAAAGGGTTTAAAACGGGAAACCCTTGCTAAAGGCAAATCGCCCATCGGAGGAGCCGTAGCAGTAGGGTGAGTCTTAAAGCATCTTACACAGCGTGACAAAACACGTCTGATTGAACGTTTAGCGGATAATATCCAAAACTTTTGTAAAAGTAAAAAATGAACAGTTTGTATCCCCGCATGGAGATACTGCAGATGAATAGATTCAATAATCAAGTCAGTTAGAATACTGCGACTAGGAAGAAGTGCGGGAAATTTACGATCATAGTCAATGGGAGCGTGTCTTAGTCGACCTCCCACTCTCAAAATTCCTTGATCATCCAGAAAGGGTGAAAGTTTACGTAAAACTTTAGGAAGTTGTTGCCCTTGACCGAGAGCGTCAATTTCAAGTGAAAATTTTAATTCCTGAGTGCGTTTGACAAATAACAACAGTGCCTTGTGAATTTCAAGGGGAGTAAGAGCACCTGTAAGGGGGGGGATGGTTGCGAATTTTAATTTGGCAAAAGCAAAATGATTAAATGAAAGCCCAAAAGCATTTAAAATATTGTTACAAAATCCTGAAGGGAAGCAAAGAGTCTAAAATATTATTAATCAAAATATAAAGCAAAGAAAGAATTTAAAGTAAAAGGTACCATCCATCACTGACCATCATTAAGACATCTGACATGGCATAAGCAATAAAACGTTATAAATGCAAACAAAATAATTAATCTTAACAAATTATCAAATTTAAAATAAATTAAACGAAGATTGTTATCAATCCCAGTATCCATAATCAAAATTGAAATTAATAAATAAACTACTGAGCAATATTAACGTAAGTCAATTAAAGAAAAATAAAAGCAAATAATTGATAACTAATATACACAATCCTGAAACAGCGTTCAAGCAAAACAAAAAAAGATAAGTGAATTTAAAATCGAGCCTAAATGCCTCATTCAAATAAGTAAGAACTACTGCAGTTCATTCTATTATAAAATACCATGATTAAGAATAAAAGTCCTTATGGACCTCGGAGGCTCGTAACCAATCTTACACCTCATTAATAAAGTAAGAATTAAAAGGTAGTAGCAACCATATTAGTGCTGTTTCAAGACGGCATACCAAACTCTATAACAACAGACGCAGAGATAAAACTATATACATATGTACGATGGGTAATAAGGCCAATAATTATTTAAAATCTAACACAATAAAATTCAGCAAAGCAAAGAACTAGTCATAATGAATTAATAAATTACTATTACATCAAAGCTACATAATATTGTCACTGATAATTAAAATTCCACACTGTAGGACTAAAAACAAAAATCTTGGCCCTATCCCCTTCGTAACGTAAATCAAAATTAATACATTGGCTCTCAGGGTCATTGTAAACTATATAAATCTTTGCTTAATAAAGGAAACCTTAAATTTACACTTAAAAGTTCGTATTGAGACATATCTATTAGAATTTATTATTTTCGATAATCTGTTCAGAGACATAATAGACAAAATGAAATTAATATCTGAGTATTGAAAAATAACGAAATTAGCATTAAATTTTAGCCAGAGAGAATTTTACAGTAAAGCACGTGGCGTGCGAATTTAAGGAAATTAATAATAACTTTAATGAAATTTAATAAAAACACGAAATTAAGAAAACTAGAACCGTCGCTGAGTTAATTAACAAAATATTATGCGGGAACAATGAACCATTATTTAAAGCAAAATAACAAGCAATATAATATACCTTATGAGATGATCAAGGGTCCACTATAGTTGCCCAAAATGGCGTCAGGATGTGTGCCTTCAATGTCGAATCAAGCAGCCCGCAAATAAATCCCAAAGGGAAAATATGTGCAGCTCCAAAACCAAAGGGAGATTTGCACTATTTTTACACTTCTTCGGAGAACTAAATCGCCTTACCGGCAGGGAATATTTCCCATGTGTTTTCCGAAAAACTCGTGGCTTATGCCTCGTTGACACTGACTTGAAAAAGGGCCGAATCATAGCAATTTTTCGCCTTATAAAGTGGGCAACCTGAACAAAAAATGACAAAACGACCATTTTTTTTTTAATATCTCTATGCTTCCTGCCTGCAGGTAACATCGGTTTCTCTATTACCGACACACCGATCAGGTGACACGAAGCGGAAACTAAGCAGAGTGGTGCAATCCACCTACCAGACTAGAGAACGAAAAGCAACCGCGTTCATAGACACACGACGTTGCGGACAAACCATAGTCGCAGCTACAACAAATTATCGATACTCTATCAATAAAAGAACAACAGCGAAGGAAAATGAAATTGTAACAGTACCATGCATTAACCCAAAAGTCCTCTCTCGTGTAGATCACAACAAAATTCAAGATCCACTCTAGGCCGTGCAAGTCATGTCACAGCAGCGAAAGGAATACAACTCATTTAACAGCGGTGAAAGGAATGCAACTAGAAGATATAACCTCTGCAAACAGCTGTCACTCAAACTGGAATAAACAAAGCACCCTAAGAGATGAAATTCTCAAAAACCTAAACAAGCAACACCAACCGCAGGCCGGAATCCCACGGAAAAGATACAGGTGAGTCTGGATTATAGTGGTGCAAAAGCCTACAGAGATAAATGGCCGTTAAATTAGAGAAAGAATGCATACAGAACTAACGGTCAATTTTCAGAGATGGTTTTAAAGCCTTTAGATGCCCATAACTGAGGGAATCAGTCCTGAGAACCCAAGATGAACCCAGAATCAAGTCCTAAAACTAGTGTAGACTCTTCCCAAAAAGTATTACGCTAAACACAGCATGTGAGAGATATCTATCAGGTTTTACGAAGCATCTTGGAGACAAAACCCCACAAAGTGAATGCACATCAGGCAGCAACGCCAGGATGTAAGGTTAGTACTGCAAGCCTGTCACTGTATATCTATAAAAATCAAAAGTTCAAGGCAAAATTACTACGAATAAATAACAAAGTATCTAGTGACCAAATCAAACCGTTACAACTCCCCCTCTCCTTCAACAGGAGGGAAATTTTCTAAAGGAAAATTAACCGACGATAAGAAAAATACAGTCTGAAGGGAAAAAAAAAGTTCCTCATTAAGCAAAGCAAGGAAACATCTAAACGATGCTCACCAAAGAGAGCCAAAATACAACCAAAATATATACAAGGTAATTACCAATAACAGGCGTCATAGATATGGACGCACCCAAATAATCAGATCCAAGGGAAAAAAAAACAAACGCTACTGACGTAGCAGCTAAGCAAGGTAATTCAGAAAATCAAAAATACTAATCGTAAGAAAACCAAAAATATTTCAGTCACTGCCCGGCGGTCGGGAATCCATGGAGACCTCGGGAGGGAAGGGAGTAATCATGAGCTGCTTGGATGGAACCAGGTTCTAAGATTAAGATGAAAATCGAACTGGAGTCAATAGTGCGTTACAACCAACTGCGGCTTGGCGAACCTCGTGTACCAACCTCATTCAAGCAGACTCATGACACGACCAACCGTTCCAAAGAGAAACCAAAAATCACCGAACACTTGACAATTCCTAAAAAGTGGAAAACTAAAAATAACAGATCAAGCAAAGAAAATAAATAACGTAATTGTAACCCAAATGTTCCACCAATCAAAAGGGAGTGCATTGTAGCACACACTAAGCTAAAAGATACACCCGTGTTCCAAGAACATCAAAGTGTACCGCAACCTCCAAAATAAACTTAATGAAAAAGGTACTCCGAGATACGCCACTGCTCTCGGTCTGTCGAATTATTATGGCCCAGCGCAACGAGGTCATAATCAGTAACTTGGCCCTCTCTTGAGCTACATTGCGTAGACTGGTCCTAAAAAGGCTACAAGAGTCAGGCTTCCGCCCCCCAAAATATAACTCTGCTGGCTGAGCTGCATCCGCAATTAAGCCGGAAAAGATGCAATCAAACGCCATCCAAGACCACCCAAGGTAACTCGGCCAATATATATAAACAAAGAGAAAGAGGCTGCAAAGACACAATAGGTAAGATAAAGTCAAAATCGGTAGGTAATCAAAAGTCAAAATCAGTAATTAAACTAGTAATGGGAAATTCCCAAACTAAGGCACAATCAATAAAATATAAACGTCCCAAGGACAAACGCAATCAAATCAAAGGTAAAAGTTGTCTCGTGTTTTTCTACTCGGACCTTCTGTAGTCATAAATCCCATATCCTGGATATGGTTATACTCTTCTCCAAACAAAATCAAAGCAAAGCAAAATCAACGATTCCTCTGGAACACGTTACCCAGTAGGAATACCCAAGCAATAAAGCAAAGCAAACTAATAAGAGAAAAATAATTAAGTATTTCCTGTAAATATCCCAACAATTGGCTTATAAACATTACAGGGAAAACTCGACTAACAAATCCTAAAGAAAACAGAAACAAAGGTAAAAGTCAAAATCAATGAGTGGTATAGTACCACTACCAAAAGGTAAAGTCTAAGTGATAAATCCAGTAAGCACTGAAAAAGGAAACATACGGCAACACAGCTAAGTCCGCACTTAGACCAACGAAGGTAAGGTAAGGTAAGGTAAGGTAAGGTAAGGTAACCAAAAACGTAAGGTAAAGTCAGGTAATGTACTCTTGGTCCTATAAAACCAGTAACACTGAAAAGCAAAAGACTAACACAGGCTCTAGCCAAGTCTTGCCAGAACTCAAGAGTAACTAAGCAAAGTCAAAATCAAAGGTAAACAAATCACAATCAAAGGTAAGCAAATCAAATCAAAGGTAAGGGATCTAAATCCAAAAGTCAAATCAAGGTAACAGTTCGCTCTAGGTATTCATAACCAGTAATCACTGACAAGGCAGAAAGCTCATGCAACGAAAGCTCTACCTAAACCTAGACGAACCAGACATAATCAAGGTAAGTACTAAATCAAAATCAAGGTAATAAGGTAATAAAATACAAATCAATCCGAACGATAGAAATGGTTGGACCGAAAAACAGTAAAGGAAAAGGTAAGATAGAAACAAAAGAAACAAGGTAAGGTAAGGTAAGATAAAGGTAAGGTAAGGTAAGATAAAGGGAAGTTAGGGTAGAACGTACTGCCAATTGATAAGGAAGGGAAACTGAAGGTTTACCCAGCCAGATTCAAATAAGACAAGGTAGCTGATGGCTTGCCTTATCATAAAATAGAGAAGTCGCTGAAGGCTTACTTCCCTATCCAAAAGACAACTAACCATGCGCGCACTCGAAATGTTTCGCGCCAAGACGACTACATGCACAGTTAGAACTTTTCTAAGATAATGATAGGGTAACTGAAGGTTTATCCACTACCACAAGAAATAGATCAGCTGACGGCTACGATCTATTCCAGCTCCATCCAGCATCCATCCGAATTCGTCAAGTTACGCGCCAAGACGAAGTCGAATTTAGTTGGAACCCCACCACTAAAAGGGGAAAAACCTTGGCAGACACAAGGACACAAGCAAGTAAAATAGTAAAGTAACTGAAGGTTACTCCACTGAAACGAGCAATGTAGCAAACAACTGAAGGTTTTGTCTACTACGGCAAGAAATAGATCAGCTGAGGGCTTTGATCTATTACAGCTCTCGGCAGATTTCTACTGCCACTGGTTCTCAGTGCAGGGCTTTTCTAACCAACTCCATCCGAATTCGTCAAGTTACGCGTCAAGACGAAGACGAATTTCATTGGAACCCCACCACTGCAAGGGGGAGGTAAGACAAAGACAAGGAAAGACAAGGGAAGAATCAAGTAAAACAGAGAAGTACTGAAGGTTACTCCGCTGAAGTGAGGGTAAGGTAACTGAAGGTTAGCCTTACACTCGCAACGTAGTAAACAACTGAAGGTTTTCGTCTACTACGGCAAGAAATAGATCAGCTGAGGGCTTTGATCTATTCCAGCTCTCGGTAGATTTCTACTACCACTGGTTCTCAGTGCAGGGCTTTTCTAACCAACTCCATCCGAATTCGTCAAGTTACGCGCCAAGACGAAGTCGAATTTCGCTGGAACCCCACCACTGCAAGGGGGGAAGGTAAGACAAAGGTAAAGGTAAAGGATAAGGTAGGGAATAAAGTAAGAGAGAGAAACAAGGATTAATCGGCCAACACACAAGCAAACAAAAAGAAGGGAAAACAAAATAAAATTAATAAAGAAAATACCAAAATAACGCAGATAATGAACGTAATCAAACCTGTCTAAGCAACAACAAAGAAAGTCAAGATATTAATTAAATCAAGAGTTTACTGATAGCAAAAACAAAAACTGTAGAGAGCAAACAAAAATAATACGAATGAGATACTACTTATTCTGAATTTAAGGTAAGTTATATGATCAACAAAAAAAAAGGAAAGATATCATTACATAATTTAAGAGAAAAAGTTAAGTTGCTTATACAATATTAATTCATTCAGTCGGATTACGTAGCAGAGTCGGATTCAACGTGCACTGGTTTCAAGTCTTGAACGTGCCACACACCTTTACTAACTCCAGTTTCGTCTTCGAGTTCGTAAGTACAAGTGCCGGTCTTCTTTTTAATTTTAAATGGACCTATGAATTGCGGAGCTAATTTCGCGTTGTAATAATTAACAGCGTCGGACAAACTTTTATTTTTACGCCAAACCATTTGACCACGAACGAAGTTTAAAGGTCGTCTGCGCAAGTTATAATGATGTTGGTTTTTAACGTGCGAGGATTGAATTTTATCGCGAATCTGTTGGTACAGCGATTTAAAAGCTTCGATTTTTCCCTTGACATAGTTTTGAGGTTCTGTTTCTACCAAAGGAATTCCATTAGAGTAGTCTTGACCAAACAGCTTATGTTCTCTACCAAAGTTAACGAAGTAAGGCGAGTAACCAGTGGTTTCGTGACGAGAAGTACGAATGGCGCATCCAATCGAGGGTAAATTGTCTTCCCAAGTCCTATGATTAGTCTGTTGAACATAGGTGCGTAACATAGTTTTAATTACTCGATTTACACGTTCTGTATGATCAGCTCTAGGGTAATAAGAAGCTGTATAAAAATTCTTGACCTTATACTTGTCACAAAGGTTTCGAAATTCTTTCGATTTCATGGCAGATCCATTGTCCGTAGTTAAAAATTGTGGTGCTCCATATACTAAGAAGATATCTTCTTCCACACGCTTGACTAATGTTTTTGCTGAAACTGAACGACATGGAAATAATACGGCGTATTTACTGAAATAATCGGTGACAACTAGGATGTTCGTATTTCCAGATTTAGATCGTGGTAATGGTCCAATAAAATCGAGGCTGATGGCTTGCCAAGGTTCCGTTATGTCGGGGCGATTTCCCATTAAACCAGCAGGACACTTTTGTTCAACTTTATTTTGTGCACACGGTGTACAAGCACGAACATATCTCGCAACATCGGATCTCATCTTCGGCCAATAATAACGCTCAGCAACCTTCCAATATGTTTTGAAAACTCCTACATGACCTGCAGCTGGAATGTCATGACAACGAATCAAAATATCTTTTCGTCCATCTTTCGGCACTACAATCTTCCAACAGCTAGAATGATTAGGAAAGTTAGGATTGGTTGATTTAATAAATTTGTACAGGTTTCCATTCTCTACTCGCCAACAGGAGAATTTGTCAGGACGTTCTTCTAATCTTTGAATCATATTTTTGTACCATTTATCAGAGGTGGACGAATATGATACTGTTTCTTCAATAAGAGCTACGACAGCGTCGGTAGAAACAGGCACTGCCCTTGAAAGAAAGTCTGGTACAATATGTTCTCGACCTTTGCGGTGAATTAACTCAAAGTCGTATGGTTGTAAACGAAGTGCCCAACGAGCAAGTCTTCCTTGTGGATCCTTAAGGTTATGTAGCCACAAAAGTGAGTGATGATCGGTGATGACTTGGAAATGCACGCCTTCCAAATAATGCCGAAGTTTTTCCACACTCCATATAACTGCCAAACATTCCTTTTCGGTCACAGTCAACTTCATTTCCTGTTTAGTAAGTGAACGGGATAGGAAACATATCACCTTTTCTCCATCATCAAAAGTTTGCGATAAAACTGCTCCAAGGCCATATGAGCTCGCATCAGTCTGCAAAATGAAGGGATGATTGAAGTCAGGACAGGTAAGAATAGGTGCCGTCACTAAAGCTTCTTTGATTAGTCTGAAGGCGTTGTCGCAGTCCGGTGTCCAAGACCACTTAGCTTTCTTCTTAGTTAGTTTAATCAAGGGAGATACTAAAGATGAGAAATTCGGGATAAAACGTTGATACCAAGATGCTGTACATACAAAGCGACGAACTGCAGTGATACTTTTCGGCGTGGATATCTTTTGGATGGCTTCTACTTTAGATAAGTCTATTGATAAGTTCGGATGATTGGTCGAAGAAATAATGGGAGGCGTCTTACGAAGTTCGTCTTCGTCCTGGCGCGTAACTTGACGAATTCGGATGGAGTTGGTTAGAAAAGCCCTGCACTGAGAACCAGTGGTAGTAGAAATCTACCGAGAGCTGGAATAGATCAAAGCCCTCAGCTGATCTATTTCTTGCCGTAGTAGACGAAACCTTCAGTTGTTTACTACGTTGCGAGTGTAAGGCTAACCTTCAGTTACCTTACCCTCACTTCAGCGGAGTAACCTTCAGTACTTCTCTGTTTTACTTGATTCTTTCCTTGTCTTTCCTTGTCTTTGTCTTACCATTCCCCCTTGCAGTGGTGGGGTTCCAGCGAAATGCGTCTTCGTCTTGGCGCGTAACTTGACGAATTCGGATGGAGTTGGTTAGAAAAGCCCTGCACTGAGAACCAGTGGTAGTAGAAATCTACCGAGAGCTGGAATAGATCAAAGCCTTCAGCCAGTCTATTTCTTGCCGTAGTAGACAAAACCTTCAGCTGTTTGCTACGTTGCTCGTTTCAGTGGAGTAACCTTCAGTTACTTTACTATTTTACTTGCTTGTGTCCTTGTGTCTGCCAAGGTTTTCCCCTTTTAGTGGTGGGGTTCCAACGAAATTCGACTTCGTCTTGGCGCGTAACTTGACGAATTCGGATGGATGCTGGATGGAGCTGGAATAGATCGTAGCCGTCAGCTGATCTATTTCTTGTGGTAGTGGATAAACCTTCAGTTGCCCTATCATTATCTTAGAAAAGTTCTAACTGTGCATGTAGTCGTCTTGGCGCGAAACATTTCGAGTGCGCGCATTGTTAGTTGTCTCTTGGATAGGGAAGTAAGCCTTCAGCGACTTCTCTATTTTATGATAAGGCAAGCCATCAGCTACCTTGTCTTATTTGAATCTGGCTGGGTAAACCTTCAGTTTCCCTTCCTTATCAATTGGCAGTACGTTCTACCCTATCTTACCTTTACCTTTATCTTACCTTACCTTACCTTTATCTTACCTTACCTTACCTTGTTTCTTTTGTTTCTATCTTACCTTTTCCTTTACTGTTTTTCTTATAATCGGTCCAACCATTTCTATCGTTCGGATTGATTTGTATCTTATTACCTTGTTACCTTGATTTTGAATTAGTACTTACCTTGATTATGTCTGGTTCGTCTAGGTTTAAGTAGAGCTTTTGATATATGAGCTTTCTGCCTTGTCAGTGATTACTGGTTATGAATACCTAGAGCGAACTGTTACCTTGATTTGACTTTTGGATTTAGATCCCTTACCTTTGATTTGATTTGCTTACCTTTGATTGTGACTTGATTACCTTTGATTTTGACTTTGCTTAGTTACTCTTGAGTTCTGGCAAGACTTGGCTAGAGCCTGTGTTAGTCTTTTGCTTTTCAGTGTTACTGGTTTTATAGGACCAAGAGTACATTACCTGACTTTACCTTACGTTTCTTTGGTTACCTTACCTTACCTTACCTTACGTTGAATTAGTTGGTCTAAGTGCGGACTTGGCTGTGTTGCCGTATGTTTCCTTTTTCAGTGCTTACTGGATTTATCACTTAGACTTTACCTTTTGGTAGTGGTACTATACCACTCATTGATTTTGACTTTTACCTTTGTTTCTGTTTTCTTTAGGATTTGTTAGTCGAGTTTTCCTTGTAATGTTTATAAGCCAATTGTTGGGATATTTACAGGAAATACTTAATTATTTTTCTCTTATTCGTTTGCTTTGCTTTATTGCTTGGGTATTCCTACTGGGTAACGTGTTCCAGAGGAATCGTTGATTTTGCTTTGCTTTGATTTTGTTTGGAGAAGAGTATAACCATATCCAGGATATGGGATTTATGACTACAGAAGGTCCGAGTAGAAAAACACGAGACAACTTTTACCTTTGATTTGATTGCGTTTGTCCTCGGGACGTTTATATTTTACTGATTGTGTCTTAGTTTGGGAATTTCCCAGTACTAGTTTACCTACTGATTTTGACTTTTGATTACTTACCGATTTTGACTTTACCTTACCTATTATGTATTTGCAGCCTCTTTCTCTTTGTTTATATATATTGGCCGAGTTACTTTGGGTGGACTCGGATGGCGTTTGATTGCATCTTTTCCGGCTTAATTGCGGATGTAGCTCAGCCAGCAGAGTTATATTTTGGGGGGCGGAAGCCTGACTCTTGTAGCCTTTTTAGGACCAGTCTACGCAATGTAGCTCAAGAGAGGGCCAAGTTACTGATTATGACCTCGTTGCGCTGGGCCATAATAATTCGACAGACCGAGAGCAGTGGCGTATCTCGGAGTACCTTTTTCATTAAGTTTATTTTGGAGGTTGCGGTACACTTTGATGTTCTTGGAACACGGGTGTATCTTTTAGCTTAGTGTGTGCTACAATGCACTCCCTTTTGATTGGTGGAACATTTGGGTTACAATTACGTTATTTATTTTCTTTGCTTGATCTGTTATTTTTAGTTTTCCACTTTTCAGGAATTGTCAAGTGTTCGGTGATTTTTGGTTTCTCTTTGGAACGGTTGGTCGTGTCATGAGTCTGTTTGAATGAGGTTGGTACACGAGGTTCGCCAAGCCACAGTTGGTTGTAACGCACTATTGACTCCAGTTCGATTTTCATCTTAATCTTAGAACCTGGTTCCATCCAAGCAGCTCATGATTACTCCCTTCCCTCCCGAGGTCTCCATGGATTCCCGGCCGCAGGGCAGTGACTGAAATATTTTTGGTTTTCCTATGATTGGTATTTTTGATTTTCTGTATTACCTTGCTTAGCTGCTACGTCAGTAGCGTTTGTTTTTCTTTTTTTTTCTTGGATCTGATTATTTGGGTGCGTCCATATCTATGACGCCTGTTATTGGTAATTAACTTGTATATATTTTGGTTGTATTTTGGCTCTCTTTGGTGAGCATCGTTTAGATGTTTCCTTGCTTTGCTTAATGAGGAACTTTTTTTTTTCCCTTCAGACTGTATTTTTCTTATCGTCGGTTAATTTTCCTTTAGAAAATTTCCCTCCTGTTGAAGGAGAGGGGGAGTTGTAACGGTTTGATTTGGTCACTAGATACTTTGTTATTTATTCGTAGTAATTTTGCCTTGAACTTTTGATTTTTATAGATATACAGTGACAGGCTTGCAGTACTAACCTTACATCCTGGCGTTGCTGCCTGATGTGCATTCACTTTGTGGGGTTTTGTCTCCAAGATGCTTCGTAAAACCTGATAGATATCTCTCACATGCTGTGTTTAGCGTAATACTTTTTGGGAAGAGTCTACACTAGTTTTAGGACTTGATTCTGGGTTCATCTTGGGTTCTCAGGACTGATTCCCTCAGTTATGGGCATCTAAAGGCTTTAAAACCATCTCTGAAAATTGACCGTTAGTTCTGTATGCATTCTTTCTCTAATTTAACGGCCATTTATCTCTGTAGGCTTTTGCACCACTATAATCCAGACTCACCTGTATCTTTTCCGTGGGATTCCGGCCTGCGGTTGGTGTTGCTTGTTTAGGTTTTTGAGAATTTCATCTCTTAGGGTGCTTTGTTTATTCCAGTTTGAGTGACAGCTGTTTGCAGAGGTTATATCTTCTAGTTGCATTCCTTTCACCGCTGTTAAATGAGTTGTATTCCTTTCGCTGCTGTGACATGACTTGCACGGCCTAGAGTGGATCTTGAATTTTGTTGTGATCTACACGAGAGAGGACTTTTGGGTTAATGCATGGTACTGTTACAATTTCATTTTCCTTCGCTGTTGTTCTTTTATTGATAGAGTATCGATAATTTGTTGTAGCTGCGACTATGGTTTGTCCGCAACGTCGTGTGTCTATGAACGCGGTTGCTTTTCGTTCTCTAGTCTGGTAGGTGGATTGCACCACTCTGCTTAGTTTCCGCTTCGTGTCACCTGATCGGTGTGTCGGTAATAGAGAAACCGATGTTACCTGCAGGCAGGAAGCATAGAGATATTAAAAAAAAAATGGTCGTTTTGTCATTTTTTGTTCAGGTTGCCCACTTTATAAGGCGAAAAATTGCTATGATTCGGCCCTTTTTCAAGTCAGTGTCAACGAGGCATAAGCCACGAGTTTTTCGGAAAACACATGGGAAATATTCCCTGCCGGTAAGGCGATTTAGTTCTCCGAAGAAGTGTAAAAATAGTGCAAATCTCCCTTTGGTTTTGGAGCTGCACATATTTTCCCTTTGGGATTTATTTGCGGGCTGCTTGATTCGACATTGAAGGCACACATCCTGACGCCATTTTGGGCAACTATAGTGGACCCTTGATCATCTCATAAGGTATATTATATTGCTTGTTATTTTGCTTTAAATAATGGTTCATTGTTCCCGCATAATATTTTGTTAATTAACTCAGCGACGGTTCTAGTTTTCTTAATTTCGTGTTTTTATTAAATTTCATTAAAGTTATTATTAATTTCCTTAAATTCGCACGCCACGTGCTTTACTGTAAAATTCTCTCTGGCTAAAATTTAATGCTAATTTCGTTATTTTTCAATACTCAGATATTAATTTCATTTTGTCTATTATGTCTCTGAACAGATTATCGAAAATAATAAATTCTAATAGATATGTCTCAATACGAACTTTTAAGTGTAAATTTAAGGTTTCCTTTATTAAGCAAAGATTTATATAGTTTACAATGACCCTGAGAGCCAATGTATTAATTTTGATTTACGTTACGAAGGGGATAGGGCCAAGATTTTTGTTTTTAGTCCTACAGTGTGGAATTTTAATTATCAGTGACAATATTATGTAGCTTTGATGTAATAGTAATTTATTAATTCATTATGACTAGTTCTTTGCTTTGCTGAATTTTATTGTGTTAGATTTTAAATAATTATTGGCCTTATTACCCATCGTACATATGTATATAGTTTTATCTCTGCGTCTGTTGTTATAGAGTTTGGTATGCCGTCTTGAAACAGCACTAATATGGTTGCTACTACCTTTTAATTCTTACTTTATTAATGAGGTGTAAGATTGGTTACGAGCCTCCGAGGTCCATAAGGACTTTTATTCTTAATCATGGTATTTTATAATAGAATGAACTGCAGTAGTTCTTACTTATTTGAATGAGGCATTTAGGCTCGATTTTAAATTCACTTATCTTTTTTTGTTTTGCTTGAACGCTGTTTCAGGATTGTGTATATTAGTTATCAATTATTTGCTTTTATTTTTCTTTAATTGACTTACGTTAATATTGCTCAGTAGTTTATTTATTAATTTCAATTTTGATTATGGATACTGGGATTGATAACAATCTTCGTTTAATTTATTTTAAATTTGATAATTTGTTAAGATTAATTATTTTGTTTGCATTTATAACGTTTTATTGCTTATGCCATGTCAGATGTCTTAATGATGGTCAGTGATGGATGGTACCTTTTACTTTAAATTCTTTCTTTGCTTTATATTTTGATTAATAATATTTTAGACTCTTTGCTTCCCTTCAGGATTTTGTAACAATATTTTAAATGCTTTTGGGCTTTCATTTAATCATTTTGCTTTTGCTTTGATTTTTATTTTTATATCATTAAACTAGAGAGTGTTTATATTCCTAGGGTTCTACCTACCGGGTCAAAGATCACCCACCCTACCTACTGGGTCAAAAAGTCACCCATTCTACCTACCTGGTTACCATCAACTTGGTTAACATCTACCTAGTTTCCACCGACCAGAGCAATCTGTTTGACCATCACACAACGTATGGTATCGTTTTAGTTAATAAGTCTTGTTCTTCTTTATTTACTAACCATCATTATTACAGGGAAACACTGGGTTTTTATAAGCTATTTATTCATTCCTATCTTCATTTCTTTTTTTTAATAAATGACAAGTCAATTAATTTTTACTATGTGTTTTATTTAGTTCGCTGCACTTCTTGTTTTTCTTAATATTATACAGTGGTGTCGACCAGTAAGTTCAAGTTAAGGGGATCCCCGTAACATCTGGGAGATTTCCAGCTTAAATCTAGCTTAAGCTGGTGGCGCAAAAGGGACCTTCTATCGCGGGTAGTTAGCCGGCTGCTACGCACCTCAAGCTCTCCCTTTAACTTGGAAAAAACTGTCGCTCATTGTCTTCATTTTTCTACATTAAATAATTTTACCAACAGCGGTTGCTCTAGGGGTTTTCATCATAAAACCCCTAGCTCTGAAAATAATTTATTGCGCCAAAGTAACTCCAAGTCGTATCAAGTTGTAACGGTTTGATTTGGTCACTAGATACTTTGTTATTTATTCGTAGTAATTTTGCCTTGAACTTTTGATTTTTATAGATATACAGTGACAGGCTTGCAGTACTAACCTTACATCCTGGCGTTGCTGCCTGATGTGCATTCACTTTGTGGGGTTTTGTCTCCAAGATGCTTCGTAAAACCTGATAGATATCTCTCACATGCTGTGTTTAGCGTAATACTTTTTGGGAAGAGTCTACACTAGTTTTAGGACTTGATTCTGGGTTCATCTTGGGTTCTCAGGACTGATTCCCTCAGTTATGGGCATCTAAAGGCTTTAAAACCATCTCTGAAAATTGACCGTTAGTTCTGTATGCATTCTTTCTCTAATTTAACGGCCATTTATCTCTGTAGGCTTTTGCACCACTATAATCCAGACTCACCTGTATCTTTTCCGTGGGATTCCGGCCTGCGGTTGGTGTTGCTTGTTTAGGTTTTTGAGAATTTCATCTCTTAGGGTGCTTTGTTTATTCCAGTTTGAGTGACAGCTGTTTGCAGAGGTTATATCTTCTAGTTGCATTCCTTTCACCGCTGTTAAATGAGTTGTATTCCTTTCGCTGCTGTGACATGACTTGCACGGCCTAGAGTGGATCTTGAATTTTGTTGTGATCTACACGAGAGAGGACTTTTGGGTTAATGCATGGTACTGTTACAATTTCATTTTCCTTCGCTGTTGTTCTTTTATTGATAGAGTATCGATAATTTGTTGTAGCTGCGACTATGGTTTGTCCGCAACGTCGTGTGTCTATGAACGCGGTTGCTTTTCGTTCTCTAGTCTGGTAGGTGGATTGCACCACTCTGCTTAGTTTCCGCTTCGTGTCACCTGATCGGTGTGTCGGTAATAGAGAAACCGATGTTACCTGCAGGCAGGAAGCATAGAGATATTAAAAAAAAAATGGTCGTTTTGTCATTTTTTGTTCAGGTTGCCCACTTTATAAGGCGAAAAATTGCTATGATTCGGCCCTTTTTCAAGTCAGTGTCAACGAGGCATAAGCCACGAGTTTTTCGGAAAACACATGGGAAATATTCCCTGCCGGTAAGGCGATTTAGTTCTCCGAAGAAGTGTAAAAATAGTGCAAATCTCCCTTTGGTTTTGGAGCTGCACATATTTTCCCTTTGGGATTTATTTGCGGGCTGCTTGATTCGACATTGAAGGCACACATCCTGACGCCATTTTGGGCAACTATAGTGGACCCTTGATCATCTCATAAGGTATATTATATTGCTTGTTATTTTGCTTTAAATAATGGTTCATTGTTCCCGCATAATATTTTGTTAATTAACTCAGCGACGGTTCTAGTTTTCTTAATTTCGTGTTTTTATTAAATTTCATTAAAGTTATTATTAATTTCCTTAAATTCGCACGCCACGTGCTTTACTGTAAAATTCTCTCTGGCTAAAATTTAATGCTAATTTCGTTATTTTTCAATACTCAGATATTAATTTCATTTTGTCTATTATGTCTCTGAACAGATTATCGAAAATAATAAATTCTAATAGATATGTCTCAATACGAACTTTTAAGTGTAAATTTAAGGTTTCCTTTATTAAGCAAAGATTTATATAGTTTACAATGACCCTGAGAGCCAATGTATTAATTTTGATTTACGTTACGAAGGGGATAGGGCCAAGATTTTTGTTTTTAGTCCTACAGTGTGGAATTTTAATTATCAGTGACAATATTATGTAGCTTTGATGTAATAGTAATTTATTAATTCATTATGACTAGTTCTTTGCTTTGCTGAATTTTATTGTGTTAGATTTTAAATAATTATTGGCCTTATTACCCATCGTACATATGTATATAGTTTTATCTCTGCGTCTGTTGTTATAGAGTTTGGTATGCCGTCTTGAAACAGCACTAATATGGTTGCTACTACCTTTTAATTCTTACTTTATTAATGAGGTGTAAGATTGGTTACGAGCCTCCGAGGTCCATAAGGACTTTTATTCTTAATCATGGTATTTTATAATAGAATGAACTGCAGTAGTTCTTACTTATTTGAATGAGGCATTTAGGCTCGATTTTAAATTCACTTATCTTTTTTTGTTTTGCTTGAACGCTGTTTCAGGATTGTGTATATTAGTTATCAATTATTTGCTTTTATTTTTCTTTAATTGACTTACGTTAATATTGCTCAGTAGTTTATTTATTAATTTCAATTTTGATTATGGATACTGGGATTGATAACAATCTTCGTTTAATTTATTTTAAATTTGATAATTTGTTAAGATTAATTATTTTGTTTGCATTTATAACGTTTTATTGCTTATGCCATGTCAGATGTCTTAATGATGGTCAGTGATGGATGGTACCTTTTACTTTAAATTCTTTCTTTGCTTTATATTTTGATTAATAATATTTTAGACTCTTTGCTTCCCTTCAGGATTTTGTAACAATATTTTAAATGCTTTTGGGCTTTCATTTAATCATTTTGCTTTTGCTTTGATTTTTATTTTTATATCATTAAACTAGAGAGTGTTTATATTCCTAGGGTTCTACCTACCGGGTCAAAAAGTCACCCATTCTACCTACCTGGTTACCATCAACTTGGTTAACATCTACCTAGTTTCCACCGACCAGAGCAATCTGTTTGACCATCACACAACGTATGGTATCGTTTTAGTTAATAAGTCTTGTTCTTCTTTATTTACTAACCATCATTATTACAGGGAAACACTGGGTTTTTATAAGCTATTTATTCATTCCTATCTTCATTTCCCTTCGCCCCACGTTGGGCGCCACTGATACGACTTGGAGTTGCTTTGGCGCAATAAATTCTTCTTAGAGATAAGGGTATTATGACGAATACCCTTATAGCAACCGCTGTTGGTCAAATTATTTAAAATATTAACATAACATATAAGAAACTGACAATGGACGGCAGTTGTTCCAAGCTAAGGGGAGAGCTTGAGGTGCGTAGCAGCCGGCTAACTACCCGCGACAGAAGGTCCCTTTTGCGCCACCAGCTTAAGCTAGATTTAAGCTGGAAATCTCCCAGATGTTACGGGGATCCCCTTAACTTGAACTTACTGGTCGACACCACTGTATAATATTAAGAAAAACAAGAAGTGCAGCGAACTAAATAAAACACATAGTAAAAATTAATTGACTTGTCATTTATTAAAAAAAAGAAATGAAGATAGGAATGAATAAATAGCTTATAAAAACCCAGTGTTTCCCTGTAATAATGTTGGTTAGTAAATAAAGAAGAACAAGACTTATTAACTAAAACGATACCATACGTTGTGTGATGGTCAAACAGATTGCTCTGGTCGGTGGAAACTAGGTAGATGTTAACCAAGTTGATGGTAACCAGGTAGGTAGACAACAGGTCAATCTTTTGACCCAGTAGGTAGGATGGGTGATCTTTGACTCGTAGAAAAAAAGGGGTTTCTTGACCCGGTAAGTAGAATGGGGTGTCTTGACCCGGTAGGTAGAACCCTTATGAGATGATCAAGGGTCCACTATAGTTGCCCAAAATGGCGTCAGGATGTGTGCCTTCAATGTCGAATCAAGCAGCCCGCAAATAAATCCCAAAGGGAAAATATGTGCAGCTCCAAAACCAAAGGGAGATTTGCACTATTTTTACACTTCTTCGGAGAACTAAATCGCCTTACCGGCAGGGAATATTTCCCATGTGTTTTCCGAAAAACTCGTGGCTTATGCCTCGTTGACACTGACTTGAAAAAGGGCCGAATCATAGCAATTTTTCGCCTTATAAAGTGGGCAACCTGAACAAAAAATGACAAAACGACCATTTTTTTTTTAATATCTCTATGCTTCCTGCCTGCAGGTAACATCGGTTTCTCTATTACCGACACACCGATCAGGTGACACGAAGCGGAAACTAAGCAGAGTGGTGCAATCCACCTACCAGACTAGAGAACGAAAAGCAACCGCGTTCATAGACACACGACGTTGCGGACAAACCATAGTCGCAGCTACAACAAATTATCGATACTCTATCAATAAAAGAACAACAGCGAAGGAAAATGAAATTGTAACAGTACCATGCATTAACCCAAAAGTCCTCTCTCGTGTAGATCACAACAAAATTCAAGATCCACTCTAGGCCGTGCAAGTCATGTCACAGCAGCGAAAGGAATACAACTCATTTAACAGCGGTGAAAGGAATGCAACTAGAAGATATAACCTCTGCAAACAGCTGTCACTCAAACTGGAATAAACAAAGCACCCTAAGAGATGAAATTCTCAAAAACCTAAACAAGCAACACCAACCGCAGGCCGGAATCCCACGGAAAAGATACAGGTGAGTCTGGATTATAGTGGTGCAAAAGCCTACAGAGATAAATGGCCGTTAAATTAGAGAAAGAATGCATACAGAACTAACGGTCAATTTTCAGAGATGGTTTTAAAGCCTTTAGATGCCCATAACTGAGGGAATCAGTCCTGAGAACCCAAGATGAACCCAGAATCAAGTCCTAAAACTAGTGTAGACTCTTCCCAAAAAGTATTACGCTAAACACAGCATGTGAGAGATATCTATCAGGTTTTACGAAGCATCTTGGAGACAAAACCCCACAAAGTGAATGCACATCAGGCAGCAACGCCAGGATGTAAGGTTAGTACTGCAAGCCTGTCACTGTATATCTATAAAAATCAAAAGTTCAAGGCAAAATTACTACGAATAAATAACAAAGTATCTAGTGACCAAATCAAACCGTTACAAGTGGAATCAGAATAACAGTGAACCTTTTGAAAGTGTACTTTTCCTTCAAAAGCGGTTAAAACGAAAGAAACCAAACGAGCAGCTAGAACCGAAGCACAAAGCTCAAGTCTAGGCAATGAGACTCGTTTGAGTGGTGCAATCTTTGCTTTAGAACAAACAAAATGCACTGAAATATTATTGGAAGGTGAAAAGCATCGAATATATAAACAACTACAAAATCCCTTTTCACTTGCATCTCCAAAACAATGTAGTTCATAATGAGATGTTCCCTCCGGAAAGAGCAGACGGGGCAAATTAAACGAACTTAAACACGACACATCGTTCAGATAACGGTCCCAAAGCCTTACAATTTCTTCGGGGGGTGTTTGATCCCAATCTAACTTTAAAGTCCAAAGTCGTTGAATAAGATGTTTGAGGAGAAAAGTTATCGGCGAGGCTAGGCCTAAAGGATCAAATATTCGAGCAAGATTAGATAAAAGGTTCCTTTTAGTGCAAGATCGATCTGGAAACTTCACACAGAAGCGAAAACTATCAGAAGAAGCATTCCATTCTAAGCCCAACACCTTTAAGGAAGTTTCATTTGAAGGAGAAGAGTCAAAACTTACTGGATATATTGCTACAAGGGAAGAGGGTAAGTGACTTAAAAGTTTAGGATGGTTGCTTGACCATTTCTGAAGTTCAAAACCTCCCTTATGTAGCAACGAAGTTAGTTCGTTTTGGAGAATTAAAGCACGCTCAAGCGAGGAGTCACCTGTGACTATATCGTCAACGTAGGTGCTAGTGCGTAAAGCTTCAGCAGCTAATGGATAAGACGTTCCATCTTCCTCCGCTAATTGCAGAAGAGTGCGGATGGCAAGATAAGGTGAACAAGTAAGGCCATAAACAAGGCGGTTGATGCGAAATTCCTGAACAGGGTCAGTGGGAGAAAAACGCCATAAAATGCGTTGATAGTCCTGATGCTCAGGAGTGATAACAATCTGACGGTACATTTTGGTAATGTCCGCAGTTAAAACAATTTTGTGGATGCGGAAATTAAGCAAAATTGTAAAAATGTCATTTTGAAGTTTTGGACCAATATAAAGTTGATCATTGAGAGAGGGTTGATTTGGTAAATGAGCTGAACCATTGAAAACCACCCTCAATTTAGTAGTCAAACTATCTGGTTTGATAACACAATGGTGCGGAAGATAAAATGAATTGTGAGAAAAACCAGAGGCGGGTTCCATATGGCCAAGATCAAGATATTCTTGAATAAAATTACGATACTGATCATAAGTTTGCGGGTTTTTAAGGAGCCTGCGCTCTAATGAATAAAAGCGGTTAAGGGCAAGAGGACGAATTTCTGGAAAAGAGGGATTATCGTCTTTAAAAGGAAGATTTAATATAAATCGTCCGGACTTATCACGCCTATAAGTGTCCATGAATAATTTTTCGCATTGAATTCCTCTTCCTCTAACTCCCAAAATAATTTAACTTGATTCTCCAAAGAGGCAGAATCTTCAATATGACAAAACATCGTAGTAATCGAGGTAGTGGGACAGGGCTTTTGAACGGTTCCCATTAAGATATATCCAAAAATGGTATTTAGAGCATCAGGGGCTCCTACGCGTTCTTGGATACGCCCATCTAGTAAAACCTTAGAAAATACATCAGCGCCTAGTAATAAGTCGACAGAACCAGGAACATGAACCTGATTATCGGCCAGGCGAATGTTTGAAACATGGGGCCAAGTTTCAATTGGAAGTTTATAAGTTGGTAAATTATCACATATTTTATTAAGGATAAGCGCATCAATAGAGAATATAGGATTCGTTTGTTGAAATGGACGAAATGAAATAGTTACTCCTTGATTTACCAATGTATTCATGGGTCCTAAGCCATTTAAATTGACTGAACTTTGTACAGGGTGAAGTCCGAGGCGTTTAACACATTTTGAAGTTATAAACGAGGTCATGCTTCCAGAATCCAAAAGACATCGGACAGGTTGATAAGTACCTCGGTTATCTAAGAGTTCGATGCGGGCGGTGGAAAGTAAAACACTAGATTTTGAGGAAGTAAAACAACTTTGTGTAGAATGTGATGCGGGTGTAGAATTTCCTTGATGAGTGGTTTGAACAGTAACCGGTATTGGCGATAAAGCTGTTGGGTGCGGTGGAGAGGTATTTTTTGAAAAATGTAATAACGTGTGATGTCTCTGACCACATGTATGACAACTACTTTCGGAACGACAAGTAGCAAAGCGATGGGTATGGCTTAAGCAATTAATACAAAATTTATGTGTTTTTGCGAATTGATAACGATCATAGGCTGTTTTATCTAAAAAATTCGAACATTTAAAAATTGTATGATCCGTTTTATTGCACACTGGGCATTGAGGATCGGAATTTTGCGTTTAAACTAGTAAGGCAGTATGATAAGGCGATTGAGATTTAGGATGCACAGGCTTTCGAAATGTAGGCTTGTGTTTTTTAAGAGGAAAATTAACATTATCCAGAGCCATACAATTCTTCATCAAAAAATCTGATAATATTTTATACGTAGGTAACGCCAGGGAATTATCATAGAATAGCTCAAATCTTGTAACAATTGCAATATCGACACGTTTCAGTATCATTTGGACTAAAATAAAGTCCCAATGATCAGTTGGTAGTCCTAAGTTTTTTAACGCTGCTATATTTTCAGCAAAAATATCTAACAAATTTCGAAGGTCATTTGAATTATCACAAGCTACTTTTGGAGCATTTTCTAAATTATTCCACAGTGTGGCAGCCATTAAACGAACGTTTTTGTAACGTTTGCAAAGTGTATCATACGCAATAGTATAATTTGTAGAAGTTACAGGAAGATGTTGAATAACAGATAAAGCTGAACCTTTAAGTGTAGAAAGCAAATAAGTAAATTTCTCACAATTAGCCAAAGTGGCATTATTATGTATTAAAGCATCATACATGTCAATAAAGGATTGAAATAAAGTTATATCACCTGTAAAACTAG
Source organism: Barypeithes pellucidus (assembly GCA_963991005.1). NCBI lineage: Eukaryota > Metazoa > Arthropoda > Insecta > Coleoptera > Curculionidae > Barypeithes > Barypeithes pellucidus. The sequence continues at coordinate 37,339,955 of OZ022563.1, read as the reverse complement.
GCAAACTAATTTTGGGTAATTGATTTGAAGTTATATTTCCACTAGGGTGCGAAGTACCCGCTGACGACTGAGAAGCTGATGCTGAATCAGACGGTAATTTAAATTTAATTGCTTTAATACCATAATACAACAAATCAAATTCTTTTCGAATCGCATCTTCAGCCTCAAACTTCTCCCCATCATCGGCCACTAAACAAATAATACACTGGTGGCTTTCATAGAAGCCTGAATGCCTTTTTTCGATATTCTCCAGCATACATTTAAACCTCGCAACCTGAGTGGTATCACCTCCTTCAACCTGCTTTGCGACCTCATACATTTCTCGTAATTGAGAAAGTTCTATTTTGCGTAACGCTTGATATTTTTTAAGTTTATCGGACATTTTTCCTCCAATAAAACCGTATTTACTTATAATTAGCAATGGAAACTAGTTCACGTGCAACAAATTTGTACGTATCTGAACACCTTTAAACTCGGTCTCCTACAAACCTAAAAAATGTATTAAGGAATTTGATAAAAAACCGATACGTTCGTCGCCAAGCAAATCTAATTCCAATGCGTGGAAAAGGAACTGTATTAGTTTAATTTTTGAAAAAGCGTAATGAAATAATTATTGATTGATGAAAATTATTAATTTATAAAAATAACTTTTAAAACCAGAAAATATTTAGTCTATATCCGGCTCGAAGGACCAAAATGACTTGTGCGGATGTAATAAAAATAAATACCTTCGATTCTCAGCTGGAGAGAAAAATGGACTCTCCAAATTATAATGATGTTAAAAACGGGCCTTTAAAATTCCTTACCTTGTATACTCGGAGAAGGGTTTCAGCAGGCCTGCTTGGGGTATCTCCTGGTTTCGTTAGTTGCGGATGCGGGTGATAAAAAGAAAATTATATTCGTTCACTCCCGAAAACAGTCCGGTCGGAGTCACGGAATTAACTCGACTCTCTGCATGCATCGCCGTAGTGTAGTACGGAACCTTAAAGGCGTCCATGCACGCGGAGATATGAAACAAAATTTGTAGGTATTGAAGTATTGAAGGTTGGATGTTGAATTAGGAAGAAAATGTGAATTAATAAATGAAAAATATAAAGTAAACTTAAATGCAATTAGAGAAAAGTAATTAACACACAAACTAAATTAACTTGGACGACACACGCTTGTGTGGACGGACCAGCTGTCAAATACTATAACTCGTTGCCCACTGAAATGTTGCTTTTGAATGCGGATTTATTTCGAGTAAAATACAAAAAATATGTTTTGCACATACAGAATCACTGAAATTTATATTTAATGCATTTTTCTTTTTCTTTTTTGTTTTTTTTTTGTTTTTCTTTTTGTTGTTGTGAATGTATTAGGATCAATTTAAATTTGGCTCTTTATCGTTGTTTGCTGTTATGTATTTTTTTTTTCTTTTTTTTTTTAATTTTGGTTATGAAGTCTATTATTATCTAATTATTAATGACTAATAAGTATGTGTTATTTAATTTTTTTTAGTAATTGGTTACGAACATGAAAATTTTTATTTAATTATTAATAATCAATAAAATCAACTTAGCTACTTAAAGTATGCATATCTGACTGGTTCAGTGGAGTAGCTATCGTAGCTAGACTGCGCCAGGCTTTTATGCTGCCTCATATATTTATTTTTTCTTGCAGTATTTTTTTACTATTATTATATTTTTTTTTTTTGTTTTGTATTCTGCTATAATTTCTGATGTTATTTTGAAATAAAAGACGTTTATTATTATTATTATTATTATAGACCTGTTTATGGAACTACCAATATTATGTTACTCTTTCAGGAGCTACGTTCTAATGATATTGAACCTCTCATAACCCTCTACCATTGGGATCTGCCGCAACATCTTTTGGACTTGGGAGGATGGCTTAATCCAGAAATAGCTGATTATTTTGCTGCATACGCTAGGATTGTTTTCCAATACCTTGGACCTAATGTAAAGTACTGGGTGACTTTGAATGAGCCAAGTACCACTTGCCAATCAGGATATAATTATGTAAGCAATAATTCATCAAACAATTCATTATTATGTCAGTAATGTAACTTACCTTACTAGTTTGAACCATTTGAAATAGAAAAACCATCAATATTATACAGTTAGCCCCAGAAGAAATGTCTAAATTCATTTAAAATTCAGCGGATTTTTTAATTTTTTTTTTGTGGTAATTTCATGTATACAGGGTAGCTCAAAAATAAGTTACGACCATTAACTTCATTTTTTCAAATGAAAACATATATTTTTTATTTCATTTTTGAATTTTGCATTGAATTCTAAGCATGTTTCATGTACCATGTCCTATACATAAACTCAACAGTTATTGAAAAAATTAGGATTGAACATATCATTTAGGGAATCCAACGATCTATCAAATCTTCTGGCAATATGGCATTTTGGGCTCCATAATAAGTAAGAGTGTACTGTCTCACTGTCACCGTTTATTTCCATAGAAACTGTATGACAATTTTATTTCAAATAAGTATAATTATTGTCAAGCGTAGTTTCAAAGTTGCGGTTTTCACAATAATGGTGAAGTTAACGGAACGGGAAAAAATTGAAATTCTATGCATGGTTGGGTTTGGTGATAAAACACGTACTCAAATAGAAACAGCCCAATTATTTAATGAAATCCATCCTGATCGTCCTCACATATGTCAAAAGATGGTGAGTAGAATAGAGGCTAAGTTTAGAGAATTCGGTCATGTTAGAGATTTGCCTAAATCTGGTCGTCCTACTCGAGATGAAAATGAACAACTTGACGTTTTGCTTTTCTTGGAAGAAAATCCATGTACTCCCCTGTCGCACATTGGGGCCGATTTACACATGCCGAAATCTGTTGTTCACCGAGTAGTTCAAAAGCACAAATATCACCCATACAAAGTTATTCCAGTGCATGAGTTATTTGAAGATGATTTCGATAGGCGAAGTGAGTTTTGCGGACGCATGCAAAATATGTGCAATCTAGATAATAATTTAGTAAAAAATATTATTTTTTTGGATGAAGCTACGTTCTATTTGAATGGTAATGTGAACAGACAAAATTGTCGATATTGGGCAACAGAAAATCTGCATTGGATGATAGAGGTCCACAGCCAGTACCCTAAGAAAATAAATGTTTGGTGTGGAATCGTACGCGAAAGAGTAATTGGTCCATTTTTCTTTGAACAGTGTTTAACTGGATAAGTATATCTCGAATTTCTCCAACTAGAATTAATTCCAGCATTAGTGGCTTTATTTCCGAATCCGTTGGATCCAGACTCCCCTGACGAAGAACTGATATTCCAACAAGATGGTGCTCCTCCGCACTATGCGGCCACTGTGCGCACATTTTTGGATGAAACCTTTCCCAATCGGTGGATTGGAAGGAGAGGACCTATCGAATGACCTGCTAGGTCGCCAGACCTAACTCCGCTGGACTTTTTTTGTGGGGTTACCTCAAATCAAAAGTATTTGTTAACAGGCCAAACAATATGCAGGAGTTGAAAGAAAGGATCCGAAGAGAAGTGCGTGTCATAACTCCGGAAATGGTTGGAAACGTGCAAAGAGAGTTTATTGATCGTCTTGGATATTGTCAAGCCGTAAATGGCGTACATTTCAACATTTAATTTGATTTTGTTGTGTTTTTTTTTTAATAAACAGGTCTTACTTATAGATATGTTCAATCCTAATTTTTTCAATAACTGTTGAGTTTATGTATAGGTCATAGTACATGAAACATGCTTAGAATTCAATGCAAAATTCAAAAATGAAATAAAAAATATATGTTTTCATTTGAAAAAATGAAGTTGACTTATTTTTGAGCTACCCTGTATACATGAAATTACCACAAAAAAAAATTAAAAAATCAAAATCGACGGGTACGAGCGTTTTTTGAAAAAACTTACCGCTGAATTTTAAATGAATTTAGACATTTCTTCTGGGACTCACTGTATATAAAACATATGTTAGAAATAAAAAAATGGTAGTATAGTTGGCTTCACCGATTATATTTCATTTCTCATATTCATATTCTCTAATGACCAAAGTAACCCACCGTAATTCAAATTTTGACATATCGACAAATGAGTACAGGTCGACCAGTGGATCTGTATCTCCGACGTAATCGGAAGCAATATCGTCTAAAATATCGCATGGGCGTACTATTATTATTTTAAATAATGTAATAAAAATGGGAAATTCTTCAGTAATTGCATTTTATGTTCGAAGTATTTTAATCAAGGTTTAAAAAATGTCTTTTTAACATGGAAAAAAACAGCTACATCATTAATTGATTAATGATGATTTTTCAGTTTTTGTCGTGTTAATAGCCCTTTCTACCTTTCGCTTAAGTGGCAACTTAAATATACTGATTTGTGATTCCTCTTCACGTACCCTATAAACATTTGCAATCACTTCACGGGTCTGACTGTGAAGGTTTTTACGACGAGTATACTCATTCATTATAACAAAGTTCAAAATTTTAAAATATCACCCTAAAACATGGCACAATAGACACTTATTTATAAAACAAAAAATTTAACACAATACAATAAATATTGCCATTTCTATCACTCCGCAACTGGGTGGGCATCCATCAAATATTAGACATCGCCGAACAAGCCCGATGCCCCATCGGGTGTCTCACGAGACGCATGCGCTATCAACTGTCTGGGATATAACCTATCAAAATAGCTCCAGCTATCTGTAACTATTGACAATGCACTATGTTGCCATATTTTTATTTTAAAAGTACTTTATTCAAGAAAATATATTATTTTACATTTAAATATTAAAATAAATAGTATGACAAGAAAGTTTTAATAATATAGAAATTATAATAGAATATTGATTTCTTATATACCTTCTGCAATTTATTTTAAATGCATAAATGTAATTTTAGGTTTTTCTTGATACGAGATTATTAAATTAAAATTTAATATATCTGACAACATTATTAACCGCAGATTTTTTGCCAACATTCCTTTCGTAGCTACAGATAAACGTCGATCTGTATCATAGGTTCTACTTGAATTCGAATTATTAATCAATCTTAAATTTTTAAATTAAATAGGTACCTAAAAATATTTTTTTAAAAGCTTCAGTTCTAAAAAGTAACAAACAACCATGAAATATAAAAATGGTAGTTATTATAACGTTCAATGAAAATTTAATAAATAATATTTAATTTAAAACTGATATAAAGTTCTAATTAGGCAAGGTATTTTCACTTTATTAAATGCAAGTATAAACATTAATACAATGAGCCCTAGAAATAAAGAAAAATAGAAGTTATCATTAACCAAAACATTGTTTAAATACTAAAGTGTTGTGGTTAATAATAAAATCATTGCCATTCGTATTACTGTGAATTAGTAGAATAGCAACAACTGAATAACTAAAATAATAATTTTTAAATATATCTATTAAAAATGTTCGTTTAAGGGAGTTCATGCACCAGGGTTATCTCTACCAGGAGACGGTGTATACCAGTGCGTTTATGTTCACCTTCTTGCTCATGCCAAAGCCTACAGAATCTATGACGAGGAGTTTCGAGCAGCACAAGCTGGTAAGAATTTGCACTTAACTCGATATACATGCAGGGTGTTATGGAAATAGCTTATTATATGTAATGGAGAAAGTTATTAACCACCAACTTTTTAAAGTACCTGGAAGGTGTGATCATCAATATGGTTTTTGGAAGACCAGATATGGAACAACCTCATCGAGCATCATGGGAGTCTCGGGCTGTTGCACTGGGGAGCTTCTAAGTAAACTGCGATCGTATGATATGTCCAGTCGATTCTGTGCATGGTTGTCTAGCTTTCTTAAGGACCGTTCTCTGCAAGTGCCGATTGACGGATTCCTCTTAGACACCTTCATCATCAATGACGGTGTTCCTCAAGGATCCATATTGTCTCCCACCGTCTTCATATTCTACATTAACGACCTTCTAGTGAAAACTAAAAATCCAATATTTATCTTTGCTGACGATAGCACACTTGCCTCATCTTTCTCTTTGAAGGCACAAACATAGGCTGCTGACGCACATCATCACAGACAGCAAGTATTACACCTCGACAAAGACCTGGAAGAAATTTAGGCTTGGAGTAACGCTAAGGAAACCCAGAGAGCAGTTTTCTCTAAAAAGGTTAACATTACAGAACCGGATATAACCATGACAGAACACGCAATTCCACTGGCTTCATCTATTAATTTGCTAGGCGTCGATCTAGGAGGAAATACGTCTTGGCATGACCACGCTGTGGCAATCGCCAAGATAGCGTCGCAGAAACTTGGTGTATTCTTCCGAACCAAAAAGTTATACATATCTCAACAACTTTTGATACAATACGAAGCCCAGAGAGGGCCATTCATCTGATCGGAAACCACGAGCTAACAACGGGCCTCGATAGCCTAGAACATGGAGGACAGGTTGGTGATTTGACTCTCTTTTACAGATATTTCCATGTAAAATGCTCAGCTGACCTTGCCCTCTTAATTCCGCCCAGAGCGGCGAATAGCAGAAATATACGATGAACCACTGCCGCCCATCCATATGAGATTCAGCTTAGTCCCCCTCGAACATCAGTATTTAAGAATTCATTCATTTGGAGGAGTTCATCCTTATGGAACGACCTTCCCGAGGTCGTTTTTCCCAACGAATATGACCTCCAACGATTCAAAACCAACGTGAATCGCTTTGCTCGCACACGCACCACTCCCAGGTCCCTTAAAGGATTTTTCCTATAGAGCTTGTGTGAAATTAAAAAGAAATTAAACAGGACTCCTTGGGTGTCTTAAAGAACCACAATCCAATTTTTTTAAATCGACAATCTAAAAATAACAACACATAAATCCATACCATATAGGTACAATGATAAACAATTATCGATTTTTCTAACTGAAATTTACCTATTCGTTCGAGTTTGTTCGTGTAATAAAAACCTAAAAGCAAGATTGGCACATTGTGAAATTTATTAACAAAATTTCGTTCGTATTTATTTGTAAAATAAATTTAAATTACCTTATAAAAGAAGACAAGGATCACAATATATATTTCATATTAATATTAATTTTTTATTGCGATATATATTTGAAACATTTTCTTAGATTATAAATCTGACACCACAGCGACAGTTCACCGTATAAAGTGACGACACCGGTTCTGATTGACTGACGCTAGAGGAAAAAGATATCAAGTGCACACTCTAATTAGGCGTGCGCTGGTAACGGACACAACTTGTGTCAATCACCATTGGCGGAGCGAAAATCTTTTATTGTTTTAATACTGTGTTTTGTTGTTAGGATTTGATGAGCAAGATTCGAAATGATGTTAGAACGTTTATGCTTGGAAGAAAGTTTGATTACTTTTCCAATTTAACCATCTTAGCTTTCATGGATTGGATATTCTTGTAGAATTACTATGTGGAACATTGTATACTATAAAGTGTTTAATATAAGTTTTTATTGAAAGAATAAAAATAGTGATATAATAGTAAAATTGCTGCACCTTATACCAATGGAAATTTATTGCTATGTAGAAGTACTCTTATTTTTTCTATTTCGGGGTTGTTCGTTGGTTAACTAACAATATTAAGGAACTCTTAGATTCATATCTATATGTTTTAATAATTAATTAAAAATTTTGTTCTTTTAGGAAAAGTTACTTTGAATATTGCAAGTGCATGGTTTTACGCAAAAACAAACAATTCTCTTGATCTACAAGCCCAGGATAGAGCTCTTGGATTTAATGTAAGAATTAATTCAAATTTCACACGATCTTCTGCAAATTTGGGGTTTCGATCAATAGTATCTGAATTTTCCGAATTAGATGACACTGGTATAATAATTATTTGCAAATTCGGTATGAACATTGTTACGGTCACAAAAGTGAAGAATATAACCATGACGATATTGTAGACTGAGTCGCGAGTGTTGTAATATGAAATAATGTACTTATAATGTACGTAATTTTATCTGCGACCATTATTTAAAAAAAATAATATTTAAAAAATTAAACTTAATTAATTTAATTTTGTGAAATAGTATTTTTTGGGTGACAATCACTTTTAAAAAAATTATTTTCGTATGTAATATGATCATTACATTATTAGTGAACTAGTAATTATGAATGTTATCATTTGACTATTAAGACGTAAACTCAAAGTCACGGTCTCACGAATTACATATTTATATATTAACGATGTTCTAAAATGGTTACATGTTTCGCCAAACCGGGCATCATCAGACCTAAAATTTTATAAATATTTTTTTTTAATTAAAAAAAAAATTGAAATCAGATAAAAGATAAAACCACGAAACAACGTCACTAATTTACCTTAAAATAAGATCAACACCACAATACAAACAACTGCATAAATACAAACAGTTACATTTAAAAAATAAAACATGGGCTCCTTAATACAAACTTAATACCAAGGAATATTAAAATGTCAACATACTAAAAACTGTTCATCTTAAAAAAATTTAAAAATTTGGTGAATGGAATCATCCGGTATCGTAGTGTGGTGTTAATTTTTTTCAAAGGTAATTTAGTAACGTTGTTTCATGGTTCTGTCTTTTCCTTATTTCAATTTTTTTAAATTTTTTAAAATTTTAGATCTGATGATGCCCAGTTGGGCAAAACATTTTTAGAACATCGTTAATGTACATATATGTAATTCGTAAGACCGTGACATTGAGTATACTTCTTAATAGTTATTAAACAGGTCTCTTGGAGAAAATGGACTATTTCTTTGATTTAATGTCATTTAACCTCAAAGAAAGTATTTTAGAATCTTTTCATTATAAAATTTTATTATTTATTTTTTTTAGCTCGGCCTATATGCACATCCTGTATTCAAGGGCAACTGGCCTCAGATTGTCATCGATAGAGTTGCAAACAGGAGCAAATTAGAAGGATATCCTTTCTCAAGGTTACCTGAGTTTTCTCAAGAAGAAATTGACTTAATCAATGGAACTGGTGATTATTATTCTTTAAATATGTAAGATTATGTGCTTATGAACCCTTTTTTAATAAAGTATTCCTTAGTTTGCACTCTTTTATGAATGCAAGATAATGATAAATCTTTTTGTATAAAAATTGTTGGTACCGCCATTTTTAAGATAATTTGATCGTTAATGGTTTTAATCAAAAACGGTGCATCTAACGAGGAAACCGTAATAGACCGTTTGCCTGTAGAATTAACCAGGCTAATCAGAAAAAAATAACAGTAACTTTTTTGGTAAAAATATTAGAGTACGTGCTTGCAGTGACGCCATTGGTGTACCGATAGAGCAACTTTTCTATATAAAATATGTAGTTTTTTTTATCCAATTAACACATACCAGTGGCGTACCACTTTTACCGCATCATCCAGCGACCTAAATATTTATATATTTTTTTTAGGTATTCCAGCAGTATTGTCGAATATATTCCTGATTATGATATCGATACACCAAATATTTATTACGACCAAGGTAAAGTAATGCTAAAGTTGTTATAGCGGATGTTTTTCTTCAACATAGTCGTTCCTCTATTCAAGATAAAATAAACGAATCGAAATTAAGGAACCAATCATTCAGATAATACAGAGTAATTTATATTGGTAAATGTTTATAGGTATCGTTCGATTTTTCTCTAGTCGAATTGAAAAAGAGATAAAAATTCTATTCAAAAATAACATCTTTTTGTGTGAGGTATGTAACCGCCTACACGTGCTCGGCAATTAAGGTCAAATAATTTCAAAACTAATTTTTTAACGTATGTTAATTACCATTTAAAAACGTAAAAAAGATAACATTATTACAATTATTAAATATTTATTATTATTTTAGTCTTAACGATATTTCCATTACACGGTATTTAATAACTCAAAACAGAATAATATAAAAATATTTTCGAGAGTGGAATGGTAAAATGTGCGTTATTTTCACTACAACACACTAATTTGGTAATTATTTTTTTAGCACTTACCGACCTCACTAAGAATATTTTAAAATAAATCTATAAAGTGATGTTAAATAGGTTTGAATTAATTAATTTAAAATTCAACCCCAATTTTTCGGAAAACGCTCGGACCCATCTATTTTAATATATAAATACGCTTAAAATAGAAAATGTGTATTTTAATTTAAACAATTTAAGTGTCATATGAATTCTTTTTGAGTCACCCTGCATACATGAAAATAAGCTGACAAAAATTAAAATCGATGATTCCAAGTATTTTTTCCAAAAATAAAAGTTAAAGTTTAAATAAATTTAGTCTAACCTATTTGACATTTCACTACCATTCACCCATAAACCCACACACAACTCCTCGGCACAGTCACATTACACTGAGCAGCTGTGTAATAAACAGATGTTCTGGCGCAATGTTGCCAAATTGTTCGTGTAAAACTTTAGATTCTTATAAAAATAAATATTTAGCTACCTAATATCCAAATAGAAGTGAATCCAGGTGCCAGTATACTAGCAAGTAATCCAGAGCACATAAATTTTCAGTTTTTTTGGTTTTAGTGGGTAAAGCTTATACCACACTAAAACCCCTTCGGCGTTTTTCTTCCAATCTCAGAACATGACCCTGTATATCGTTAGAGACACAGAACACATAGTGAAACACTGAACAAATTACCATAAATCACTTAAAGAAACACACACATGTTTCAAATTAGTTTTTTGAAGATAGGCCCTTGTCACACAAAATCGCTACACACTAATGCATTCTTTAACAAACACACAAATAGGAGATAGGACACAAATTGGCACTTTATAAACTAAAACGTTCAGCAAGTATTTTATCTGCTGCATCCAATATCTTATATCGCAACTAATCCATATCCTCGACTTTCACATCACTTAAAGAAACACACATGTTTCAAATTAGTTTTTTTAAGATAGGCCCTTGTCACACAAAATCGCTACACACTAATGCATTCTTTAACAAACACACAAATAGGACACAATTAGCACTTTATAAACTAAAACGTTCAGCAATTATTTTATCTGCTGCATCCAATATCTTATATCGCAACTGATCCATATCTTCGACTTTATCAACTATTTCTTTATTCATCGTACCCCATAAAAAAATTGCATGGGGTAAGATCCGGTGACCTTGCGATTTCCAGTCTCTTACTAAAGGAACATTTTCTAATATGCCTTCGACTTGATTTTTCTTTATGTACTAAACATTTTCCCACTTATTCGCACTGTACAGTTGATTAAATATCCCGAAAAAACTCTTTCGCGCGAAGCCGCAGAGAAATATCTTGTTGTCAAGCAAATGTCAACTTCTAACCTTCTGTCGATTTATACTAGAGATGTGGCTAATCTTTGGTTTTAAAATCACGCTGTGAAACGATCGATTTAATTTTTTTAAGCTTTTCGAATGAAATAAAGCACCAGAGCAGCGATTAACAAGTTTTTTAATCTTTATTGGTATCTACAGCAGTGAAGGAAAACAATAAATAAGTGCTGTAGATTATTATAATTATTTATTTCAACCTTTTTTGGTGAATGCGCTGGAATCTAATTTTTGACAGGTCGTGTTTTAAATGTTTCAGTTCAAATGCCATTTTTAATTCGAAGAAATGTTATTTACATTTTACAATGTGTTTTTTAATTAAAAACAAAAGTTCATACAAATCTAGGCGAGACAACCCAATGTTAATAAAAACGATGTCTCCAAGTGAATTTTGTGTGTGTTTTGGCCAGTGTTCATGTGAAGTTTTCCGATTATGGGTATGGGTTATGTGATGTGCCGGTTTCTTTACTAAAACGCTGTATAAGTTTTTATAGAAATTAGCATTAATTTTTAAATAAGACCGACAAGGTAAGTGTATGTGTGTGGCCTAAATAAAATTACATTAAAAAATCAATCAAAAGTCAAAAGGTCATTGACATTTGACCTAGTGACCTAGACCGGTGAGAATTTGGATGTGCCGCAGTGCCGTACAGAAGTTTTCCTTGTTTGACGTCAGGTCATTTTTACCGCTGAATGAATTGAAAGCGCCATTTAAGGATATTTTTCTTCAATTTGTATTCATCTAAGGAATTGCCGGTTTAAATATAATATGTCATTTCCATAACACCCTGTATAATTTTATCACTTTAATATTACTTGCATTAACTCTTAAAACACAATCCTAATAATATATTCATTATCATTTAGATAAACCAAAAACACAGCATTATGGTTCGCTCACTTAAAACATTCCCTTATGTACGTGTTATTTAAATATTACTGTAATTGGTTTCCCCCATTACAAATAAAATTATAGCAAACATTTAATCATTTCTTTTGTATTAAATCTATTAACTGTTCAACTGTTCAATGTTAATATTATTTGAAATCTGTACTTTGCAGTTGGTCTGATTTGGACTGTATCAGACCGCCAAGCCCTGCAGATGTTCATTTAAACGTATCGGTGGCTACTGTTTCTTTCATGTAGGTCGCAAAAATAATATGTATTTAAAGAATTATTTTATGAGAATTTTTATTTTTATTTAAAAATCAGAAAATCTTTTCTCTCTTTTCAATAAAACGATATACATATTTTTTAACATTTTACTTTGTATCAAACGACAAATATTTTCTTTTTAAAGAGACACACTAAAATCATTCCAAGGACGCCATATTTCGGAATAACAAGAAATACAATCGAAATATACAGGGTGTTAAAAATTGGTCTTTTACCTTTAGGATTTCGGAAACGGTAAGAGATACGAAGTCCCTTGAATTGGGACAAAGTCGAGTAATTATAGACGCAATAATATGCCGCAAAAAATAAAATAAATACAGGGCTTTCAAAATATTTGGAAAAATCTAAAATGTCGGTTTTTATTTTTTTCCCTGACTTTGATCGGAGAAAATCAATTTCACTTTCTCATCGATACTTTCTATTCTGCACAAGATGGAATCATCAGATCTTTAATGCGACGTTCAATCTTTAGGTCACCATCATCAACTTATTTTTTTTTAAATACAGACCTGGATCTTTTTGTTGAAATTCTGAAAGAGGAACTAAATCTACGTTCAGCGGGTGTCCCAGAATGGGCAATCTCCGGGGTTCAGATAGAACACTTAAAAATAACAGGAGAAGTTCTTATAAATGTTTCTCCCTAAGGCCTACCCTACGGAGATACGTTCCCATAGCGGACATCCCTGGATATGGTTGTTTTTTAAATAATTTATTAAGTACTAGGTGTAATTTATAATTTTTTTTAGTTTAATGGTTAGTAGATGAGGCTTCTTAAATTTCGCCCTTTTAAACACATTTGGCTTATTTAGTTTGCCAAGGACGGACTAGACAAAAACGTAACACAAAAATGTTTTTTTTTGTACACCTTGTATGATGAAGGAACGACAATAATATTTTTGGATAGTCTAAACCTTAAGCTGAAAAAAGATACTCTTGATCAATGTCGATAAAGTGAACTGTTTTCGAAAAAAAAAAATGTTTGTTCAATATGGTTTTTTCATTAGTTGTTGTTTTATGTTCATAAAATTCCCTCATTGTTGTTATGGTTTTTTCACATGTATCGATTTAAATAAGAATATTTATGCCAGTATCAGTTTATGGTAGTATCTTGAAATTTGCGGTTTTTCTCCTTCGTATTATAAGTTACTAACTTAGTAATGGAATTTACGTATACTGAATATAAATCATATTGAACAAAAATACCTTTTTTTTTTGAAGCAGTTCACTTTATCGACATTGATCAAGAATACCTTTTTTTCAGCTTATGGTTTAGAGTATCCAAAAATATTATTTTCGTTCCTTCATCATACAAGGTGTACAAGAAAAAAGCATTTTTGTGTTACGTCTAGTCCGTCCCTGGCAAACTAAATAAGCCAAATGTGTTTAAAAGGGCGAATTTTAAGGAGATTCATCTAGTAACCATCATACTAAAAAATTATTAAATTACACCTAATACTTAAAAAATTATTTAAAAAACAACGATTTCCAGGAACGTCCGTTATTGGCCCGTATCTCCGTAGGCGAAGCCGTAGGAAGAAACATTTATAGATAAAGTACGTTTCACGAAATTTGGATACGACTTAATGATTTCCTGGGTCGGTCCCATTGTGTCGACAAGAGCTTGGCAATAAACAAGTGAAGTATGAAGGGACGTACTAAGGAAAACAAGTAATGATATGATTATATTAATGTAATCAAATGAAATAACTTTTTTTTTAAATATTACTAATCATATTTATTTACATTTATAATGTCATTCTATAGATAGTTCTGTTTCGCTATCGCTATCCTCATCAAAATAAATTATAATTGGATTAATTATACGATCCAGACTAATATACGAATTTTCTACAGTTATTACGTGACGGACTGAGCTACCTGGGGGAATATCATTAAAGCATTTTCGTATTAATTCTACAACACTAGAACTTAAAATCGGAGAAATATTTTCAGACCTAACCAATGATTTTAACTGGTGCCACATATGCTCTATGGGGTTAAAAATACAATAATAGGGTGGGAGCCGTAGCACTGTATGTCTAATTTCTTCTGCCAACTCTTCTAGCAAGAAATAAAAACTAACAAATTTTACCACAAAAAGATATTTAAATATAAATTAAGCAACCTTACCTACCTGATGTGCCTATATTTAATTATAATTATTACAATCCGGTCCTTTCCACATAATAATAACAAACGGTCATAAATAATGGGATCGCCCCAGGTACTTTTACTGCAGTCATTAAGTTATATCCATTTTTCGTGGAACAATCTTTACTTCTCTTTTAAGTATTCTATCTGAACCCGGGAGATTGCCCACATATTCTGGGACACCCTGTATCTATATACAATACTTACTGGTTTTCCGACGTTTTGTTCCTTACATTGACCGTCTTCATTAAAATACCTCTAGTACGTTCCTGTAATTTACTTTTGTGTCATTATTACTTATGTAAACTCATTTTGAAAGAAATATTTTTTTTTAATTCATGAATTGCTTGGCACTTTAATACAAAATTAGCAGAAGTACTTGATTTTTTTTACAAAGTCTGTAAGAAAATTATTGTAATTTAGGCGGCATTAAGAATTATACCTATAATATTTTCTAAGCATGAAACAATCCCTAAGGAGATATATTTTTTTAAATTTAACAAGCCTCGTTTCTTAGTTGTTAACTATCCCGTAGTTCTAATTAGCGAGCGATTTTTCTGAAATTAAGGTTCTTGTTAAAATTGTATCAATTTTTAAACACCCAAATAAATTCATAGAATTTTTATTACAGGGATTTTGGGTAGCGTAGACCCATCCTGGCCAGCCAGTGCATCCTCGTGGCTGTATTCTGACCCTCCAGGCGTGAGATACATGTGCAATTATGTCCGAGATACATACAATCCTTCGGAAATTGTAATCACAGAAAATGGCTGGTCGGATTTGGGCGATTTAGACGACCAAGGCAGAATCACATATGTAAAGGTAACTATTATTAATATAATTAATAATTTTACGCATTTAATGGCATGTCAAATAAAAGAATAACATATGACAAGTAATTACTTATATTAATTTCATAGAAATATAACACACATTACAGCTAAAATACCACTAAAATTAGAAAAGATTCCGACAAACTTTTAAAACATCTGTGGACTATGGACAAAATGGATTATTTCTTTGATTTTAAAATATCCGCCGCGCCATTGGATCCGGTCGACGATAGCCGAAGCTGCTCGGCGACCTATGCTCGTTGCCACCACCGTTGTCATTACTATTTTCACAATTTTTTGGATGTTCATTTTTGTTGTGAGAATTATGTGGTTCGTTCCAACCACCCTAAAAATCGTACAATGTACGGTAACGCACATGCGTAGTAGTCGAAAGGCATTCCAACCGACACAAAACGGTGTAGCTGGCGATCCCTTTGGTGTTCCAACCAAATTGTGATCGTTCGCAAACCAGTTCCTGAACGGTAAAAACGATACATGGCCAAGACCAGGAACCGCTTGTACTGACTTGCGCCCTAAGAATTTTAACCGTTGTTTTTGTATTCCTGGCATTCATGCAGTTCTTTTAGCCTTGTTTTGTAGGAGTTGTTGCTTAATATTTTGATTATTTAATTTATTCTTATTAAATTTGTATAATCCGGTTCCCAAACCTACAAGATATTCTTAACATTAAACGTTATTCTCTTTCATGATTATTAAATACAACAAAACGGAACGAAAAAAGATAATACTCAAGCTTAGACGAAGAAATCAAAACAACAAAAGTAGGGTTGTGATTTATGAATGTTATGATAATTAACTAAACTTCTTTCCTAGAATCAGACAGGCGATCAGCTGAGATTTTTACACAGAATGGTCACAAAAACGTACCAACCTTGCCTCCCTTGTGCATCGGCAACAAACAGTGCAAAATTAACGCCTGCGCACAAAATCGATTCCAACAGTTTCGTGACGGTTCTAGAACGATACAAAAATAGGGTGTTGGAACAAACCTATGTTCAATCTGGAGGTGGCCCCAATCTCATATGAAAGTAACGACTTTTTTCTCCATAATCTTCGTACTCTGACACCGTTTTTCATTATTCTATTAGGTTTCGAACCGTCAAGATTTCTGGCAACATTGGTCGCCACGTAGTACCGTTTGCTGTAGTTTCCTATTGAAATTTTGAAAGTTTACTAGAATTTTTTCTTATTTCTAAATACCATGATATTATTCTTTCATTTTACATACTATTAAATGCGTAAAACCGTTTAATCCCTTTAAAAGAGAGTTAAAAACGCTGAGATATATAAATCTCCATAAGAGATTTAAAAATAACTCGCCTGGTGACGTCACATGCAACGCCTCCATCGGCGTGGAATATTACCTGTTAGTTATACCACGCTATGCAGGAGTATGTGTTTGAATTGTTTGAAGCTATGTGCAGTGCTGCCAGAGCTACCGCTTTTACGGTAGATCTACCGCTTTGAGAGTCGTAAAAAATGAAAATACGGTAGTCTACCGCTTTTTGAGAGTCGTAAAAATGAGAAGCAGAAGCAAAACGACCGAAATTAAAATTGAATTTAGTAGGTTTTCCCTTTCAAAATTATCATTAGAATATTTTTCTTTTCTTCTAGTAACTTGCTAAACAAAGTTCTTTATGTGTACCGCCTACTGTTTTCTATTTGTGTTTAATTTTACCTTTTTTCTTAATATTTTGTTTAAAAAAATCTATTTTATGTGGTACCGTGCACCGTCTACCGTAATCTACCGTTTTTTAAATGTCGAATCTACCGTTTTTGTCATTTTCGATCTGGCAGCACTGGCTATGTGGCCATAGTGGTTTCCATTCGCGTACCAATGTATGGCGAGTGCTATAATAGCCATCGGAGTAACACTATTGTGATCTCCTTACTTTTATCTAATCAATATATAATACTAAACGGGAATACAAGTATTTCATTTCTTAATTCCTGGTTCATCACTATATGGTATATGAAGAAAATTACATGTTTAAACACAACAACCCGAACAAACCCGAACAACAAATCTAAATTCGATTCAAAACACTAAATTTTAAACTCTTTTAGGTAGTTAGTAAGGGGTCAAAATGTTTAACCTAGTTATGTTCGACTACCGTCTTTGTCTTATTATATTATAATAATATATATATTAAATATTATATTATTCAGACAACATAACTAAAACAATGTAAATCGTTCACGTGTCAATCACACGAACATTAACTAATCAGGAAATTTATAAATAACGTTGAATTATTCAAAACATGAATTTACTTGTAGGGCTACTTGAGTAGCATTTTGGACGCTATATTAGAAGATGGAGTAAATGTTACTGGATACACCCTTTGGAGCTTGTTGGATAATTTTGAATGGGCTGAGGGATATACGTAAGTAAAAGAATCTGATCGAAAATCAATTATTTTTATTTAATGCCTTGCTACCCCGTCATTAAATTATTGTAATTTTTTTGCCTAAGAAAGCAAAAGATCTATGCCTTTATACAGGGTGTCAATTTTTGGGTGGTTTTACGATGTATCTACGTTACCAGTAAAGATTAAAGGATGCGGTTTCGAAGCACTGTGCTACGTTTTCGTGAAATAAAAAATAAAAAGAAATAAAGATAAAATGTTTTTAGTCGTCCTCATTTATAATAAATACGGGATTTTTTGAAAAATTTACATTTTGGTATATTTGTTGCAGAATTATACCGTTGACACTTACTGCCATAAATAAACAACCTGATTAAACCCTATTGTATACGCCTCAACCTCTTTAAAGCTAAATAAATGGGATCAGGGCCGGCTTGAAAATGTATACCACACCACATGATTTATTTTTATAATTAAATTTTTTAAATAAATTAAATAAATAGATTGGTATTTTTAGTTCTAGGTATTTTTAGTTCTAGGTACCTATAATAAATATAAAATAATGATAACAATTAATGATAATTGAAAATAATATAATTTAAAATTATAACTATTAGGATAACAAGTACAATAAAAATAATTAAATTCTAAGAAACTATTGATAATTCATTCAAAATTTAACTCTGTATCACTATCACTATCTTCATCTAAGCCTAAACTTATAATTAAGGGTTGAATACTTGTAATCATACAGAATTTTCCACCTTAAGTAAATGCTGTACACAGTTTTTCCAGCTGTCTGCAGAAATTTTTCTTACTTCGTTTTTAATTATTTCTACTACAGATGCATTTAATATAGGAGAAATATTATTTCTCCTAATATTGGATTTTAATTGGTGCCATATTAGCTCAATAGGATTAAATATACAATAGTATGGAGGAAGACGCAACACCGTATGTCCATTTTCTGCTGCAAGTTTGTCACACTCGTATTCCTTATTTATTTTAAAAGCTTAAGTTTCTTCAAAATATAAATCATTTTCAATCATAAAATTTTGAATTTCTGCTTTTGTATTATTAGAATTGGGAATGATTTTTGCTTGCCGACTATGATAACTGGCATTGTCCATTACAAGGACGCTATTTTCAGGTATATTTTTAAGGAGTTTATGTTTAAACCACTTCAAAAAGTTGTTATGTTTCTAGCTGAAAGCAACAGACAATTTGGAACAAACCCGTTCTCTGAACCAGCATGTAATATTGTGATTCTTTTGCCTTGATTTGATGGTGATAAAGGAGTTTTTGTTAAAGTAGACGTCTCTGCTCAAGCATCCATCGAATTAAAATTTCTACTCAACAACGATTGATACACATTTTTAATTATTAGTTTGGCATCGGTAGATAAGTGCTTTCTTTTAAAAATGACACTTGAAGATGCCCCCCCTATCAGCACAATTCCAAGGACTCCACATTCTACCACTAATAAGCCCAACTAAAAATTACTCGCCGGAAAACCACTAAAGATTAAAATTATTAAAAATCACTTTGTATTTATAATATATGCATCAGGCATAGGTATAAATTGAATTTGTATACCTGGTCCGGCTCTGCTCGAAAAGGTTTTAAAATTTGTTATTTCCTTATTTATTTTATTGTCGAAGGGATAATGAGGTTTTATTGCAGTCAAAAGATCAATAATATTCATTCATCAATATAATTCTGCAAATACTATACACTCATGTTTCGGTTATCCTGTAACTTATATAAAAGAAATAAACTTCTCAAATTTGCTTTTTATTTAAGAAGTAGCGCTTATATATTTTTTAATAAGTAATTCAGTTTTTAACACGCTTTTCAGAAGTATATAATAATATATTTTAGTCTTAATATTATGTCCGAAATTTACATTTTTTAAAAAATATACATTTTTTTTGAGTAAGAATGAATGATATTTAAAAAAAAAGAACAATGTCAGTTGTGAACTAATGAAAAATTCTTCTGTTCGTGTCACAATATTCAGGTTCTCTAAGTTGTTTTATAATTTTGAATTAATAATAAAAAAAATCAGTTTTGTTCGGGTATGTTCTAATTATTCCAGACAATGTAAAATGAAATAAGACATGCTCGTTTGCTACGAAATTGCAGATGGAACATTAGAAGTGTATATTAATGGTAGGTATAAGCCTTTTTGTGAAATTTAATTCTATAGGATTTATAAAATGTCTTATGTCTTGTCTCGAAGAATAAAACAATTTCTTCAAGAATAAAATCAAATTGAATTGAACAAGCCTCATTTTCAAAACCTTGGCATAAAATCTACCATAAGGAAAATTTAGAGACTGATTTTGCTTCTGCTTCAATTGGAACAAATCCTATTATAATAATAATAATAACTGATAACTATGTGTGAGGGACATTTCCAAGGCATAATGAAGAACAATTTGAGAAATATTTATGAGGAAGTTCCATAAACGTTCAGTTTTTGTATCTTATATTTAATTGCACCAGTTATGGTTTTTTTTAAATATCCGTCATGGCCTGTTCAAAAAATTGTATATATTTTAAAAATCGTAAATTTGGGGCATAATATTAAAATAAAATATTATATATTTCTGAGAAGCTAGTTAAGAACTGAATTACATTATTACAAATACTATATACGGTGATCAATTTAAAAAAAAGTAAGTTTGTTTTTCTCTTAAAAATTATTGAACGTAGAAAAATCTGATAACTTTATTTCTTTTTGATAAGTTACAAGGTAACTTAGATATGAAGGTATCCCAAAATATAAACTTCTTAAAAACATCTCGTTCAAAAATGAACAGCCTGTACACGGGTTTGAAATTGAAAACGCTTTAAAAAAAAAAACGATGTTTCATATCTGCGGCAAAAAAAAATTGATGAAAATATGTCTGTACGTTATATTTGTAATGTTTTTGCAGATTATGAATTTTTAAAGCAAGCAAAACTTTTTATGAAGAATTTCTTTTTCTAAAATTATAGGTAAAAACATTTTCCACATTTCATAAAATATAGGGCTTTATTATTAAAATTAAGCATACTAGTAACTCAGGCTGATACAATAAATGTCTTCCATTCAATCAATACGTTCTCGAAAAAATCCGTTTATATCCCTTAACTTCAGGTGAAAAACTAGCGAACACGTCTCTTTTTTGATGCATATTAATAGCAGTAATAGGCGGATCTTCATAAACATGTTGTTTTAAATGTCCTCATAAATAAAAGTTAAGTTTATATCCAAATAAAAGACATTTTGAACATTTACTGTATTTTACAATTATTAGTATAGGTAGTCGCATTAGTTTAATTTAATAAAATGTTCGGTATCCCATTCAAAAAATAAAACTTTATATTATGATATTTTTTGATTAGATTTACCAAACATAATAGATTCGGGTTTTTCACACCATCCTAGCCATACTTTCATTATAACTAGAACTGAATCAATACAATTTAAATTTAAACTTTATTATTCAATGCAACCGTACCCTAATTAATTCTATTTTAATTTATTAAATATTCAGTTACAATGGTTTTCATCTTAATCACTTCATTTTTACCATCTGAAGAAGATACTGTGTTGTCGAAACAATTGTCATTGTATAATAAAACTTGAGTGGAGATCTCTACACATCGCGGAATTATTTACTTAATTTTATTTATTTTTTCTTTGTTATCAGGCAAAGGTTTGGACTTGTCCAAGTAGATTTCGACAGTTCAAATAGAACCAGGACCTACAAAAGCTCTGCTGAATGGTACAAGAGTGTCGTTGCTGCAAGAGAAATAGTAGACTGAATTAATGTATTATATTTTAATTAAAATAACAGGTGTCCGGTTTTCAAAACGAAAAATATATATTTTTTTGATAAATGAATTTATTGAGACATTTCTAATATTTAATTAAATATCATTCTTCTCCTCCATAAGTTTTCAAATCAAATCAAAAAATATAAATCCATAATGCGGTGTCAACGTTTCTTCATCTATTGAAATCTAGGAAATAGTTGATAATAAGGATATTAAGAGCTCTCCACCTAGCCCTTAAAACTGACTTTTTATCTTGAAAACATGCTTCAGTTTAGCAACTGACATATTACCATACAAATGAAGAACTAACAATTACTTACTAGATGGTAATCGGTTTATCGCCATTTAACCTAATGAAATAAATTAAAACTAGAACTAAACATTCAAATTCTCTAAAATTTATTTCAGTTCAGTCTGGTTCTTGATTCTAAAAGCTGTTTTACATCTTGTACAATAAATCGACAAAATATTGTTGGGATGGCAAATAGTTTGTAGTATTGTGTGTTTTAAACTTATCATCATCTATTCATTTTTATGTTATAACTTTCCAGAAAAACAATTGCGAAGTTCAGAAAATTCCTATAATTTTTCTTTATCGTTGAAAATATTGAAAATAGGTGTAGGAATATTTCACAGGATAGGAAATTCGATCCATCATTTCCAAAACAGAACAAATTGAAGAAAAGAAGGTTTGTATAATAATTCATGCCGCTGAGAAATAGTGTTTTGGTAATGTCCTTTATGAGGGTAATTAAATATTGTTTAAAATGATAAAATCTGTATTGTCTTGTAAAACTGTAGTCAAATTGCCAGGTTTGACGATACAGGATGTCCTACCCCACGACACACACACACACACACACACACCAAATTCCAATATCAGAAAAACAGAACCGTATTAAAAAAAAAGTTGATTATGGCTCTTCGAAGACGACTCCTCGGATTACAAAACAATTAACGCTGTTAATTAATAAATAATAACACGATTTTTCAGAATTTCGTTTTTTTCCGGATATCTCCGGAACTACTCGGAATTTTAAAACTTTCTAAATGGCATATTATTAGGCACGTAAATGCGCAACTTTACCTCCATTTAACCGACTCTTACGGTCTTCCAGATCCCTGTACTGGCCCTCCTTATCTTGGACACGTTGTATATATAAAATATAGATAATAAATCAAATTTAATTTATTAACACTGATATATTTTTTTTAAATCAAGCATTATTTATATAGGCACTTATCATTTCTAAGTACAATCTATACCATCGTTATGTCAGCAACCAAAGTGGAAGTGACAACTTTAAATCGATCTCGTTAATAATTTTTTGTGAAACATGCTTTCCCAGTTTTCAAAGAGGCTTGAACACTGTCACGTGGCTGATGGACGACATTTTGAAAATTTACTTAAATAACTTTTATTTTCAATTTTCTGTATTATTTGGTTATCTTTTATTTGGCAATATTTATGAAACAATTGAATTTAGACATATGGTATGATATACAAAAAAATGTTTTAAATATATTGACAATTTAAAATAAGTAATAATATACACATTCAAAAAAAAAGTGTGTCACCCCTTGACATGTGGAATGCACAGTCAAATAGTAAAATTAAAGCAATGCTCTTTTAGTTTCTAATATTGGTGCCCTCAAACACTCTTGTAGATAAGATATCGTACAATACACTTATGGTAGGTGTATTTACCGCATTTGCGTGATTTAGGTACCAAATTCGCCATCGGCTCGGCTTGTATTGTAATATACTATTATACACTTACTTACAATACAGCGATCAAATATTACGGAATGACATTTGGTTTCAGCAAGATGGAGCGCCACCGAATTTTGCTATACATATCCAAAACTATTTGTATGAAACGTTTCCCGGACGGCGGATAGGAAGATGATGGGGCATTGAATGGCCTACTAGATTTATAAATCTAACACATTTAGATTTCTACCTTTGTCGTAATTTAAATACTGTCGTATATCGGACGGAAACTCTTTGGAGGATGTTAAAATTAAAATTTTGCATGCTGTGCAAGCCATTTCTCATCAACATCTGCGAAACGTACTTTTCCGGCTTTCAGAGATGCTTGGGCACTCTGAAGTGTCTGAAGGACGACATTTTTGATCAATTAGTTAAATAACTTATATTTTAAAAATTATCGTTAATGTAAAAATTGTTACTTATTTTTTTAAATAAAATATACATTTCGGAAACAATTAAATTTAGGCATATGGTATGTCATGCCGCATCCACACCAAACCAACAAAACAGCAGCACAATGTTTCTCAGCAATTTAGAAACATATCGGCAAGATTTTACCAACTTTTATGGTTTGTTTCGGTTTTTGGCAACTTATTGTTTTCTGCCAGGTCCACGCCAAACCAACAAAATACAAACAAAACGGTAACAACATGTTTTTCGACAATTTAGAAACAAATCGGAAACATTTTACCATCTTTTATGGTTTGTTTCGGTTTTTAGCAACTTATTGTCCCCGTCACGGAGCAGTAAACATCAAAGGGTTTCTGTTTTGTTCTTATTTTCGACAATACTGCAGTGGGGTGATGGTAAATTCGGTCCCAGCAGGTAACAGATTAAATTAAAAATTTTATACCCATTTATTGGTAGGTAAATTCCCTCCCAACCAGAGATTTACGGTTCTGAGGTAGAGTACGTTTCACGAAATTTGGATACGACTTAATGATTTCCTGGGTCGGTCCCATTGTGTCGACCAGAGTGAAGTATGAAGGGACGGACTAAGGAAAACAAGTAATGATATGATTATATTAATGTAATCAAATGAAATAACATTTTTTAAATATTACTAGTCATATTTATTTACATTTATAATGTCACATACTGTTTTTTTATACGTTTGGTAAAATAATATCGGTAATACAACTAAACTCTTCCAGCAAGAAATAAAAACTAACAAATTTTACCACAAAAAGATATTTAAATATAAATTAAGCAACCTAACCTACCTGATGTGCCTATATTTAATTATAATTATTACAATCCGGTCCTTTCCACATAATAATATATCCATTTTTCCTGAAACAAACTTTACTTAATCTCTTTCGTAGAAAATAGTAATTAGTAAATAATACCTGGAATTGATTGAAATATTTATCACTGGGTTGCGTATTTTTTCCCAATTTATATATTATTCGGCTCAAGTATTCTCTGTAGTCTGCATCATGGTATTCGATCTGCTCTCAATAGCACCAGACGATAAAAAGATTAAAATGTACTCCGATTATTTGATAGATAATTACATATCTGAGGAGTCACTATTCCCTCCTTCACTTTGGGCTAAAAATGATTGAATCATATACGAAAAACGAAATATAAGTCGTTTGCATTTTATTAAATGTGTCTCATTTCACTGTGGCGTACAATATGTACTTAAGTAAATATTTTTATTTAATTTAATAAAACAAAAATTATTCAATATTCAATTTTATTTCACTGGTCCCCTCTTAAAATATTTTGCCCTGGACCGAATTATAATTATTATGGAGTTTCAGGTAAAACCAAAATTCGGGACCGAATTTAACAGTTATTTTTTACTTCTTTTTCCTTAGGAGGGAATTTTCCTATTCCCCTGCAGTGTATAGTTGATATTCAATTCTGTGTGATTCCCACGAAATTAAAAATTCTCTCTTGAATTATTTATTTCATAAATATTATTTTTTCCGAGCAGATATAATGAAACCGACGCCGCCTCCTGAAACAATTGCATCGAGGCTACCCTAGCGGTGTCGGGCTTTAAACAAGCCGTCGCCAGTAAAAAAATAATATTTAAAATAAATAATTTAAGAGCGATTTTTTATTTCCGTGAGAATTCGATCAGAGATTCAAATATCAGCTATACGTACTGTAAAACAAATACAAAGACAAAACACAGTAGCACAGACAGCTAGAGGTTGCGAAGTCCCACCATCGACAGTTTATCGATAGTGAACCACTATTTAATCGATAGTTTTTAATTCATAAAATCCTCAAAAGAAGGTCCTTACTCGCCCCCACACCCCCGAAATTAAACGAACAATTCTGTTTGCTCGTCAGATAGCATTAATATCATATAATAGAAGAAAAATTGATCGTGGCTTTACGGACTGATATGATTAGCTGCTCTTGCATGCGGTGTGAAGTCCTTTTGGGCCGCCTATATTTTTAAATACACATTTTATCGTATTAAGTATCATTTAAGTATGGCCGGCATTTACAACTAGAGGCGTCTGTGAGTCGGAAAAATCCCCGAAAAATCGAAATATTTTCAGCCGCAACAAGAGTACCTCCCACCTTTGAGGATGCTGAGCACGTTGGTGGTGTTGGATATCGTTGAAGCGCGTTTAACCCCTCTGGGGGGTGGTTTTTGGCCGTTTTAAGGGGTTGCGCAACCCAAAAGAGAAATTCTGACGCCGCTATCGTGTTCAGCATCCTCGAAAACGGGGGTGGGAGATACTCTTGTTCCGGCTGAAAATATTTCGATGTTCGTCCGACTCACAGACGCCACTAAACTATGTAGTTTTGGTTTTGTTTCGTGAAACACAAAAGTTGATAAAATGTCACCGATTTATTGCTGACTTGTTGAAAAACATTATTTGTGTTTTGTTTTTGTTTCGTTGGTGCCTTGTTCTTATTTTGTTGGTGAAACACGAAAGAAACAAAATCAAAACTACGTAGTTACTACATACATTTTTGTTGACATTTTGTCTCGCCAGTGTGGACGCAAGTTTTTGTTTCGTTTTGTTCCAAAAAGTTGCTAGTTTGTTGTGTTTGTCTGGATGTTTTTGTTTTGTAGGTTTGATGTGGACGTGCAATTATTGAAAAAATGTTTTAAATGTATTGAAAATTTAAAATAACTAATAATATAGAAAGTGTTCCGTTTATGTTTTAAATGTAAGGTCACACCTTGGCAGTTGATGATGTTACAGTCAACTAGTAAAATTGTAGTCCTATCGATTGTCCAAATCATCATGATATCACTTTTCGTTCTCCTGTTATTAATCCGTTCCGGAACATTTGCCCAACCCTGTATATTATGCTTATTGGTGACGATCGATTTACAGGAAGATATTACTTATGCATATGAGAGTACATTGTATACATATACCTACTTAAAGTTTAGTAAATATTTTTAGATAATATTTTTCGTATATAAAGAATACCTCTTGTAATTTTTAATTTTACTTGCAATATAGTATTTGAAACTTAATAATATTTTTTAAAATCTTTTTTTTAAATAATTTAATAGTGATATCAGTTTATTAAATGAGACGAGTTACTTTAATTTTTATATTTTCGGTTATTGGCAGGTAAGTCATGTTATGTTAAATCACTAGCAGGTCAACCCATTCTGCACACGAGTTAAATGGATTCGAACGATATTTATGATATTTTGTTCAAGGTAGAGTCTGAATAATGAAAGTGCTCGGATTTTCGAAAGTTGACACACAGACATGATAGATCGAACAGCTGACAAAAAATTTCCGAAATTCCCCAGGTTCGTAATGAGCCGGGATTTGGCTAATTTCTGCTCCTTTTTTAATTGTTTTCAACTGTTTTCCGGACGTTTCTAGTACTGTGGTTACCCTTAATCTCTAATTTTGAGCTTTTATTGAACATTTTGTTATGGTATTATTACTAAATTATTACAAAAAAATGCATTTTGCCAAAATTTTGTTATTCTACAGGGTGTTATGGAAATGACGTATTATATTTAAATCGGCAATTCCTGAGATGAAAACAAATTGAAGAAAAATATCCAAAAATGGCGCTTTAATTTAATATGCCCTGTACATGACCTTATGTCAAACCAAGAATGACCACGTGGTGCATCTGTCAGGAAAGTAAACAAAGCAACATATGTCAACAGTGTTCATATCTTCAGGGTAAACTCTTTAGAAAGTCAATAACCGTTTGACAGATTGCAAGTTGCTTATTTTTTAGGATACATTATTATAAACTTTTACGATCAGTTCAGTTCGCTAGGAAACAATCTCTGATTTATAAACTTGAACTGACTCGAACGCACCGCCGCGGAGTTTTTAAATGGTCAGGTATGTTCTCATTTGTTAAATTCGAACGACACTCATCAGATCTAAACAACTTAAAAGTTTATAAATGCCACTAACCCTTTAGAAAAAAAAATGCAATTTTATTTAGCTTTTCGGACTTATTTAACACCAACTTAATTTATAAAAAAATACCAAGTACCTAGGTAACTTGAACAAAAACAAACCGGCACAATAAAATCGCATAACACATCTGAATACCAATTAGTATTTTAAAGTGCTACTGTGTAGACAAAAATACGCCCTTATTGTCCGAGTGATCTTTGAAATAATGTATTTAACATCTAAAAAATTTAAAAATAAATAACACGTTGGTTCCGTCGATCGATATTGAACTGCCGGACTGGGGCACTGCCGTCGCGAAAAGAACAAAATAACTTAATAATTTAAACTCGGGTTTAAGTATTAACACACAATTTAACACACAAATCTGCTTGAAAAAACAGTAGGAAACCGGCCGTCTTTAAACAGCTGATCTTGGACAATCGGGTTGCTTATTCTTTATGGGACGGCAGCGGCTGGGGTAATACTTAAAAATACAGCGTGGCCACTTTCGATGTTTTAAGGTTATATTCATAAAATGCAGAATTTCCTTCTGTAATACTTTTCTGTATAATGATAGTCTCGGAAATGGCAACCGCGCTAGTTAGACATATTGGTAAAAATGATGCATTTTGAATTTGTTCGCCATGATACTATACACTTATACAGTTACCTCTCTAACCCGATTTGCAGGTTCACATAATGTTAAATACTTTAATTCAGCCAGATATTTTGCTGGAGAAAAAACACCCATTTTATCAGTTTTCTGTTTTCTTTTTTTACCATTATACTTTAATGGGGACGTTTATATTATCAATGCCTTAAAGTAGAGGGTGTTATGGAAATAACTTATTATATTTAAACCGGCAATTCCTGAGATGAAGACAAATTGAAAAAAATATCCATAAATTTAAATTCATTCAGCGCTAAAAGTGACCTGACGTCAAACCAGAAAAACACCTGTAGGATACTGCGACACATAAACACTCAACGAATTCTGGCCGGTATTGTCATATTTACACTCTTTAGACAAAATAAAGTAATTTAAACACTTTTCTATTCTCTAATACCTTTTTGTACAATTAATTTAAGAGAAATGTCGATGGAAAATGTTTTAAACAACCGGAACAAACACAATGTTTGGTATATTCCTGTTTCGGGCATTCCTGTTTCGGGCAATGTTTAAAAACTACCTAAAACCATCCTGTTTCGGGCATAGCAAAATATTTACAAATATTGGATTCCGCTTTCGGGCAAAAATTTTTAATAGGCGGTGGTTTCATTAAATATCATTTTTAATTTATGGTAGTCATTGCGCGCAATGTAACTTCACAGAAATAGGACAAAAATTCCCAATAACTAATTATGCCTTTACATTACTTACACAGCCCCATAATATATTAAATAAGTTTGAAATTCAATGCAGGAGCGGGGAGATATAACGTAATCGATTTTAGAGAGTAAAAAATGTTTACGACCTATTTAAAACATTAAAAATAATTTCTATAAAAAACTTATTTAAAAAATAGTCACTGTATTGCCAATGTATCACAACTAGTATTCTGATCGCCCGAGCGAAAAACCGCTTGAGTATTCGATGACTGAAATAACCGACATCG
Organism: Barypeithes pellucidus; assembly: GCA_963991005.1. Lineage (NCBI taxonomy): Eukaryota > Metazoa > Arthropoda > Insecta > Coleoptera > Curculionidae > Barypeithes > Barypeithes pellucidus. Next base: position 37,310,511 of record OZ022563.1, on the reverse strand, counting down.
CTCGATTATTAAAAAACCGCTCTAGATATGAAATCAAGCAAAAAATCGAAAATCGAACAAACCCTATTTTCGCTCGACGCCGCCCACAACCCGAAATATGCCGATTGGTTACGTTTGAGTTTGACGCTCAGAAGGTTGAAACGATATATGTCTTTGTTAAAGGCACATATACGAGAAAGCGCATACAAGAAAGTATGTCAAATCCTCCCAGGTTTCATGATACGATACTGTAATGTAAGGAAAGGCAAACTCGCACGATAATTTTATTAAAAATCAGAATAAACTGTTCTTCCTTAATAAAAACTCTATTCTAAACTTCTAAAACAACCCCTGGTGTATTATCAACACATTCTTCTTAGTCATGAAAATGATTCAACCAACCAAACCAACGCCTATTTGCTTATTTTACCAGTCGCGTAACTCAGCCTGAATATTTAAAGGGGCACACAGTGGGCATCTGACAATTTAAACTGGCAGAATTTTGTCAGTCATTTCGAATACCTACTTATCTTATATCCGTAAATTGTGGAAAAAAATAACTCTTGGTAAAACTTTTTCTTTAAGAAAAGCACAAGAATAATCCCGAACAATAAATACATATTTGGGTGATTTTCTTGCAGTTTTTTTTTGTTTGGTGCAGAGACACGTGGTAAAAATTCATTATTCACAAATAAATAAATTTCTGGAATTTTTTTGGTGGACCCTACAATTTTTTGGTATATTCCTGTTTCGGGCATTCCTGTTTCGGGCAATGTTTAAAAACTACCTAAAACCATCCTGTTTCGGGCATAGCAAAATATTTACAAATATTGGATTCCGCTTTCGGGCAAAAATTTTTAATAGGCGGTGGTATCATTAAATATCATTTAGTATCATTTTTAATTTATGGTAGTCATTGCGCGCAATGTAACTTCAAAGAAATGGTTAATATTTATTTTGAATTGATGGTATTCTAGGAATTTATATATGGTTATATATGGTTACGCACAATAGAACTTCAAAGAAATATGCATATATTATTATTATTATAATAAAGTAGAAAAATTCCCAATAACAAATTATGGAGTATTATCTACGTCTATAAAAACAACAAGTTTCCATGTCATACATTTATTCTTTTGTTTCATACTGTGTGTAGTAAAGGGTTCAACCTAGTAAAGCAGTAAATCAGCAAAATGTATTTGACGTGTCAGTGTTTACTTCTCAAAAATGAATCCTTTGAAAATTATTGAGTCGAATCGAGGAAAACCTGTCATTCTTTATGCAGGTTATAAGTAATAAAATAATAAAAACTCGACGTTAAGGTGGATTTGTGCTGCTCAGAGATCTTGCTCAGGAATTATTTGAACAGACGAGAGTACAACCACTATACTGAACGAGAAAGAATATAGCCATGTTCCTGACGTAGCCAAGATTGAAATTGAAACGTGCATATTCACTGAAAAAAAACGTATCCGAGAACAAATCATTCCCGTGCGCAATATTTTCAGACAAGAATTAATGAACGTTAAAGATGGCGGACTTGATTTCGTGACCAAAGTGCGTAATTTGCAGATATACAGATTGTTGCCAGAAATAGGAAAAATCAAGGTATACATTTCTTTTACAAAACCCGGATTGCCCGAAACAACGTTTTTATTATCTTGTCCGAAACAGGAATGCCCGAAACAGACCTGAAACAATTTTTTAGCTAAACCTGTGCCCACTCGTAGTTACGTGCCTGCTAAATACCCTACCTGATCACATGTAAACGACTAGGCTACCGGTCGAGCAGTCGGTGACATCAACGCTTGGTAAATTGGAATTTCAAGTGACTAACCGCTAGAGCGATTCATTCCATTATTAAAATCGCGAGTATTAAGTACTCGATTATTAAAATCGATTTTTCCCAACACTAATCACAACCTCCGTTTTACAACTTTACGGGAGAAAGGAGGACAGATTTGTCATTTATTTAATACGAATTAATATTAGTTTTACTTGTTTCATATTTAGTATAAACTGTGTCCAATTAATTATGGATATTTTTCGCTTAAGAAGATACTGTATAGCCAACCGTTTCTGGAATGCGAACAAAAAATTAGGCTATACTACCGTTAGTTGTGTTGTAAAAGTCATTAACAGAAAAAAGAGAACAACTATCTTCTTCTTCTATAGGTGCCGTGTCAGCTTCGAAAGTTGGCAATCATCAGGGCGATTCTAATTTTTGAGAGAGCAGCTCTGAATAGATCATTGCTAGTATCATCAAAGCCACTCCCTAAGGTTTTTCAGTCATGCGTTCCGTCTCCTTCCTATAGATCTCTTCCCCTGAATTTTTCCTTTCATAATTATTTGTAACATTTCATATTTCTCTCCCCTCATGACATGTCACATATACAGCAGTTTTCTTCTCGTAATTGTTGAAATGATTTCTCTCTCATTGTGCATACGTATCATTACCTCCACGTTGGTTATCCTCTGTACCCATGAAATCTTCAATATTCTCCGGTATAACCACACTCCATCCCATAATACAGTATAGACAATACATAGCATCTCATCATTCGTATCTTTAATTCAAGATTTAAATCTCGGCAGCAGAAAAGTCTCTTCATTCTTGTAAATGTGCTTCGGGCTTGTTCGATTCTGATTCAAGGGTCAGGTAAAAGGTCAGGTAAGACGTCAGGTAAAACCTTATGTGTGGACGCCGCTTAAGAGATATAAATATGTTCTGGATTTACTATCTACTCTTACTATTTAAAATATGAAAGTTTCTATCTAAAAGGTTAACAACGTGTTTTAAATTTAGTGGTTATTCGGAAAACAAACCTTTTTCTTACAATAGGAAATAATTGTCATTCTTTTATAGTTGTCTCGCTGCCAGAAAATTTCCCGATTCATTTCAATTTGGCGCAGCAGGAGCTTCTTACCAAATTGAGGGAGCATGGAATGAGGATGGGAAGGGACCGAGTATGTGGGATACCTTTGCTCATACCCCAGGTAAGGAGAATGAGGATTAAAGGGCATTGTAAATTTATTAAGACTACCCAAGAGTATTGGGAAATTGGCCCTTTGTAAATTATATATTTTTTTATATACAGTGAGTCCCAGAAGAAATGTCTAAATTCATTTAAAATTCAGCGGTAAGTTTTTTCAAAAAACGCTCGTACCCGTCGATTTTGATTTTTTTAATTTTTTTTTGTGTGGTAATTTCATGTATACAGGGTAGCTCAAAAATAAGTTACGACCATCAACTGCATTTTTTCAAATGAAAATATATATTTTTTATTTCATTTATGAATTTTGCATTGAATTCTAAGCATGTTTCATGTACCATGTCCTATATAAACTCAACAGTTATTGAAAAAATTAGGATTGAACATATCTATAAGTAAGACCTGTTTATTAACAAAAAAACACAACAAAATCAAATTAAATGTTGAAAATGTGCGCCATTTACGGCTTGACAATATCCAAGACGATCAATAAACTCTCTTTGCACGTTTCCAACCATTTCCGGAGTTATGACACGCACTTCTCTTCGGATCCTTTCTTTCAACTCCTGCATATTGTTTGGCCTGTTAACAAATATTTTTGATTTGAGGTAACCCCACAAAAAAAAAAGTCCAACGGAGTTAGGTCTGGCGACCTAGCAGGCCATTCGATAGGTCCTCTCCTTCCAATCCACCGATCGGGAAAGGTTTCATCCAAAAATGTGCGCACAGTGGCCGCATAGTGCGGAGGAGCACCATCTTGTTGGAATATCAGTTCTTCGTCAGGGGAGTCTGGATCCAATGGATTCGGAAATAAAGCCACTAATGCTGGAATTAATTCTAGTTGGAGAAATTCGAGATATACTTGTCCAGTTAAAGACTGTTCAAAGAAAAATGGACCAATTACTCTTTCGCGTACGATTCCACACCAAACATTTATTTTCTTAGGATACTGGCTGTGAACCTCTATCATCAAATGGGGATTTTCTGTTGCCCAATATCGACAATTTTGTCTGTTCACATTACCATTCAAATAGAACGTAGCTTCATCCGAAAAAATAATATTTTTTACTAAATTATTATCTAGATTGCACATATTTTGCATGCGTCCGCAAAACTCACTTCGCCTATCGAAATCATCTTCAAATAAGTCATGCACTGGAATAACTTTGTATGGGTGATATTTGTGCTTTTGAACTACTCGGTGAACAACAGATTTCGGCATGTGTAAATCGGCCCCAATGTGCGACAGGAGTACATGGATTTTCTTCCAAGGAAAGCAAAACGTCAAGTTGTTCATTTTCATCTCGAGTAGGACGACCAGATTTAGGCAATTCTCTAACATAACCGAATTCTCTAAACTTAGCCTCTATTCTACTCACCATCTTTTAACATATGGGAGGACGATCAGGATGGATTTCATTAAATAATTGGGCTGTTTCTATTTGAGTACGTTTTTTTATCACCAAACCAAACCATGCATAGAATTTAAATTTTTTCCCGTTCCGTTAACTTCACCATTATTGTGAAAACCGCAACTTTGAAACTACGCTTGACAATAATTATACTTATTTGAAATAAAATTGTCATACAGTTTCTATGGAAATAAACGGTGACAGTGAGACAGTACACTCTTACTTATTATGGAGCCCAAAATGCCATATTGCCAGAAGATTTGATAGATCGTTTGATTCCCTAAATGATATGTTTAATCCTAATTTTTTCAATAACTGTTGAGTTTATGTAAGGACATGGTACATGAAACATGCTTAGAATTTAATGCAAAATTCAAAAATGAAATAAAAAATATATGTTTTCATTTGAGAAAATGAAGTTGATGGTCGTAACTTATTTTTGAGCTACCCTGTATACATGAAATTACCACAAAAAAAAATTAAAAAATCAAAATCGACGGGTACGAGCGTTTTTTGAAAAAACTTACCGCTGAATTTTAAATGAATTTAGACATTTCTTCTGGGACTCACTGTATATACTCGGAGACCACAATTGTAGACAGTGATTCATCTATGACAAAATGAAACGATAACTGCATTTGAGCGAGAAGGAAATAGATTTCCAGTGTCGCGTAAAATTAAAAATTTATATAAGTACTTATTATTGAAAATTCGCAACATTTCAGGTAATTACTGGAATTCTCTTAGCGATATTTTTGGCAATAAGTCGTCCTTTCTTATTTCCGACATAATTTTTTTGTATGTGGGAATTTCATTCTTAAAATAAAAACCTTACTTTTCGACGAATTGCATATTTTGTCGTAGTATCAAGTACGATTTTTTTTCGGCCTACATGATTTTGAACTTTGGAGTTATTCTTGTTCTTCTTATTTTTTAAAGTCCTGAGTACTGTACTAGCCCAGGGGTCGGCAACCTTTTGAGACGGAAGAGCCAAGAGTTATAATTTACAAAATTTCTCAGTTTTTAAAGAGCCACTAACGGCCGCAATTTGATATCGGAAGAGACACAACTTGATATCGAAAGAGCCGCATGCGGCACTGGTGAAGACGCCAAATTGTCTTGCGTCGAAAACGAATTAAAACCTACATAGAAATATCCGACGGCGGCGTCATTCGAGAGCTTTCGACGGACTGACGACGGTAACGACGCGTGTCACGGAGGAGGGGTGCGGTGAAAAGCGAGTACAAGTGGCTCAGAGATAGAATCGGTGTCTAATCCTCGTTAATCGATTCAGAACGAATTTTTAATGTTATTTTTTTGGATAAATAGATAATATTTGTGTATGGAACTAAAGCGCCTCAGCTTCACATCCAAAGAGCCGCAGGTTGCTGACCCCTATACTAGCCGATACTTTCGTTAAAGAAGCACATAGTTCCGTTTCATCTAGCACAGATAAATCCGAATTTCGGGTCCGAACACCTTCATACACACATTTTATCATGTCTTGTTCCCTCTGTGTTAAATTAGGTCGTCTTTTTTTTAAAGGTGGACCGCTAGTTGATGCAGTAGTTTGCATTTTTACCACTAGCACAAATAACACTATTAGTAAATAATAGAAAAACAGCAACAACAATAATTATATACAGTAACAACTATCCACAATAACAACAACAATACGCAATAACAATACTCAGCAACAACAATACTCGGCAACAACAATACTCAGCAAACAACATACTCAACAACAACAATAACAATATACCCGAATTCAAATTATATATGAAAATACAGTAAAACCAGCTGGTTACGCCTCTCTCAACAGTTTGCAACTGATACAATAATATCAAACACTGTTGCCATGTCTATGCTATATTTAAACGTTGGCCCGCTGATCCGTTCCCCGTGCAAATCCTATTACTATAAATAATATAAAGCTCGAGAAAACTACAGTTTGTCTACGCCGCGCGTTTGCGACCAAATAAGCGCGAGGAAGCGGCTTTTTAGGTAATTTTAAACAGACAATAGCGGGTAAACGTACAAGATATTATCAACCGCATTCGCTGCATTGTTGTTCGGACTATGAAATTAATCACAGTCTAGAATTGTGGACTTCGAGTATAATTTATGATAAACAAGGGCATGTACAGGGTTCATGGCTATATCTATGCAGGGTGCCCAAGATAAGTAGGGCTGGTATGGGGATCTCGTTACTACTTCGATTAAATGGGGAAGAAGTATCGCAATCAAGACACTAACAATATGTAGGCAATACAAAAAGTTTTGATAAATTGTTTAAATTGAGAGTTATTTAAAAAAAACTGAATTTTTTGATTTTAATTTTAATTTTTATCGGGCGTTAATATTAAAGTTAGGGCAAAACATCACAGCATATTTTAATGCACCCATACGGCGTTACGTTTTTAAGCAATCATCATCAACTTTTCTAATACTGCCTGATTTTATACTATCAAATTTTAAGAGCCTATTTTATTCTGAATTCAATGATGTAATACACATTATCATTTAATTCCGTTTCAAGCGTTTTTAATCATCTTTCTGAAATTTTCAGGATACGGACCTGTATTTGTCAATTGTCAATGTCTTATGATAACAGTTCAATGCAATCGGTACAAAAATGAATATTTGTAAATTATTTTATAATAATGCACTCTAGCGGACATACACGCAAAATATAAAGATTAACAAGTATTTTGTGGATATCTTAATCAATGCAGTGTACGTGCTCGAGAAAAGGCAATAAAACATCTGCATTGCATTTTGACGGTCCGTTGCGTCTGAACCCTTCAACCAGGGATAAAACTAAACAATTACCAGGGCATTTCATGGAAGAGTATTATTTCTTTTCTGGGACTTTCCAAAAAGACAAAACATAAAACGGTAGTGAGTCGATATCAGCCAGCCAACGGTACACCCGGCACTGTGAGAGCTTGCGGTTGTAAATATAATTTGTAATATATGTAAATATAAATAAGTGTACATAGTTTACCGACTTTCTTCATTTTCACTAACATCAAGCTCAACGACATCCCCCAAATGCACTATATAATAATAAAACAAGAAAGTTTATTAACAACATCAAAACAGTAAATATGAGAAACAAACACGAACAAATCCGAACAAATAAGTTCAGCAGGAGAAACGTACTGGGAATATTGAAATAAACACCAAGGTTAAAAGAACACCTGCCCACATACGCGATTAAGGTCAAATAACATAACACACGTGGACTAATTTTTTTTATGATCAAACACAAGCACTCTGGGAGTGGTGCGTGTGCGCAAAAATGGATTCACGTTGATTTTGAATCGTTGGAGGTTATATTTGTTGGGAAAAACGACCTCGGGAAGGTCGTTCCACAAGGATGAAGTCCTCAATTCTTAAATAATGAAATTCGAGGAGTACTAAGCTTAACCACATATGGATGGGCGGCAGTGGTCCGTCGTGTATTTCTGCTATTCGTCGCTCTGGGCGGAATTAAGAGGGAAAGGTCAGCCGAGCACCTTCCATGAAAATATCTGTAAAAGAGAGTCAAATCCCCAACCTGTCTTCGATGTTCTAGGCTGTCGAGGTTCTTCGTCAGCTCGTGGTCTCCGATCAGACGAATAGCCCTCCTTTCGATCGAATCCAGTAGCCGAAGAGTATGTTCGGGTGCAGAGCTCCAGACATGAGAGCAGTATTCTAGTGATAGTCGAATCTGGGCTTTGTATAGTGTCAAAAGTTGTTGAGGTGTGTACAACTTTCTGGTTCGGAAGAGTACCCCAAGCTTCTGAGAAGCTATTTTGGCGATTGCCACAACGTCGTTATGCCAAGACATATTTCCTCCCTGCAAATTAATAGATGAAGCCAGTGGGATTGCGTGCCCGTCCATGACTATATCCGGTTCTGTAATGTTAACCTTTTTAGAGAAAACTGCTGCTTGGGTTTTTTTAGCGTTAAATTCGACTTGGTTACTGTCACCCCAAGCCAAAATTTCTAATAACGTTTCATAAAATTTCATAACGATTATTAAAAAAAAACTACACTTTTCCAAGATCAAGATAAAGAAGAAACATATGCCCACGCACAAGACTAAAAACACCTGCCAACTTACGCGATCAAGGTCAAATAACGTAGCACATGTGGGCTAGTAAATATTATTTAAAAAACACCTGCACTGTTTCAAAATCAAGATAAAGAAGAAACACATGTCCACGCACAAGATTAAAAAAACACCTGCCCACTTACGCGATCAAGGCCAAAAAAAATAGCATATATGGTCTAGTAATGATTATTGAAAAAAAAACACCTGCATAGTTTCGCTGTCAAGCTCAACACCTGGTACATAGAGGGTTAAGGAAACACCTGTCCACCTGGGTGATCCAGGTTGGGAGGAGGAGGGAGTTGTGAGGTTCAATTAACGAGCTTTTAGGCATGCAGCACCATATCCTATGTTAAGTCTTAAACCGGTTTAGTTGAAATAAATTACGTTTAACCAATTTGAAACTAGGCTCATCAATAAGGGTCAACTCTGTAACTTAATAAATGTCCCACTACAGTAATCGCCGGGCAACCGGAACCCGGTCGCCAGATGGGCAGTGGCTTCAGCCGGCCACAACCCGGTTGCCGATTGCCGGTTACCCGGTCCAGGCTAGTGTAAGAGCTCTAAGATAATATATTATTATAAATCAAGGCCGAGTAGCTGATCTGGACACCCGGTTCCGGTAAATCTAATAAATGTTTTATTTCAAAGGGCGTGTTTTCAAAAACGCATTTGAGAACTTATATATAAATAAATTATTAGTTTATGAATCATATTATCTTAATAGTATAAACTGAGTGAGCGTCAAACATTTTTCCAGAATAAGATAATATATCATGTATCAAGGAATTGATTAACTCGTCCGTTATTAAACGAACGTATTCAGGGTGTTATGGAAATGACGTTATATTTAAATTGGAGACTCCTTGGGCGTCCTTCAGAAGCGCTATATATATATTTTTTCAAATCGACCGTTTTAAAAGTGGGGTAACAAACCCTCTTACTAACAAGATAATGAATTACAGCACCCTGTGGCAGTGTATCACAAACACCTGTTACGGGCAATATTGCCAAACTGTGTAAAAATGTAAATCTTTAGTTTCTTATAAAGATAAATATTTAGCATACTAGTAAATCCAGGACGCTGTAAGGAATTCAGGACGCAGACACCTTCAGTTACTTTTTCTATGGGAAAAGCTTTATGCTCATCACGTGCCCTGATGATAGTGTGGGACTGCATAATTAGCTTATATCCACTAAACCCCATTCGCCATCTTCTTTCCAATCTCAGAACATAACCGGCATATCGTCGAGAGAAAGAAACACATAGTGAAACATAACAAATTACACTAAATCACTTATAGAAACACACAGACACCGAGAAGTTTCAAATCAGTTTTTTTGAAAATATGCACCTATTATTAGATTACACAAAAGCACTAAATACTCTAACGCATAATTAATAACACTACCGTACACATAGAACAACAGCAGTATAGGATACAAATTATTTCGCAATAGAAATTCAGAAATAATAGGAACGCTAATTTCTAATGGGCTAATCAAATTTATTAAACATTTACTGAAGAAAAATGATGAAATAATTATGTTTATAGACAGAACATCCCTTTAAAATAAATAGCCTCGTCTAACTAGCGCGGTTGCCATTTCCGAGACTATCATTATACAGGAAAGTATTACAGAAAAAAAAACACTGCTCAAAATTCACTGACGTTTTTTTCCATATGATGCTTTGTTTACCTTTCTCCCAGTGCACCACGTGCTTATTTTTGGTTTGACAGCAGGTCATGTACAGGGCATATTAAATTAAAGCGCCATTTTTGGATATTTTTCTTCAATTTTTTTTTTCATCTCAGGAATTGCCAGTTTAAATATAATACGTCATTTCCACAACACCCTGTATTTTGTTATGTGTCACTGATTTATTAAAAAGTTTTGGCGTTACGGCAATCTTCAAGACGCTAATATAAAAAGTTTGACCTTAACGATCCAAATTTTGTAATAAATCAGCGACAAAGAACAAAATATACTTGTAGTAATATATACAGGATGTCCGGTAAGTGCCTCTTAACTTGTAGCAATATATACGGGGTGTCCGGTAAGTACCTCTTAATTTCTCGGGAGTATACAGAGGAGGTCAAAATAAACCCAATATGTCTCTTTACCGGACATACAGAGCCCCAAAAGAGTATCCAGCTGCCAGCCGGGCGTGTTTATAATACTATATGTGGCATTCTGCTTACCTGGCATTCAGATTATTCCATTTTCTCTTTAATTACGATAATTTTAGGCAAAATTAAAAATAACTACACTGGAGACGTCGCTTGCGACTCATACCACAAATACAAGGAGGACGTGCAGATTTTAAAGGATTTAGGAGTCAAGTTATACAGGTAATATTACATTTTTATATAAATTTACAAATCTGTAAATTTTATTTTCCTGATAATAATTTGAACATAATAATAGTTACTCTGAAGATAAACGATGCGCACTCACCTTTTTGGCGGTTATTAATAAAATTTGACATATATTATACAGTGTGTTTCATTAAGGCAATCCTGGCAATTATTTTTTATTTCCGAGTTTCGGCGCAAGGGGGCACAATTGAAATGTACCTAAATAATAAAATTTAAAATTTCTCCGAATATTCCTAACTTGAGGTAACATCGTTAGAAAGTTTGGACAATTCTGTATCATTTTGGTCTAAGGCTCATTGACGTACCGACCATGATAAGTTATAGGGGAAGCTATTGAAAGTGTAACCATTTAAATCGCTGTAACTTCTAAACGGCTTATTCTATTTAGTAAACCTTAGCTTGTTTGGAAGCGATATTTAAGTATAGTTGTTGCAGAATTATACCGTTGACTCTTACTGCCATAAATAAACTACCTGATTAAACCCTATTGTATACGCCTGAACCTCTTCAAAGCTCAATAAATGGTATCAGGGCCGGCTTGAAAATGTATACCACACCACATTATTTATTTTTATAATTTAAAAAAAATAGATAGGTATTTTTTAGATTTAGGCACCTATAATAAATGTAAAATAATGATAACAATTAATGATAATTGAAAATAATATAATTTAAAAGTATAACTATTAGGATAACAAGTACAATAAAAATTAATTAAATTCTAAGAAACTATTGATAATTTATTCAAGTTTCTTCAAAATATAAATTATTTTCAATCATAAAATTTTGAATTTCTGCTTTTGTATTATTAGAATTGGGAATGATTTTTGCTTGCCGACTATGATAACTAGCATTGTCAATTATAATGACGCTCTTTTCAGGTATATTTTTAAGGAGTTTATGTTTAAACCAATCTTCAAAAAGTTGTGCGTCGATATCTTGATGGTAATCTAAAGAAGAATCTGCTATATTTTTAGCTTTAAGCAACAGACAATTTGGAACAAACCCGTTCTCTGAACCAGCATGTAATATTGTGATTCTTTTGCCTTTATTTGATGGTGCCTTGGTTTGACATTTTTTGGAAGAATCATCCCAACATTTTCTTGGAGTGTCATGGGTATCGAACCATGTTTCGTCAAGGTAAATAATTGAACGATTTTCTTCTCTAAATTGTTTAACAGCTGTTAAATTTTTAAGTCTCCATTGCCGATACTTGAAAATGCCCCCTTATCAGCACAATTCCAAGGACGCCACATTCTACCACTAATAAGCCTAACTAAAAATTACTGGCCGGAAAACCACTAAAGATTAAAATTATTAAAAATCACTTTGTATTTATATATGTATCAGGAATAGGTATAAATTGAATTTGTATACCTGGTCCGGCTCTGCTCGAAAAGGTTTTAAAATTTGGGTTTTCCTTATTTATTTTATGGTCGAATAGATAATGAGGTTTTATTGCAGTCAAGAGATCAACGATATAATTCTGCAAAAACTATACTTGTAATTCTCGTATCCAGTGGTACAAGATAGTTCCTAATAAAATTGCTTGAGGGCGCAAATTGCAATAATAATAGTTGTTTTGATTTTATTATGAAAACTAAAATCATTATGATATCCTAATCGGATTTTCAAGAAAAAACGCGAAACAGCAGTTCCATGTCTTATTACCAGAAGAATGCGATCGAAAATATTTAATAACTACCGATCTAATAGAGGTGCCACTATTTAGTAAAATGGGTTTTGCGGCTAAGAGGATAAAGAACAATACGTTATTTTTTAAAAATAGTTTAAGGTGGGGGGCGCGCATGTTAAAACTATTTAAGCAATTAAATTGTTATTATATTGCGTTTGTTCACAATGACATTTTTTTTCAATACACTTCGAAAGGTAACATAACAAAGTGTTAAATAACAAAAGACTGACATTGACAAGTTCAGTACAAAAAGATGAAAAGATGAGAGAAAATCCAGCAAATTATTGAAAATTTATATGACGTGGATATTTTTGAAAATAATTTTTTTTCAGCAAAATCCTGAAATACGTGTCAACTAATTGTGTATATGTCGGCGTCAATAAGTGAAATCCGTCATTCCCAGAAATTCCTTTCACGTATTGCCGGCCAATAGTGTAACTCTGCGTTTGGTACGCCGTTTGCCTATATCAGGCATTCCCTGAAACTAATGATTTAAGTTACCCTGTTTGCCGGTTTTAGTCGAACGCTGTAATTGTTGTTAACATCTTTGTAGTGATTTTTTTTTTGAAAATGAAATGTTGAAGCATTCAGAATTGTTTTACAAGAAGTTAGATCACTATTACTCCAATCAAAGTAAGAAAAAACCTTGGAATATTACCGAATTTGACCGAGGTAAGAAAATTATTTTCAATTTTAAGGAAATTCCTCATAATAATCAATTATTTACAAACCTTTTAATATAAAATACCTAATTTTCGTGAACTACTGGCAACACTGTCCTAATTACAATGATTGATTAAAACCGGCAAACAGGGAATTCCGTCATTACAGGGAATGCCTGCTACTCTTAGGCAAACGGTATACCAAACGTAGAGTTACACTATTTACCGGCAATACGTGAAATGACTAGGCATTTTTGGGAATGACGGATTTCACTAATTGACGCCGACATATATAAGTTGAAAACATTTTTTCGGACCATTCGAAAATCTCAAGGTTAAAACGTGTGGGGTTTGTAACCCAAATCGATTTTCCAAAAGTATTTTATAATATAAAGACATGTTAGTTTCAAATATCAGATCACCCACAAACAAGAGCACGGTTGGAGAAACTACGGCTTTGTGAGCTATGACTACAGCTTTGTGAGCTATGGCTCTTACAAAATCTATTAAAAAACCCCATTGTGTCGACAAGAGCTTGGCAATAAACAAGTGAAGTATGAAGGGACGGACTAAGGAAAACAAGTAATGATATGATTATATTAATGTAATCAAATGAAATAACATTTTTTTTAAATATTACTAGTCATATTTATTTACATTTATAATGTTATTCTATAGATAGTTCTGTTTCGCTATCGCTATCCTCATCAAAATTAATTATAATTGGATTAATTATACGATCCACACTAATATACGAATTTTCTCCAGTTATTACGTGACGGACTGAATTTTTCCAATGGGGGAATATCATTAAAGCATTTTCGTATTAATTCTACAACACTAGAACTTAAAGTCGGAGAAATATTTTCAGACCTAGCCAGTGATTTTAACAGGTGCCACATATGCTCTATGGGGTTAAAAATGCAATAATAGGGTGGGAGCCGTAGCACTGTATGTCCAATTTCTGTCACAAACATATACTTTTTTTATACAAAATATCTTTAAAACTTCTAAAAGATCACTTTTTTTATAACTTTCTTCAAAATATATATCATTCGCCGCCATGTAGTTCTGAATCTCCAATTTTTTATTATTTGAGCTTGGAGCTTTATGTAATTGGCGACTGTGATAGCTCGCATTGTCCATTACTATCCCGCTATTCTGAGGAATGTTTGGTAAAAGACAATTCTTGAACCATTCCTCAAAAACTAACAAATTTTACCACAAAAATATATTTAAATATAAATTAAGCAACCTAACCTACCTGATGTGCCTATATTTAATTATAATTATTACAATCCGGTCCGTTCCACATAATAATAACAAACGGTCATAAATAATGGGATGGCCCAGGTACTTTTACTGCAGTCATTAAGTTATATCCATTTGTCGTGAAAGAATCTTTACCTATTAAGACCTATAATAATATTACGATTATTAAACTTAGTATACAGGGGTATTGTACAACTGAAAATAATTTTTTAAAAAAACCTAATATATCCTTATCCGATTTTCATTTGTTTTCGTAATTTTAAATAAACAAAGTTTCATGCATTAACACTTTTTAATCATGCTTCATCTACGAAGGAATTACTTCGTCTCTTTCTTTAATATCGGATGCAGTATTTCTTATATTTTATTATGAAAATTATCTTTAAATAAAATTTGAATTTTAGGTTTTCAATTTCTTGGCCAAGAATATTACCAGATGGAACACCAAATAAAATCAATCAAGCCGGCATTGACTATTACATAAATTTAATCAATGTAAGTTATTCCCTTTATTAAGCAAGAACCTTATGTTTACCTTGGACAGTCACTAAAACTTGGAAGAGAAAACCAGACCGCAGAAATTACAAGAAGAATCGGACTATCCTGGTGTGCTTTCGGTCGCCTAAGTTACATCTTCAAGAACCAAACCATCCCTATGTGTCTAAAAAGAAAAGTGTACGATGCCTGTGTCTTGCTCATGGCTACTTATGGACTGGAGACTGCGACTATGACAGAGAAAAGCGCCGACAGATTAAGAAAATCCCAAAGAGCTATGGAGAGAAGAATGCTGGGAGTAACTCTCAGACAAAGAATAAGAAACGAAGACATTCGAGACAGCGCCAGGATAACAGATATTATCGAGCGCATCGCACACATGAAATGGCAGTGGGTTGGGCATGTGGCTAGACAGGACTGTGATCGATGGACTACGAGACTCGTTCATTGGAGACCCAGAGGAAATAACCGCAGCAGGGGAAAACCCCAAAAACGATGGCTTGACGACATTAGAAAACACGTGGGACGACATTGGTTTCAGCTAGCGAGGGACAGGGTTGCATGGAAGACGGAAGGAGAGGCATTTATCCAGCAGTGGACAGTTACAGGCCGGTGATGATGATGATGAAGCAAGAACCTACAAATACAAAAAATTGAAACAAATTAATTTAGTTAATGGGGAACTAACTCCAGTTCCTTCCACAAAAATACCATGGTCTTATTTTCTGGCGATTATTCTATTTTTTGTGATGGCCAATTTCTTATTTTTCTATCCCAGTCATAGTAAAATATCAACTCTAAAAATAGAGGTACACATGGAAGATTTAAATCCAAGCATGAGAAGATCATTTCTACAGTGTATCCCATTTTGGTGGTTCCACGAGCTATCTCCATTATTACTAAAGATAGAAGGATGCGGTTTTCGCAGCACTTTGCTACTTTTTTGTAAAACAAAGGACTCCTCTTTTTGATATACAGGATGTTTTTGATAATTTTAACATTTTGAGACACCCCCATATTTCGGTTAGCCTGTAACTGAAAATAAATAAGATATTCTCTTTGTAGTTTTTTACGTAATATCCAGTGACGTACTCAGATTTTTCGACTTTCAATAGTTTTCAAAAATAGAACTTCCCGTTTTTTAAATGGGTCACCCTATATATTTTTTAATGTAATTCAGTTTTTAATAAGCTACTCAGAAATATATCATATTTTATATTTAGTCTTTATACTATTATACGAAGTTTACGTTCCTTGAAAAATACATAACTTTTTTGAGCATTGTGGATAAAAAAAGAATTACTATTGCAATCAAATATAACGAACAGAAATTGAACGTTTAGAAAATATAAAATAACTTAGAGAGAGAGAGAGATAACGAACAAACCCGAACAAACCTGAATAATCTTGCAGAAACAGAAGAATTTTTCATTATGACTGAACTGAGAGTGTTCTTTTGTTTTTTATTAAATATCCATCATGGCCTACTTAAAAAAATTGTATCTTTTTAAAAAACGTAAATTTCGGGAATAAAATTAAGACTAAAAAAGTCTTATATATTTCTGAGAATTGTGTTAAAAATTAAATTACTTTATTCAAAAATATATAGGGTGAAAAAATCTGAGTACATCACTTGATTCTACGTAAAAAAACTAAAAAAAGAACATTTTAGTTCCTTTTGATAAGTTACAGGGTAGCTGAAATATGGCGGTGTCTCAAAATGTAAAATTATCAAAAATATCCCGTATATCAAAAATGAGGAGGCCTAGAAAATTTCTAATTGGGAAATCTTTTGTTCCACAAAAAGTGTTGCGAAAACCGCATCCTCCTATCTTTACTAATAACGGAGATACCCCCTAAAACCATCGAAAAATGAACACCCTGTACTGTACTGACTTATTCTATTTCCTTTCCATCACCTTTGATGTACTAACTGTTAGGGCATGTTAGAGAAATATTTATAAGGTATTCTTTTAGGAACTACGATCTAATGGTATCGAACCTCTCATAACCCTCTACCATTGGGATCTTCCTCAACATCTTTTGGACTTGGGAGGATGGCTTAATCCACAAATAGCTGATTACTTTGCTGCATACGCTAGGATTGTTTTCCAATATCTTGGATCTAATGTTAAGTATTGGGTGACTTTGAATGAACCAGATACCACTTGCACAGGAGGATACGGTTATGTAAGTAATCATTCATAAAATAAGTTACTGATATTTCTGTTATGTAACATACTTCACTAGTAACCGTTTCAAATAAGGAAACCTTCAATATTCCTTTTATAAATAGCGGAAACTACAGGAAAATAAAGGTACAGTACGTTTCACGAAATTTGGATATGACTTAATGATTTCCTGGGTCGGTCCCATTGTGTCGACAAGAGCTTGGCAATAAACAAGTGAAGTATGAAGGGACGCACTAAGGAAAACAAGTAATGATATGATTCTATTAATGTAGACAAATGAAATAACATTTTTTTTAAATATTACAAGTCATATTTATTTACATTTATAATGTCATTCTATAGCTAGTTCTGTTTCTCTATCGCTATCCTCATCAAAATTAATTATAATTGGATTAATTATACGATCCAGACTAATATACGAATTTTCTACAGTTATTACATGACGGACTGAATTTTTCCAACTACCTGGGGGAATATCATTAAAGCATTTTCGTATTAATTCTACAACACTAGAACTTAAAGCCGGAGAAATATTTTCAGACCTAACCAGTGATTTTAAATGGTGCCACATATACTCTATGGGGTTAAAAATGCAATAATAGGGTGGGAGCCGTAGCACTGTCCAATTTCTTCTGCCAATGTATCACAAACATATACTTTTTTTATACAAAATGTCTTAAAGATCAGTTTTTTTATAACTTTCTTCAAAATATATATCATTCGCCGCCATGTAGTTCTAAATCTCCAATTTTGTATTATTTGAGCTTTGGAGCTTTATGTAATTGTGATAGCTCGCATTGTCCATTACTATCACGCTATTCTGAGGAATGTTTGGTAATAGATAATTCTTGAACCATTCCTCAAAAACTAACAAATTTTACCACAAAAAGATATTTAAATATAAATTAAGCAACTATATTTAATTATAATTATTACAATCCGGTCCTTTCCACATAATAATAACAAACGGTCATAAATAATGGGATGGCTCAGGTACTATTACTGCAGTCATTAAGTTATATCCATTTTTCTTGAAACAATCTTTACAATGTTAGAGGTTAAAAATCGAGATATAGTTGTGTTCACCTGTGACTTGTGCGGATATCTTGTAAACAAAGAGTAATAAAAATAAAACCTTCGATGCTCAATTGAAGAGAAAAATGGACTCTCCACAATAGTGCCCTTTAAAAGTCCTTACCTGTATATTAAAAGAAGGCTTCCAGCAGGCCTGCTTTAGGTGGTTACTTTTGGTTTTTTGGTTACTTGAGGGTGCGGGTGCGGACAATTAGAATTAGGATGAGTTCACTACCGAAAACCGTCCGGTCGGATTAACTGACTTAATTCGACTCTCCGTATGCATCGCCCGTAGTATAGTACGGAACCTTAAAGGCGTCCATATACGCGGAGATATGAAGCAAAATTCGAGTATTGAAGGTGGAATGTCGGATTAGAAAATGTAAAAATAGTAAATGAAAACATAAAATTAAATAAAATTAAAAAAATGTAATTAGCACACAAAAAATAAATTAACTTGGCCGACACACGATTGTGTGGACGGACCAACCTGTTATCCTTACTTAAATTTTTACATTTAAGTAAACGAGGTACCGTTGATCAATAAGGTTACCCGCCATTATTAAAATTCTGAGAAATCGCAAAAGACAGGCGGGTATCATAGTTTCTACTGAATTGTACTCATCTTATGTAATACAACGTGTCCAAGATAAGAAGGGCCAGTACAGGGATCTCGGAAACCATAAGAGATACGAAGTCGGTTAAATGGAGGTAAAGTTGCGCATTTACGTGCCTAATAATATGCCGTTTATAAAGTTTGAAAATTAAGAGTAGTTCCGGAGATATCCGAAAAACCCCGAAATTCTGAAAAATCGTTTTATTGTTTTCCTGGGTTTTTTGAGATCGAATTCTAAAGTAAATTGCACTTTTACATTGCCACTTTTTCCGCTCTATCTAACAGCGTTAATTGTTTTGTAATCCGACGAGTCGTCTTCAAAGGGCCATTATCAACTTTCTTTTTATAAATACGGTCCTGTTTTTCTGATATTGGAACTTGAGATCTTTTTTTCTTCCGAATGCAACGATGTATGACACATTGTGGTTTAATGACGTTTCGAGGGTTTTTTGAACAACATAAGGAAATTTTGGGATACGGTCCTGTATTTCTCCTAATTTTATAAATAATATCTCATAAGTTAGCGCTAAATTTTTTACTTATGTTATATTAGTTCAATAAATAACAAATAATTTAATAATAAACCACAAATAAATTAACAAAGATCATACCAAAACAGTAATAAAACGAACAACGAAAAAAGTAAGGAACTACATAATCAAGTGTTCAAAATGATTTCCGTTATTCTCTAAGCAAAAATAACATCATCTAACTGCCACATAACATTTTTGTTCAGATAAAATAAAACAGGCGATAGAATATCAAACTTTTCAGCATTTGTAAAATTATGTTCCATATTTTCTGGAAAATAGAAAACTTCTAAAAACCCTTTCAAACTATCACAATGGGAATGTCAAGTGAAACAAATCACGCGTCACCATCTTATTTTTTTTGTTTCAAACGCCTACTTTTCTTTTAAATCCCGAATCAACAGAAGTTTAAAATAATGTTTCTGTATTTTGTTCACTTATTTGTGGTTTATTATTAAATTATTTGTTATTTATTGAACTAGTCCAACATAAGTAAATCTTTAGAGCTTACTTATAAGATATTATTTATAAAATTAGGAGAAATACAGGACCGTATCCCAAAATTTCCTGATGTTGTTCAAAAAACCCTCGAAACGTCATTAAGCCACAATGTGTCATATATCGATGCATTCGAAAGAAGAAAGCTCTCAAATTCCAATATCAGAAAAACAGGACCGTATTTAAAAAAATAAAGTTGATAATGGCCCTTCGAAGACGACTCGTCGGATTACAAAACAATTAACACTGTTAGATAGAGCGGAAAAAGTGGCGATGTAAAAGTGCAATTTACTTTAGAAATAGATTAGATCTCAAAAAAACCCAGGAAAAAAATATAACGATTTTTCAGAATTTCGGTTTATAAAACTTTCTAAACGGCATATTATTAGGGTAGTAAATGCGCAACTTTACCTCCATTTAACCGACTTCGTATCTCTTACGGTTTCCGAGATCCCTGTACTGGCCCTCCTTATCTTAGGCACGTTGTATATAACATAATCCCCTGATTATAAAATGGAATAAATTTTAAATTTTTACCTTCATGACTATATCTTTTGGATGTAGGTACTTAAAAAAGATTTGATCTACCATATGCTTATAGATTATGGCTTATACGTAAAGAATAAACACAAATCAAATATAAAAACATAAAGAAAATTTCACATGATGACTTATTATATTATTAGCTTATGGCTTATTATAGTATTTAAATGGATGACTCTTTGGATGTCGTAAGGAAATATTACACTACTTAAATCGATCGTTTAAAAAGTGGGAAACAACCCCTAAATCCTGATTACATACGGCACACCCCATTACCCCATTGACAGATCATTCAATTTCAAAGCATATGGGTCAAACAGCATTCATCCAGTATTGCCAAACTTAAAGTTCACATTAGAAGTTAATAAAAATAAAGTGGTTATCAGCACAATTTCACTAAATTACTTGAAATACCAAATGTAACACAATACATGGGTTTCTATTAGATGATCGATATTTGTATTTCCAGATTTTCAGAAATATTAAAATCATTTAAATCAGTTTTGGCACAATTATAAATTTCCATGAAAAATACAGCACACAATGTAGGTTTTGCAACAAAACCAATAGTAATATCATACAAATTTTAAATCACATTACATTAATTATTATTATAAATTATTTCACAAGAAAACGTTTAATATGCATATATAGTGGGAATTTTCACCCGACGCGACATACGCCTTCGACGGATGGGCAAGTACTGAAATATCAGCGCCACGTGGTAAATGATCAACAATTTCGTTCGCCCGAGATCATAGTCCGCGCTTCGATCCGGGATCTCTGCTCGGAGGCTAAAAACAGACGTGTATGGCGTTGCACTAGAAAGCACATTGGGTAACGTAAGGGTTTATTATCCAAGTAAGTAGACATTCGATTTAAAAAAAAATATGTAGTGTTTCTCTAGGACACCAGTGGAGTTGCCCATTTAAATATAATAAACCATTTCCCATAACACCCTGTATATCTATTGAAACGATTATTTTTAGGGAGTTCATGCGCCAGGGCTATCTCTACCCGGGGACGGCTTATACCAGTGCGTCTATGTTCACCTTCTTGCTCATGCCAAAGCCTACAGAATCTATGATGAGGAGTTTCGAGCGGCACAAGGAGGTAGATAAATTAGAAAGATAAATTGAAACAGAATGAACTAAAAAGTATGTAATACGAGATTTTTTCTGATTTTAAAAGACTGTATTTGTGACCTCTTCATATATTGGGGTAATTATTATAATTCTCCAGTTACCAATAATGCAAAGTGTGGTATGTACCGGAACAATTATAATGAATATGATATGAGCAAAATACATAAAAAAAATTTAAAAATTTGTTATTATTTTGTTATGTTTTGTTATTTATTCATTATAGATGTTGAGATTGCAAAAATCTTCTGAACGAAATAAAATTTAGAAAACATTGTTTCGGAAATTACATTTTTGTTAGGTAGTTATATGCTAAAAAACCAAAAAAAATCATATTTTCAAACTTAGCGAAACTGAAACACAACTAATACCATTATCTATATTAATCATCCTTTAAATGGCTACAAAGACTCTACTCCAACAAATGAACTGCATAAAAATATATAAAATTCTAAATAAAGAAGCTATTACAATAACGAAAAGTTCGAGTTTTTCACAGGTCTCGGCACACCGAAGACATATTTTTTTACATACTGGAGACAAATTGGCTTATTGAATGAATGACAAAGATATTTCGTCATTCTTTTTTTCTGCTAGGACAAATGGAGCATATTTTTCGCTTTTCCAGAATCTGTTCAGGAGCAGGATCCAAAATAGGTTCCTCTTCAATGCCAGTCAGTGCTGCCAGAATGGTTCGTCGGGATATCCGTAGAATACTGGGGAAAGGGTGGGGGAAGGCTTTCAAAAATCCGTAAAAATCCGTTTTGTGTAGAAATAGTTAAACTTATCTAATTTCATGCAAATTTGTTCTAAAAAGGTATTATTTTTCGTTTTCGCGTGAATTACGTACTTTATTCATAAAAAATTATTGGATAAATCGATTGAAAGTTGCGTTGTTACTGGTTGTTCAGAAGTAGCTGCAGGGACATGACAATTGAACATTTTAAATCCAGGAAAAATCTAAAAATCCTTTTAAGGGTTTTAAATATAAATACAAAGTCTCTCCAGTAGCAAAAATATTATACAGGGTGTCCGGGAAAAGGAGGTCAATCCATTAATCATATATTCCTTGAGCAAAAATAATATTACTTTTATAATGCCATTTTTCATTCTTGACCCTCATGTGCGATATACAGGGTGTTAAAGTTTGAAATTAAAAACTGATTTTTTTGAATAGTTCGAGTATTTAATGAGATATTAATTTCAAATTTGGTACATTGCGTCAGCCTAAAAAGATACATCTTTTGAGAGGAACAAAACAAGAGACTTTTGTCAAATACTCAAAATACGGGGGGTCCAGTTCCCGCTCACCACCCCTATTTTTTTGTGTGTCCGCCAGTGACTTCTAAACTATATTTTTTTAGGTAATCATTTATTTTTGATTATTTTTTCTCCCTTATAAAATTTCGATCAAATCATGTGTTTTGGAGATAATTTGAAAAGCATGGATCCTTACCAGATGCCAGCGCGGCTGACGGTAATCCAATAAATTTCAAATGCTAAATCAAGTCAGCCGTTGTGGCATTACCATGGATACAAGATATAATTAAGTAAAACTTTGCAATAAGTGACAATACCGAAAACAAAAGACTAACCAAAAATAAGGACAGTGGCGTACAGATAAAAACCTGTAGTACTAATTCAGTTAAATGAAATTAGTTTATTGACCTACTAAGAACTTACTAATGCTAATCTTCATATAACAGTACACCATTATTATCATTCGTTCTTAAGACAATAATTTACTATTACTTATTAAATAAATTTGAAACATCATAACAAGATAACAAATACTCAAAACATATTATTTTCGAAAGGAGTATAATAATCGTCGCGACATCTCGCGGTTGTACATAAAAACGACGAAACGCGTCTGGGTATTAGTCTGACGAAGGAAAATGGAAACAAATTTATATTTCTTTCTTTTTTACTTGAATTAAATCTTAAAACACAGTGAAAAGTAATATTTAATTTGACAGCAAATAAAACAACGATGCCGTATCCATGGTAATGCTACAACGGCTAACTTGATTTAGCATTTGAAAATTATTCGATTACCGTCAGCCGCGCTGGCATCTGGTAAGGATCCATGCTTTTCAAATTATCTCCAAAACACATGATTTGATCGAAATTTTATAAGGGAGAAAAAATAATCAAAAATAAATGATTACCTAAAAAAATATAGTTTAGAAGTCACTGGCGCACACACAAAAAAATAGGGGTGGTCAGCGGGAACTGGACCCCCTATTTTGAGTATTTGACAAATATTTCTTGTTTTGTTCCTCTCAAAAGATGTAACATTTTGTGCTGACGTAATGTACCAAATTTTAAATTAATATCTCATTAAATAGTCGAATTATTCAAAAAAATCAGTTTTTAATTTCAAACTTTAACACCCTGTATATCGCACATGAGGGTCAAAAATGAAAAATGGCATTATAAAAGTAATATTATTTTTGCTCAAGGAATATATGACCTCCTTTTTCCGGACACCCTGTATATACGTATGTTATTAAGCTTGAATAAAATAAAAAAATGTATAATAAAACATTCGTTTATTGCATATTTCCATTAGAAAATCACAAATGCATTTACATATTTTGCTATTTTGAACGCAACGCTTCTAGCAAATAAAGAAACAAGCGCGTTGAAAATAATGTCATACGTCATACCAACCCCAAGAAAAAAATTGGTTACATCGTTGACCAACTTGAGAAATGAAAACGCCCATCATGCTGGCCATCATTCATACAGTAACAACTATTTACGGTAACAAAACTAGCTGAATCATAATAAAACATGCATTAAGATTCTTCCATATTCAAAAATCCGCAAAATTCCGTCCGAAGTCTGAAATCCGTCGAAAATCCGTTTAATTTTTCTCAGGGTAGCAAAAATCCGTCAAAAACGGATTAATCCGTCAATCTGGCAGCACTGATGCCAGTACATTCGTACTGACGCGTAGTCTACCACGACGCTGCATTTTCTAAGTCGGATAATTTCGGTTACACTCGACCTAGGCTGCTCTTGCCGAGGCAGCATTCTTAACTAACCTCTACTTGAGAGTACACTAAAAGAAAATTATTAAACGTAATAAATAACGGAAATATTCTGATTTTAAAATTACGAGTAGTCTGCTAGACGACACGTCAGTACAGATGGAGTATCTATTATTTATTCATATCGGACTTAATTCCTTATACCTAAAAAACTTCTCGTTTTAGATACAACTATTTCTAATTTTTATTTATAAACAAAATGGTTTAAATCATATTCTTTAGGTATTCATTCATAATAATACACCATAATGAATTTGCGGTAGCATTCTTGAACAGCATTTAAATTGTTGGCCATGCTTACTATTGGAAAAAACGATGGTCACGTTGTTTTAAAATTTTTTGTCGAGCTGTGAAATAATTTTTTCAGCAAGAAACATTTTTGATAACCGAGAAATCTCGCCCTATGATGAATTGCAAAATAAACTTTATTATGATATCTGGGGACTAAAGAATCCTACTAGATAAAAGTTAAAATGTCATGGAGTAGGTATAATTAACATGTTAATAACATAGCATCCGAGATATCGCCTCACCCCCCCCCCCCCCCCCCCCCAAAACGGGCACGCCGCTACTACCTCATTACTAACTTTATTTGGTTGTCTTTGTAAGCTTACCAATACGAAAAAATATTTATTTAAATTTTTGTTTCAGGAAAGGTAACTTTAAATTTTGCAAGTTCATGGTATTACACCAAAACCAATAGTTCCCTTGATCTGGAGGCACAGGAGAGATCACTAGCATTTAATGTAAGAATTAGTTTAAATTTCACATGGTCCTTCGTAAGTTTCGAGGATTTTGATGAATAGTATAGTTTACTTTATAATATATGGTTGATCTTCCGACTGCCGTAAATCCTAATTATCGTCTTGATAATAAAATGCCTCAAAATTACATTTTTTCGAGCAAAACCCATGACACTATAACTAAAGATAAGATCTCTTGCCGTTCCAATTTCGTAACAGGGTGACTGATTTTTAAATTTCTTATGTAGACTTATACGGCGTTAGCGTTTTTAATTCTAATTTAAAGGTATTAAGAGGTTTTACGCATTTAATGGTATGTGAAATGAAAGAATAATATTATTACGTATATTAATTTCATAGAAATATAACACACATTACACTAAGATATCACTAAGAAGAAGAAAGATTCCGACAAAACTATAAAACATCCGCCGCGCCATTGGAACCGGTCGACGATAGCACAAGCTACTCGGCGACCCCTCCTCGTTGCTACCAGCGTTGTCAGTCTTTGGCAATTGTAATATATCCATTACTATTTTAACAATTTTTGAGATGCTCATTCTTGTTGTGGGGGCTCACCATATAAAATGTATGTTCAATCTGGAGGTGACCCCCATTTCATAAGAACGTACTCTTCTTACTCTGACACTGTCTTTTTATTATTCTATTAGGTCTCGAACCGTCAACTATTACTATTGATCAAAGATTTCTAGCAACACTGGTCGCCAAGTTTGCCGTAGTTTTTCATGGAAATTTTGACAGATCACCAGAATTTTTTGTTATTTAGTTGTGTGTGTTTATTAAGATAAATATCTGAATTTTCATAAAATTTGGTGAGCTGTGTTCGGTTGTAATAAGGTTTGCGTCTCAACAGTACACATGGGATTTCCCATATAAATTGCGAGGTGGTTAAATATTCCTTCCCGTATTGATTTTACAGAAAATTTCTCAATAACATTTTTCAGCCAATCAGGAGGTTGCTTTTTGTTCCGTTACCACGGCAACTAAGAAAATTTCCGGAAATTTTTCTCCTCCTCGAGGCAGCAGGAAGTGGTTACAGTGGAAATTCTTTGACGTTTGTGTATAGAATTACATTTTGCTTGACTGAACCTGTTATTTTAATTATTTTATATTTCTGATTATTCTAAACCTTTTACTAGACATTATTATATAAATTAAAAACAAATAAAAACAGCAAATTATTGTAATTTATTATAGTTTACAAGTACCTAATTATTTTCGATTACAACGTCTAAATGTTCTTGAAATTCGATGGCCTCCTATATAGATGACTACAATACGCTGGAAAATTATCGGTATAAAATAACTTTATATGGTAAAAAACTTATTTTCTACCAACTTTAGTAAGTTAAATAAACATGGAAATAAAAATTTGAACCATTTTTACTTTGTCAATAACAATTTCAGGCAAAATTTGTAAATAGGATATTATTGCTGTTCGAACTAACAACTACCTACTATTGTATTTATAAGTAAACATATCTTAAAATGAGAACACAACTTGCTTTAAATAATATGTTTTACCAACTTAATATAGGAAATTATTGCTCTTCGAACTAACAAGTAGCATAAGTCATCAGATCTTAAATGATATGCCCTTCAAAACACTACACATACATAAACATAAACAGCAAGCGACATGATAACATAACTGACAAGTTAATCCTTTTCATTGACAAGTAAAGCCTTCTTTCCATATTTTAAAACCATTAACAAAAAATATCACGCAATCCTCATTTTTTCTTCCTTCAAATTAATAATTTAGTGCGAAATTTTCTTACCGAATCTCCCTCGTTTTTGAATGGTACGTTGCCTGAACGGTATAAGTAACTTTTGACGACATTTGTAGATATGTCTCTTTGAATTAACATGACAGAATACACTTTAAATTGAACAAGAACATTATTCTTAATGTAGTATTTAAAAAGTTTAAAAGTACATTTTTGAGCTAAAATAAATGGTAGGGTGAATATTTGACCACCTCGCAAATTACATGGGAAATCCTTTGTGTCCTGACCGGATGCCCCACCTGGTATAAGTCTTTCAAAATTATAATTTTCGCACATTTTGTCAAATACATATTTTTGGATTACAATAAACTTACTTGTAAAAAACTGGTCCTAACAGGAAGTGTTTTGCCAGCTCTTAATTATACCATTTTATTATTTATTTTCTTTTTAGCTCGGCCTATATGCACATCCTGTATTCAAGGGCAACTGGCCTCAGATTGTCATCGATAGAGTTGCAAACAGGAGCAAATTAGAAGGATACTCTTTCTCAAGGTTGCCTAAGTTTTCTCAAGAAGAAATTGACCTAATCAATGGAACTGTTGATTACTATTCCCTAAATATGTAAGCCTATTTTCTTAAAAATATTTCTTAACTAA
The DNA here is from genome assembly GCA_963991005.1 of Barypeithes pellucidus. NCBI lineage: Eukaryota > Metazoa > Arthropoda > Insecta > Coleoptera > Curculionidae > Barypeithes > Barypeithes pellucidus. The sequence continues at coordinate 37,282,715 of OZ022563.1, read as the reverse complement.
AATAATTCTTATTTAGCAGCATTTGATGAAGAATATTAACGTTTTTTTTTTGTTTAATAATTAGTATAGTGCACTAGACAATGATGGTCCAAACCCCAAGACAGAAACTTCATGTTAACTCATAATACTATGATTCATGATTTATTGCAATAATTTTTATAAGATTGTTCAATACTTTCAGATTGACGACCTTATTCGGGTTTGTTTCCTTTATAGTAGAACATAATCATTAGGACTGCGAATTTAACGTTGCCGTTCAATGTCGCCACTCTCTCCATTGATTCAGTGAAGCAAAATTTTTATGTACCGGGTGTCCCATTTTCGACACTTTCATAGGGCATCTACGTAATTGTTAGTGTATAAAAAAAGTAATGTAGGTGTCATGCGCTCTTTTTGGGTCAAACTTAAAATGGTAAAATCAAAATTGGAAAATTTTCGCTCGCTTAAGAGATACGGGGGAAAAACAAAAAATTGACAATTTCAAAATTACCCTATATTTTCTTAGTTAAAAGAGATACAGGAATTTTTTATACAGAAGCTTCTTATATTGATTGTTGAATAATCTGCCGTTTTCAGAATAAGTATAAGGGGTCAGGTAAAAAAGTTATCGCACCTAACCTAATTTTTTTAAATGGAACACCCTATATATTTTAATCTAAAAATATACTATTTTAAATTATTCTTTCAAATATATAACACACCATGGATTATATTTATTTCCTAGGCGATTTATTTAAACTTTATTACTTTGAAGCGAAATAAGAGATTCAGATTAAGGTAAAAAGTAACGGGAATCATCGCAAATGTTCGGAATATGTCCTGAAATGGTTACCGTCTGTTTGGATCTTGCTATTGATGCCCGTTAAGCCTGTAAATATTCAGTTTTATAATAAAATTCAGATAAAATACACGTCCTAGCAGTAGCAATATCTAACAAGTTAAGAATTACGTCATACTTTCGGTCTAAATAATACAATTTAATATCAAAACCCGTTCGTAAGAGCATTTTTTGCTGTCTACCAATATTAACTTTCATTTCCAATGCCTAATTTCAACCCAGACTGCAAACTATTAATACAATTAAAGAAAAATCAATACTTCAATACTGTAAGTTCACGCGAATATCGCCTCTAAAGATTGCTCGCGTAACGACCATTTGCATTAAAAACAAAACATTTCCAAACTTAACCTTCCAGTGCACGGGTGAAAAAAAGTTATACCGATGCACGGGTTGGGTCTATTAGACCCAATAACAAATATTAGGTATTTTTTTTTCTTTTATATTTTAGTGAGCAACTGATTTTTATTATAAGATAGTAAGTATTTTTTTGCAGATTTGGCGAAAAAAAAACCATACGGTATTTTTATAAATGTCTTTATTAAATTGAAATAAAAAGCCTTACATTTTTATCGCCGTTACGTAAAAATTGGAAAAATAAACCTTAAACCTAAATTTTACAACTTAAACTGAATATTATTCTAAAAAGATGTTCAAACAATGGATATATGAAAAAAAAAATATAAAAACAATAAACAGTATCCAAAAATTTTTTTCTAAGAATGTTACTGTTTTTTTTTCGCTACATTCTTGACAAGAAATTACAACATGCTGTAGTAATATTTCTTGCTGCTATCTCCTGATTCCTCTTCCTCTAAAATCAAATCATCTAGCTCTGTGTTAGATTCATGATCAGGAACTTCTTCATAGTTAGGATCGGCAACTGAATCATCATCACTGGTTATGTCTAATTCGCCACTGCTTCCACTACTTTGTAATATTTCCAGAGTGTAGCAACTTCAGCTTCATAACTATTCTTATTCATGTTGTATATCGATACAACAAAATAATATAAACACTTTTTAATAAAAATTTAAAGAATAACAAGTAAAAGCAAAAATTTAGAGATTCCCCGAAAACTAACACTAATGCACGGGTTGGGTCTCACAGGACGTTATCAGGTACTGCGATCTCCATATGCACTAAATTTGTCCCGAATCCATATTTTAAGTTGTGGAAGGAGTCGACCAAAAGGTACACCATGGCGCCACCCTGAATTCAAAAATGTCTAAAAATGGGAATCAAAAAATAAACTATCCGGTCTGTGAGACCCAACCCGTGCACTGGAAGGTTATACATGTCAAAACAAAGCAACGTGTCTTTTATGTGAAACTGTACCACATTTCTCCGACATTGTGCCTCGACGAAAACAGCAAATAATATCCAACTACCAATATTGTTTAAAACCAACGAGAACAAATGAGAGAACAATACCCTGTTATCTCTCACGCTCGCATTACGCAAAACAGCTGTTTCTTATCTTAACGTGTTTTACAACTCACCGATCGATAAATTGCCCTTCTATCTCCTTATACGGCGGTCAATTCCAAGAAATTACCATCGCTGCTGCACGTGCCGTTAACACCGACGCGTCATCTTACTCTGATTGGCCGACCTTTACCCCTGCCTGTAAACAATCTCGTCCGTTCGATGTCTTTTCGCCTATTCAAATCACTGCTGTTCTAGACCCCGCGAAATAGCATCGTCGGACCAGATTTAAGGTGACGATAAAAGGGTAGTCCACTGTCACTAAGGAAGCGCCATAAGCGCCCCTTTTTTAAGTCCGATTATTTGAATTAAAGTGTAATGAGTATCGTACTCAGCCTGCCGATGAGCACTGACCAGTCCTTTGATAATTAAGGTGGCAGTAACGGGTTTAAAGTTGAAGTATTTAAAGTTGAAGTATTTAAAGTTGAAGTATTTAAATTTGAATTAGTTGAAGTGAAGTATTGTTAAAGTAATTTTCCACCAATAGCTCGACCACAAGTTAAAGCGAGAATTCTTCATGATACGGTGTTCCATGTACGGATAGAACACATTCTTTATAAGAATAAGTGAAGAAAATAGACCTTTTTGCCATACACGAGTTATGTTTTTTTTTCCTGCTTTTACATAGTCGCATTGAACCAGCGACCCAACCTAAGGATTGACGGTAAGACCAAAACACGACGGTCCAGCGGATTATTAAGCCCTGCCCCATCACCGTCTTTCCGGATAGCGAACAAAATATACATTTGGCGCCATTTCTTCGTTTTTTCCACTTTCAATATAAACAATAGTTAACATAGTTGTTTCTAGGATATTAGCTTTTGTTTCATGGTCTACTGTGGTTTAAAGTAATAAAGTTTAATAAACCGCCTAGGAAACTAATATCATCTATGGTGTGTTATATATTTGAAAAGAGAATTTAAAATGCTTTTAGATTAAAATATGGTGTTCCATTTGAAAAAATGAGGTTAGGTCCGATAACATTTTTACCTGACCCCATATACTTATTCTGAAAACGGCAGATCATTCATCAATTATTATAAAGAAACTTCTGTATGAAAATATATAGGGTAATTTAGAAATTTTTTGATTTTCCCCCGTATCTCTTAAGCGAGCGAAAATTTTCAAATTTTAATTTTACCATTTTAAGTTTGACCTAAAAAGAGCACATGACACCTACATTACTTTTTTGATAGCACTAACAATTACGGAGATATCCTATAAAAATATCGAAAATATGCACCCTGTAGGTACATACCTACAGCGGTATTTCTCTGGCCCGAAAAATTTTTTTTTTAATTATCCCTCACTGAATGAAGAAAATCTATTGATTTTTATATAAACTTTTTAAATATCTTAGTACATAGTTTAAACATCCTTGGACATTAATGTCCTTCCCCCAGAGGACAACTGGATTATTTTTCTTCTTATTTAGGTACACTTACGCGCCATTGTGTATAAGGATTATACGAAATATTGACGTGTCTCTAAACATTAATTTTTTCTCAATGTCTCTGGGAATAGTGAAAAGTGTCTAAGTCAAATTTTTACTTGCATAACTTTAAAACGGCATTAATTAATCAATATTGATATACTTTTTGTAGGTATACCAGCAGTATTGCCGAATATATTCCTGATTATGACATCGACACACCAAATATGTATTTCGATAAAGGTAAAGTATTGCTAAAGTTTAGAAAACTCTTTCCTTTTTAAAATAGTTGTTTCTCTACATGACTCCAATTCAGAATCCAATCGATCCAGGACAATAGAGGGGTTTTCCTCTGAGATCGGCAAGCAGATGAAAATATAGCTATTTACAGTTGGCAGTGAGGTTTATACATCATTCCGGCGGCCTGAATAGCCAGAAACAAACAATAATGTGGTAAAGTACAGGGTGTCCCATTTTCGACACTTTTATAAGGCCTCCGTAATTGTTTGCGCTATCAATAAAGTAATGTAGGTGTCATGTGCTCTTTTTGGGTCAAACTTAAAATGATAAAATCAAAATTTGAAAATTTTCGCTCGCTTAAGAGATTGTCGCCGAAATAACGATATCTTTCCGCTTTTGTTATCTTTAGAAGTGCAGTTATCTCGCCTGCGGCGCGTTGTTCACCAATCGTTAGCGTGGGTCCCTCGTATACCCATTTTTCCCCTTGCTTATTTATCGCCAGGTCGCTGCTCTTTTCGCTACTTTTGTCCCATTGGAAGTTCATTCCCGAAGGCGGCGATTCCCCACCAATATGTTAATTTAGAGCCAACGTTAAGCGTTGACGTGCAGCGGACCTAGTAATAGAGTCAGTATAATACTCCTCCAGGTACTGGTCGACACTACCGGTTAGGTCGACAGTCCTGCAGAGGTCATGAGAGTCCATGCTAGAATTGGTATGTGCGTTGTTGACGTTTTCCGCCATTTTTCGAGTTTTCGATTTTTTGTCACGTCAGCCTGTCGGTCTTAGTGGGCATACCACCTTTCCCCGCTAACAGGAACTCGTCAGCAGTCCACCAATTAAGATGAAGATGAGGGCAAGAATTTTGTCTTAGAATTAAAAGGATTGATTTTACTGTTACAAGTATAGTTGTTGGAACGTAGGACGAAGCCTAACTATTGTTCGAACTATACTTTTGAGTTTATTGGCACGGGCACGTCCAATTGAATATAACAAGGCAAGTTTGTTATATTGAACACGGGGGGCTTTTTGTTTATTTAATTTTAAGTCTTTTGTCTTGAGGGTTATTTATGGGTTAGTCTTACGTATGTCGAGTCTCACGACCGGGGCGATTTTCGATTAATTAATTTTATTTTCTTTACAATAAAAAATTAACCTGAGCTAGCAAGGGTCCTCTACTAAGAGGGAATTAACCAACCTAACTGTCTTCTAAGACCATACACGCGAATCCTAGCTTTGCCTTAAATATATCAACTTAAGATTTTTTAAGAACCCTTACTTCGTGACGGACTTAGAAAAAATCCTAATAACCGTTACTTATTATTCCTAGCGCAAGGCGTCTATAAAGGAATAAATCGGTAAAAACGAATTTTTAATTAAGTTATTTCGGACGCAAATATCTATAACGAAATACTTATTGATTAACGCAATATTTCTCTCGACCTGCGGTTTTTTGAGAAATTTATGCGTGTCGCAAATTTAAGAAGTTTTTTCGAATTTTAACGCCACGCTGGCCGACGTCGCCCTCAGTGCAAGGACAACGATGCCTTAATGACCGAACAGAAATGACTATTCCGTTTGTCTCTCTACCTTAGCTTCCACCTTATAAAAAGGACGCTATTTTAACGAACGCTTAAGACACAAACTAGTCCTACTCCGACCGAATTTATTTACTTCTTCTTTGCTTCAAAGATGTCTTCTTTTTTGGTCTTTTCACTTGACAAATATTAGCGATATTTGCCAAGGCGGGCGACTCAACAAGACTTCGTTAGAAGGGATCGACACGATGGAGGTCTTCTCCCGATCGAAATAATATTGAGCCTGTGCAACACCGTCTAGAATAATCCGCCGGTATATAGGTGATACTTTGCAAAGAAACATCTATAAAGTTTGCACTGAAATCGCGGGGGACCGTCCAGGTTACGCACTGGCCTGCTTTTCCAACGGTGGACGCTGAATTAGAAAGTTTATACTCCGCGTTAAAAAACACAGAGTGTTAGATCCCTCGTTGTACGGGTTTCTTCAAAGTATAAACTCTGTATTTAAAAATACGAGTGTTCGTGAAGACTGTACTGGACTTTTTCCCAGCGAACGATCTCGCGGAGATTGGTCTCTCAAAGCAACCAGAAATCAACTGCCATAATCGATTTTTTTACATATAGTTTTCGTCATTCCATCTAGCATCGAAGCATTTCGATAACGGACAGCGGGAACCACACTGTTGACTTTGCAGAAATATAAAAAGTCCGTTTGATTTTTGCCTGTTGGAAGATTACGTTATAACCTTGTTAAATAAATCGTGCTATAAAAATAATCCTTTTTTGGTAACATATAGGAAAATATGTTAAATTATTAAAAAATAATCTAAAGTAAAAATCCTCCTTATTTTCTTAATTTGAAAAAAGCCATTTTTACAACAAGATACGGCTGGATTGGACTGCTTCTGATTTTTTTTCAGAACTGCCAAACTTTTTTTTAAATTAAAATTAAATAAAATTTTAGGCAATTATAAAGGACACTAATTTGAAACTAAATATGAAATAAAATACTGGGTTTTTCGAAAAATATAACTTTATGTTATCACATTTTCTTGGGACACCATGTATAATGTAAAATATTTTTGCCGATTTTAGCCGCATACCTTAAGCTGTTTTAGTATTTTTGATAAGTTTTTCCATTATGATTTAATCTTCCGTCCCCGTTTCTTTGGCGGACCCGGTATAATTTTAGAATCACCACAGAAAAACCTCTCAAAAAATATAAATTTTACACGGTGTTCCATTAAAAAAACAACTACGTTATGCCATAGTTTCTTTGTTTTAAGCGAAACACGAGGCAATTTCATACTCTATGCAAAAATTTAAACAAGATATTGATTTAAAACAAAAAACGGGGATACTCACAAATCGACCCCCTATTCAGTTTAGGTTAGATGACCTTGTACATTCCAGCTTTTTCGTTACCCATCGACAATATCGCAATTGTACGAGTGGCTTAAATTTGGACTAATGGGTAAAGTACATTCGTGTTCAACTATCCCGTTAATTTAGTTACTCTGAAAACCGAATACCTTCTCTAAAATTTAGGTTCTTGTTAAATTTTTTCATTTATCAGTTTTAAAAATACCAAATAAATTTATAGAATTTCTATGTGCAGGGACTTTGGATACTGCAGACCCATCATGGCCAACTAGTGCATCTTCGTGGCTTAATTCTGACCCTCCAGGCGTGAGATACATGTGCAATTATGTCAGAGATACATACAATCCATCGGAAATTATAATCACTGAGAATGGCTGGTCGGATTTAGGCGATTTAGACGACCAAGGCAGAATAAAATATTTAAAGGTAACTACACTAACAGTCAAAATAATCGATCAACGCAATATTTAGATGGATTTTAAGTCCGATTTATATTATTCTTTTTTAACTTGTAGGTAAATCTATCGAAAATCTCTCACATGTGTGAGATTTTAACAAAGTTAAGGATATCTCCATAATATGAAGGTTGAAACAAGAACTGATTTTTTACTCAAACTTTAAAACACTCTGTGGAGTGATGGAGGTGTCACAATTTTTATTTTGTCGTTTAATTTTCAAGTAACATCAATTCTTAACATTTTCGTTATTGGTTCATTTCAATACTTTAATTTTTGTAGCAGATACGATTTTTTTGGAGAATCAAACTTGTTTCAACCATAACAAACCCGAACAAACATAAAATTATGAGAGAATGGTGTGAGTTAAATGGAAATCAACTAAAAGATAACGTCGACCTCAGTAATGGGTGTTTCCCCCACGAGCGCGAATAACAGCTGTAATAGCGTTTGTATTCTTATATGCTTATATTTCAAATAAAAAATTGCTTATAAATTCTACATGAAATAGCCGAATGATATACAAGGTGTTCCATTTGAAAATCTTGAGAAAAAATATTTTGAAATGTGTCGTTTTTGAATCATTATTCTGAACACCCTCCCTGTATAAAATAGATAAACGCCCTTAGGTTCATAGTATCTCTATATCTCTTGTCATAAATCTAACCCATTGCTGAAGTTAAAAAAATCGTTTTGGACCGTTTTTTTATGTTTTTTTTTCAGAACTGCCACTTTTTTTTAAATTTATTGTCCCTATAGAATAAAATTTTAGGCAATTATAAAGGACATTAGTTCCGTATATAATTCTGGTCAATTTGCTGCCATCCTCCATCAAGAGCTGCACTGAGCTCATGTAAATTTGCCTGAGCAGGTATCAGAGATCGTGTTTTTTGCCCAGTATACAACGTGTCCAAGATAAGGAGGGCCAGTACAGGGATCTCGGAAACCGTAAGAGATACGAAGTCGGTTAAATGGAGGTAAAGTTGAGCATTTACGTGCCTAATAATATGCCGTTTAGAAAGTTTTAAAATTCCGAGTAGTTCCGGAGATATCCGGAAAAAAACCGAAATTCTGAAAAATCGATTTATTGTTTTCCTGGGTTTTTTTGAGATCGAATTCTAAAGTAATTGCACTTTTGCATTGTCACTTTTCCCGTTCTATCTAACACCGTTAATTGTTTTGTAATCCGACGAGTCGTCTTCGAAGGTCCATTATCAACTTTCTTTTTTTAAATACGCTCCTGTTTTTCTGATATTCCAATTTGAGAGCTTCTTTTCTCCCGAATGCAACGATGTATGACACATTGTGGTTTAATGACGTGTCAAGAGTTTTTGAACAACATCAGGAAACTTTGAGATACGTTCCTGTAATTCTCCTAATTTTATAATTAATATCTCATAAGTAAGTTCTAAATTTTTTACCTATGTTGGGCTAGTTCAATAAATAACAAATTATTTAATAATAAACCACAAATAAGTGAACAAAAATCATTCCAAAACAGTAATAAAACGAACAACGAAAAATGTAAGGAACTACATAATCAGGTGTTCAAATTGATTTCCATTATGCCCTAAGCACAAATAACATCTTCTAACTGCCACATAACTTTTTTTTTATAGATAAAATGAATATCAAACTTTTCAGCATTTGTAAGTTTATGTTCCATATTTTCTGGAAAATAGAATCTTAAAACGCTCTCAAACGATCACAATGGGAATGTCAAGTGAAACAAATCACGTGTCACCTTCTTAATTTTTTTGTTTCAAGCGTCAACTTTTCTTTAAATCCCGAATCAACAGAAGTTTGAAATAATGTTTCTGTATTTTGTTCACTTATTTGTGTGATAGACCGGAAAAAGTGCAATGCAATGTGCCAAGTGCAATTTACTTTAGAATTCGATCTCAAAAAAACCCAGGAAAAAACTAAAACGATTTTTCAGAATCTTCCGGATATCTCCGGAACTACTCGGTTTAAACTTTTTAAACGGCATCTTATTAGGCACGTAAATGCGGCACTATTTAACCGACTTCGTATCTCTTACGGTTTCTGAGATCCCTGTACTGGCCCTCCTTATCTTCGACACGTTGTATAGCCGACATATTATATCGGGTTTAAGACGGAGCTACGTGGGAGCCAATTTATTATTTGAATTATCGACCTTATCTAAATACTCGTTAACAATTCTTGCAACATACGATCGAGCATAATCAGCATAAAATTTGCTCCGATAAATAACTCAAAAGAACACCCTCTGGCTCTAAAACATCTTTAATGTATCTATCCGCTGTCATAAACTTTAGCTTTTTTTCGACGGAAAAATAAATGGAAATTTTTCTTTGACAAAAAAAAACGTATCTGCTACAAAAATTAAAGTATGGAAATGAACCAAAAATGAACATCTTAAGAATAGATGTCACTTGATAATTAAATCACAAAATATAAAATTTTTACATCCTATCACTTTATAGAGTGTTTAAAAAGTTAAGTCAAAAAACAGTCATTTTTTCAACCTATATATTATGGACATATTCTTAACTTTCGTAAAATGTCGCACATGTGCGAGATTTTTAATAAATTTACCTACAATATGGAAAAAGAATAATAAAAATATGACTTAAAATAAGGCAATTATTCACGATCAAATGAAGGTATGAATGGAAATAACCATCCATTCCCAATTTCGCACAGTTTATTGCCTAATAATTCTCTACGTAGAAATTTACCATGCAATTCAAGAACATGGCCAAAAAGAAGAGGAAGATCAATATCTTCCGAACAAACCCGAGAGAAATCCCTATTTAAAAGGAAGAACACTACGCAGTTAATCTAGGGAAATTATAGATAATGTGTGATGATACATTTAAACTGCCTTTAAAGATGAAAATTGGTGGGATTTTCCAATATGTTAGCGTCCTTAACACTAACTGATGCAGTCAGTTAGTGAGAAAGGCGTCGCAACTCCATCTGTGAGAATTTATTCTAATGGAATGGTAGTTAGATTAAAAGTATGGAGATGGAGGAACAGCGTTAACAAAGGCGCGTCCAGTATAGAGAAAACAATTTTCTTGCTTTACTTTAACGGCCACTTGCAGAACAGCAGTTAAAGAAAAAGTTTTATGGAACTGTCAATTCACTAGGGTGCATTTTTTTTTAAACTAGTTTAAAGATAAAAATTGAAATAGAAAAATATTGTTCATGTAATCATAAAACACAAAGAACACTTTTTGGCTTCCGGACTGGTATGATTATAGTTGCTCTTGCATTAAAATACAGAGAAGTCCAAAATAAATGGAAAACTCTGGGTCAACACTTCTATTTTTTATGGAATTCATGCGACTCTATACCGGGTGTTTCAAGATGAACGCTCACTCTCATAACTTTTGTATTGTTTAAATTACAGAATTAAAATTTTGTGGTTTTATATATAATAATTTTGTATCTTATGACAAGAGAGACTCAATTTTGGAACTTCCGGTTTAACCGGAAATGATCTCAACTTTGGATTTTTAAATAGAACACCCAGTATATTTTTGGCTATATCGATTCAGAACAGCATTGTAAATTCAACGACACCCCCTATGACGTGACATTTTTGACACTTTCATTAATTTTTCTTTTATTTTTATTTTCTCGTCTAGATTGCTATGAAATGATTGCCTAAAATGGTTTACTTCTATGCTAAATGACGGCGTATTTTACATTTGTAATTATGTTCATTTGTTTGTTAGCATTATGGCTTCATGGGTACCTAGATAAATGCAAAGCCGTTGGCGCCTCTTAAATTATCTCTACTTTTTTTACTTGTGTGATTTTTGGAAAAAATATTTTTGTCCGAGTGAACCAATATGTTTCAATTTAAAAAAAAAATACTTTTCTGGGAAAAGGCCTTCTTAAAAAATTTAAAAATTGTGTACAAAATTGAAAATTGTATTTTTATCAGACGTTTGGCCCAATTTAGGGAGTTCATAGCAATCTAGATGAAAAAATAAAAATAGGAAGAAAAATTATTCAAAGTGTCATAAAGTTGAAGTTGGAATGGTATTCGATATAGCCAAAAATATACTAGGTATTCCATTTAAAAATCAAAAGTTTAGGTCATTTCCGGTTAAACCTGAAGTGACAAAAAGGTATCCGTAATGTTATAAAATGTAAAATAATATCACATACAAACCCACCAAATTTTATTTCTGTAATTTAAACATTAAAAAAGTTATAGGGGTGAGCGTTCCTCCTGCAACACCCGGTATATTTTATAGTTTAGGTGACGTAAGGTATGTTTTTGGAAAAAGTCATATTCACGTGTTAATTATACAAAATAAAATTATAATACATTTCGAGATTAAATAAGGAAACCTTATTTTATAATTATAAAATTAATCTCTAAAAATCTCTTAAATTTGGTTCTAGGGCTACTTAAGTCATATTTTGGACAGCATATTGGATGATGGAATAAATATTACTGGTTACACCCTTTGGAGTTTGATGGACAATTTCGAATGGGTTGTCGGTTATACGTAAGTGTGTTGATTTAAAATGTCATTTGATAAATACTTTTAATTTATACAGGGTGCTATGAAAATGGGTTATATTAAATGGGCGACTCCTAAAGTGTCCTAGAAAAATACCACATTTTTTTTTCAAATCTATACCGTCTAAAAAATAGGAAAATTATCCCTTCGCATACATCACATGCGGCCTGACCCATAGATACACGTACCCCTTTGATTTTCAATTTCAATTCTTTGATTCAATTTTAATACACGATAACATAAGGGCACGCGTATATTGTTGCCAAATAAAGTGTTTACCTGCATAATTATACTAAATAACTTTAAAATACAAAATGTTGCACATATACATGCGATTCGCCCTGTATCAATGCAAAAAATTAAATCTGTGATATTAAAAGTTAAACTACATATAAAGTTTTACGAAAAAGTACATTTGGCATCGATGCTTGCCGTTTACCAAAATCGTTGTGCGCTTAAACAAATATTCAATGGATCGATCGACATTATTTCAACGTATTAGAATTGGAACAGGATCTGTTCTTTTCGAAACAGGTTTTTATGTGGAACAGATATGGGTCGATAGGTTTTCCTGTTTCGCTCTTCGCTGGAGGTGTCTGGCTCGCTGAAAGCTCGGAACAACCTGTTTCGATGAAACAGTTTCGAATGCTCGGACGCTGTCTTTTGTAACCGAGCAGCGAAATGCGATAGGGAATGAATGCGCGATGTTGTCGATGTTTAATATTTTTCGGAAATACGGAAAATAATTAAAACTAAATATTTATCAAAAATTATTTTTATAACCACAAGAATAAATCTAAATAATATAAAAAAAAACTCTTTGGCTATGTATAAAGATAAAGTTTGTGTCCATGTGTCAGTATGCCTCTATACAATATCGTAGAGATATTTATTTTTTTTAAATTATAGGCAAAAACTTATTATCAGTATCATCTGAATAAAGAAGGATCGTCCTCTTTGCACAGTCGGGTGTTTTCTATCAATATGTATTTTTAAGTTTGGTATAGAAGATGTATAACGACATATTTTGTAACTTGCATATATTACACTTTGAGTTTGTTTTATCTATTATTGTATAAAGTTCCAAAGCGGGTTAATTGGGGGGTAGGGGTTGGGGTATGAAAATGTCTTTACTAAACCAGTTAGTTTTCAGGATTTCCAAATGGCTTGGCAACGCCTCGCCTCAGTCCACAAACTGTTGAAACCTTTTACGCTTACGGTTTCCGATAGTACCTACAACGGAATGTCAAGTCATCTTTAAAAAAATTCATTGCCTATTTTGATATCATGACTATTTGTATGCTATTTATACAGGGTGTTACAAATTCGGCCTTCTCCATTGGGATTTCGGAAACGGTAACAGATACGAAGTCGGTTAAATTGGAGCAAAGTTGCGTAATTATGGGCCCAATAATATGCCGTATCTTAATGCAGATGGTCAATTTAAGGAACAAAACGTCGGAAAACCAGTAGGTGTTGTATACCGCTGAACGTAGACTTCGGTCCTCTTTCATAATTTAAACAAAAAATACAGGTCCGTATTTAAAAAAATTAAGTTGATGATGGCGACCTAAAGACGAAACATCGCATGAAAGATTTGGTTTTCCATCTTGTGGAGAATAGAAAGTTAGCAATGAGAAAGTGAAATGTATTTTTGGACATCTCTTCGACCAAAGTTAGGAAACAATAAGAACCGAAACGCAAAATTTTTGATATTTCCAAATATTTTGAAAGTCACTGTATTTATTTTTAATTTTCTGGTGGCATATTATTGGGGCCATAATTACGCAACTTTGCCCCAATATAACCGACCTCGTATCGCTTACCGTCTCCGAAATCCTAAAGGTGATGGCCGAATTTGTAACACCATGTTTGTTCGGAATATGGAAAAGTTAAGGAGGCTAGTAGACAAAAATATTAATTTGGGTAAAATGGAAATTAGAAAATTGTTTCTAATAATTAGTAATATGTGCATAATGTATGTAGACGTAGACAGTGTCGGATTTATAACGAGGCACTTGGGGCACGGCCCAGCGCCCCACATTATTAGATAATACTTGAGAATTTCTTACCACGCTAAGCAACGCTGACCTTTTTTTTTTTAGAGGCTTCATGCTAAATCAGCAGGGACCCAAAAGAATCAAAGTGTTCACTATTTTTTTAGTAAATTTTAGGTTAGGTTAGGCATGTCGAAAAAATCAGTTTTTCGTATTTCTAATGGAAAAGGTCATACTTTATTGAAAGAAAATCGTGAAGAAAAGTACTATTTTCTACTACTGTATAAATAAATCAACTTTCGGGCCGTAGCAACAGGAAAGAAAACGAAAGTAAATGTTACAGTTACCAGAATATTATCCGTTGCTAGCTACGAAAGTAGGTTGCTAGCTACGAAAGTAATACTTTCGGTGCCAGGACAAAAAAACAAGAATAAATTTTTTTATTGTATTTATTCAAGCGAATTAAAAAAAAATCTTACTTAATAATAAAAAGTTTATATTTATTGAAAAAACAAGTGGTATAATAACAATAATATAAAACTTAAATAACACTAATTTTTATTTATTGTCATTAAGATTAATAGTGAAATTTGAACAGTTAGAAATATTAATTGATGGAATATTATTCAATTCAATACCTTCGCCGCTTCTTATTAGAGACTCGTTATTATCCTGGACTTGGACCATACAACTATTTGTCACTCTCACGTCGTTAGATGGAATAAAAGTAGGAGATCGATTTAAGATCTTTTTGGAAATTTCGATTATATTTGTATACGAATCACCAATATATCCCTCCGCAACGGACGAAGATCTCCAACCGCCATGTATTTTTAAATCCAAAATATCGATACCTGGAGCATTTGCAAGGAAGGTAGTTGATGTTCTTCTAAACGAGTGACCAGTGTATTTATTTATATCTTGAAGTTTCAAAAATTTGGCAATTTCTTTGGGAACATTTGAAATAGTGTGTTTTCCAATCACCTGATTCACACACCTACCTCGTTCATAGCGATATAACAAGCGTTCGTCTTGTGCATTATTTGGCCTAAGTTTAATATAATCTTGAAGTAATCTCATAAAAGAAACTGGACCTCCATCATCGGCTATCACAAAACTTCTTTGAACCTTGTTTTTGCTCTGGAGGATTTTAACAATAGCTACATCATCCTTGATTTCGATGTCGTTCAATTTAATTTTATAGATCTCATCTGTCCGGCATGCTCCAGCTATCCCCATTACTGCTATCACTTTCATAGATAAATAGCTATGATTAGGACCGTCAAGTAAAAACTTTATTATTTCTTCTTTTGTGAAAATTTTAGATTTTTTAGCTTCGTAACCATCATTTTTTCGTTTAATAAATGCAATAAGTTTCTTAAACTGCGAAATATCTATATTTTTGTTCACAGAAGTAGTCAATTTAAGCATGGAATATTGTGACCATAAGGACGGAGGTGATAGGGCTTCAGATTTCTCTTGGAAGTACGCTAGCATTACATTTTCGTCAATTTGTGAAAGGTTTTTCTCCACGAACCATTCTAGAAACAGGTTGTACGTTTGACAGTACCTATCTTTCGACTTTACGGGTAAGAGTGAGGCACATGCCAACTCGACCGCCTTCTGTATAGCTTCGTTTTGGTCTTGAAACAACATTTTCGACAATCGAAATTTAAAAATTCGAACTGACAGACTTAACAGTACTCAAATAACTAGTTGTCATGGATTATTTTATAGGTGTATTTTATTATAATTTGAATAAAATCAAAGTTCATTACTTAATAATATAATTGATCAAAGAACAGTAGTAGAAAAAGTTTAATACATTACACGCTGCAAAAGTAAACTTTCGCAGCTTGTAATGTAAATAACTAATTTGTATGGTTAGCAACACTTTTCTACTTAGCAACACCTTATTTACTCGTCGTTATGATATTGTGTTATTATCTCCACCATTTACTTATCTATCTGACAGATGTCTACCTTATGGATGTAGTGTACGAGGCGCGACTATAATAATCTATGGTGAACTTTATCAATTAATGATTTTCAATTAAAAATACGAAAAACAGCGTGCAACACACAAGAAAAGTAAGTTTTCTATCGTGTGGGAATTGAATTCAAGATATTTCCGCTCAATAGAAAATTGTCACTTTTCTTTAGTTGTAGAACAATCTACCAAGGCATCTTTTAACGTACTTTTGAGTATCCATTTGGATTTTGGAAAATTTTTAAATACTACTATTACTACTATAGTAATTTAAAAACTATTGAACTTATACCAGTGATGACTGATACCTAAAAATTCTTTAAAATGATCAAAGTCAGAACAATATTTAAAAAATACGGCTGTTTAAAAGACATGGATACGCAGCAAAAATTTACGAAAGAGAGTAAAAAATCACTAAAATATGCGTTGCAATCTACAATTATTTCACTATCCTTGCATAGGCCCCCGCATTAGCAGTGCCCCAGGACCCCGTTAACGTTAAATTCGGCCCTGATCATAGTTGTGGTGGCCTTAGAGCGCTTGATCTCCCCTACTCCTATTAACTGCGGAATCAGGTAGATCCAAAGATCTTACAAACTCCAGATCGAATTATTTATATTTGTACTCTACGCAAGGAATGAAAAACATGCACTCCCCACCTTGCTGTTATGTTTGCAGCATAGCCAGATTGTCCTATTTATCGCTAAGGTATCTGCAAAATTCTAATTAAAAATTTGTTAATATGACAATTACAACTGGTTTCAGGTTAATCAGCAATTGCCTTTAAAATAAATTTATTTCCCAATAATTTTACTATAAATTGTGCATAGGCCTTGAGAGATTTAAAAAAAAATATTATTATACATAAAAGTTTGAAATAAACCGACTGCACTCTGGCAACATCAAGTTAAATTTACTACGCTCTACGGCACAAGATCAAACTTTATCAATGGATTGGATTATACTAAAGAATACAGTGTTGCTGGTCACTGCTACCTGCTTTTAAGGGAGTGTTTATATATTTTGGTTGTTTTTATTTTTTTTTGTGAGTATTGGTGAAAAATCGTCTTTATTATAAACAATGATGGTGCATTCATGTATAGTTTGTAAAAGAGTGGATCATTTAAGCAAGAATTTATCTTTTTCAGTAAGTATGGTTATGTTTTCATATGATTGTATTGATATGATTTCTGATATAACCATTGACATTTAAAAGGTTATGGACCGGTCCGTGGAGCTAGTCCGGGCAAAAAGCAGTCGAGTTGGTTTATTTCTTAATATAAATTTTGCATTTACAAGATGGTTGAGTCTTGTGCGGCCATAAAATGCTTCACTAGAAGATGCAATGGTGTTAAATTAAAATTTCACAGGTTAGTAAATATATTTAGAAATTTGATTTTGAGTTTGCATCACCGATGAAAAGATAAATCCTTATTTAAACGATAAACTCTTTTACAATGCACCATGATTGTTTATAATAAAGACGATTTTTCACCAATAATCACAAAAAAAACACAAATGGAACAAAAAAAAAATTAACAATGACTGCGAGAGACTGCGAACAAACTAACAAGACTGTAGGATTTACGAGAATATTCTCCCATTCCGTTTCTCCCTCCTTGCTAATTGGCCACATCCAATGCATGTAAGCGGGTAATAAACTAGAGATAGATGACCAGAGTGCAGTTGGATTATTTCACGATATATTTGATACTTTTAAGTATAATAATATTTTTAAAGAATTTCTCATCCTTTTCACAGTTTATAGTAAAATTATTAGGAAATAAATTTATTTTAAGAGCAATTGCGGATTAACCTTAAACCAGTTGTAATTGTAAAATTTACAAATTTTTAATTGGGATTTTGCAAGATACGTTAGTGATAAATATGACAATCTGGCTAGAAATATACACTTTTATATCTGAAGAGTATCATCCAATAATGAATACACCAAAAATATTGATGCAAACATAAATAGTTAAATCCATCCTTGGACACACTGTATATAAAAACTGGATCAATATTTCTATCTTTTTATAAATATCTAATATTCGAAACTACACTTTTTGAATAGGTAATATAGTTAAACGTAAAGAATCTCAAAGTAAATTATACGCCCTTGGCTGGCTTTTTGCCTAGGAAACGAGCAAGGCCGCTCCATAACCTCTTAAACGTTATTGGATTTAACCAGACTTCAACATTGTTGCCATTATCGAAACAAACATGTTTTGTCTCTCTTCCACCCATTATTGATTTTCAATAACATTTCACATATTCACAACCTCATTTTCCAACAGATTTATGAATGGAGTGTTGGCCCTGTGGGTAGATCAGCCAACACAATTTATTCGCAGTGTGAAAACGGTACGGTATTTGATTCCATTGTAGTTTTAGTTGAAGTATATTGATTAAAATAAAGAATGTTCTGTTTTGGGAATAAGTCTAAAATAGTAGAGTAAAATACCCAAAATAGGCGAACATTACAATAGTAGTCCAATGTAACCAATTAAACATAAAATGTCATAATACAGTTTAAAACCTGCTGACGTGACCCACCAAATTTCCCTTTTTCCTAATAACTTTTTGGTTATAGGCAGAAATTTGGAATTGTCCAAGTAGATTTCGACAGTCCAAATAGAACCAGGACGTACAAGAGCTCTGCGGAATGGTATAAGAGAGTCGTTGCTGCCAGAGAAATAGTAGACTGAATTTTATCAGGCGGAAGAAAGAAGATAAACATTTCTTGCATTACGATATATTTAATTTTAAAATTGTTAATAAATTAATTATTTCAAGTATTAATTAGGTATTGGACTAAAAAAAATAAAATTTGAGTTGATATTACAACATTTAGTCGTTCCACAAAATATTTAATTTTAATGTCTTTTATTGTGGAAAATTAAACATATTTCGAGAATTGTTCGAATCGTTCGAAGAAAAAAAGTACAATAAAGACCTGTAATTTATTTCTCATCTACGTGTCATATATTCTTTCTTATTCTTATAATTCCTTTAATCCAATAAGTAGAAATTAGTGAGCGAATTTGCATTAAAATCCAACGTTTCGTAATAAAATACATTCCGTCCATAACTAATACTATGAGGAGCAGTAAAAGCACTATTAAAAACAATACCGGGTATTTATTACTCAATGTTATTTGCTTATTTTAATGGTCAATTCTTGGATTAATTTTAAGTCGAAAAGTTTATACACACTAAAATGCTTTTTTTTCGATATACATAGTGTAAAAGTTTTTTGGTTTTCATCATAATAAGGCTGTTATGATATAAACCCACACAATGCCGCAATTTAATTGTAACCAAAAATACTCCACTGATATTTTCATAACAATAAATTTATTATTAATTATCATTTTTTTTTCTAAAAATTACACTTTCATAGTTCTCTTAAAACTTTAAAAATAACTTGATTATATTAATTAAGCGTCCTTTTTTGCTGTAATATTTTATAGGAATGTTTAAATAAAATCAAGTCCACATTGTTATCCGTTGCTAAGGAAACGTTTGGATTACTTTTCTTATGCACTCTTCTTGTTATCTAGTGTTTATCACTTAAAAACACAAAAACTTTAACACCCTGTATGCATCTCAAGAACAACGCATTTTAGGATATAGACAGAAGATATAGATTGATGGTGAATGACCTGATGCCTGATACTCTTAGGCAAACGGTGTACCAAACGTTAGAGTTACACTATTTGCCGGCAATACGTGAAATGACTAGGCATTTCAGGGAATGACGGATTTCACTGATTGACGCCGACATATATATTTTTAAATGAAATACCCTGTATTTTATCTGCGGTCCTAAAAGCTCTTGAAATGTTCTATCTTTCTATGTGTAATATTGCTTATTACAAAATTGATATTTTTGCTTATTTTTATTACGAACTGTTAATAATTTTTAAAAAATTCAAAATGCTATGATATGTATGTCACAACTTAGTTTTCGTTAAGTAACCTTAAGCTTTTACGAATTATGTGTATTTTGAAACACCCTGTATTATTATAACTAACATTTGGTAACAGAGTGAATGGCCTCTGAGATTTACCTAACTCCCAACCAAATTTCAGTGAGCTAATTTGTCAAAGTTCAAAAATATCAGCCCTTTCTGAAGGATATGTCTTCCAAAAAATAAAGTGAAATTAATAATTATCTCGGGAACGATAACAGATACTTATAGGACAATGTAAGGGAAGGTTATTAAGAAATTAATAGAGATTCTAATTAAAAAAAATGCACAAGATATTCCATTTAAATTATTAAAGTTGCTAATACCTACTTTCTAGTAGAAGCGACAACCCTACAAGGCTTGACATATTTTTAATAGAAAGAGCATGTATCATAAATAAGCTGCCAAATTTTCCGTGATCCGGTGACTAACTCTTCATAATTATTTTAATAGCCCATCTCCATCAATCATATGTATAAATATATTTTTCGACTTAAAATTGGTGCATGAATCAAATTCAAATTCAAGTACAATTTATTTATATATAAAACACAATAAAAATAAAAATAAATGTAACCTTTAGTAGATAAATTGGACTATACCGCGATTATACCAACAGTTATCACAAGGCACACATAAACTGTGCCTGTGTGGCATAGCCCAAAATACGACATTAATAATTAATTAAACATAATGGATGGTATGGAAATTACTAAGACAATAAAAATCAATTCAATCAAATATGCATCAAAGTATCAACCAATCCAGGCGCAAGAGAGAGAAGAGCAGAGAGGAGCATTGGTAGATAAAACAAAAAAATTAGGAAAAAAAGACGCGAAAAATGCGAGCGATCCCCAGATCAAAACCATAAAAAGAAAATAGCAGAGCGCATAAACCTAAAATAAAACAGAAGTAAAAAGTAAAAAAATAAAAAATAAAAATACTGATACTGATACTAAACTTCCCCTCTCTGTGCATTTAAAAGATATTGTTTAATGTAATCATTGAATTTATCAACTAAAAGTTGTTTAACATTAGTAGGTAAATTATTCCACATTTGCACTGCTATGAAACTGAAAGACTTCTGAAAGTTAGATGTACGATGTTGAGGCGGTCTAAAGTCTGAGGTGTAAAATCCTATTACGAAAGTGTACATATGATATTTTCTGCGATTCTTCATATTTAGAATATTATTATCGTTCAAATAAGGAGTGATATGGTTCCTAAAGGGAATATTAAACAAAAAGCGCATACAAGAGTTTTGTATCTTCCGAATAGAGTGAGAAAGCGCAGCCGCCAAAGAATCACCATACATATCCATAATCAAGTAAATACAGACTAAGAGTATTGCATAAATAGTATTTAGTTTTTGCCGGTAAAATTTTTTTAAGGTGGTACAGTTTCTTCAAACGCATGTATGCAATTTTAAGTTTGTTCTTCATGTGTGTTCCGAAAGTGATGCCTTCATCAAAATAAACACCAAAATTCTTTGCTTCTTTAATGACAGGGACAGACATAGTCTTAATATTTACTATAAAATTATCATAGATACATGGAAGGGTGCCTCTGTTTCTAGTGAAAAATAGCATACATGATTTACTAGCATTTAACTTTACATTATGGTCCTGAGCATACGAATTAATAATGTCTAAATCGGCATTAAAATGCTCTAGAGCAACCTGTAAATTTTCAAATAAGAAGGCTAGATAAATCTGTGAGTCGTCGGCATATTGCTTAAATTTTTTGCAAATTTTAAAAAGTGAAACATATCTGCGACATACAAGGAAAATAGCAACGGTCACCAGTTATAGTAAGTACATATCGTTAAGTAACACAACGTACAGGGAAAATTTAACAAGTTTAACATTGTATTACTGTGTCTCACAATTATAAAATATTGAACATAAGATACATTTCGCTGGGTTATAAATATGTAGTTTTAACTAACTAATGTTTGTACAACTTTCGAAAAACATGATCTGAACAACATAATTCTAATAATTTTTTGCGAATTTATGATCAAATTCCAAAAACTCGGTTTTTAGACACAAAATTTAACTGTTTCATTTTACACTTTGGTGTGGCACTAAAAAAGGTCTTTTTGCGGAGTTGAAAAGTGTATTAACCGGACAGGTGGTTTCTTGAACGTTGTTACGGAAATATTCGGCAAATAATTCCAATGCTATTTTACCATTTATATTTCTAATATCGTATTTAGCTCCTTTTTCGATTAAGACCCTAAAAATCTCCAAACGGCCTTTCATTGCCGAGATATGCAACGGAGTATCTTCCATGTTATTTATAGCATCAATATCAGTCCCATATTTTAACAAGATTTTTACAACCTCTGTGTAGTTGTTCTCAACAGCTCGATGCAACGCTGTGAAGCCATTATTATCTTTAACATTAATCTTTTCTACGTTGTGCTTCAACAAGATGTCAACAACATCGTCAATATGGGCTTGGGTCAAAGATATGATACCGAAAGATTTTAGTTTGGGTTGTTCATTTTTGACTGCACAATGCAAGGACGTTTCCCCGTGTGCATCGGGCAAAATAACTGCTCCATTTTTTAATAATGTCATTACTACGTCTTTATAACCTTTTGCAGCAGCAATATGCAGTGCAGTCTGCCCATGTTCACCCCGAATATTAGCATCAACATCGTTTTCTAAAAACGTCAAAACAAGTTTGTTATGGCCTCTTCTGGCTGCTGCATGTAAGGCGGTGTCTTTTGATGTAGTAGATCTGATGTAAGCTCCTTTTCTTAGTAATATCAAAACCACCTCTTTGTATTCGTTGCCCACCACGTTAAATAACGTCGATGTTCCGTCGTGATGACAGTCGACCGCTAAGTCCAGGGCTGATTTATCATTTATATTTCTAATGTTAATATTGGCTCCTATTTCTACCAGGAGTTTAACAATCTCCGAACGACCTTTTGCTGCTGCAATATGAAGCGCAGTATCTCCCATGTTATTTATAATATCAACATCGGCTCCAGAATTCAACAGTGTTTTTATAACTTCAATGTCTTGTTTATCAGCTGCTTGGTGCAAAGCTGTAAAGCCATTATTATCCTGGGCGTTCAGATTATTCGTGTTGTGTTCTAACAGGAGCTTAACGACATCATTAACAAGGCTTCCTGTTGTTACAGTACCAATTATAGATGAGTGTGGAACATCTTTAACGGCACAATGTAGAGGGGTTTCCCCGGCTTTGTTAACCAAAGCCTTGACGTCATTCTTAAATAAAGTCCTTAAAAGTTCAATGTGTTTTTTCGCAGCAGCCAAATGAAGCGCTGTTGAGCCATCAGAGGCTTGAACATTAATGTCAGCGTTGTGTTCTATGAGAAGAGCAAGCACATCGTTATGTCCATAATAAGCTGCCTCGTATAAAGCCGTCCATTCCTCACCGCCTTTAACGTTAACATCAACGTCATTTTCTAACAACGCCAACACAACATCCGTATGTCCTTCTTTTGCCGCTAAGTGCAAAGGAGTTTTTTTCGATATATCAGGTAGGATGTGCGCTTCTTTTTTATTTAGCAACATTTTGACGATTTCCAATTGATTTTTTTCGGACGCCATATGAAGGGCCGTTAAACCACCGTAGGTTTGAGCGTTAATATCTGCATTATATTGCAACAAAATTTTTACAACATCGTCATGGTCATTAAATGTGGCGTCATGTAAAGGAGTCATGTTCAAACGGCCTTCTACATTTGCATTAAACCCGTGTTCCAACAGTACCAGAACAATATCTTTGTTACCCTTCTTAGCCGCTAAATGCAAAGGGGTGTAGTTGAACTCATTGGGCAAATCTTGAGCACCATTTCTTAATAGCGTTAATGCCACTTCATTATAACCATGTTCGGCGGCTATATGTAAAGCGGTATCTTTATATTGTCCCTCAATATTAACGTCAACACCATTATCTAATAAAACTGAAAGTACCTGTGCATGTTCATTCCTTGCAGCTGCATGTACAGCAGTATTTTTATCTATATTGGACTTTATATGAGCGCCATGTTTCAATAATAACAAAACCACGTCTTCGTGACCTTTTTCTGCAGCATTATACAACGCTGTTGATCCATTCACTTTGCTGGTTGAATTTACATCAACGCCATTTTCTATCATTTCAGTCACTTCACTTAAATGTCCTTTAGAGGCTTCCATTAGAAATGCTTCAGTTTCACTACCATAAGTCATGGATGTCACTATAAAATCAAACTCGTCTATTTTAAGAAACGTTTTCATTCCAAGGCTTTTAATATATTCGTTCAAATGTCCTTGATGCGATGTGATAAAAATAACTTTCACTGAATTAGCGGTATTTAAATGGCCAATAATTTTATTTAATATATCCACGTCTGCCTTATCAATTATCACTGAAACTGGAAACTCGCATACGAACAAATTAGTAAATTTAGGGAGAACGTCAGCAGATCCAACTGCCTTCCGAAAGTCTCTCCAACTTATAAATGTTTGATTTTCGATATTCAAGTACTTATCTGGGTCGTCGTAATTTTTTTCTTCCAGGTTTTGATTTTCATTATCTCGACTTTTGTTGATTTGATTTTGTTTGCTATATTTTTCTATCTGTTTTAAGATTTGCGTAATACGCATGGCACCTATGTGCGTATCCTTGGTTTCGAGAACGAGACATTTTTTATGATGTGACGTCAAGAATTCTTTAACGGTATTTTTAAAATTATATTCACATTTTTCTAGATCGATCAGGTATTTCTTCGAATGCTGCAGAATTATTTGTTCCCGCGGTTCTGGTAGAGATGAATTCGATATCGTTTTATGACCTAACATTGCACAAGTAAACACTGATTCTATTTAGCAAAATCGAAACGAACTAAAACGTAAAACCCAGCAACTTTCATAATGTTACCATGAGTCAAGGCCGGACAAGTAAAAATAACCGTATCGTAGATGGGACGTATTAGAGAGCTTCGGATAAATTTATATTAACGTTATTATTTGCGTGATAGCTTTCCTACCGTTATTTACAGTTGGAGTTTACGGTGGATAGGAAGGAAGAATCGATACAATTAACAAGCAACTGTCGATTAAGTTAATAGGTCTTATATATACAGAATTGGGCAAATATTCCGGTGCAGCTTAATTGTGCTCTTCATTTATTTATCAATATTTCCAAAACAATTGAATTTAAACATATGGTGCGTTATAGAAAAAATGTTTTTAATTTTTTTAGAATTTAGAGTAACTAATTATATATTTTATAAAATTAGACAGTTAACACAAAGATGTTTTGAAGCATGATTGCTGTTATTTTTTCTGTGTTGAATGAATTTTTCGTTCAAAACGGTGAACGTTTCGTAAAATATTATTGGTTTATGTTTTGGGGGAACGAAATAATTCAAAAAGTAGTATTTAAATTTCAGGTCAGTATTTAAAATTTTGACCTGGTGCTACTATCTGAAACCGAAACGTCCTTTTTTAAATTTGAAATTACCTTTAAATGGACCGTAAAAAAGTGCGTCAAGAAAATGCTTTCCATTTTTCAATATGTTTATAAATAAGGTCACAAGAAAACAAAAACTTTCGATATCTCCGGAAGAAGTTGCAATTTTCTTAATTTCTCACCGGCATTAACTTAAGCTCCACATTAGGCAACTTTGCCACAATTTAACCTTACATGTATCTTTTATAGTTTCCGATGTTTAGCATATAATTTGGGACACCCTGTATAGCTTATGCAAAATGAAGTCGGCACTATTGCTTATTATAAAAGCTATTACTTCGACTAAATGAGCAATGTAGTATGTAGTGTAGTTTTCTACGCTATTTATTATCCTAAGGTAAAAAAAAACAATTCATAATCACGTGATATTAACAAAAATGTTTTTTTTTTAATGGAATGCTCTATATTTGCTGTAACTATTTGATAGAGAGGGAAATTTTAAACAAAATTTATCCTTTTATACTATATCTGTACCTATTCTATGGCCTTCGAGTTCGCCAGACTTTACTCCTCTGAATTTTTAATGTTATCATTTATTATTAATATTTATCACCACCTCTTTATGCTAACAAATCTTGATGATGATAATGATGTTGATGGTTGAATGATGATGAATTTGAAACTTCCAAATTTTCACGTGTAATCCCTAATCACTCTATATCGTTAGTATAAATTACGTTGATTTAAATCTCTCTAATGCAAAGATAAGTAAGGAATTTGATTTTATTATTCTCTGTCGCATAATTATTTTATATCAGCATACAACACAATTTCATTAATAAATTGGAAACTTTTATGTATCATATGAGGGAGCTACCTTGTGCCCGCGGATTCGCTAGTATTAGGCTAATTTATTTTTATTTGATATTATGCTCGGGTTTGTTCGGGGTGTGTTCGGGTTTGTTAAAATTTCATTAAAAGCCGTATTACAGTCGGGAATTTTTATGGCGCCAGCAATGTCAATTATAATTCAAGGATGCATGCGCAGTACACCGTTCTCCGTACTACAGTCGGAAATTCTACTCTTCTGACAATTAAAATGACACGGATTCATGCGCAGTACACAGTTCCCAATCAGCTGTCTCTCATTACCAGAAATGGGGAACTCGCCATTTTAATTGTCATTGCTGGCGCAATTGGGTAGACATGGATTATTCTGATATTTTTAACTGTTTATTATTTGGCCGAAGCAGGTATGAACAGGTAATGGCCATTTAAACCCACTGGTACTTAAATTAGCAGTTTACATTCTTTATTAAACTTATGGACTGATAATTCAGTAACTTTTTGCACCTCCTATTTGTAAATAGCAGGAGCTGCTTTAACTGGTAATCAAAACGAACAGGTTTGCCCATCTCTAATTCTGGGGGCTATTTTATGGATTTCGACAGTACCAACTGCTGTTCTGACCGTTGACAATGCTCCAGCTGATCGAGAATGGTTTACTGCGCATGAATATGTGCCCTTATAATTGCCGGCGCAAGAGAAAAAATTTCCGACTCTAATACGGCCTTAATAAATTGGAACTACCTTGTGCCCGCGGATTCGCTCGTATTAGGCTTATTTATTTTTATTTGATGTTATGCTCCGCCCACACAGCACAGTCATGTCCCAGAAGGATTTCATATTACTTTCTATGAAAGATTTTAAATATTTCATAAATATTCCAAAACATTTATGAGTATTGATGAAATGTTTCACTAACCTAAAAATGTTCCATAAAAGTAATATTTCAATTTAAGTTTCTAAAACATTTCATAATTGCATTTCTGAAGCATTTCAACTTACTTTTCAGAAAAGTTCCAAAATTCTATTGTAAGATCTTTGAAATTTAAAATGGTATACTATAGCACTCAATATAACATATTTTTATTAAAAGAATACATAAGTGAAAAATAATATATAAAATACTTATTTGTCTTCACAATTCTTGTTTAGGCGGTCCTGAAAATAGAAATATAATTCTAAGTATGAATCGATGGGTATTATTGGCCCATGATAAAAAAAGATACCAATCCAAATATATCAAGGACATTTTCTGTGGAACATTCCATTTCTATATCACTAATGGCATCAAATTCTTCTTGTATTTCGGTATTAATTAAATGTTGTTGATGTCTTCTACTATGACGTTTTTTTGTTAAATGTATCCATCATTAAATCTCGCTTCTGCACTTCTTAACCATAGTACCAGCAAATCCAGCTTAACTAATATTAATGATAAAACAATATCTAGATAACGAAAAAGAATAAAAATAAAAAAACGAGTCTAACCTACAAAAGTAATACAGATTCAAATGACCTTTAAAATTATATGCCACTTGATACTCCTTCTCATTTTTATTATTGTGTAGTATTTTGAATTATGTTACTTTACCGCACAGTATTTTGAGTTATTGCGAAGTGTATTGATTTGCGTGGAACCATTTTATATATTGTGTAGTATTCTATTAATACAGGGTGATGATAAAGAAACAGATCAGCCTCTTATACAGGGTGTTATGGAAATGACATATTATATTTAAACCGGCAAATCCCGAGATGAAATTAAATTGAAGAAAAATAACCATAAATGGCGCTTTGAATTATTAAGCAAAATATACACTTTATATGAAATCTCAAAATTTCGTGGCCGCTCCTGAGGCCCTTCGCAATCAATATTTTATTGAGGCAGTCTCGAGGTTCAAAAGAGGTTAGCGCATTATAGCGATGTCATCATATTGCAATACAGAATTCTACACGCACGTGTTTAGTTTTTGACAACAAGACGTCTTTGACGCGCGTTATCACTTCTTTTTCATACTTTTTAGACAAATAAAACTACAATTTTAAGGTACATACTCTCTTACCTTCGATCTTATTTTAAAATAATCCGTTTTATAATTAAATTCCATAAAATAATATAACACAAAAAGTATGTTTTTCAACAGAAGCAACAGTAGATAATATCACCCAAATTTGAAATCACATCCTAACATTTCTTATTATGAATTATTTCACAACAAAAAAATCGGGCAATACAACTAACAAAACATTTAAAATTCGTATACGTCAAGCACGTTCAGCCCTCGACATGACGTCGTTCCACTCCCCAGTCTCTAAACATACTGAAGTATGAAGGGCGCGCCGCCAGTATTCAACCAATGGCGAAACACGTGGTGTGATCTGACAACACTGTTAGTATACTCAAGTGACCCACATTATTGCTAAGTGAATCCAGATGGATCCCCCCCAAGACAGCCTGATAGAGTCAAGCGCTAGGCGGAAATCAATCTAGGGATGGCATTTTCCAAAAATTCATCAAATGAATAATTTGCCGAAGATATTAAAATTTTCTTAATTTTTGATTTAAATTTCCCGGAGCTTACTGTCGCACACCAAAGGGAATAGCATTATACCATACTTTGCCAGCATGAAAAACGGTCTCCATAGTTAACCTTAGGTGAGATTGGGGTACACGTACAGCATTTCTATTCCTAGTAGGGTACTCATGCGAACACTCACTTCTACCCAAGTACATATTATAAAGAGAGGTTACACACTTATAAATAACCAAGTCATAAAGGGTTAGGATTTTTAAAGATTTGAATAAAAGTTTGCAGTGTGCTATTCGATTGGCCTTACAGATGACTCTGATAGCCCTCTTTTGCATGAGAAATATACTGTGAAGCCTACCAGCAGTTCCAAATTAACTCCGAATTAGCTTCTAGTTTAATATGCTTTTTTTTCTATTACAGTTCCTTCCAGAAATTGTATTTATTATTGACCAGGTTTTTCTTTTAGAGTTTTTAGCATTGATTATTTCTTTAAGATAAAAACTATTTTTTGCTGCCCTAATTGTTTTTTTTAGTGTTTTTTGTATCTTTTAAAGTAAGAAATAATGTTTAGATCTTTGGTATATTTAGCAATGTAATGTAGACATCTCTTATTCCTGCAAGAAATCCTAATACCTCTAGTTATATAAGATTTATTGCTAGATGATGTTCTTTTAAAGGGAAAGCAGTCTGCTATGGCTCTCATTATTTGTTGCTGAAAATTATAAAACTTATCCGTCGGTTCACAACCCACAACAGAGAACCAGTCTGTACCGTCCATGACAGACTGAAACTTATGCAGATTTCTGGCAGAGTAATTTCTACGCGATACGTACGATACGCCTTCCATCGTTGGTACCTTAGAGGAAATTTTTTCCAATATTATCTCATGATCGCTCAGATCAGTATGTCTAACTTCAACAGTAACAGAAGCATTTTTTAGTTTAGTGCAAAAGTAATCTATAAGACACAGACAACTAGTTTTTGCAATTCTAGTAAATGTCTTTACTTCCATTCTCAAATCAAAAGAAATGAGCAAACTCCTCATTCTGATAACCTCCTGGGAATCATGAAAATCAATGTTAAAATCACCAACCAATATAATATTTGCATGGCCTGGTAAAGAGTCCAGTACAGTAAAGAGATTTTCATAAAAAGTATTAAGGTTACCTGAAGGGGACCTATAAATGTTAATAATGTAATAATTAAAGTGCTCAACAAATGCACAAGTAAGTTCAAAATGTTTATCAGCATTTACCTCTTCGTACCTACTTACATTTTTACATTCTAAGTGATCCCTCGCCAATATCATAGAACCACCCCCCCCCCCCCCCTGAGTTCCCTTCTCACGTAATTCGAGACAATATAATACCCCGGTAGGACTAGATTTTCGTGATCTTTTAAGTGATGTTCAGTTAAGCAGATTAGTTCAGGGTTTTCATATTCCTCCAAACAAACAGAAAATTCAGTGTGTTTGTTCCTTATGCTACATATGTTCACTGATAAAATACTAAAACTATTCTAAATCTAAAACATTTGAATCGCAACTAGAGTCGGAACTACCCACGCTACAGACGATTTGCCCGGAATTATCTATAAAAAATTTGTTATGAAATTATTTTCCACACTGAGATTGTTAACATTGCAAGTTGTAGGTTTTATAAATACAAGATTGCCTTTCGATTTTACCTGTTTTGTAGCATACATCAATCTATCCACTATTGTACTATATCTGTGCATTTGACCATAATCACTATTTACATCTATGCACACCACAGCACCCTCAACATACATGTTCAAAGTATTTAAGTACTCATACAGTTTTACATTAAATTTGTGTACTTGGTGATAGTTCGCATAATTATATGGGTAGGGAACCGTAGTTATTATGATATTAGTGTGAGTGCAAAATCTCAACTTAGCATTTATGTCTCTAAACAAAGGAATTCTATTATTATTGAAGTCATGATACCCTGCGTTTATTATAATATAGTCATTCAATGTAAAATGCCTGGTCAGGTTTATAATATCAATTATTACACTACTAAAACAGGCGTTAGGCTTAATGATCGTTTCTACCTTATAATTAGTAAAATACTTATTGACTAAGTGTAACAGCGGACCAAATTTGTTATCACATAAAACTAAAATTTCTGGTTTATTTTTGACGCCAAAATTCCCATTTTTACTCTCCCCACAGTTCATTTCCTTTCTGAGATTCAAATCAGTGTTCATGTTGCTTACTCTGTCCACTTCTACATTATATTTGCTTGCAACATCAGGTGGTTTGGGCTCATCTAGGTTGCTGCTGTGAGACTTAGCCTGAGAGATCTTGTCTTGGAGGGTTTTTGTTTCGTTCGCCAGCATACTGTTCTCTGCCGTCAAGGTATCTATAGTAGTCAGCATATTTCTACTTATAGCTGTGGTTTCTCTTATATCATTCTTTAGCATCTCTATCTGACCGTCTCTTTCTGCAATCTCTATATTTAGTAGGAGATTATCAGGACTTTCTCCATCTAGGTTTTCAGTTTGAGATTCAGTATTCTCAGTGGGATAATCTGTTTGAGTCTCAGAGTCGCATATATTTGACTCAGTTTGTATGACAGCATTTTGTGCCAAGATGATGCGTGTCTGAGTACAAGAGGTTTTAAAGGATTTTATATCAGGTGCTGGTGACCTATCCGCTCTGCTCAATTTACTCTTAAGTTCCTCAATCAATTGGCTTTGTCGAGCTAGATCATCAGAAAGTTGCGCCTCAGAGTTAGATGCATCTTCGGCAAAAGATACAGACTGCCTTTTTAGTCGCTTAATATATTTAGCCTGTTGATCCACCTCAGACTTGAGTTCAGTGATCAATTTTTTTAGGTCATCAATGACATTATCGTCATCAGTTACTGACTCACCACACTGAGGAGAACAGATGATCAGACTCTCATTTATAATTTTGTATACCTTATTTCCGGTCTTCCAACAACTCGGGTGAATGAATTTTTTACAGCTGAGGCAAAACCAGTTTGCACATTCTTTCGTTTTGCAACATTTAAATTTGGACCCCATTATTTATTTTGAGTTTACTTCCGGCCCCTACAATTTTGTTCCTAATCCGGACCTGTGATTTTATTTTAAAGGATGCAAACCCACGAAAGCGAGATAGTTCAAGTTTAAAGTATACTTTATCAAACACTCCAGCAAAAAAGGAGCAAAAACTACTATAACGATAACGATAAGCAATGAATAAATGTTTTGTGTTTATATATCTGAGTATCAGAATAAACAGTTTATCATGTAGATATTATTGTCTTTAAGTTCTGAACAAAGTCATTCACAAATTCTACATATGTATTCAGATTCATTGTTCTTTTAGAATCACAACCATACCACACACAATCGAAAATAACAGTACCAGCATTAAAGTATTAATATTTCGAAAACGGTTGAAAATAGGATGCTGAATAATCCCGTAAATGATTTTTTGCGGAAACAGGGTACGCAAATAATATTTTTATATCTATACGTCGGTTTAGATGAAATTTGGTGGGTAGATTTAATACCTCGGCATCGCACATAGGGTAGTTTTCATTTCGAAAAATGTTCAAGTGCGTGTCGGACATCGCGCAAAGCCGAATGGGGCTATATTATATAAGTTGATATATGTATATTAAACAAAAAATCTCCAAGAATAGCTTATGGCGTAGATTTTTTCGGAAAAATTAGTTATTCGGAAAAATTAGTGCATGTAGGACATGATTTATGAAAAACTATCTAGAATTGATTGTAGAATGTAAAAATATAAAAATATACCATATTATATTCCATTTAGGGAATTAAAGTTCATACAAGGAGCATTTTTATGCCCCACCCTGCATAATATCTTTTTTCTAAAAAAAAAAATGTGTTTCAAAAAAAATGTTACGAGTCCGTTTCTTTATCATAACCCTGTATATTTAATACTCCTATATAGTTGATTGTTGATTGTTCGGGTTTGTTTGTTCTATCTTCTGTTATGATTCTATGTTATATACCTTAATTTCGTATGAATCTAATACAATAATCCAATTGTCGTAGATCATAACAACTTCTGGTAGTACTAACCTTATAATATGTTATTCTTCCTTGGTCGTCTAGGACCAGTGGTGCGCAAACTTTTTTCATTTGCGACCCCTTATTTTGTGTAAAATTTTGGCACGACCCCTGGATAGACAGTAGGCGTGAATTTCTTTGAATTTGGCGACCCCCAAAAACCGCGGTTTGCGCACCGCTGGTAGGTCTCCGAAATCCAACCAGCTATTTTCAATAATTAAAAATTCCGGTGGATTGTGTGTGTGTCTCTTAAATAATTTAAAAGATGTCTCACCCCTGGAGGATCAGAATGTAGCCATATGGATGCATTCATTACTGTACCAGGATGAGTCGATAGTATCCAATGTAAAGTACGTTTCACGAAATTTGGATACGACTTAATGATTCCCTGGGTAGGTCCCATTATGTCGACAAGAGCTTGGCAATAAACAAGTGAAGTATGAAGGGACGGACTAAGGAAAACAAGTACTGATATGATTATATTAATGTAATCAAATGAAATAAAATTTTTTTTAAATATTACTAGTCATATTTATTTACATTTATAATGTCATTCTATAGATAGTTCTGTTTCGCTATCGCTATCCTCATCAAGATTAATTATAATAAGGATTAATTATACGATCCAGACTATTATACGAATTTTCTACAGTTATTACGTGACGGACTGAATTTTTCCAACTACCTGGGGGAATATCATTAAAGCATTTTCGTATTAATTCTACAACACTAGAACTTAAAGTCGGAGAAATATTTTCAGACCTAACCAGTGATTTTAACTGATGCCACATATGCTCTATGGGGTTAAAAATGCAATAATAGGGTGGGAGCCGTAGCACTGTATGTCCAATTTCAATCCAATCCACTTCCAATGTGTCACAAACATATACTTTTTTTATACAAAATGTCTTTAAAACTTCTAAAAGATCACTTTTTTTTATAATTTTCTTCAAAATATATATCATTCATATCATGTACTTCGGAATCTCCAATTTTGTATTATTTGAGCTTGGAGCTTTATGTAATTGGCGACTGTGATAGCTCGCATTGTCCATTATTATCACGCTATTCTGAGGAATGTTTGGTAAAAGACAATTCTTGAACCATTCTTCAAAAAGTTCGGCCGTTGTATCTTCATGGTAGTCCACACAGGAGTCTTTAATGTTTTTTGCAGAAAGCCACAAGGCATTTGGAACCCAACCGTTTTCTGACCCAGCATGTAAAATGCTTATTCTTTTTCCGTTATTTGACGGAGCTTTTGTTTTACACTTATCGGAAGAATCAGACCAGCCTTTGGATGGTGTTTCATGCGTGTCAAACCAAGTCTCGTCGAGGTAAATTATAGGGCGATTTTCAGAACGGGATTTCCTTACAGAAGTTATATACTCATGACGCCATTTTTGTAAACGGTGGGATTCCATGAGTACTTGCCTTTTGTCAATTTTGCGGTATCTGAATCCCATTTCCGACAAAACTCTCCAAAGGCTAGTGCGGCTACAACTTATTTGGGTTACATCATTGGTGAGCCGTTGCTTCAGAGAATCTAATGTAGGTACGCGTTCCTCTTCGTACATGGTGTAGATTTTTCGCCTTATCAAGTCCTTGTCGCTTTCGTCGAAACATTTGGTGAAACCGGTATCTTTACGCTTCTTTCTAGATTTAATGGGATTTGACGCGATTCTTTTCACTGTAGTCAGAGGTATCTTAGTCAAATTAGACGTTTCAGTCACAGCATCACTAGCATAAAGTCCTCTGTTGAGTAAAGAAGTATATACTCTTTTTATAATTTCCCTAGCATCGAGAGATAAATGCATTTTCTTCACTGCAACACTAGAAGAAGCACCATCAATAATTTTCCATGGACGCCACATACTGTTTTTTTATACGTTTGGTAACATAATATCGGTAATACAACTAAACTCTTCCAGCAAAAAATAAAAACTAACAAATTTTACCACAAATGGATAGTTAAATATAAATTAAGCAACCTAACATACCTGATGTGCCTATATTTAATTATAATTATTACAGTCCGGTCCTTTCCACATAATATTAACAAGCGGTCATAAATAATGGGATCGCCCCACGTACTTTTACTGCAGTCATTAAGTTATATCCATTTTTCGTGGAACAATCTAACCTAACATGGGATAGAGATGTCACGGCATTATAGAGAAATGCATTTACTTTTGGGGCACGTGACGGGTACGAAACAGACATTAAATGAATTTTATTTGCGCTGAATAAATAAACGGCAAATAAATCAATTATTTTAGCCCAAACGTAGTTCTCTTTTCAGTGTAATAAACAATAAATGTTCAATTACAATCATCAAAACAATAATTGTTCGATTACAATTATTGGAATTTGGTCCTAAATAACAAGTTAACAATTTAAAATTTCATTGTTTACGTAAATACTCATAAATATTATCCACTTATAGTACAGATAGTTAAAAAATTATTTTATTTGATAAGTGATAAACAATGTTCTTTAATATTATATCACAGATATTCTAAAACTTTTTTTATACCCCATTAATGACAATAAACATTTCTGTAAACACCACCACTGATAGTTATAAAAATAATACGGGAAATACAGTTCCCCTACGTATGTTCCTTGGCGAAGCCTGAAGTGGGAGATGATGCACAAAAAAATATAGTTCTGAGAGTATAGTCATAGACATGCGAAGTTGTTTTTACCCAATAAAAAGAGGGGGTCAGATAATATATACAGGGTATCCCACTTATAAAGGAAAAATTTGAATCAGTTACAATAATTTACCTTGGTAATTGAAACAGATGTAACTTTAATATTTTCCATAAAAAATATAATATATACTTACTGGTCAAGATTACATATTTCCATATTGTTCATGTTTATTTACTTACTATTACAATTACTTTACTGCTGAGGACCACCAAAACCTTACCAACTTCCGACGGTTGACTGATCTTACGCCTAATTAGAACCCGAGCGAATCTGGAGATGATAAATAAGTTATCCAGTGTGGGTAGTGCATCCCTGAAAGTTCCCAGCTTTCGTGTAGACTCTGGATTAATTCGTTAAAGATTAGTAGCATACGTGGTGTGTCATAGGAAATGTGCGTTCGTTCACAGTTTGAGAACTTCTGTTATATATTAATAATTTTAATTTTAAATTAAGTTATTTTAGGTGTAAAAAATTGAAATCTTATTTTTCATTGTGAATAATAACTACAAGAGATTGTGCGTTAAAAAAATTATGCGAGTTTATATAATTTTCTTGTTTCTGCTCTCCTTACGTTGGTAAGAATTTTTCTCATATTCAAATATTATATAATATAATTCGAAGAGTATTACATATTTTTAGAACGGGCAATGTCTGCTTTCAAGTTACTCAAATTAATTTCAGGAAAGATCAATTTTATTGTAATTCATAATAGTTAATTGCCAATAAACATCCGATGAAATCATTTATTTCAGGAACCAATAAGTCATATTGTCATTTTACAATTTAACCAATAGTACCTACTGAGATTTATCAGAATTGAAGAACATAAAAATATAATATAAAAAAATAAAATATCTATTTGGCACAATGGCACTCATCGTATGTGAAACAATCATCTTCTGTATTCATATTATTGTCTGGTGTAGTTCGTACGCTTATTTTTTTTTTATTTTTTTTTTGATCAAACACAAGCACTATGGGAAAATCCTTTGATGCACTCTGGGAGTGGTGCGTGTGCACATAAAGCGATTCCCTTTGGTTTTGAATCGTTGGAGGTAATATTCCTTGGGAAACACGATCTCCCGAACGTCGTTCCATAATGATGACGTCCTCCAGCTGAAAGAATTCTTAAATAATGATATTCGAGGAATACTAACCTTAACCACATATGGATGGGCGGCAGTGGTTCGTCGTGTATTTCTGCTATTCATCGCTCTGTGCAGAATTAAGAGAGAAAGGTCACCCGAGCATTTTCCATAGAGATATCTGTAAAAGAGAGTAAAATCGCCAACCTGTCTTCGATGTTTCAGGCTGTCGAGGTTCTCCTTTCGATGGAATCCAGTAGCCGAAAAGTATGTTTGGGTGCAAAGCGCCAGACATGAGAGCAGTACTGTAGTGATGGTCGAATCTGGGCTTTGTATAGTGTCAAAAGTTCTTGAGGTGTGTACAACTTTTTGGTCCGCCAGAGTACACCAAGTTTCTGTGTAGCTACAGCTACCTTGGCAATTACCACAACGTGGTTATGCTAAGATATATTTCCTCCCAGATTGACGCCCAGCAAATTAATAGATGAAGCCAGTGGAATTTCATCTCCTGCCATGAGTATATCCAGTTCTGTAATGTTTACCTTCTTAGAGAAGCTGCCTCGGTTTTCTTAGCCTTAAATTCGACTAGGTTACTGTCACGACAAGCCAAAATTTCTTCCAGGTCTTTGTTGAGCGGGTGCTGTCTGCGAAGATGTGCGTCGGTAACAAGTCTTTGATATTAATGTAAAATTATGATGCAAGTTCATTCTTTCCCCGGGCAAGCTGTAAATATATTGAGAATATAAAGAGTTTATGTACAGGGTGTCCATTTTTGGGTAGTTTTACGGGGTATCTCCGTTATTAGTAAAGATAGAAGGATGAGGTTTTCGCGCTACTTTTTTGTCAAACAGAAGATGCCGTAATCAGAATTTTCCTAGGCGGCCTTGTTTTTGATATACGGGATGTTTTCGAGAATTGTGCATTTTGGAACACCCCCCGCCATATCTCGGTTACCCCGTAACGTATCAAGAAGAAATAAAATGTTTTTTTGTAGTTTTTACGTAGAATCTAGTGACGTACTCAGATTTTTTCTCCATTCAATAGTTTTGAAGGAAAATAAACAAATTTGCTTCTTTAAATGGGTCACCCTATTTTTTAATACTTAATATATTTTTCAAAAATATACCCTTGTTTTTTAGTAGGCCATGACGGATATTAAAAAAATACTGGTGTGATTAAATATTAGACATAAAAATTAAATTTATTGAACTCCCTCATAAATATTGCTCAAGTTGTTCTCCATTATGCCTTAGACATGTTTCACACATGGTTCTTATTCGCCTTAATGAATTAAAAATAATAAACGACCGCGTTTGTAACTCCCTAAAAGCTCTGTCAATGGCAATTCTTAAATCTGCCATTGTTTTTTACTGAATGGAATAAATTTTATTTTGAAGGTATCTCCATAAGTAGAAATCCAAAACCGACAAGTCGGGTGACCTTGGTGGCCATCTTTCAGGTCCATTAGTTCCAATCCAGCGACCTGGGAAGTTATTATCTAGGTATGCCCTTACAATTTGGGCATTGTGAGCGGGCGCTCCATCCTGTTGAAGATGCGAGTTATTGAGACTAGCTAAAGGCACATCTTCTATTATTTCTTGCACAACGGTTTCCAGAATTTCCAAATATTTATTTGCATTACGGCTTACTTCAAATATATTATGTATAACACTATTTTACTATTCAGTATAAAGCATGAAACGCTAACGCCAAATCTGCCTTGCCGTTCGATTGGAAATATTACATGCTGATTTTCCTGAGACCAAAACCTCGTATTCTGTCGATTAAGCATGCCAGCACTGGTAAAATGAGCCTCATCAGACCATATAATGTTTTTTTTCAAAATTGTTTTCCCTGTTCAGATTTTGTAAATACCAATTGCAAAACTCTATACGGCGCTGTGCATCACCAGGATGTAAGTTTTGTACACGGTGGAATTTATATGGCTTAAAATTGTGTTCTCTTAGGATTGTTTGTACTCTTGATTTAATTATTCCGACCGTGGTAGATTTTAGGGCGAGGTTAAGAAAATGAACCGTTTTCAATTAAATTTGATTTTATTCTTGAAAAAATTCGTTTATCCTGTTGTCGTCTTTCGGGATATCTACAAGTAATTTAAGAAAATTTATAAATTTCATACAATTACTACATAAGGGCTTAAATTTACCTATTCAAATACACTTCTAATGCTCCATCTGCATTTTCGTTCCACTGGATATAACAAACGAGCATGTCGGACTTCTTAAAGTTTACATGCTCTGCCATAACTAGGACAAACTGATTTTTCACTATTAATTACAAATTTTAAAACAACTTACCTGACTACGGATTTTATTATTATGACACATAGGACTGTGTTCTTTTGTTTGTTTTTAATATCCGTCATGGCCTACTAAAAAAAGATGGTATATTTTTGAAAAACGTATTTTTCGGGCCTAATACTAAGACTAAAAATAAAGTGTTATATATTTTTGAGAAGCTTGTTACAAACTAAATTATATTATTAAAAAATATATAGGGTGACCC
This sequence comes from Barypeithes pellucidus, assembly GCA_963991005.1. Taxonomy (NCBI): domain Eukaryota; kingdom Metazoa; phylum Arthropoda; class Insecta; order Coleoptera; family Curculionidae; genus Barypeithes; species Barypeithes pellucidus. The sequence continues at coordinate 37,243,634 of OZ022563.1, read as the reverse complement.
ATTTAAAAAAGCAAATTTGTTTATTTTCCTGGAAAACTATTGAATGTAGAAAGTCACTGGATTCTATGTAAAAAACGACAAAAAGAACATATTATTTCTTTTGGATACGTTACGAGGTGACCGAGATAAGGGGGGTGTCCCCAATGCACAATTCTCAAAAACATCCCGTATATCAAAATCAAGACGGCCTAGAAAATTTCTGATGACAGCATCTTCTGTTTGACAAAAAAGTAGCACAATGTTGCGAAAACCACATCATTCTATCTACTAATAACGGAGATACGATAAGAAAAACTACCCAAAAATGGACACCCTGTACACTGAGAAAAGCTCGTAGTTTATATAAAATCTGTAGCTAAAGTTATTGTTTAATTTATTTAATCATAGCTCTCTTGCTGCTAAAAAGTTTCCTGATTCGTTTCAATTTGGCACAGCAGGAGCTTCTTACCAAATTGAAGGGGCATGGGACGAAGATGGCAAAGGACTAAGCATGTGGGATACATTTGCGCATACTCCAGGTATGAAAATAGTAAGAAAATACAAGATCTATTAAAAATAATCGAAGTATTTCATACTCTGAGATCAATTCGTCCGTCGATGTGGATAAAACATCGATGTTAACTCGATGGTTGGTATTAAATTTGTATTTATAGAACGTAGGTATTGAGATTGACAGTTTCTATGTACATTATCTACGCAAAAGGCCTCTTTCCATTCGGAACAAATCCAATCTAAGCTGTTGTATGTGAGAAGCTGAAACCGGATACTGTTAAATCACCACTGCTAATTCAAATACTTTTAGGTACAATTAAAAATAATGACACAGGCGACATAGCCTGCGACTCATACCATAAATACAAGGAAGATGTACAGATTCTAAAATATTTGGGAGTAAAACTATACAGGTAGTAATGGTCAAATAAATAATATATAATATAAAATATAGTATAAATAAGATATATAGGGTTGGGCAAATTCCAGAGCGGCCAAATTACATGAGAACGAAAAGTGATATCAAAGCCGGGTCTTCTACAATCGATAGGAACTGTTTGACTGTGCATTCCATATGTTACTAGCGTCATCAGCTGTCAAGGGTGATGTTACATTTACTTTTTTTTAGATATTCTAGATTGTCAAAACATTTAAAACATTTTTTCTATAATATCATATGTCTAAATTCAATTGTTGTGGAAATATTGATAAATAAATTAATACATTTTATTATAAAAAATAAGTAACGATGGTTACGTAAAACGAAAATTTGAATTATTTAACTAATTTTTCAAATAAAATGTATTGGTTTCACTTATTTGTCAATATTTCCGAAACAATTGAATTTAGACATATGCATGGTATGTCATAGAAAAAATATTTATTGAGAATTCAGAATAACTAATAATATACAGGGTGTTAAAAAAATTAAATGTAACGTCACCCCTTGACACTTTATTATGACGTTACTGACATATGGCATGCACAGTCAAATGGTAAAATATTAGTTCTATCGATTGTAGAGAACCCGGATCTGATATAACTTTCATTTTCCTGTAATTAAGCCGTTCCGGAACATTTGCCCAACCCTGTATACACATTTTGCAAAAAAAGTGATACACCCCCAATGTTTGCATAACCATATATATTTTCGAAAAACGTTGGGACCCGTTGATTTTATTTTACACTTTTAGAAATTTTGAGAATTTTTAGTATTATACAGGATTGCTCAAAAAGTCGGGCATTTTAGGTTTTTAAATGGAATACTGTAAATTTTATTCGATTTTTGAATTCTTAAACATTTTTCATGTAACATATCCTATTTCGACCTTCAGGTATTTTGGAGATATCTCAATCTAAACAAGATGGCAATGTTCATGGAATTATTTATTATTATATTAATAGGAAAGAAACCTTGGTAAGAAACCTCAGTATTATACTTATTTAGCTAAAGACATTTTAATTTAAGTGGCATTTATTTATTTCCATGAACATTGCCATCTTGTTTCTATTGTTATATCTCGAAAACAGCTGATGGACAAAAACTGTACATGTTTAGTATCATCTCTAGTTGCTCTATAACCCGTAAGTTATGGGACATAATAATTTCCCCAGATTACCGTTTCAATTAGTATAGCTTAGGCTAAAGTTCCGTTACCGAACCATATCAAATTATTTTAATGTTTGTTTTGGGTTTTTATGAAAAATTTTAGTTAAATTTTAAATGTAAAAGAAATAACGTATAGGAATTTGCAACGGGAAGTGGCGGTGTTTAGATATTTACTTATGTGATAAAGGAAACTCTGAGCTGATCTGAGAGAGGATATATTATCATATATTTTGAACAATTATTGTTATTATAATTATCTCGTTTATAGTTATTGCGTCCTTTTTAAATCAGAACAAACCCAACATGAAAATTATTTTATTATTATTATTATTTTGTATTTCAAGTGTCCGTTGTCCTACGTTCTCATTAGCTAATGCAATAAACAGTTGGCAATAATATTAAAACTACTCAATAATTATGTTCTAGTACTAAATAATATTAACTCTCGTAATTTATTTTAACGTTATTAATTCGCTTTAATTTTTTACTGTAGATTTTCGATTTCTTGGCCAAGGATAATGCCTGATGGAACACCAAATAAAATTAATCAAGTCGGTATTGACTACTACTTAAATTTAATAAATGTAAGTCAATAATATTAAAATTCAATATAAAATTCATAATTTATTCATTAATCATACCCAGCCGTATTCGTTAAAGGGGTATAAATTTAAAACCGTTTTAAATTGATAGTATTAGTATTAATTAGTCCTGCAACAGGCGGTACAGTCGATGAGTTGCACTGATTGACGGTCGCCACATAAACACATAGGGTCAGGACAAATTCTCTAGTTTGTTCTTGAAACAGTTCGCAGACACTGAAGTAACCACTTCGAAGGGGAGATAGTGCCACTCACAGGTCACTCGGTTAGTAAGTTTTTCCTCGATAGGTTATTGCACCTTCCTGTTTGTAACTTCTGCGAGTGTCCTCTTAAGTTGGTGGTTCTCTTTGTTTGGAACAATTCCATGGTTACCGAATGGGTGTTCCGTAAAATCTTGGGAGTTTCCAAGAATTCTTAAATAATAAAATTCGAGGAGTACTAAGCTTTGCCACATATGGATAGATGGCAGTAGTTCGTCGTGTATTTCTGCTGTTCGCCGCTTTGGGCGGAATTAAGAGGGCTAAGTCAGCCGAGCACTTTCCATGGAAATATCTGTAAGAGAGAGTCAAATAAACCAACCTACCTTCGATGTTCTAGGCTGTCGCGGTTCTTTGTCAGCTCGTGGTCTCCGATCAGAGGAATGGCCCTCCTTTCGATGGAATCCAGTAGCCGAAGAGTATGTTTGGGTGCAGAGCTCCAGAGATGAGAGCAGTACTCTAGTGATGGTCGAATCTGGGCTTTGTATAGTATCAAAAGCTGTTGAGGTGTGTACAGCTTTTTGGTTCGGAAGAGTACACTAAGTTTCTGAGAAGCTATCTTGGTGATTTTCACAACATTTTTATGCAGACATATTTCCTCCCAGATTGACGCCCAGCAAATTAATAGATGAAGCCAGTGGGATTGGGTGTCCTGCCATGGCTATATTCGGTTCTGTGATTTTAACCTTTTTTCAATCAAATTTGATTCTAATAATATGTTACGTTGCTGGACAACGGTAAAGAAAGGCTACTTAATTTTGAGCTTGGGACATTTTTACCACCTAATTTTTAGGAAGAGATAGTTTTATCGCCGTAAAAAAGGATGCACCTTTTTTTAGGGATGTGATGAAGTGACAAAAATTACATATTTAAATATACATTTTATTACACGAGTGGATTTATCAATAAAGTTTGCTGATAAATCAGTAATGAAAAGTTTTACATTTGTTGCATACTTTCTTGGCCGCCCTGTATAATTACAGAGAGTTTTCCTCACTTTTTGTAAATATCGTTGAGAGATAAAGTGAATTTGTGCGACAGAACTCTCTAACATAACCATTGAGATGTTAACACAACCTGTAAAATAATTTTGAGTTTCAATGTCGTTCGGAGTTTTACTTGACATCTTGTAAAAATATTTCCACAGTTGCAAGAAATGTTTTATTATTTTCTTAGGAATTGAAAGCAAATGGTATTGAACCTTTAGTAACCCTTTACCACTGGGACTTGCCCCAACATCTTTCTGACTTGGGCGGATGGCTGAATCCTCAAATAGCTGACTATTTTGCCCAATATGCCAGAATTATCTTCCAGAACTTTGGACCGTATGTTAACTACTGGGTGACACTAAACGAACCTATTGGTACTTGTGGCCATGGGTACGAAGAGGTAAGAACAATCCTTTTCCAGTTCTGAATTCAATGAAAACTGAATGTATTCAAATTATGATTGGGTTTGAATGTATACCAGGTGTTATGGAAATGACGTATTATATTTAAATGGATGTCCTAGAGAAGCGCTACATTTTTTTTTAAATCGAACGTTTAAAAAGTGGGGTAATTCACCCCTAAACCTACAGGTAACTCCGCGGCACCATATGATATTATTCGGCGGAGGTGTCTGACAAACACATGTTCCTGCAATGTTGCCAAACTTTGTAAAACTGTAGAACTTTTAGTTTCTTATAAAATTAATTATTTAGCTTACCTTAGGATACAAGGAAAGTAAATCGAGGATACTCTATGCTCATCACATCATGCTCACACTTTATGCTCTATACGTGCCCTGATAATAGTGTGGGACTGCCTAATAGCTATTAAGAAGTAAACTCAAAGTCACAGTATACTCCTCGCTTGCCTATACCCACTAAAACTGCTTTATCCTCTTCTTTCCAATCTCGGGACATGACCGGCATATCTAAACTAACTAAATCACTAAAGAAACAGACAGATACCCACAAAACCACTATAAACACTACCGTACGCTAAAATAAACGCACATAGGACGTCCAAATTTCAGTGACAATCCGTAAACTATGCTTGCAGAAGCCACATGTCCGACCTAAAGGAACATTTTCTAAAAGTTCTGGCAGGTCGTTTTGCAGGATATGTGGTCCTATTAGGTTATTATCAATAATACCTGCCGACATGTTCAAGAAAAACCTTATCTGGCTATTGGTCTCGCTAATTAAATATTTCATCTCGGGTAAAACCAACCTCATCTGTGAACTATCCTTCGGAATTAGTCAGGTACTTCGACTTGACTGTATGTACCACTGTTGTAACCTTCTTGTAAAGTAGAGGAAGACTTGTAGTTTCAACTTTTTAACTTTTGTAGTACAGCGGCTAACGTGTTTGGGTTTCTCTCTCCTCTATAACTCACTGATTAAATATTCCATATCTCGGGTAAAGCCAAGCTCCATGTATAGGGCATTTTCCTGTGCTGCTCCATAGGCCAAGACCATGTCCGTTAGTTCGATTGAAGTTCTTGGCATTTTGAGTTAGAATAGCAAATTTATAATATTAGAAAATAATTTATATCTCTCTATCGCACGAACATTTCGGAAAATACCAGAACTATTGCGCTGTTGCCAGTTTTGAAACTGGAACGTCGAAATTCGCGCCAAAACATTAAATTGAAAATTCGATTAAAAAATATGAAGCATGAATGAAAATTATACGGAGAAGTAATATTTAAGAGCAAATGACATAATTTATGAATATAATCTTATAAAACATAATCTTATAAAAAATACGCCAGCAGGTGGCAACAATGTAGTGTTGTTGTGTAGGTGATGCCATACAGAAAAAAAGAAGAAGAAGAACGAAAATGTCAAATCAAACTGCCCGAACGAAGTGGTTGAAGGGTCTGTTTGTTTATTAATTATTTAGAGAAAATTGAGTTTAAAGTTTTTTGTCTGGCACGGTCATATTACCTTCATCAACTTGTATATCTGTTATTTACCATTAGAACAATATGTAGTTGTGTAAAGAATTTTATGTTCATAAATCCATCATCCATGTAAAAAACTTAGATGGGAGCGTTTCCTAACCAGCAAAAGTGTTGTGTGTGCGTTAATTAATGTGCATTTATGTGTTGTTTTAAATAATACCAAAAAGGTAACAGAGCTTAAATTAAAAAAAAAATTCCCAGTGAACAACTGAACGTAAAAGTTTAGAAATGTACCTTGAAAAATAAGCATCTTCTGTCAACCGGTTATTGACCTTCTAAAGAAATTTAACGACAACATTGCTAGAATTTCAGTGACGTTTTTGGCCATAACCTATCTCAATATTGCTTTGTTTACATATGGCTACAGTTTGTTTACGTTTGGTCAGTAGTAACAGGTGTGTTTATTTGGTTTTACATAAGGTGGTATAATTCGGTTATTAATTGAAAGCGCCATTTTTGGTTATTTTTTTTTCAATTTCTTTTCATCTCAGGAATTGCCGGTTTAAATATAATACGTCATTTCCATAACACCCTGTATATCCAAGTGTTTTCCGGTTTCTAGAATTAGATCCCTGCAATTGTACTACACTAATAATAAATACAAATTTTGAAGAAGTGTTCAAATTATATAGTTGTAGAGATCATTCAGGCTCACATTATAAAATTATATTGGTATATACAGGGTCGCCCATAGACACGTGGAGAATATAACAGTTTTTTTTTTTAATGGAACAACCTGTATTTATATCAATGTTTTGATTATGCCTAAAATTCTGAATATTTTGTATACCATATGTTATATATCTAAATCCTATAGTTTTTTCAATATCTTCATTTTTTCAGTTTTCTGCGTTGGATTTAATTGTGAATCCCTACACTACCTTTGCAAATTATAGATTCACATTTGATATAGAGATAACATGGATCTAAGGCAACTAAATTATTGAAACAAATTTACCTCCGTTTTTACAAGATGTTCAAAATAATTTTTTTAATTTCAGTAATTTTTTAAACTAAAAAATCTCGGTTTGTTTTAAATAGGGCCTACTTTATTTTTTTTTTTTTTCTGATAGAATATGTAATTCGACAAGAAGGACAATTCTTAAATGGATATTATCCACAAAAATTAAAACGGACGCGGTGAATTCATTCAGTGACCCCCCTAGATCTTGTACTCTGAGCCTACTAGATTTTTTCTTTCGGTGTTATGTTTTCGTAGACTCCTGACCTGAATAGGACATATTTGCAGAACAGCATAACATTATAAAACGATTAAATATATGTATTCGGGAGTAATTGAATATTTATTACGAAACATTTAAAAATGAGAAGAATAATGATTGTAAATATTTTTGCCACAAGTTTGTTGTTATTAGTTATTTGTATGTATTTCCATTTTCTTATATGATTTATTTTGACAATAACTCGATTGATCTTGGTCTGAGGACTATAGAGGATTTTTTTATTTTTTTATGGCATATATGACTTTATAACATAAATATAGGAAATGAACAATGAAAAATTGCAAAAAATTGAAATACGTAGGAGCAAATGAAATTATTGCTATCCTTCTGGTAAACCAATACTAATAACACCCCGACAATTAATCTTATGGTCGGTGGAGTACTAATACCTCGTAAGCCCAAAAATTAAAACTGATATGGTCTTAAAACAATATGGGCATTTGCGATCTTAAATATTCAGTGAAGTGATCTTTTGTAGTATAAAATATATTAGCGAAGTTGTAGAATTTGGCTTACACTGCCCAATGCTACCAAAAACGCAATTTCGATTTTTTGTGGGTTACGAGTTGTTAGTACTTACTTCACCGACGATATGATCCCTCGTAACTCATATTACCTAACGATGTAGATACGAGATATGATCTCACTTGATAGGGTAACACAACTTTAAAATAAAGCAAATAGCATTCGAGTGTGTAAACGAATCTTTACTAATGATTTATTTTAAACTAATTAATAAAATAAAAGCATAATGTTCTTTAAATAGGGTTGGTTACAAGTGTCACAATCCGAATAACATAAAATGGGAGTCGATTAAAGAATTGGATAATTTATTGATTAACAAACGCGATCCATTCTAGGGCAGGTTCGCACCGGGCTTAAAACTTAAGGGAGATGGCGTATACCAGTGTGCATATGTTCAACTTTTAGCGCACGCCAAGGCCTACAGAATCTATGATGAAGAATTTCGAGCAAGTCAAGGAGGTAAGATAATTCACAGGTATCTGGTAATGCTATTTTTAAAAATATAATTTTTTTTGTTTATTTAACTTAGCTTTTAGCAAATGATCTATTTTTATTGCTTTCGATGTTACTGGAGCATTAAATTATATCAGCTTAAAAAGAAGTAAATGAGTAAAGACGTATCGTTGGAAAAAAGAGAGATACCTGAGAAATTGGTAATTGATTAAAATACAAGTCTATGTATTAAAATTATTTACTATTTTTACTCACGGTTACATGTTTCGCTCTTTGCAAGCATCATCAGGCTGATATTCCTATGTAACTATACAGGATGTTACAAATTCTGCCTTCACCATTGGGATTTCGGAGACGGTACCAGATACGAAGTTGGTTATAGGCCCAATAATATGCCGTAAAAAAATCAAAAATAAATACAGGGGCTTTGAAAATTTTTGAAAAAATCTAAAATATTGCGTTCCGGTTTTTATTTTTTCCTGAGTATGTTCGAATAGATGTCCAAAAATACTTTTCACTCTCTCATTGCTACTTTTTATTCTCCACAAGATGACGGATGACGGACCTGGATCTTTTTGTTTACTTTTTATTCTCCACAAGATGACGGATGACGGACCTTGATCTTTTTGTTTAAATTATGAAAGAGGGCCTAAACGTTTAGTGGTATACAACACTGGTTTTTCGACGTTTTGTTCCTTAAATTGACCATATTCATTACGGTACCCTAGTATGTTCCTGTATTTTACTTTTTTTTTTAAATTCGGTATAATTCGAAAGTGTAAAACTCAATGCCTCTTATAAAAGTCATAAGGAAGTTCTTGTTTTAAGAGTAAAATCTTATTTGTATTAATAAAATAAGTTACTTATACTTAAGCTGAGTAGAAATTTGATACAACTATTAGTTCGAAATAAAAAATATATACTAGTAGTACGTATTAATAGTAACAGTTAAAGACAGAAATAGCATTAATAATTTTAAAATCTTCAGTTTCTTCGAAACAAAAGTAAATTACAGGAACATTCTAGGTGTATTTTAATGAAGATTGTCAATTTAAGGAACAAAACGTCTCTTTCATAATTTATAAAAAATAATTCATGCCAGTATTTAAAAAAAAATGTTGATGATAACCTAAAGACGAAACGTCGCATGAGTTTTCCGATGATGCCATCTTGTGGAGAATTATTCCAACAGTCAGGAAAAAATAAAAACCGTAACGCAAAATTTTTCCAAATATCTTGAAAGCCTTTATATTGTGCCAATAATTAAGCAACTTTGTACCAATTTAAAATTATCTCTTATCGTTTCTGAAATCCGAATGGTGCAGGCCGAATTTGTAACACCCTGTATAGCGTAATGTGGATTACTTTTATTCTTTAACTCTGATCATTTGAATGTTTCTAAGGTCTGATGATGCTCACATAGAGCGAAATATGTACCCATTAGGAAAACATGAACTAATTTCGACGACGACATTTAGTGTCTTTTAATCAATAAAATTTTAAAGGTATCGATCGATACCAATAAATGCAAGCCAATATGTCGCAAGATTTGCTGGAACACGGATTCGTTAAATGCAAAGTTACATTTGTTCAAACTCTCCTTTTTATTTCAGGGCAAATCACGATGAATGTGGTAACTTTATGGTATTATGCCAAAACAAATAGTACACTTGATTTGGCAGCACAGCAAAGATCTCTAGAGTTTAATGTACGTATATATGTATGTAGTTGTTAATATAATTCCTCACACATTTAATAACTGTAACTTAACATACAGTGTGTCCGCGGATGAGGGTACCCAATAGGGGAAAAATCTTAATTAGTCATTTTACGACCAAAAGTCATTCTTTATAAAAAGTTCTGCTTGTTGAGAAAATCAATTGACGATAAAAAATTTTTAGATACGATGTACAGAGTGTTAATAAATTAGGAAAATATGAAAATGCTTCAAGAGAGAACTACCATACTTATTATTTTTTACAAAAATTTTATGAAACAAAGTTGTTTATAAGCTGACGTAAAGTCTAAATACAAATTTTGAAATAAACATTCGAATTTTTAAAAATAAAATAATAACAGTGGTGTTTATGTAATTATTTGCATTTTACAGTATTCTGATTTCGTGAAGGCATTTTCGAAAATGTTAACCAAAGAAAAAGAGAAAGTATTTCCAATTTCCAATACCGTAACATTGTATTAAATAAATACGCTCTTCTTTGGTTAACATTTTCGAAAATGCATTCACGAAATAAGATGCTGACGTAACATGAACGTATCTTAATTTTTTTGTAAAGTGCAAATAATTACATAAACACCACTGTTATTATTTTATTTTTAAAAATTCGAATTTTTATTTCAAAATTTGTATTTACACTTTACGTTAGTTTATCAACAACTTTGTTTTATAAAATTTTTGTAAAAAATAATACATAATGGTAGTTCTCTCTTGAAGCATTTTCATATTTTCCTAATTTATTAACACCTTGTACATAGGATCTAAAAAATTTTTATCGTCAATTCATTTTCTCAACAAGCAGAACTTTTTATAAAGAATGACTTTTGGTCGTAAAATGACTAATAAAGATTTTTTCCCCTATTGGGTACCCTCATCCGCGGACACACTCTATTATAATCTCATTATCCGGTAGATATAACGATTAAAATTTTTCATGCATCTAAATTTGATCGACATTGGTATAAGTCGTAGATTACAAATTGCTAAAACATTTCTTTTAATACAACTGGAAGTAAATCAGATACTATAGCAGAAATCCCTTTTTCTGTGCATAATACTAGTAAATTAATTGAATCGGCCGATGCTAGGTAGTAACCCATTACCATAACATTATGGGATACTGTAAAATAAAGTTGAACTTGTAAATTTCCGCTATATTAAAAAATAACATGCAATGTTTCGCTATACTATAGCTTCGTCAGATGACACTGATGCAGGGTGCCCCAGAATACATGGGCAATTTCCCGGGTTCAGATAGAACAGAAGAAGTACCTATAAATTTCTCTTCCTACGGCCTCGCCTACGGAGATACGGGCTCATAACGGACGTCCTTGGAAATCGTTGTTTTTTAAATAATTTTTTAAGTACTAGGTGTAATTTAATATTTTTTTAGTATAAAGGTTACTAGATGAGTCTGCTTAAAATTCGTCCTTTTAAACGCATTTGGCTTATTTAGTTTGACAGGGACGGACTAGACGTAACACCAAAATGCTATTTTTGTACACCTTGTATGATGAAGGAACGACAATAATATTTTTGGATACTCTAAACCTTAAGCTGAAAAAAAGGTACTCTTGATCAATATCGATAAAATGAACTGTTTTCGAGAAAGATATATTTTTGTTCAATATGATTTATATTCTGTATACGTCAATTCCATTACTAAGTTACTAACTAATAAGACAAAGGAGAAAAACCGCAAATTTCAAGACACTACCATAAACGGACAATGGCATAAATATTCTTATTTAAATCGGTACATGTGAAAAAAACTATAGCAACAATGATAAAATTTTATGAACATAAAACAACAACTAATGCAAAAATCCATAATGAACAAAAATATTAAATTACACCCAGTACTTAATAAATTATTTTAAAAACATCGATTTCCAGGGACGTCCGTTATGGGCCCAGGCCCTAGGAAGAAAAATTTATAAGAACTTCTCCTGTTATTTTGAAGTGTTCTATCTGAATCCGGGAGATTATCCACATATTCTGGGATACCCTGTATAATAAAGATGTAATGAAAAGTGCAGTAAAATTTACATTCGTGAAAAATATAACGCAGGAGAGAGGGTCAGTTATAATGGCGGGAAAATCCAATATATCGACCATATTTTTGACTAAACTAGCAACCAGTAGAGTATATGTAACAAATTTCTGCTTACCTATATTGGTTTTGATCGACAGAATCGAGTTATGGAAAAAATAAATACCTTCCGATTTTCCATTTGATATTTGTCACCAGCCAGATATAATCCGAAATGTCAAAAAAATTGAAAACGTCCCCTTGCGTCCTATAAGTTTAATAAACTATGTCCAGCTGTTTTGGATATTAGAAATAAGAACGGACCTATTGCCCTTGTGGAACACATGTAAAAATTGGTCATGTTATGCTATTGATAACACCCTGTACACAAAAACTTTTGAATTATATTTTTTAATCATGAGTTGGGCAATATGGTATTATCACAACTTGAATTTGAATATCCTGCTTAAAGCTTAGGAAGTAATTATATTGAATTATGATAATTATTGGAGATTTTTGGTTTTTAATTCAAAAATATATCTGTAACTACTTAGGCATTAATTTTTTTTCTTAATTTTAAGCTCGGTCTTTTCGCAAACCCTGTTTACAAGGGTAACTGGCCGCAAATCGTCATAGACAGGGTAGGAAATAGAAGCAAATTGGAAGGATTATCTTTCTCAAGGTTACCTGAGTTTACAAAAGAGGAGATTAATCTTATAAATGGAACTTTTGATTATTTTGCTATAAATGTGTAAGTAGTAATTTGTTTTTAAATAGGACAAATGCTTTCGTGTCATTTCATTTATTTTATTCTGGGATTAAAACTATTTTACAAATAAGTTGTCACCGGTAATGTACAAGGTGATCACATATAATGTCCTTCCATCTTAACTCTTTTATTTTTCATACTTGAGAATAATTAAAAATATTGATATACAAGGATTTTAAAGTAGTATTTGCAAGGGTATAAAATATAATTTTAGGTTGGTGTTGATGTTAATTTACAGAGGGGGATCAAATTTTATTTTAATGTGACATCCTGTATATTATTTACAGTAGCTATCATTGGTAACAAAATCCAATTACACGAAACCTTAACAACTAACTCATTGTCATACAAAAATGAATTTTAGAGAACAGATGTGTTTTTCAGATATACCAGCAATATTGCTGAATATGACCCCGATGCTGACATAATAGGAACTCCTTCATTTGCAGCAGATATAGGTAAATATAAATAAATTGTTCGTAATAATGTATAGCAACCATTCAAGTTAAGAAATTAAGTTTAATTGTATGGCGAATACAATTACCATATTCTGCAACTGCATCAACATTCTTTAATTTAACTGAAAATACTGTAGAAAAAACAATAATTTTAGTATTTGTATGTGTATAGTATATTATAGAGATGAATATTAATTTAGTTAATAAGTATTTGGTTCCTGCTCACTCTGGGATAATCGGCAATGAAAAAGCGGACGAGCTAGTGAGAGCCGAATCCGCTAAAAATTTCGGGGGCCCTGAACTCGCCTTCGGGATATCAAACCAGGCAACGAATACAACATTAGATAGATAGGCACAAAAATAACATTTTTCTCCATGGCGACGATTAGCTGGTCAAATATCCGCAAAAACAACATTAGATAGATGGTCGAAAAAACAACACCTATCTCGATGGCAAGAGTTACCTGGTCAAATACACGCACGGGCCGTAATTGGAAAACCATCGATAATACTATCGAATGGGATGCTAACCCTGACACGGCCCCAGTTGAAACAAGTGATGGGTCTGCTAACAGGCCACTGCCACTTGCGAAAACACCTTCAACGGATAGGGATGAACAATGGATCAATTGAATGTAGACTCTGCGGCGAAGAGGATGAAACCGCCTCACACATAATATACCGCTGCGTAGTGCTGTCCCATAGAAGACAAAATGTCTTCGGGAACATACAACGTGGTGACAACCTCCCACATGACAAGCTTGGTAGAAGGTTACTGGACCTTATAGAAGGAACACACATCTTCTAACAAGATCGGGGTACACAATAAGCCGAAAGGCGGAAGTGATTTGAAGTTCGGGCCTTTAAACCGACCCCTCGCCTTTAACCAACCAACCAACCAAGTATTTGGTTCCTGGTCACTCTGGGATAATAGGCAATGAAAAGGCGGACGAGCTAGTGAGAGCCGAATCCGCTCAAAATCCCAGGAGCCCTGAACTTGCCCTTCGGGATATTAAAACAGGCGACGAATACAACACAGGATAGATAGGCACAAAAATAACATATTTCTCGATGGCAACGATTGCCTGGTCAAATATCCGCACGGGACACAATTAGAATAGTATCGAAGATACTTACGAGTGGGATTCTACCCTAACGTGGTCTCAGTTAAAACAGGTGACTGGTTTGATAACAGATCACTATGACTCTTTTCAAATAAAAATGTTAGCATAAGTCAAGTTTTAAGAAAATATCCCTGTATATATATTTGTTCAAATAAGAGCAAGAACTTCTATACAGTAAACTTTGTTTGTGTTGTACCTCAAGAATCAGTTTTAGAACTACTTTTCATAATAATATTCTGGCAATAAATTCATTTTCCCATAGTTATTTTGACCGGGATGGAATTGTGAAAATAGTTTTAATTCTATAATGTATTTATTTATTTAGCTATAGTACACTATAGAATCCAAAAATCCTAAATGGTACATTACATAAAACGATATATAAATATTCCAACAAAAATAGGAAGCAAGAAAGAACAATGTCAGTGTCTCTTTAATACCGCAAGACTAATTCTAAAAATAACACAATCGGCGAAATGTCTGTTGTAGTCGAATGATAGAAGAGTTTCGGACTTGCATTGTCTTTATTTGTTATAAATCACAACGTTTCAACTGGTAAGTATCTCCAGTCGTCTTCAGGTGAATACTGTCTGTTGTAGTTATTCAACATCATCTCAACAAAAGCGCTGCGACCATAGTTTGTTCTATATTCACGTTCAAAAAACAATTGGTTATGCCTGGTTATCCTCACTGGGACACCAAATGTAATTGAACGAAGCAGCCACTCGTAGTCCATAAAACCATTGGCCAGTCTTTATGAAGAAAGCAAAAGTGCTTTTCTTCTCCGATATTCTAGTGATTGCAAACCACACAGGAGCAGCCTCGTGTCATAAGGAACGCCTTCATATGGGAAACGGAGCTTAAATAGCTGATACTTTGCAAACTTATTATGCACCCTTTCCAGTCTGCTAATGTGGACTTGATAAATAGGGCTCCATATTACGGAACAATACTCCAGAACAATACGCACCAAACAGTTGTAGAGGGCTATCAAGGCCTTGATATCAAAAATATGCTTTGTGTGTCTCTTTATGAAACCCAACAGCTTTAAACTCTTTACATTAAGTTTTATATGGTTCTTTTTGCACCAGTCGAGGTCCATCTACGTATGGTTGCTCCCCGGTGAGACAATGGAATAGAACTTTAGGTCATCCGCATAAATAAGGCAGCGAGATGACTTGAAATATTGCAGAACATCGTTTATGAAGATGATGAACAAAATAGTACCCGACGTTACAAACACCTCTTCAGAAATCGATCCGCCCAAAGTGACACGCTGCGCATTGCGCATGCTAAGAGCTCATCTAAAATATAAATTAAATAAATTTGAAGAGAAATGAAAAAAGTATTTAATACAAACGTGACATAATATCACATTTTTCATTTTAATCCCGCACTTCAATCAATTTAAATCAATTTTACATTTAAATCCCTTTAGTGAAGGCCGTAAGTTCCTTGGCAATAAAATTTCACGCAAAAAAGTTTACAATTTAGTAATTTTTTCGAAAAATTTCAAAAAATTACAACATTTTCTTGTTGTGGTTTAGAATATATCAAAATATGCTAGGATATCTAGTATAATTTTAAAAATGAATATATTTTTTACTTTATTGTTTTATAATTACAAACTTTCTTCATAGGTGCTACATATACCGTAGATCCATCTTGGCCCACCAGTGCATCCAGTAAATTTATGGATGAGCCATTGGGAGCAAGACATCTTTTAAATTATATACAAGAAATGTACAACCCGCCGGCAATTATAATTACCGAAAATGGTATTCCTGATACAGGAGAATTGAACGATCAAAGCAGAATAACATATTATAAGGTATCCTATAAGTGCTCCATTTCTAAACAACTCTTTCGAGCATACTGTGGCGCGCTTAAAGGTTTATACAGTATCTTATCTTATCTGTAGGAGCATTTCATCTCCGTGATCTTCCCTGGAAGTATGCCACACCAGGAGCTAAATTTAACTATTCCGTATAAATTCAAAAGTTACTAGTTTCCATTTAATTTGCAAAATGAGAAGAAAATAGGTCGTCTAGGCAGGCTATCGGATATGTAAGTGAAGCATCTAATTAATGGGACTGTAAAACCAACAATAATCCACTGGCTTTGCTGAGTAGTGCTTGTGGAGCGTGGTTCCATGCTTTACTTATACGGTTCATAGCTCTGCCGACGTATATTCTTAATGGGAATTCCAACGTACATAATAACATTTTGAAACCATTGACTTCCATGATATTTTTCGTACATTTTTGACCTTCATGGTGATGATCACATCTTCTCACGGTCTCACTCGCTTCACTGTTTTAATATCAATGATGGTGATGACATCGCCTCACGCGCTCACTCCCTTCAGGTACATAATTATACTTCGTTCTACTCGGTGCAGAAAAACGGCTTCGTCATATTGGTCATTCTTTTACAAACCGCACACTTTTTAACCTTGATATTTTAGAATGGTCTGAATTTTTTTTAACCTATATACATAAAATTAGTCGGCACGTATTTCAGGATTTTGCTGAAAAAATAATTAAATTATTACTAGTTTTCATTTGTTCACAGTGACAATTTTAAAAAAAGGCCGACATTGATCCGATCAGTACAGCTGGAGATATTAAACTTCAAACATGAGAAGATTGGAGAAAATCCAGCAAATTATCAAAAATTTATATGTGAATTTTGAAAAAAAAAAATTTTCAGCAAAATCCTGAAATTTGTGTCAACTAATTATGGTATGTATATAGTTGTAAAAAAATTGTAGGACGATTTTAAAATGTCAAGGTTAAAAGTGTGGCGGTTTGTAAAAAAATTACTCATACCTAGAGGTGAATATAATCATATGTTCTCAAATAGTGATATTAAATATTTCACTAAATAATTAGGCAAAGCTTAAAAATATTTTCTCGATTAGAACAATAAGAAGCTATGGTTTACTTTCAGGGATATTTAACTAATATTTTGGATGCTATATTAGAAGATGGAATTAATGTTATTGGCTATACACTTTGGAGTATCATGGACAATTTCGAATGGACTCAAGGCTACACGTACGTCAAATTGTTATTTGCAATAAAAATTATTGCCTTTTGGTTTTTGATCGAAAAAGTTTTAAAATTTTTTATACAGGGGGAACAAACCAATAACTAATGGTACACAGGAAAACTGCAGATTCCTTGGGTAAAAATACTGCGATTTGGCCATACTTAGTTTAGTTCAATAGCTGGTAATAACCGAGATACAGGGTGTCCAAGTAAAAATTTAATTTTCAATTTTCCTAAATAACTTATTTCTGAATCAATATTTTTGCCCAAAATTTTGTGACTATGGTTTTTTGGAGAAAGAAATTTGAATTTGTTAATAATTTTGATATAGATTATAGGGGGCGCTCTCTGCGGTACTCTTAATACATAAAAGGAAACTTTTTGTGCCTTAGTATAATTATATTTTTATTAAAAACATCAGTTTTTCCGTCATTTTTAAGCAATAAAGGTATACCTTGTAAATGTCGCTCCGACTAACCGTTTTCGAGTTATTTTCAATTACAATTTCTAATGCGCCCGTTTAAATTTTGATTTGTAAATGTGAAATTTGTCACAGTAGGCTTTGGTAAAAACAAATACAATGAAAGCACTTTGAAACCTCATTTCTGTCAAAGTTTATTTTCATTTGTCAGCATTATGGGTGTTTTTAAGGAGTTTTTGAAGATACTGTTATCAAAAATTAAACCAAAAATGCCGCGACATAACTGTTTCTAACGGAGAAATGCGAGGGTATGTTTATACGCACAAGAAAATTTTAACAGCGGTATTTGGAAATGAATCTAAATAGAAGGCAGCCAGATTTTAAAATTTTTAGAATCCTATACGACAGACTGGGAGAAACAGGATCCTTACGTCCAAAACGTAATAGTGGATTCATTTCCAAATGTTAAAATTTTCTTGTGCGTATAAACATACCCTGTCTCGCATTTCTCCGTTAGAAAACACACTCAATGCTGACAAATGAAAATAAACTTTGACAGAAATGAGGTTTCAAAGTGCTTTCATTGTATTTGTTTTTACCAAAGTCTACTGTGACAAATTTCACATTTACAAATCAAAATTTAAACGGGCGCATTAGAAATTGTAATTGAAAATATCTCGAAAACGGTTAGTCGGAGCGACATTTACAAAGTATACCTTTATTGCTTAGAAATGACGGAAAAACTGATATTTTCTGATATTACATTTCTTTTTATGTATCCAGAGTACCGCAGAGAGCGCCCCCTATAACCTACATCAAAATTATTAACAAATTCAAATTCCTTTCCCCAAAAAAACCCTAGTCACAAAATTTCGTGCAAAAATATTGATTCAGAGATAAGTTATTTAGGAAAATTAAAAATTAAATTTTTACTTGGACACCCTGTATCTCGGTTATTACCAGCTATTGAACTAAACTAAGTATGGCCAAATCGCAGTATTTTTACCCAAGCAATCTGCAGTTTTCCTGTGTACCATTAGTTATGGGACACCCTATATATTAGAAAAAACATTATCATGTCGCCTTCGAAAAAATATCAGTTTGGCTGTTAACTTGATTTCCCTGTAGGGCATAGTACCTTGATTAACCCTGACGAAGACATAAGATTGACGGGCGTGACATCTATAGTGTGTAACAAATTAGTCTTAATTTGATAACAGCCTTATCCAAAGTACCCTGGAACAACTTCAAACCCCCAGATTGGAACAAAAAACCCGTGAAAAGTTAGGTTATAAGAAAAATTATTGTTCTAATGTAAATACTGATTATAATTATTATGAATTAGAGAGCTATTCTCCTGACTACTAAGTTAAAAAAATACTAGAAACAAAAAATTCGTGAATATAACAGTGTCATGCAAAGCTATAGGAATTTTTCAGCGTTGATGAAAATAAATGGAAAAAAAGAACGGTGAGACACCTGATACTGAACAGCTATTCTCAGAATTAAGGTTGGGGTTGGGATTTCGGAAACGGTAAGAGATACGAAGTCGGGTAAATTGAGGTAAAATTGCTTAATTATGGGCCTAATTATAGGCCGCAAAAAAACCAAAAATAAATACAGGAGCTTTGGAAAAGTTTAAAATCTTGCGTTTCGGTTTTTATTCCATGACTTTGTTCGAAGAGATGTCCAAAAATAAATTTTACTTTTTCGTTTCTATTTTTTATTCTCCATAAGATAGCATCATTAGGTCTTTAATGCGACGTTTCGTCTTTGGGTTGCCACCATTAACTTAATTTTCTTTTAAATTCCGACGTGGAACTAAATCTACGTTTAGCGGTATAGAATACTTACTGGTTTTCCGACGTTTTGAACCTTAAATTGACCATTTTCATTAAAATACCCCTAGTACGTCCCTGTAATTTACTTATGTTTAAAAAAGTTCTGTTTAATTCGAAACTGTAAAACTCAAAAGTGTAAAAAAAGGCTTTAAGAGTCAACTAAGTAGAAAATTGATAAAACTATTAGTTCGAAAAAAAAAATAGTATTAGTAAGTAATAATAATAATAATTAAGGACTAAAATAGCAATAACAATTTTAAAATCTTTAGTTTTCTCGAAACAAAAATAAATTAAAGGAACGTAGTAGAGGTATTTAAACGAATATGATCAATTTTGAGGAACAAAACGTAGGAAAACCAGTAAGTGTTTCATAGTTTGAATCAAAAATCCAAGCCCGTATTTAAAAAAATTCAGTTGATGACGGTGACAATAGACGAAATGTCACATTAAAGATCTGCTGATGCCATCTTGTGGAGAATAAACAGTAGCAATGAGAGAGCGAAATGTATTTTTGGACATCTCCTCGAACAAAGTCGGGAAAAAATAAAAACTTAACACAAAATTTTAGATTTTAAAACAATTTTGGAATATATATACAGGGTCCGCAAACGAAGCGTGGACGGAAGATTAAATCGTTATCGAAGAACTTATCAACAATACTGAGACAGCTTGAGATATTGGATTAAAAGCGGCTTGTTTTAAAAATATTTTGCATTATACAGGGTGGCCTAAAAAAGTGTGACAGCATAAAGTTATATTTTTTTAAATGGGACACCCAGTATTTTATTGCATATTTAGGTTCGTATTACAATCGTTTATAAGTGCCTCAAATTTTATTTAAATTGGTTTTGTAGTTTCGGAGAAATAAATTAAAAACTAAAAAAAAAAGTTTTGCAGTCCTGAATAAAAAAATAAAAAAAAAACAATCCAGAACTATTTTTTTAAACCTCGGCATTGAGTGAAATTTATGACAAGAGGTCTAGAGATACTATGAATGTAATTGCGTTTATTTATTTTATACAGGGTGTTCATAATAAGCTTTCAAAAACCCCACATTTTAAAATAATTTTTCTCAAGTTTTCAAATGGAACACCATGTATATTATTTGACTATTTGACGTAGAATTCATAGACAATTTTTTTTGTAATAGAAGCATATAAGTGATGTCCAGCCGTTTTCGAAATAATTATAAATATCATAAATTATGTTGTTTAAATAGAGTTTTTATTGGGAAATATTGTTATAGGCGACTAGACTACTAATTGTGAACTAAAGTAAAAGTTCAAAATAGCAGAGTTTACCGTATTTTAGTTATTTCGATATAAATTTTAAAAGCGTACATTTTTGGTACTTTTATTATTTTATTTTATTTTTTATTCTTAATCGAGTTGTCATGATTTTTTTTTGTTCAGATTGTCACTATGACATCCAAATAAAATTATTTACATTTGTTCAGTCGTCGAAATTAAGTAGTAACTTACACAAAATGTCGAATTTTACAACTTTAGAAATGGTAAATATGATTTTTATACTGGGTGAATGTGCAAGAAATTGCCTCCTCGCGCGCCGAGTGTACGCTGAAAGATATCCAGATATTGAGAGAGAGCCGAGACCAGAAACCTTCGAGAAGTTGTTGCAAAGATTTGTAGCAACAGGAAGCACTGCGTACACAAAAAGGATGATAATCAATAAACCCGTTATTAATGAAGAAAATGAATTAAGAGTTCTGTTGGCAATAGAGGAAAATCATTAAATTAAGTAAGAGTAAGTTATTTTGAACATTTTCTTTAGTTTACAATTATTAGTCTAGTCGCCTATAACAAAATTTCCCAATAATAACTATATTTAAACAACATAATTTATGATATTTACAATTATTTCGAAAACGGCTGGATATAACTTATATGCTTGTATTACAAAAAAAATTGTCTACGAATTCTACGTCAAATAGCAAAATAATTTGAAAAACTTGAGAAAAATTATTTCAAAATGTGTGGATTTTGAAAGCTTATTATGAACACAATGTATAAAATAAATAAACGCAATTACATTCATAGTATCTCTAGACCTCTTGTCATAAATTTCACTCAATTCCGAGGTTAAAAAAATTGTTCTGGATTGTTTTTTTTTTTTATTTTTTTATTCAGGACTGCAAAATTTTTTTTTTAGTTTTTAATTTATTTCTCCGAAACTACAGAACCAAATTAAATAAAATTTGAGGCACTTATAAACGATAGTAGTACGAACCTAAATATGCAATAAAATACTGGGTGTCCCATTTAGAAAAATATAACTTTATGCTGTCACACTTTTTTGGGCCACCCTGTATAATGTAAAATATTTTTAAAACATGCCGCTTTTAATCCAATATCTCAAGCTGTTTCAGTATTGTTGATAAGTTCATCGATAACGATTTAATCTTCCGTCCACGCTTGGTTTGCGGACCCTGTATATTTATTTTAGATTTTTTGCGGCATATTATTGGGCCAATAATTACGGAACTCAATGGTGAAGGACGAATTTGTTCCACCCTCAACAGAACTTAATCTCAAAAGTGAGGATTGGGTTTTATTTCGGCCAGAATATTTTTAATTTAAATATCATAATCAATTCACTTTTTTTAAATAGTAAAAATAGGAAGAAAACTTAATAAGACTCACGGTAACTTTGGCTACATTTTTAAGATATGCTTTATAAATCTAAAATTATTAACAAAATAACTACCGGAAACTAAGCCTTATTTATTTTTAGCTTAAAATTCGGTATTGTGCAAGTGGACTTTGATAGCCCAAACAGGACCAGAACCTACAAGAATTCAGCTGAGTGGTACAAAAAAGTTATTGCTGCCAGGGAAATAATAGATTGAATTGAGGAGATTATAATTATACCTATATAAAACGTGTATGTTAAAAAAATAGATAAATTGTATGAAAATAAATTTTATCTATACGTACATATATTATTATATTTATGTAATCACATTTTATTAGGTCAGTGAATGAAGCTTAATATTTAAGGACATTTAACTACACTTCAGAAGGTCGATGTCTCGGCTGATCTACTATTATTATATTAATATTATCATAAAGTTATTTCCTTACCACCTCAAGATGCCTTAATACCGCTAAACAGGTATTTTCAGGCCTATGGACGGACCCACATCAAATAAATAATTTCTAATAAGCATTTCTATTATTCATACCTGACCATTTGAGAAACTTAGCTATATTATCAAACGCAGTGGGTTGAATACAACTTTCAGCGCCATCACATAGTGGTCCTATACAATTTGACCAGAAACTCGATAGGACCTATATGTATCGTAGGAACACAGAAGTAAGGAATACTATGATAGTTTTCAGTGTGTTTTTGTCGAATCGTATTTTTCTACGCTTTTAGAACCCCTTAACATTATCTCTCTTACCGTGTTAAATCTGCAGTAAGTTACCAGGTCAACGATGAAGAATCGTTCATGCTTCGGGTATCCCCTGTTACCTATGGTATCAATATTTCACCAATCAAGTCAGTCACTGTATATGATTCTACCTCATAGCATATTAGCATATCTTCTATCAATTTACAGCAAGCCTCATCGTGGATGTCCAGAAATGCTTCCAAGGCAGTTCTTCACTTACGAAACCCTTCTCCAACTCTATGATTCTTGATGAAATGATTTTTGTTCCTTGTTCATACACTTGTTTTTTTTTTATGATCAAACACAAACACTATAGGAAAAATCCTCTGAGGCACTATGATTGGTGCGTGTTCGAATAAAGCGATTCACGTTGGTTTTGAATCGTTGGTGGTTATACTCGTTGGGAAAAACAACCTAGGGAAAGTCGTTCCACAACAATGAAGGCCTCCAGCGTTCCACTAGGATGAAGTCCTCCAGATGAAAGAATTCTTAAATAATGAAATTCGAGGCGTATTAAGCTTAACAACATATGGATGGGCGGCAGTGGTTCGTCGTGTATTTCTGCTGTTCGCCGCTCTGGGCGGAATTAAGAGGGCTAAGTCAGCCGAACACTTTCCATGGAAATATCTGTAAAAGAGAGTCAAATCCTCAACCTGTCTTCGATGTTCTAGGCTGTCGAGGCTCTTCGTCAGCTCGTGGTCTCCGATCAGACGAAAGGCCCTCCTTTCGATGGAATCCAGTCGCCGCAGAGTATGTTTGGGTTTGTTCCAGACATGAGAGCAGTACTCTATTGATGGTCGAATCTGGACTTTTATCAAAACTTGTTGAGGTGTGTACAACTTTTTGGTTCGGAGGAGTACACAAGTTTCTGAGAAGCTATCTTGGCGATTGCAACAACGTGGTTATGCCAAGACATATTTCCTCCCAGATTGACGCCCCACAAATGAATAGACCAAGCCAGTGGAATTGCGTATCCTGCCATGACTATATCCGGCTCTGTGATGTTAACCTTTCTAGAGAAGACCGCTGTCTGGGTTTTTTTAGCGTTAAATTCGACTGAGTTACTGTCACCTCAAGCCAAAATTTCTTCCAGGTCTTTGTTGAGGCGTGATACTTCATGCTGTCTGCGAAGATGTGCGTCGGCAGCCGATATTTGTGCATTCAAAGAGAAAGATAAGACAAGTATACTATCGTCAACAAAGCTAAATATCGGATGTTTAGTTTTCATTAGAAGGTCATTAATGTAGAGTAAGAAGAGAGTGGACAATATGGACCCTTGAGGAACACATGCATTGGTGGTGAAGGTGTCTGAGAGAAATCCGCCTCGCCTCGACTGGGCATACTATATGATCACAGTTTACACCTAGAAGCCCCTCATGCCAATAATGTCTAACAGTTTCACTTATTTTAAGTAGAGATGACAGGAGATGCCTAAATACCGCTTTTGACTCTATCTGGTCTCCGGAGATTTGTACTGTTCTAACAAGTGTATCGTACATTTTTTTTTCGTGTGACAACCTTCTTGGTAATCTTGCATTTCTTCTTATGAGATCTGTTAGGAATTCTATTTTCCTCCCAGAGCTCTGAGATGAGACATCACTAACTTTTCCAATATATCAAAGCATTTTTACTTATGTCGCCCCAAAGATGTATTACCTGAGTTCCTAAGAAGAGTAATAGATAAGAAAGGTTTATTTCAAAGGCAAGTATAAAAGTTAATCGTAAATTCTTATGATTTTTTAAAAATTAATAAATCATATTTTAATTTTTTTATAGTACCGTGTTGCCGGTGTTTCCAAAAATGTGTTAGACGTGGAATCCTGGAAAATGGAGCATAAAACCCGATTCTATCATTTTGCGCTGGAATATTCGGCCAAATGCCCCAGGGTTACCAAATCATTGTCTTCTTTGTTTAGAATTATAGGCCGCATATTTGTTTTGTTTATTTTTGTTTCATATACATAATGTACCAGCTCCAATGGCTCCGTGGTTAAGACGGCAGTCATTGGGAACTCCAGGTCGAACCAGTTTGTAGTCGTGGAATTGCTGTCTGGTGTCATGGAAAAAAATAGGAAAAAATGCAAACCAAGCAGGATCTCGCATATCTCGCGGGATGCCTGAGACGGTAAATTTTCCCCAATTGGTGCGTGTTATCATGATGCATGAAGCGAACGGGTCGATACTCCTTGGGAGGTATGCTTTAGGGTCGTGGTTTAGAGTTCGTGTTAAGCTGTAGGTCTTCTAGGGAATGACCCTGGCAGTGAATGAAGAGGAAAATGATATAAGATGAAGAAGTTGTTTTTGAGATAAAATAATTCTTCGAAAGGAGTTGTCGCGACATCTCGCGGTGCATTTGCCTGTTCTATATAAATAGAAGAACATAGCAAATAAAAATGGTTTAATGTCAGTCCAGGGATGAGTTTGACAAAGAGAAAAAGCAAACAAATTCTATTTAAAAGGATTCTGTTCTAATCTGTCAAGTACTTTTAAAGTATGACGTTATAACTTAGATAACAATATGCTAAATAGTAGTAAATATTTACAAGAGCTTCCTTATCAATAGGATATTATAAAATAATTAACCGAAAATATAATTTAAAAAATTTACTATTTTTTAGATTGTATGATAGGAATGTTAATGATTATTTCTACACCTAAAGTTGTTTTCGATAATTTAAGTACTAAATTATTTTTGTTACATCAGCCGTAAATTGCACCCAAAGAATTCAGATAATTTACAAGGGGCCAGTTGAGCAGATACTTTTTAACCCAGGAAATGACTTATTATACACTACCCTAATTAATTATTATCGAAAATTCAACAATGTCCAAAATAATCTAATTAATAATCTATTTTCTCGTTAATATCGAACCGAATTTAATAATTTTTGGTTTAACTTATGGAAAACAGATTCTAGAGTTTACGGCAGGGTAGGTCTGATACGTCTAATTATACGGGGTAGCGCATGAAACCTAGATGCATGTAAATTTCCTAAAATTTAAATTTGACGTCATCTATTGTTAAAATTGACTACATGAGCATAGAGCGGTGGCCTGAAACTGAATAGATCCCGTTGCACGTTTAAAACCAATACGCACGATTTTAAGGGAACCGTAGACGACAGGTAGCTACCTTCACGTCTTCATCAAAAGCCCTGAGTGCGGCCTCGCCGCTGAATTTAATCAATTCGAGCAGGATAAGATGTGGGAGGAATTCGATCGCACCGGATCAGCATCATGAATGTGTACGACATCACGTGGGATGATTTTGATGGTTTTCCTGGACGGTCGATTTAAAAAAAAAGTATATAGGCTTTCTCTATAAATAACAAACCATTTCCATAACACCCTGTATACTGTATACTCTATTTTTCTGTAACCTGCCACCAGATTCGTTGTGTTCCTGTTTTGGAAGAAGAAACGATCAAATTATTATTTACAGACGTTATTTGAATAAATCAAAAATAAATAATAATAATGTTTATTCCCAACGAGCTATTGTAGTCCATTACAGGGAATATTATAACATAGAACATAAATAAGTAATTAATCAATATAAAAATTCAAAATAAAAATTATTATAATTGTTTTTTTTTAAGTAATTTGTATGTTTTCCAGAAAAAATTTCTTTGCATTTTTTTAAACAGTTTTAAATTAAAATTTTTTGTTAATACTTTAGGTAATGTATTATAAATATTTATTCCATCAAATAAAATAGATTTCATCCCTATTCTATTCACTATTCAGGTGGTGGGACTGCTAAGAGATGGCACTGCGCATTGTATTTTTTCAAATACCGTTGATAATACAGCGTGATATATAGAGTCTTCTCCGATGATAGATATGGACACCTACTCTGTACTGACGAGAACAAAAGAGTTCGAAACCGGTCTGCCGGTGGTGACATCATATCAATGGAAATTGCTTCCTTTCCTAGATCGTACCATTCAATCTGAAATAGTATTTTAAAGTGCTACTGTGTAGACAAAAATACGCCCTTATTATATAAGGTATCATCGGGTGGTCTGGGATATAATAATTTTCCATATTGGTATTTGATATTAATACCACCTGAAAAGTAAATAGATTTTTATTTTTAATTTATTGTTTGTTTATTTTTAAAAATGACTTGCCGAACTTAGTACTGTAGTATGGTTTAATGCATATTTGTGGCTTCTATAAAATATTAAAATATCATTAGATTATAAATGTCGAGTAAAAAGTTAGAGCCAAGAAAGTAAATCGCTGGGCATCCCTTTGGGGCTCTGTATCTCCGCTAACGGGCACTTTAGAAATTTATTTCCTACGACACATTAGGTTTATTTTAACCTCCTCTGTATGCTCCTGACAAAGTAGGAGGTACTTACCGGCCACCATGTAATAAAATACGTTTATCTTTATAAATACGAATCAAAACCATAAATTCCATTACAATACATTGACATGACCCACATATTTTAAAATGACAAATGCAAAATTTCTGAATTAATCCTCTTACAAATCGCACATTTTTTAACCTTGATATCTTAGAATCGTTCGAAATTTTTTTTTAACAACTTATACACGGTGTCCCGTATAAGAATGCACAGTGCAGGGATCTCGTAAACCACAGGAGATACAGAGATGGTTAAATTAGAGAAAAGTTGCGCTTTGCTAAACCCTTCAAAGTCACGATTCGAAATCTAAAAAAATCCGATTACTTCCGAAGATATTTGGGAAAAACCGAATTTTCCCGATTTCGTTTCTATTTTTTTCTGACTCTATTTAAAAAGATATTACAAAATAAATTCCACATTCTCATTGCCACTTTTTCTGCTCTACAAGCCGGTGTTCTTAAATTTTCAATCCGACGTTTCGTTTTTCCGCAACCATCATCAACTTTGTTTTTTAAATAGTCGGAAAATTTAATTTTATGCTTAGTAAATTCTACCCTTTATTCTGAATTCAACGGTATATCACAATTAATATTTATAACATGTTTCGGACTTAAAACTCATCATCAATATTACAAAACAAAATATTTTAATTTTACGCTACAAAAAGTTCATTGAACAAGCTTATTTAATCAAATGTTCAAAAAGTCCTCCCTCATTCTCTAAACAAACGTAGCAACGGTAAACAATTTCATTCATTGCGTTTTCTAGCATCATTGGAGTTATCCTTGCAATAGCGGCTTGAACCTCGGCTCTAAGTGCTTCTACATTCTCGTACGTTTTCCAGTAGACTTCATCGTTGAGAAAGCCCCAAAAGAAAAAATCCAATGGAGCGATGTCGGGAGATCGTGCAGGCCATCTTATAGGACCATTAGTGGCGATTACATTGTTCTGGAAACGTTCTGTTAGATATTCAATGTTGTTTCGAGAATTATGTGGAAGTGCCCCATCTTGCTGAAACCAAATACTGTTGTTTTCTGCCAACGGAATGTTATCAAGAAAATCTTCAATATCGTTATTCAAGAACTGGAAATATCTTTCTGCATTTAAAGTACCTTCATAAATTATTGGTCCGATAATCCTTGTTCCTAAAATACCACACCACACATTAAAGCCAAAGCGTTGCTGGTGCCTCAATGGTCGTACACGATGTCCATTATGCTTTGCCCAATAATGTCGATTGTATCGATTAAAAATTCTATTGTTACAAAAATAACTTTCGTCTGACCATAGAATAGTTCTTGGAAATTCACGATTTTCATCACACATTCTAGTCAGCTACTCGCAGAAAATCATTCTGCGCTGTTGATCACCAGGTACTAAACTATGACAAATCCTGAATCTAAATGGACGAAAACATTCCTTGTGAAGTATTCTTTGAGCATTGGACTTAGGAACATTGTGCTCTTTTTCGATTGATCTTAATACCACAGTATCTTCTTCTTGCACAGCCAATAAAACGGTTAATATTTGTTCTGGATCGTTCGTCTTTACTCTATGCGCCACTGGTTTTTGAAATGCGCCATATTCCCTTAGGTTTGTTAGAAGTCTTTTTGAAAATTGATATATTAGGTTGGCGTCGCTTTGGATATTTGAGCAAATATTGCCTTTCGGTGTCGAAACAATTTTTATGGCTTTGAATATAACAACATAACATATCAGATTTTTCTTCATTTGAAAAATGTGCCATAATTAAAAAACACTTCAAGGCTTATTTATATCCATAAGTATCTACAATCTTTAAAGTCTTGGGATCCAAGATCTAGGCTAATATTCTAGCTACTATCGATATAAATTTAGGCTTAACAAGACAAGAAAAACTTCAAATTTAATCGGTAATTTCCGAACTAAGTTTACTTCTTTACGTAAAAATTTCGATTTATCGCCAATACTGACAGATCGCCATGATTTATTTAGACAAATGCGTTTCAAAGCCTACTATTTCAAGACGATATAAATGGAATAACTCGCAATTAATTATTTGATCCTAACATTTTGCTTACTTGCCCTTATAATAGTTAAAACTTAAAATTTTTGATCCGACGTTTCGTTCCTTCGTAATAATCATCAAGTAATATTGATGATGCGTTTTTAAGTCCGAAACATGTTATATATTTTAAGTGTGATATACCGTTGAATTCAGAATAAAAGGTAGAATTTACTAAGCATAAAATTAAATTTTCCGACTATTTAAAAAAACAAAGTTGATGATGGTTGCGGAAAAACGAAACGTCGGATTGAAAATTTTAGAACACCGGCTTGTGAGCAGAAAAAGTGGCAATGAGAATGTGAAATTTATTTTGTCATATCTTTTTAAATAGAGTCAGTAAAAAATAAAAACGAAATCGGGAAAATTCGGTTTTTCCCAAATATCTTCGGAAGTAATCGGATTTTTTTAGATTTCGAATCGTTACTTTGAAGGGTTCTCTAATTTAACCATCTCTGTATCTCCTGTGGTTTACGAGATCCCTGTACTGTGCATTCTTATATGGGACATCGTGTATACGTAAAGTTAGTTGACGCATATTTCAGGATTTTGCATAAAAAATAAATTTTTCGGAAATATCCACACATAAATTTTTGATTGTCTTTGTGAACAAACAAAAAATAATAACAATTTAATTGTTTAAATATTTTTAACATGCTGATAACCCATCTTAAATTAAATTGAAAAAATATCATTTTGTTCTTTATCCTCTTATCTAACACGAACAAACCCGAACAAACCCATTTTACGAGAAAGTGGCACCTCTTTTAGTTCGGAATTTATTAAATATGGTACGGTTTAAAGCACGTCGGAATTTACAATTAAGCTGGCTACAGTGTGAATCATTTATATTTCTATTCTGTTGTTCGAAAGATAGAAATCGTGCCATGCTCATTTCATTATTGTAAGCATATACTGTTTTCATATAAAGTTATACGTGGAGTTTTGATTAAATGCAAAAATCATCAAAATTTTTTACTGGTTCAAAAATTGGAACACATCAATGTTTTAATCCTTTCGATCTGTCTCGTCATCGAAAAGTATTAAAGCATCGTTTCACAGCTCTTAACTTACCAGTAACGGATGAGTCCCTTAAATAAGGAATCTGTAGTTATTGCTGTAATTAAGTTTCTGAACTACACAAAGATTGTTACAAGGAGGTAAATTTACTGCAAGTAACGCTTTTTAAGCAAATTGATGGAGTATATGCAATAACCGTTTAGGGGAGGTTGCATAACATAATTTTATGCCTTTTTCAATGTTCTATTGACTCGTATTCCTGTCCTTTTTTAAATGAAAATATTGATTCACACTGCAGAGAAGTTCTGATACTCTTCGACATGTCGCACGCTGCGTAAAATAAAAGAGGTACCACTTTCTCTTAAAATGGTTTTTGTAGATAAGAGGATAAGCAACAAAATGGTATTTTTTAAAATTAATTTAAGATGGGTTAAGAGCATGTTAAAACGATTTAAACAATTAAATTCTTATTATTTTGCATTTGTTCACAATGACACTTTTTTTAATACACTTCCAAAGGTAACGTAACAAAGTATAAAATTTAAAAAAAAACGTCATTCATCCGATCAGTACAACTATAGATATTAAATTTCAAACAGAAGATTGGAGAAATTCCAGCAAATTGTCAAAGATTTATGTGTGAATATTTTCTAAAAAAAATTTTTTCAGCAAAATCCTGACATACGTGTCAACTAATTCTATGTATATGTTGTTCTCAATCGGCAAAAATGGTCCACTGCCCGAAATTTTGGATTTAACTAATTTTCAACATCGCGTTGCGGGTATATTCCGTATACTCAAAACGCATTGTGGGTAAATTAGGAAGATCCACGACGCGAAATCAGTTCGTGTTACGGATAATAATAAATACCCACAAGGCGAAAATACATAAGCTTACTTAATTGTTTCGTTTAGTTTGTTCGTGCTCCAATTTTTAAGAGAAATTTCATTAAAAATGGCTTTAATTCAGATATCACAAAGGGCTAAAAGATTTTTTAATCAAAGAGAGGAATCACATAAAATGATGAAAAAAAGCGAGAATGCTATGTGAGTCAAATAAAAGATATGCTCCTTTAGAAATTGAAGCAAATGTTTTGATTCGAGTGCCAGATGTTGACAGAGGACGACTAACTCCAAGAAATGTATTAGCTATTGTTCCAGAAATTAATCATGATGGCTTGTATAAACAGAGTATTGAGAATGGGCCACTGGATAGATTATTTTCAAGAAATGAACTTCTTCAAGCAGATTCGCAGTTCATGTCTCAAACAATTGATAATAATATCAAAAAATACCCTTGTGAACTGCAGCAAATATGTCATCTAAAGGTTCCGGTCAAGGATTTCTCAGATGCAACTGTAAAAGATTTTGTGGTGATAATAAATGTTCCTGTAAACAACGGAATAAAAAGTGTAACTCAAAATATCATGGAACATGCAAGAATAAATATTAGTTATTATAGAAAATGTTTACTTCATAAATTGATCTTTAAAAAATATCCGTATTTTATTTTAAATATTTTTTGATGGATTTTTTCACCTTATGTATTTTTCGCTTTATGACTATTTATTATAATCCAAAACACGAAAACTGTCGTGTGCCTTCGATTAAAATCGTGATTCCGTGATGGATTTTTCTAATTTACCCACAACGCGTTTGGGGTATATAGAATATACCCGCAACACGATGTTGAAAATTAGTGAAATCC
Organism: Barypeithes pellucidus; assembly: GCA_963991005.1. NCBI lineage: Eukaryota > Metazoa > Arthropoda > Insecta > Coleoptera > Curculionidae > Barypeithes > Barypeithes pellucidus. The sequence goes on along the minus strand of OZ022563.1, from coordinate 37,211,504 downwards.
ACATCGCGTTGTGGGTATAAATTTCGGGCAGTGACCATTTTCGGCAATTAAGGACAACATATATAAGTTGTAAAAAAAATTTCGGACGATTCTAAAATGTCAAGACTAAAAAGTGTACGGTTTGTAAAAGAATGACACATGTGTTAAATAAACTCCTGGATAAAATCAACGCAACATCATAAATTTGCCATATTTTTGTTGCTCTTTTTTTTCTGAATTTATGATGAACAAACCCGATTTGAATACTTTTTTTTGCATTGTAGGTTGGTTCCTTGACAATGTCATAGTTCTCGCTTTTATGATAAAAATTTAATTTTCGATTTTCACTGGGTGTACTAAAAATGCTATGTATTTTTCCAAAAATTCGCATCACCCTGTGGAGTATATTAGTAACCGAAACATATTGTAGTTGACATAAAACGGTAGGTCCATCTTTCCACAACATTTTCTTTTTTGGTTTACTTCATTATCTCTGTTATTAAAGAAGATACACCGTTTTATAGCGTAACATGTTTCTATAGACTTTAATATCCAACACATAGTAGACTATGGACTTTTCCTGACATTGCAAGCGATGTGTCAGCAGATGTTGTATTTTAAAGTTACAAAGGTCAAATAAAATTTGCCATACTGATAAAAACTGTTCGGAAACTGCTTATTAAACGTTCGTTTCGTATGTCCAGTTGCCCGACGAGTATTTTAATCTTGAAACCTACTTGAAAACATTTAACAATGAATGTGTTGAATATTAAAGTCTATAAAAACATGTTACGCTATAAAACGGAGTATCTCCTTTAATAACAGAGATAATGAAGTAAACCAAAAAAGAAAATGTTGGGGAAAGATCAACCTACCGTTTAGTGTTAACTGCAATATGCTTCGGTTGCTAATATACTCCACAGGGTGATGCGAATTTTTGGAAAAAAACATAGCATTTTTAGTACACCCAGTATAAATTGAAAATTAAATTTTTATTATAAACAGCGAAAACTATGACATTATCAACGAACCAACCTCCAATGAAAAAAAAATCATTCAAATCGGATCATAATTTCAGAAAAAAAAATAGCATCAAAAATACGGGAAATTTATGATGTTGCGTTAATTTTGTCCAGGAGTTTATAAAACCCTTTTGTGAATACGACTGTAGAAGTGAAATTTAGAAAAGAAATAAAATTTCTTCTAGTTTTAAAAATACGTCAGTTTGCAACGATTTTTTTGAAAAAATTTGATTTTTGGTAGATAAAGAAAGTCACGTGACCACTTGTTGACTGTATCCTGTTTATAATCTTTTTCGAGGCCGGCTATAGGATGGGAATTTTTTTAAGGACACTGTTAATCATGGTTCACCATATTTTATGTTCCAAATTTTTTTTTAATAATTGGAAAGTGTACCTGATAAGTAGGTACTTATATTTAAGTAATATACGTTACATGATAATACTCTGATAATTATTTTTATTGTACGTACTCATATATTATGAAATACTTTAACTAATGACAGTATATCTGAATGTAAAAATTCGAACAAGCATTTAATTTATTTTCTACAATGCTGCGAACTTTTACAATTTGCCTAGTTTTAGCTTTTACTAGGTAAGTACATAAACTATAATTTAGTCGAAGTCGACAATATTGCTAACTTTCTTATTATAAAACCTACGAATTCGAGATTAAATTAGCAAATTAGTGTAGTTTTTTACGCTGATTATTATGTTTATCAAAAACCAATTGAACATCAGAATCGCGTGATATGAACAATAATGTATTTTTTGATTGCTCCTATATCTACTATAACCGTTTGATGAGAGTGAAATTCTAAACAAAATTTATCCTTTTCTTCATGTCGCTAAAGTTAATACTAACGGAAATATTTTGAATTAATGTTAATTGTCCATTATCCATTTCCTATCGCAGGCGGCTGTGAACCAATAACAAGGATTAAAATACTTAATGAAATCAACTGTTCAATCACACCTCGTTCTACTTCTATACAGGTCTGAGCACATCTCAAAACTATGCTTGTAGCCTTCAGAATGGTTCGCCAATCGATGTTTAATATTACTACAAGATTAATATTCATCAACATTATTGTACTGTTTTTCATAAACCTTATTTTTTTAAAAGTCCCAAAAATGAAAATCAAGAGAAGTAATGTCTGCTGAACGCGAAGGCCATAAAATTAGCCCGCTTGTTTCTGTCAGGACGGTTAACAGCCGCCTGCAATAGAAAATGGATTGTTTCGTTAAATCAAAATAGTAGTATAGATAAATTTTGTTTATAATTTCACTCTCTGTTAGAGCAGATTCCATTATAAAAATATATTTTTATTAATATCAAGGTGATTCTGATGTTCAATTGTTTTTTTTACATCATAATAATCACCGTAATTAACGTCAATGTCAATTTAATGGAATTCGTAGCTTTCATAATAAGAAAGTCAGCAATAGCGCCGACTTCATTTTGAACAGGCTGTATTGTAATTTAAAATTATACGAATCAGTTAGCTGTTCAGGAATTTATTGATTTAGCGCCTTTGACTATTTTCTCGATAAGAATAAAAACACCTAATTAAAATTGTACAGGGTATCCCAGTAAGGAACGGCGAGGTACGATATTATTGAAGTCGTCTTTGTGAAAAAAATGTCTTTGACCGAGAAAAATTGATTGAAATTGTTCTCACGTTTTCAAAATGACCGCTAGGGGGCGCAATTAGTCTATTATAACTACAAATTCAAATTTGTTCGAATTATCGAGCTAATGTTTTTATTTAATAACAGATATAAAAACCATTTTTGCAACAGTGTTCGTAAAATTTTTTTCATATCGTCGATAAGAAGGGCGGATGAAGTGTGTGAAAAAATACTTAATTATTTTTAATAAATGAATTTCCACTGAGTGCACCCACCTTTACCCTAATTCTAGATTTCCATTGAAAATATAAATACTTTTCGATTACAAAAGATGCTTATTTCGACATTCATATGTTTTAAAATTATTTTTTCATTTAATATTTTTTATTAATATGTACTTAAATTGTGTCGATGCATTGATCGAAGAACATTTTTTATTTAAACGAACTACCGTAGCAATTAAACTAAGTATGTATTGGAAACCCATTTGATGTTCTTGAAATATGAAATAAGCACGTATTTTTATTTAAGGAACATATTTAAAAAAGGTTAATAAAATTATTGATATTTTATTCGATTGATATTTATACGACCATTTTAAAGTACAGTCCTATTTTAGAAACTTTTTTGGGGTATTAAAGCTTTTATCAAAGATATTATGTTGCGGTTTTCACTTTATGTCCTATTTTTTATCGACACGAAAGATTCCGGTGTCAAAGTTATTATGGCTCTCTTAGTTTTTAATCTACAGGGTGATTTTGAAACTCCTCCCTTGTAAGACGCCTCTCGTACTTCCGTTGCGCGTTACCTTATGTAAAAGGCGAAAACTGATCTTGTTAAAGATTTTCACGTAAAGTTCAGTTGCGTAGTCCCTTTCCTCTAAAAGGTGTAATTTTTGAAATATTTACAAATGTCAAAAGTCTACATACTTTTTTTTTTATCGAATATCTAAATATTAAGGTAAAAACCCTTTTTGTCCACATAATTTGTACGAAAAAACATTGTGTTGAGAAAATATCACACTTGAAAACAAAACATAATTCAGCTTAATTTTTTCACAGGGCGGGACGAAATTAAGGGTAAAAAGTAACTTTTGTTTCTGCGTGTATAATGATCAAGACACAGTTGTGAAATAGACAGAGACCGAATAATCAAACGATAAAATACCAAGCTACTGTTGTGAAACACATAGACACCGAATAATCAAACAATAAAATATCAAGCGTTGTTAAACAAACAGAAATATTCTGAGACACAAGTCTACACTTTGCAAAAAAGTTCACGAAGTTCTAAAAGCAAATAGTTACAGGACTATAAAAAAGACTATGATTAATGTAAATATGTCAAATTTAAATTTTAGAAAAAATTACATGAATCTAAATTTTGTGAGCTGCCAGGTAGTTAGACGTATCAAGGACTTAAACTACTCTGCGCTACATAAACTCTAGATCTATTTTTTATCAGTTAGATATTTTAAAATTGGACCATTATTAACGAAATTCCAGCTTACTAATTTGGAAGTGCATTTTTGAATATTTAATTAATTGGGGTTGTGTATCAGCACCTAACCTACTTCAGGTAAATAAACAAAATATATTTTTAGCGTTTTGGCTGTAAAATTTCCCGATTCATTTCAATTTGGAACAGCAGGGGCCTCTTACCAAATTGAGGGAGGATGGAATGAAGATGGAAAAGGAGACAATATGTGGGATACCTTTACACATGTTCCAGGTAACATTTTAAGTAATCTTGCATTAAGCGAATAATATTGAATAAGTATTATTCACACCGGTCACATCCGTATTGTTCAAGCCGGTCGTCTAAACTCCGTCTTATATACAGAGTCAACGATTGCGAGGAATAACTTTGTGCCTAGACGATAAGATTTGTCGACAATGAGCTCCTATGGTGTCAGAAAGTATTTTTTTTTTAAACGAGACACCCTATATTATATTTCATATTTAGGTTCATATTAGTGTTCTCTATAAATATTTAATATCTTATTTAATTTGCTTGGATAGTTTAAGAGCAATAAATTAAAAACTAAAAAAAGAATTTGTAGTCCAAGAGTGTCCAATAGAGTTTATCTATTTTATACAGGGTGTTAATAAGGTTCCAAAAAGAATACATTTCAACATCATTCTTCTCAAGATTTTCAAATGGATCACCCTATATATTGCAGTATTTGATGTAGAATTCATAAGTTATTTCAAGCCCTTTTCGAAATAAGTCCACATTTTATAAATTATGTTGTTTTTATTCAACCATTGACTAAATGGGTACATAAGTAAACACCTTCTTGAAAATATTTGTTTACATCCCTTAACATTTGAGGTGAAATACTAGCACCTCTGTTAATTAGTGGTTAAGTCTAAAACCCATGTCAGACTTTTAAATAAAATGGGGATTTATTTGTTTATTATAATTTGACTAGCTCTTTAACTTAAAAAAAATGTTATTTAAGGTGAAAAGAAATCAAAATGGTGGTGAGATTTTGTAGCCAAAAAAATGCTTTTTGTCAAGTAGTCATTTTGCGTCACTTTCTCCAGAACTTAATTTATATAATTTAGAGTTATTTCGAAAACTGGTTATATTGCTTATAAATTCTACATCTAATACACAAATAATATATAGGGTGTTTCATTTGAAAATCTTGAGGAACATGAAAATGTGTTGTTTTGGAACCTTATTATGATTACCCTGTGTAAAATAGATAAACACTATTAGATTCACAGTATCTCCAAACCCCTTGTTATAAAACGCACATAATCATGTGGTTGAGAAAATAGTTTTATTTCCTGGACTACAAAACTTTTTTTAGTGTTTAATTTATTGCTCTTAAAGTACACAAGCAAATTGAGGACACTAATACAAACATAAATAACCAATTAAATACAGGGTGTCTCATTTAAAAAAAATAATAACTTTCTTCCATCCAACTTTTTGAACGCGCTCTTTATAATTCCAATTTTTTTTTTAAATGTCAAAAATATACAACCATATCTCAACGCAGAAGCTCACGACGATATATCTTACCTTCAAGGGATAAAATTACTCCGCGCTATCGTTGACTCACCCGGTAGACGGTTGAGAAAAAGAATGGAGAATCCCAATAATTCCATAAACATGTATATTTTCGAAAAACGCTCGGACCCGTCGATTTTTTCACTTTTAGTTTTAATTCATAGAATTTTTAGTATTATACAGGACTGCTCAAAAATCGGGGCATGCGTCCACTTTAGTTTTTTAAATGGAATACCACAAATTATATTCGATTTTTGAACTCTACTTAAATTTCTGAATATTTTTCATATAACATACCCTATTTGGGTCCGATCTTTATCTGTTTCGGAAAATCATTAGCTTTATTATTGTAGTAACCTGGTAACAAACCGCATTATTATACGTATGTAGCTATTCGCATGTTAATTTAAGTGGCATGCATTTATTTCCATGAACATTGTCATCTTATTTCCATTCTGATATCGCGAAAACAGTTGGGGATCGAAATCGTTGCGACTACTATTGCGATTTTCAAAATATTTTCGTAGAAACCAAGCTCTTAGAGATGAAATGTTTGTCTTTATCCATAGGACGTTAGACATTCCCGGTTTCCAGCACTGGTTATTATTGATTATTCAACTTAAGCCAAAAAAAAAACTAGAAAAAAACTTAAATATTTAACAGTACATACAGGAAAGGAAACAAATCTGTAACTAATAGTTCTTATAAATTGATTTAAATTCGAATCGAACAGACCCGAATAAATATTTTAGCTAATTTACATGTTTTATTAGGTCGCATACTAAATAATGATACAGGAGATGTAGCCTGTGACTCGTACCACAAATACAAAGAGGATGTGCAAATTTTAAAATATTTAGGAGTAAAACTGTACAGGTAAATATATTTATTTATCTTTAACTGTACGATACTTGAGGTTACATGCACTATTTTTTATTGTGGTAGTTGTAACCCGCACGCCGCGCCTTGTGGTAATTGAAACAATAATGAACGTGATTTAAAAACAAGCTTTAAAAAACAATTATTATTACATATTAAAATTTTCTAATTAAATAAAATGTTCTAGATTTTCTATTTCATGGTCAAGAATATTTCCAGATGGAACACCCAATAAAATAAATCAACCCGGTGTGGATTACTACTTAAATTTGATTAAGGTAAGTTGTGTTTTGTTCAGGTATGTCCAATTCTTCTCAAACTCGAACAATCCCGATGAACGAACTGTGAAGAAGCTCCATCGTGCTGACAATACAGCTGCATTATGAAGTTTATAGGAACACCCCGTGGTAGTAATTCATTTGTAAAGAATATAAGCGATTCGCCAAAATGAAAGGGTCAATCAAGTTACTGTGGATCATACCACACGTTTACCAAAATATTGATATTATATACAGGGTTGGGCAAATACTCCGGAACGGCGTAATTACAGGAGTTTCGCTCTCCTGATATCAGATCCGGGTTTTCGACAGTCGAGAGGAATAAAATTTTAGTATTTGTCTGTGCATTCCATATGTCAGTAACGCCATCAACTTTCGACGTTACATTTATTTTTTTTAAATGGCACACCCTGTATATTATTGGTTATTCTAAATTCGCAATATATTTAAGAAATTTTTTTGGATGAAACCTCTCCTGGAAGGTGGATAGGAAGGCGAGTGGCATTGCATATCCCCTTATATCTCCAGATCTAACACCCTTAGATTTCTAACCTTGTGGTCTTTTAAAGACTGTCGTATATCGTACGAAAACTCTTTGCAGGATCTTGAATATAAAATTTTAAATGCAGTTTAAGCTACCTCTCATCAATATTTGCAAAACGTGCTTTCCCAGTTTTCACAGAGGCTTGGACATAATCATGTGGCTGTAGGACGACATTTTGAACATTTAGATAAATATCATTTATTTTAAATTATCGTTTATGTAAAAATGGTTGCTTATTATTTTACATAAAATATATGTTCTTCACTTGCTTGTGAATATTTCGGAAACAATTGAATTTAGACATATGGTAGGGGAGACCGAGGAGAATTGTGACAGAGTAGAGTTGTAACAAAGACGATTTCTCGGAATCTATGGTCGTTAGCGAGCTGGCAAGAGGGCACGATTGTTTGTTTATAGACGGACTACTTGAAGCAGTACGCGCCAATGGTCCACGACAAGCGGTTGCGTGATTACGACGTCTGCATGAAAACCAACCGAAAAGTAAATTTTTTATAACATTTTTTGATTGAATTTATATCATGATATACTATGGTTATGCTATTTTTTCTTATATTACGTGGGTTTGCAGTTTCAAAGCGTGGCATTGTCTTGTTGTGTTTGCATCTTGTTTCGAAATTACGAATTATTATACTGACCAGATCGCGATTTAAGGCACCTAGAAGAGTTGTGACAAGCTGTCACAACTCTCCTATTAAAGGTTGTTTTCTGGTTAGCTGATTTTACAAGCTTTTTGCAATATTTTTTTCTGTTTTTGTTCGTTTGCTTTTTCAATTCTTACAACCTGGGTTTGATATAATGATGCCATAATTACTTATAAAAGATTACTGTTATGTTAATGTTTCATGTTATTGTAGTTCCTACAATTATGCCAAATGATAATTAAAGTAATTTTATGCAAAAGAACGTGTGTTTTGTTTATAATTCATATAAAAGTAATTTTATCTATTAAATATAGTCTAGATACATAGCTGTCACAACTTACCTTCGCCTTAGAAGAGTTGTGACAAAGGGAGTAGTTTCGTGGATTTTCTCAGAAACCTTATAGCTTTTATTGACTTTGATGGCTGTTTTTAAAAGAGCAAGGATTGAGTTACATTGCGGCATACAATTCATAATGGTGTTATGTTTCTTTATTGAGATATGTTCTTTCAAGTAAAAATTATCACAACCCTCCTCGTCTCCAATATGTTATAGAAAAAAATGTTAAATTTATTGAGAATTCAGAATAACTGATAATATCCAGGGTGTTGTTTAACGTGACCCTTTGGCAGATGACGTTACTGACATATGGAATACACAGTCAAGTAGTAAAATTTAAGTCGTCTTCCCGACCCTGTATATTAAAAGTAGTTCGCGAATCATTATAAAATTTAATTTAGGTTCTGGAAATAATCTTATGAAATATAACTCAAGCGTCGTTTTAATTATCGAATATATTTTTCATCGTTACACTCAAAGTTTTCTATTTTTGTAAATTTTAATCAACGATCGTTTGGGCATGTTTATTCATAGAATAAATACCTCGAGCTTCGCTCTTGGGATTTAATCAGAATAAGCATGTCAACGACATTTCGTAAAATTTCCAAAACAAAACGAAAAATATATTTCCTTCGAATAAAATTTTCTGAGAAATCAATAATAAAAAAAGGTCACTCTATGAGTTTTTTACATTATTTTCATGTATGCGCTCCTAGGGTTTGATCCATTCCTTCCTACTCACCTTATATATTAATGAACAGAATTATTGATTATGTTCTAGGAACTGAAAGCAAATGATATTGAGCCGTTGGTGACCCTCTATCATTGGGACCTGCCGCAGCATTTGGCTGACTTGGGAGGATGGCTGAACCCAGAAATTGCAGATTACTTTGCTGCTTACGCCAGATTTGCCTTCGAGACGTTCGGACCGTCCGTTAAATACTGGCTGACTTTAAACGAGCCTATTAGTACTTGTACTCATGGATATGAACAGGTAATTTGGCAGCCATAAGCCAATTAAGGACCGAAACGAAACAGTAATATTGAAAAATGTTCACTTTTTTCCCCATAACAATTGGACAACACTCAAACAATCCTAATTTTACAGCCACTGCATTACTGATATCAACCAGCATAGACACCATGTAATGTGTTATTAATAAAATTGGTCAAATTAAGAGAGCTCTGTGCGATTTAGGACAACTAATTTCTTTAAAATATCTTTTTAGAATATCCCTAAAACACTTCGAATTTAAGATAGACTACTCAAAAGGGGCAACGCTCTTCCAGGGTCGGATAGAGACGTTTGTTGACTTTGATATGGCCCAAATTAATTATTAAAAAAGGCGAATGCCTCTACAAGGACAGAAAGAACATCATTAGAAATAACAAAATATGTAAAGAACAACACAAAAATGGTAGCTTCCCTTATCGATATAGATATTTTACGTATAACGATCGTTATTCTATATTATTGTCTATGTATTATCTTGTAATAATAAAATTGTAAATTAATTAAATTACTTACAAAGGACCTTCTATATGTAGGTATTTATTAGCCAAAATTTTATTAAATGTAAAACCGATCGTATTTAATTTATTATTTTGAATATCATTTCTTAAAGAAATTTTATAATATCTTCAATAAAATAAAACTAATACAAAATATTAATGTAGGCATAGAATTTTAAAATTTTGTGTCGTATTATTCTTCTATCTAAACATATTGATATCAATAACATTTTTTCGTATCTCCTAAAGAAATAGCACTTTACTAGTGGGAAACAGCCTTTAGTGAAGTTCCAAGGAATTGTTGTTTTTCAATCTGGAGAATACAATGGTAAATGATTTAATTCTTTTAAGTTATTAATTCATTTCCGTGGGAACGGCAATTGTTAAATACTGTAAGGCATAATATCCGAAAAATTGTTTGGTGTAATTTAAAAATTAATATCTTCGTGACTTTACTGCATCAATCGATTATTTCAAAACCGTTTCGGCAAAAATAAGTAAGCTTTCCTATTATAAATCAGAAATCATATTACCAAATTTTATAGCATATAGATGGTTTACCCTGTATAATACCGAAATATAGCATTTTTTAATAATAAATTAGGGTGATATCAAAGTCTATAAAATTCTCAATCCAACCCGAGAAGAACAACTCCCCTAACTTTTTGCTTCCTGCTATAAAATATGTTCCTTAAAATGATGCAAAAAATGTTCAGGTGACTATTTATTTTTGCATAGTTTATCTTAAGGAACTAACCACGACATATTGTATTTTTGAATGGAAGAAAAATAGGAAAAGTGAAGCCATCCTCCACTAATTTAATAATAACTTAAGCAGGTTTAAATTGAAAGTGTATATACAGGATCGTCCAATCAGCTCTAAACGGGTCCGTTTTTGAGTTTCCCAGTATTTTTTTTATTAAAAACCATTAAGGCCATCTTGATTTTATAATTTTAAACAACGGAACTGCAGCGTAAACTTGATGTTTTTTTTAATGGAACAGCTTGTATATTTTTTATTATTTTTATGAGAAGTTTTCCTGTCTAGATTCCAAAAATATATATAGTTTGTCTATTTTTAAGATATCAGCGGTCAAATTTTTAAAAAGTTTTATTGATTCTAGTTTAATAAACTAGAATGCCTCGGAAAACTGGAAAGAGTACAGCTTTTGAACAAAAAAGCTGATTTGAGCTAATATAGACAAACTATAGATATCTGGAACATGACGTTGCAGAACTCACTAATGCTCAACTTTTCTCTAAGTTAGTCACTGCCGTATGTGCTGTGATTAACGAGTAAAGTAAAGTGCATTCTTATTCGAGTCACCCTGTATATTTATAGGGTACTCATGCACCAGGATTAAAACTAGACGGTACAGGCATCTACCAATGCGCATATGTTTCACTCTTAGCACATGCCAAAGCATACAGAATTTATGATGAGGAATTCCGAGCGGTGCAAGGAGGTAAGAAATAATTTAAGAAAATACTAAGCAAATTACACTATACTTAAACAACGTCAAATGTCAGCGTCAATTAGTGAAATCCGTCATTCCCAGAAATACCTAGTAATTTCACGTATTGCGAGCAAACAGTGTAACTCTACGTTTGGTACACCGTTTGACTAAGAGTATCGGGCATTCCCTGTAATGACGGAATTCTTTCAGTCGAACGCTGTACTTTTAACTAAATGATTTAAGTTACCCTGATTGTCGGTTTTAGTCGAACGCTGTAATTGTTATTAACATCTGTTTAGTGATTTTTTTTTGAAAATTAAATGTCGAAGCATTCTGAATTGTTTTATAAGAAGTTAGATGACTAGTACATCAATCAAGTAAGAAAAAACCTTGGAATATTACGGAATTGACGGAGGTAAGAAAGGTCGTTTCAATTTTAAGGAAATTACTGATAATAATCAGTTATTTACAAACCATTTAATGTAAAATACCTTATTTTTGTGCACTACTGGCCACACTGTAATAATTACAATGATCGACTAAAGCCGGCAAACAGGGTAACTTAACTGATTTAGTTAAGTACAGCGTTCGACTGAAAGAATTCCGTAATTACAGGGAATGCCTGATACTCTTAGACAAACGGTATACCAAACGTTAGAGTTACACTATTTGTCGGCAATACGTGAAATGACTAGACATTTCTGGGAATGACGGATTTAACTAATTGACACTGACATATACATTACAAGGTCCGACATATCCTAGTTATAAGTTACAAAAATAAACATATTAAGTATCGCAAAGCAAACAGACATACAGACATATAGATTATATTTGCTGTACTCTATCGCATCGGATTTATTGTGTTGCATTCTGCCTCCCGCTTCGACTGAATTTTAAATTTTAGTGCTAGTTACTCTGTCGCCGGAGAGGTACTTTGTTGGAAACAGGTGTCATAAAAATTGCCTACTCAAGGTAGATTTTTATTTTATCTCCCGGACAGAATTATCGAAATACCATTTAATATCCAATCTCGAGTATAATTTATTTCATTCTTTGGCTGTAAAAAATGACATTTTACAAGAAAGAATCTGCCAGAACAACAATTTAAATACAACTACAATTGGTCACATCTCAAGTACAGTTGGAGACGCCTGAAGTAGCGGAAGAGAAATAAATATGTACAAAAAACATACACTTCCCGACAATAAAACCCGGACAAAGACAATGTTAGTCAGGTTTATAGCCCTGTAACTTTTTTAATTGTTGTCCGATATTGGTGAAATTTTTAGCAAAGTGTAGACTTGTGTCTTCGAATGATATTATAGAATTTTAGTTTCCAAAAAAAATACTGATGTCTTAATCATTATACAATTATACAGGCAGAAACAAAAATTACTTTTTGACCCTTAATTCCTTAACGCCCTGTGGTAAAAATTAGCGGTAGACTATAGCTGAATTATGTTTTGTTTTGAAGTGTGATCTTTTCTCGATTCAGTGGTTTTTTGGTTCACGTCATTAACTGCTTTGTAAAAGAAGATACAAGTATTTAAAGAAAGTATTGCAGTTATTTTATTAACAATTCAGAATATTACATTATTTGATGGAGTAGCATAAACATACAACGTGTCCAAGATATGGAGGGCCAGTACAGGGATCTCGGAAACCGTAAGAGATACGAAGTCGGTTAAATGAAGGTAAAGTTGCGCATCTATGTGCCTAATAATATGCCGTTTAAAAAGTTTTAAAATTCCGAGTAGTTCCGGAGATATCCGGAAAAAACGAAATTCTGAAAAATTGTTTTATTGTTTTCCTGGGTTTTTTGGGATCGAATTCGAGTAAATGGCACTTTTGCATTGCCCTTTGTCCACTTTATCTAACAGCGTTAATTGTTTTGTAATCCGACGAGTCGTCTTCGAAGGGCCATTATCAACTTTATTTTTTTAAATACGGTCCTGTTTTTCTGATATTGGAATTTAATAGCTTTTTTCTTCCGAATGCAACGATATATGACACATTGTGGTTTAATGACGTTTCGAGGGTTTTTTAAACAACATCAGGAAATTTTGGGATACGGTCCTGTATTTCTCCTAATTTTATAAATAATATATCATAAGTAAGCTCTAAATTTTTTACTTATGTTGGACTAGTTCAATAAATAACAAATAATTTAATAATAAACCCCAAATAAGTGAACAAAGACCATTCCAAAACAGTAATAAAACTAACAACGAAAAAAGTAAGGAACTACATAAAAAGGTGTTTAAAATGATTTCCGTTATTCTCTAAGCAAAAATAACATCTTCTAACTGTCACATAACAGTTTTTTTGAGATAAAATAAAACATACTATAGAATATCAAACTTTTCAGCATTTGTAAATTCATGTTCCATATTTTCTGGAAAATAGAAAACCTCTTAAAACGCTATCAAACGATCACAATGGGAATGTCAAGTGAAACAAATCACGCGTCAACATCTTAATTTTTTTGTTTCAAGCGCTTACTTCTCTTTTAAATCCCGAATCAACAGAATTTTGAAATAATGTTTATGTATTTTGTTCACTTATTTGTGGTTTATTATTAATTTATTTGTTATTTATTGAACTAGTCCAACATAAGGAAAAATTTAGAGCTTACTTATGAGATATTATTTATAAAATTAGGAGAAATGCTGGACCGTATCCCAAAATTTCCTGATAAAAAACACCCGAAACGTTATTCAACCACAATGTGTCATACATCGTTGCATTCGGAAGAAAAAAGCTATCAAATTTCAATATCAGAAAAACAGGACCGTATTTAAAAAAATAAAGTTGAAAATGGCTCTTCGAAGACGACTCGTCCAATTACAAAACAATTACCGCTCTTAGATAGAGCGGAAAAAGTGGCAATGCAAAAGTGCAATTTACTTTAGAATTTGATCTCAAAAAACCCAGAAAAACAACAAAATGATTTTTCAGAATTTCGGTTTTTTCCGAATATTTCCGGAACTACTCGGAATTTTAAAACTTTCTAAACGGAATATTATTAAGCACGTAAATGCGCAACTTTTCTGGGTGTAATTGTAAATGATTCAACTCTAAGTTGTTAATTCATTTCAGTGGGAACGGCCATTGTTAACCACTTTAAGGCACAACAGCTCGAAAATTGTATTGTGTAATTTAAAAACTAATATCTTCCTGATTTTAAGGAATAAATCGATGATTCCAAAAACTTTTCGGCAGAACCTAGCAAGCTTCCTATAAAATATCCTAGAATAAGTCAGAAATTATATTACCAAGTCTACTAGCACAAAAAGGATTTTTCAAATTTTCGATGTTTCCTGAACCACCCTGTATAATACAGAAACATAGCCTTTTTAATGATAAATTAGAGCCACATCAATCGACAAAATTATCTATCCAACACTGGAGGAACGATCCCTATATCTATTACAAAATAATTATCCTCCAAATGATGCAAACAATTTTCAGTTGATTATTCATTCGTGTAATACACTACTCTATTACATTCTAATTTGTTATAATTAAATTTTAGGGCAAATAACAATAAATGTAGTAACTTTATGGTATTATGCCAGCACAAATAGTACACTTGATTTGACAGTACAGAAGAGGGCTCTGGAGTTTAACGTAAGCATATGTTTGACTTTAATTTTAATCGTACTCTTTTAAGGGTCCTGTATCTCAATCTTACCTCCCGTCTTCTATAGCTCGATTATTAATTATTTTAGAATTTTCAAATTTTGCAGACTTTGCCCGTATCGTAGGCAAATTTTTTTGATATACAGTTTCAAAAGTGTTCGACGTTATGACGGTATCTTTTTTTAAATTATATGCCCATATGTTATTGCTTATTTGAGTTCCCCTTATGGCTACGTACATACCTCCAAAACTTTATTGATATCTGTTACTTAATATCAGCCAAAAAAAATAAAAATCATCATCATCATCGTTTTAATAACTAATAGAAGATATAATATAATAGTATATTGTTAATGAAATTATACAATATATTTACTAAATAAGGTCTAACAGTCTCATTAACCAAGTTTGATTGATCGAGTTTGTACAGGATATTCAAAATTTAGTATGAAACTTTTCTAATTTTACAGCATTATATTTTTCTTAATTTCAATTAGAACTCCTATATACAGGGTGTTATGGAAATGGCTTATTATATTTTAATGGGTGATTCCTTGGGTATCCGAGAGAAGCGCTACATATTTTTTGTTAATCGACCGTTTTAAAAGTGGGAAACAAACACTCTTACTCACAGGTCAGTCCGCGCTACTGTAAACATATCACCCAGAACCAATGGCATTGTTGCCAAACTTAATGTAAAACTGAAATTGCATATAAATTATAAAAATTAATTACTCATCTGTATTTATCTTATAACTAAAGAGCGGGACATTCAGGCACCAAACCCGAACAAACCCGAACAACACATAGTGGTAGAGAATTAATAAGTTTTTATAAAGACACTCAGATTATTACATTTTATTACACGCGACGCGCCGAAATTTGACTTGTTGACGTTGTGACCTCAGCGACATTCCATATTTTCTGTCAATCGGCAGCTTTTGTGTCCAGAAGAAACTACCGGTCTTAAAATGAGCAATTTAGTTTCGTTAATAAAAACAAAACTTAGTTTTTTTATAGAAATTATAAAACTAATAATTGTTTTTAAATAAGTAAAGGTATGAGATCTTAAATAAAATTGCATTTTCCTCCAGTTCCAGTTTGAAAGATAACCATTCAAAAGGTCAATGACGTTTGATTAATTTACTTTCCTGTGTTGTAGCGAATTTGAAATTTGTTTATGATATTACTATTATTTGTTTTGCAAAAGGGTTTTTCCGTCTTTCTGGAATCATATTTGTTCATGAATGAAAAATTGTTAAAATTATAATTTTTTTTAAAGAGTTTACGGTGTAGATATGACAACACCGGCCGAAATACGCTGGCATCTTTTCACACTGCAGACCTTTCATTTTATGGATGGCGACCGTCGTCAGTAGCGACCATGTAAATTTTCAGATTTCATATAAAGTTTATAATTTCGCTTAATAATTCAAAGCGCCATTTATGGTTATTTTTCTTCAATTTATTTTCATCTCAGGATTTGCCGGTTTAAATATAATAAGTAGTTTCCATAACACCCTGTATTTCTATGTCATTCATTCATTCAATGCGGAATTAAAAATTAAACATTTTCCTAATTACAACCCTATCGTAATTCCTAACACATTCAGTGTTATTTACAAAAAACTTGTTTCATCAACTATTTCTATTGCCATTTCAATAAATAAATGGTTTTTCAAGAAGTCACCTTCGATGTTTATTCATTTAAATTGGAGTAATTGCTAAAATTATCGTAATTAGGATAATATTTGATTTTTAACTGACTGGCATAAAAATATACAGGGGCTCAAATTGAAAATAAGAAAAATAATGGACCTTAAAATTCGAAACGCTTGACACTAAATTTTGGACACCCTTTATAATTTGTATTAATCAAACTTGATTAAGGAGACTGTTATACCTTATTTATATTGTATAATTTTATTAACGAGGTATTACATTTATTTTTCATTAATAAAACCAGTGGTGCGAATCTTTTTTTTTAGTTATTTTTTTTCGCTGATATCACTGAACTAGTAATTAAATTATAGGAATATCTAAGTACCCAAATAAGTAACGGTAACGGTAAATATATGGCATTTAATTTGTAAGAAATATAATACAATCGTGACGTCACACTTTTTTTGGACGTCCTATATACTCAAACTCCTGAAACGCACCCTAGGGTACGGGTAAAGACTGCAAAATATCAAAATTCTAACTTAATTAATAACCGAGATATAGAAGACAAGAATTTGAGATGCAGGACACTGTATTTTATACATTAGGCGTTTTGAATAAAAAAAAAACCCTTCCTTGCCCGAAATGCGTTAACTTAATTGGTAGGTGCGAATATTATTTTTTTCTCATTTTTAGCTCGGTCTTTTTGCACACCCTGTTTATAAGGGAAACTGGCCGCAGATCGTCATAGACAGGGTAGCAAACAGAAGCGAATTAGAAGGATTTCCTTTCTCGAGGTTACCTTCACTTACTAAAGAAGAAATAGAGCTTATAAATGGAACATTTGATTACTTCGCTATAAATATGTAAGTTTTCTAGTGGATATTCCAGCAACAGGGTGTCCCACTTATTATGTTATTGAACTCATTGGCGTACAGATCTTTACAAGGGTTTTAAAATAATGACTATAAGAGTAAAGTATATACCTTTACCGATTATTTTATTTCTAAACTAATTCAACACTCGATTTGGCATCCCACAGAACGACCTAATACGAAATATTAATAAATTGACACTTATTATTGATTTTATTTTTATTTCTTTTTAAAAATACATCTAAAATTTTGACTCTTTAACTGCTTAATTTAAAAAAATACTATATGTTAAAAGCAGTGGCGTAGTTACTGTAATTTCTGCTATAAAATCAAATTTCTTGTATAGCACAAATGATTTATTCCTGCAATGTGAATAATTAGAAAAGAATCAAACAGGCACAAATAAGAAAATGTAAATCATAAACAAATATTATTTACACGTCAACGAGAAATGTATTGTTATTTCAAGAAGAAGTTTGGCCTACCTTCAGGACGCATAATGTACGAAAAAATTGCAAATATGACGTACAGAGTGATCAAAAGAGAAGAAAATGCTAAAAGTGTTCAAATACTCAGAGTAAACATTAACATTAATTTAAATGGTACACAAAAATGTTATTAAGAATGATATTTAATGTCAAAAAATAAAATAACAGGCATCTGGAAAAATATTTTTATCTATTTTTTCTTCCCCAAGATATGGAAAACTTCACTATTTCTAAAGGTAAATTAATGTCATTAAAAGTATAAGACATAAAGTCACATATGGAATAAACAGGTGTCAAAATTAAAGTCAATGCGATTCTTAAAATTTAATTGCTTAAAAATAGTAACTAAAAAAAAGTAGAAATTGTGCATATTGTGATCAATAATAGGTAAATCAAAAAACAGAATTACATAGGCGTACAATGAAGCACGTGGATTTGGAATTAAATGGTGTTCGAAGATTTAGAATAAACCTCATTAAGAGGATGCCGGAGTCACTCTAAATCTCCGATTTGACTCATGTTCATTTCGCGCTGTGAAGACACCAGGCGAATTGGATATTCCCTTGCCGTTAGAACAATAAGTCGTAATCGGTACCCCGACAGAAACAATCATAATTGGAAGAAAGAGACCGAACGTGATCATCGGGGTCTAGACTTCAATTTCTAGCACTGAGAAGTTTTCTCTTTTTATGGAAACGCTGCTTTTAAAAAAAAAGTCGAACTAAAGATGTCTAAATTTTATTAATGATTGGAGGAAAGTCCATCCAGTTCTTTCTACATGGAATAGTAATTAAAATTACATCTAAAAATCTTCCGAAACAAAAACATATATACTTTCCCCCAATTTTAGTTGCATTACAAAGTTTTTTTTTCCTTGATCATTTTTCTCCTAAAACAGAAATAAACGTTGGGGGGGAAACTCGTTTAGCGGTACTTCAGAATCCACTTAAATGTATTGAAAATGATGATGGCTCAGTTGTAGCCTAATAAGAAAAATAGTTTTTTTAATTCTTATTAAATGGGTTCCATATATTTGGCAAGAAAAAATAGATGAAAATATTTTTTCTTCGTAGATGGCTATTATTTTATATTTTTATATAAAATTTGGTTCTTACTGTTTCCTGATAAATTTCTGTGTACCATGTAAATTATTGTTACTTTCCTTATAGCATTTTCGCACATTATTTTAATATCTGACCACTCTGTATGTTATATTTGTGATTTATTGCCGATTATGTTTTAAGGTAAGCAAAACTTTTTATCAAAAATTGTTTTTTCCATAAAATCATAGATAAAAAGTTTTCGACATGTTGGCATTACTTTCACACAAGCTGTATAACTCTTTCGTATACAGGGTGTCCGCTAATTAATGGTACATACAGACTTATTATGTAAAAATATTAGGATTTAATTATACTTACCTATATCCGAAAGTTGATATTAACTGAGATATAGGGTGCTAAATTTAAAACTTCATTTTTGTTTTTCTCTAATAATTTTGAGAGAATCTAACGTTTTTTTTTTTAAATTTGGCAATTATGTTTTTTTAGGACGAGAAATTGATTTTTTTTTATGAAATTTTCATGTAAAATGTATGGGGCACTGTCTGCGGCATTATTTGCACATTTATTAAGTCATAACTTTTTTGTGCCTCAGTGTATTTACGTTTTTAATGAAAAAAATACTTTTCTCATATTTATTACGTAAAAAAGGTATACTAAGTTCAGGTTGCCCAGAGTTATCGTTTCGGAGATTTAAATCATTTTAATCATTTCAAATAATTTTAAATCATCAGCATTTGAATTGTTTAGTGCACCCTGCCCAATTATTATTAATTTGCGAACTAAATTTTTTTCTTAAAGTAACCTATGAGAAAACAAATAAAAATTAGAGATTCAGTTGCTATGGAACAGAAAATGTTTCATTTTTGAGTTTATCTTAAGTTTGTGTTTGTCATTGCTGTTGGTTTCTTTCAACACGATATTTTCTAGGGTCAAAGTTATTTTAATTAAAGTAAGTTAAAGAATAATCCAATTGTTGCATTAATTATTTCCAATTACCATTACTAGAACATTAATCATCGTGTAAAAGTTAATTGGTAAGAAGTAACAAAATATTATTTGCTTGCCTGAGCTAACGCACTAACAATTTAAATGCAACTTTCTCCGAAACTGTAACTCTGGGCGACCTGAACTTAGTATACCTTTTTTACGTAATAAATACGAGAAAAGTATTATTTTTCTTAAAAATTTAAATACACTGAGGCACAAAAAATGTATAACCTAATAAATGTGCAAATAATGCCGCAGATAGCGCCCCCTACATTGTACATTAAAATTTCACAAAAAAATCAATTTCTTGTCCTAGAAAAACCATAATTGCCAAATTTTGTAAAATAACCTTAGTTTTTTCTCTCAAAGTTATTAAAGAAAAACAAAAATGAAGTTTTAACTTTAACACCCTGTACCTCAATTAATATCAACTTTCGGATATAGGTAAGTAGAATTAAATGCTAATATTTTTATGTTAGGAGTCTGCTCACTAAGCGCACATCCTGTATATATAAATTTAATAATATTCTGGTGTTTTCCTTGAAAATGTTATTAAAATATTGTTAAATTGAAACTGATTTTTAGATATACCAGTAGAATTGCCGAATACGACCCTGCTTCAGACATATTTGGAACTCCATCATTTAATACGGATATTGGTAAGAGATATTCCAAATCATAGAAATTATCTATTCTATACATTTAAGAGACCTAATCGATCATTATTTACATGTGCTAATACGCCTCCGTATATATCGGTGCATCGTCGAGTTGGACATAGGAAATCCAATGTAATTTTTGAAGTGGCTGAATATTGGCTACCCTATACATTTTATAGGAAAACTGCGTTATAACGTCTTGAAGAAGCCGACACGGTAAACCCATGTGCCGAGCTTGAATACATTTTGGTGAGGGAATCTTAAGCTATTTAATTAAACGTGATGGCAAAATCACGAAACCCACAGTTCAGGCAATACAAGCAAACGCCAGCAAATTAAATTTTGATATTGACGAAACCAAACGTAGTGTCATTGACATTTAAGCAAAGAAAACATCAAAACCCATTCATTTGATTTACTAAGTAGAGAAAATCAAATTTTAGGATTTTGACATAGGTTTTCATCTGTAAATATCGCTTTAAAATTGTCCTTACATACTTTTATATTATTACTGAACTAGTAACGAAATTAGAAATAAAGAATTCAGAGATTGAAGGTTGTAATTAGTTTTATTAAAAAATAGGAAACAAATCATAATTTACATAACATATTTTACCATCTTCAACTCCAAACAAATCAAGGTAAATACAATACTATAATTATGTACAGCTACTAACCAAGTAAATATATGCACCATCATTATGATTATGGGCTTCCAATTTGTTTGTTTCGTAGCATACTCCTGGTAACATTAGTGATCGAAGTCCTCTTTAATGTTCAGTCATTATGGGATTCTCAATTAAACTATGAAAAGAAAGAATTATTATAATAATACATTACCGGACTTTTCTGGCTACGGGTTAATATAACTAAGCTGTAAATATTATGTTGTAGCCTTTGACTTGTAGATTGTAAAATTTTAAGTAAAATTCTTTAAAAATGTATTTGTTGCTAGTTTGCGTGACAAATTTGGGACATAATGGGACAATTTTATAATGTAAAATAACAATAACGAATAAAAATGAGTAAAAAAAACCTGTAACAAAACGGTCCGTTTTCGTGAAAAGAATAGAAAATTAAAAATTATTTTAGAGTTTAATGTTTAATGACGCTTCCTCCACCATTTTCAATCACATTATAAATCATATGTTACTTGATTTTATTCCATTCCAGACGAAGGATGTTCGGTTGTGAAATAATTTAAGAACGTATGCTGTTCGCATTCTATGGCTGTCTCTGTTAGCATCAACCTTGCTCGCTTCATTAAAGGGAGACAAATATAGCCTAGATCAAATCGAACAAACCCGAACAAATACACTCACGTTTTTGACTTTCAGATATAGCTACGTAAGTCTGATATTGACACAGAACGATTGACACAAAAGGATAAACCTATGGAGTAACCTGCCTGTCCGTGACGTCACTTGCACGGCCTACTTATATGCTTCGATCCCCGCCATACGCGGTCTTACCGGGCTGGTACTAGTTACGTTCAGCTTTACGTCAAGTCATAGCAATAGCATCATATAAATTATTTGCTGGTGTTTGCTGTATTACCTGAACTATAAGAGTTTCGTGGTTTTGCCATCTCGTTTAGTTGAATAGCTTAGCTAATAGGCTTACCAAAATGTATTCAAACTCTACATGTGGGTTTAGCGACTCTTCAAGAAATCATAATACAGTTTTTCTATAAAATGTACCATCGTGCCGATAAAAAAACTAGGACAGCAGATTTTCTTATTTTCTCCTTGACTATTAGGAATTATTTACTGTCGAGTCGGTACCAAAAAAATGTCATATACAAATTTTACATGTCAACATATATTGTCACTTTATCATTAACTTGTCAAGCACATTTTTTTAAATATGCTACAATTAACCCTCCAGCAAAATGCTATTATCTACAGTCGATTGCGAGATTGTGCTTTTATTAGGGATATTGAAGGCGAACTGGAACATAATTACCGTGTTATTGGCAAAACAAAAAATAGCAAGGCATCGAACTATTATTAGGAGCAGTTTCAGGTCCCCCTTAGAATGTTTGCTAAAGATGAAAATAGAAGAATACTAATTATCAAGAAGTAATAAACAGGAATGTTCTATGACTACATATTAAAAAAAATTTGTTGCTACGACAAATTTTGTGTTTGTATATTTTTTTACTTTCTGTTAAATTTCTTTTATTATTCAGTATTATTTTCATATTTTGGCGACATTAAAATACTTTAAATAAAGCATTTAACTTTTTCTTAATAAAAAATGCGTAATACCTTTAGTTCCTCCATATTAACTTCCGCTCAATTTTATGAAACAAGTAACATATTTTGAACCCACCTCCTATGGCAAAATACAAACCTTAAATTATGTAACCTAGGTTACTTTCTAAAAGTTAGGTGTTTTTACCTTTACAGCTGTCGAGCACCTTTTATAGTCTATGAGATACAGTACGCACAGGGGATCTTTACCCTGACGTCATCGCTTACACGTCATAAAAATCGTATGAATCAAATCAAAATTACGTGGAAGAAAAGTTGTCAAAACAAAAACTAATTTCATAACATTTTAATTGACGTAAATAACGTTCCCATATACGGATTTTTAAAAATTTCTTTAAAACTCCGAATCAAAATAGATTGTTAGGAATATGTAGGTATAAATCTGATATTCTTGAATTTTTACTGGCAGTTATGTACCTACTTCTTATTTGACAAAATGATAAACTCGGTTTGAATGTGACATTTTGATTACACAGATTAAAAGAACATCAAAGAAAGTTTAATTTTTGATTTGACCAACAGAGATCATTTGAAATAATTTATTAAAAAGTGCAACACCGTGCAATTAGATTTACAATGAACACATCTTAGAAAATACACTTTGCAGATACTATGAGCAATAATGATCATGCACTGTCTTGGACAAGACACAGTACAATTATTAGAATTACAATACGCCGGCGGGTTAATCCGTGTACAAAAATTCCTTAAATTTTTATTTTATTTATTTAAATCAAAGTTAGAGTTGACAAAATTAACAAAGAATAGGTACAATAAGTTCTACAGTTTTTAATTAAACATAAGGGCCCCTAGGTGCATGCATCTGTATGTGCTAAATGATTTATTTACTCTCAATGTAACACAATTTTTCCTTCTTTTTTTTTAAACCTATGAAGGTAGTAAATAATATGAGCCAAATTTATGGAATATCATCTAAATTTAAACAAATTTCCAGTAGGTATCCCAGTTTATGTCAACAAAGAAAGGACACTATTTGGTAGTGGTTTTGCAAATAATTTCTTAGCATTTTATTAAATTGTTTTTTACTGACTATTGACGTTATGCTTTTTCATTAGAATTGAAGATAAATGGTAATTTATGTCGTAAAACATTTAAATAAATTATTTTATTGAACTGTCATATTTGTATTTTTCGACCAATTTTTACCACATTTTGAGACGAGATTGTGAACTTAATTTGGCGATTTCAGATTTGATTTTGCCCGAAATACGTTCTGTGAACCTTCTAGTGTCGATACATATACAGAGCGTTTGGAAATTCGGGCGATTTTACTTATTTTTTTCGAAACTAAAAAGACGTGTTTTTACGTTTTTGGGATGGCAAAATAGCGGAGCGGAGACTTATCCACAATTTTTAGGGTTAGGAATATTTTATTACAATAAATAAATAACAATAAATATCAATATGTACTTACCACTAACACAAAAAAGCGATACCAAAAGCTCTGAAAAGAACTGTTTGCAGGAGTAAATGAAGTTTTAATGCACAAAAATGTATAAAAACGAAAAAATTGTGAATCAATTGTCACAATGACGTTTTTGTAATTTGTAGTACTGCGTAAGTCAAAATAATTATTTGGCAACTCTTCTTTATAATTCTTTCTCTGTCTAAAACGTTTAATTCCGGACGACGTATAATACACAATTTTTATTCGCCTTTATGTCTGTACCAAACAAAGATGCAGAGATATGAAATATGTCGGGATATCTATTTGTTAGCGATGACGTCAGGGTAAAGATCCCCTGTGCGTACTTTATGTATTTCCGTTCCCAGTTTTGAGATTTTGCTGTCCTAGTTTTTTACGGCACGATGGTACCTCAGAAATTGCATTGGATTTCTTATGTTCAACTCACCGATGCACCACCTTGTATTGACTAGAACGTCTTTATAACAACATATTTGAGACATCTCATAGTGGATATTGTTTTAATATACCCGTACACATCTTGTTTAAATTTTTCGAATTGGAATAAATTAACTGAAATATCGAGGTTTTAGATGTTAGAAAAATGTTTTACATTTAAACGTTTATTATTTATCACCTAATGAACCATAATAACCATAAAAATTTTGTTTTATAGAAATTGATAAAAATCAAGAAAATTAGCATGCCTGCGAAATTGTGTGTAAGAAATTATCATTTTGAACAATTACACCTCGAATCACATGTATATTTTAAAGAACAAATCGCTAAAGGGAAGTAAAGGTATAATATATATATTATTTATAGGTGCAATATTAACTGTAGATCCATCCTGGCCAACTAGTGCGTCCAGTAGATTCCTGGATGAGCCATTAGGAGCAAGATACCTTCTAAATTATATACAAGAAAATTACAATCCACCGGAAGTAATGATTACCGAAAATGGTATACCTGACCTTGGAGATTTGGAGGACCCTGGCAGAATAACGTACTATAAGGTAATTCTTCCTCTAATAATAATCTCAATCACCAAGGTTCTAGTGTTTTGTCCAAAAAACTCGGACATTACATAGGTTTACTTGTTGCTGTCCTAACAAGCCCGAATAAACCCTAATTAAGTGTAGATCATTTTTTCAACTTTTTAAATATAGAATGTGTCTGAAAATATTGACGACATTTGGTAAACGTTTTTATCTGTGATTTTACAAGAAAAACTATTCTTCATAAGAAGTTTTTCTTAAACTATACGTATAATCCTATCGTCGAAAAAAATCACAAATATAACGTACAGAGTATCCATTTTTCGCTAGTGTTAAAGGATTTCTCTGTTATTAGTAAAGACAGAAGGATGCGTTATGTTTTGGGGACAATTTGCTACTTTTCTGTGAATCAAAAGAAGAAGAATTATTCTAGGCCTCCTTGTTTTTGACATACGGGATGCTTTTGAGAATTTTACATTTTGGGACACCCCATATCTAGGGCAGGAAAAAATAGATGAAAATATTTCTTCTTCGTAAATGGCTGTAATTTTATACTTTGACATGAAATTTGATTCTTTACAACTTTTTCTAATAAATTTTTGGTACCTTGCAAATTAATGTTACTTTACTCTTAACATTTTAGCACATATTCTTCTTTTTTGACCACTATATATATTATATTTGTAGTTTCATCACAGATTAGGGGTTTTTTAAACAAAACTTTTTCATCGCAGCTAACATCACAGATAAGAAAGTTTTCCATATATTGCCACAGACGCTGTATAAAGACTCGTTTAAGGAATAGTTCTACTAAAGCTAAAAATTACATTTGATAAATTAAGAGAGCGAGTGGAAAACTTAATTGTATTTAATTAATTTAATTTCAGGGATACCTCACTAATATTTTGAACGCCATATTAGAAGATGGAATTAATATAACCGGTTACACCCTTTGGAGTATAATGGATAACTTTGAGTGGGCTGAGGGATACTCGTAAGTATATGCATTTTAGAGTAGACAAATGACTTAAATTTTCATGATGCGTAATGGTATTCAGCTAAACAAAAGCCAAACATCAGTACAATTTTTTAAGTTGCTTGTAATATAAAATTTGCCTTTTAGAAATAATATAAAACTCTAAGAATATAAGAAGAAACTAATATAAATTTTTTGTGAGCTTACATTGACTTGCACAAAGTAGTATGTAAAGTGGACTTTACACTCAACAATTCTTCTCTAGCAGCAATAAAAATTGCACAAAGCAGTTCGCGATCAACTGGCGCATTGCCAAAAGTCAGAACAGCAGTTGGTAGGGTCGAAGTCACCCCCAGAATTAGAAATTGGCAAACCTGCTCTTTTTGACTAGCAGTTAATGTAGCTACTTAGAAATAACAGTTGAAAAAAGTTGCAACGAATTAACAGTACAAACCCTTGATGAAGAATGTGAACTCCTAATTTAAGTACCAGTCATTTCAAAAGCCAATACAAGTTGGCTGCTCTGACCATCTCTACCCAGAACTGCAGTCGGAATGATGGCAATTAAAATGGGGCATTTCTGGCAATGCAAGACGTATTGTGCCAGCTGATCGAGAAAGGTTTACTGGGCATTCTTCTTTCAACCTTTCTTGCCACAAGAGTAGAATTGCAATTTGTATTGTCGCAAGAGAAAAAATTGCCGACTATCTGCTTTAAATATCGAATTTCCTTGACGTCGTTTGACATTACATACATAATAATTTCTTACATCGAGTTTAATTTTAGGTTAAAATTTGGAATTGTTCAAGTAGATTTTAATAGTCTGAACAGAACCAGAACTTACAAGAATTCTGCTGAGTGGTATAAAAGAGTAGTCGCTGCAAGGGAAATAGTAGACTGAATAGTTAATGTAAAAAAAGATCAAGAATAATACTTAAATATACTTCATTTTTCATGCATATGTGTTTCATTCTACGCTCTCAAATTGTGAAATTATACAGGTAACTAATCAGCTAGCCCATGCCAAATGGCATGGTTCACATACCATACATTATGGAACCATCTTGCAAGGTCATAGTCAAATAACATAACAACAATGCCTATATCATTATGGTATTTTTAGGTTAGTATAAATCAAAGGACCGGACTTAAGATGACGATATTTCATAAAAATATTTATATCACAACATATATCTAAGAAAATTTATTAGACATATATTGTTATATTCATGGTGATATTTTTACTTATGTTATTTCAGCAGCTACATATTTTGTGGAAAACAGAAGTCTTCCTCAGCAAGGATGGTATTTTACCAGGTGCTGAAAAAAATACAACCAGTATTGTCACAGAAGCAATGCTGGCAACTATTTAATTGACCACTATGGATATCTCTTCCTTAGACCTCCAAAACCGGGCTTACGAATCGACCAATGTGAAGATATTAAGATCAGAAATAGAATATGCCTTAGAAAGTTTGAAACTCGGTAAAGCTACTGGTCCTGATGAAATACCCATAGAGTCTAGACGTAGTCTTTGATGACGATATAACTGCTATTCTTCTGGACCTTTTCGATAGCATTTATGAAGGAGGAGAAATCCCTAAGTAATGGCTGTCATCTTCTTTGGTGCTTATACCAAAGAACCCAAACCCAAGAGGAATCTCAGACTATCGAGCTATTTTTGTAAAAGCATGTTGTTTGGGGGATGGCGGAAATCCATTGTCGCGTCGCCTAGATCAAAATTAGAATCTAAGTGATCACTATTGCCTAAGTCAATAAGATTATATCCCCTAACTATGCCTACAACTTCTGGGTTTTGACTATTCATAAAAAGTTTTTTAGACGGGAGAGGCCTTTTTACGTTGAAGATAATGCTGGATTCCCCACCTGAGCTAATACTGTCATGATGGGGGCTGTTTGACTTTCTTAAAGTATCAGAGTTATTTACCTTGTCCCACATATAATTAGGACTGGCAATAATTTCGTCAAACAAGCTATCAAGCACGGCCCCTGAAGGGGGCCTGTGAGGACCCACCTTGCCACCCGCCAGACTTGTCAGATCTGACGCCTCAACTTGACTATGACTTGAGGAGTCAGACATTTTCAAAGATTAGTTGACTTTTAAATTTATTTATTGAAATTAAATAAATTCTTTTATTATCACAACGGGTGATAATATAAAAATAAATCTTTTAAAAACATTAAAATTTATTTGAATAGGTAATGGCCTTTTATTTTGAAACTACTCCCTGTAGCTTTTATTTAAAAAAAAAACTTCTTATTTCTCTCACAAGTTCTTTTTTTTTTCTTATTTAAAAGAAAACCGCAAAAATATTTCTACGGCCTGCCTTTAAGTTTTATTTACAAATCGGGGTAGTTGGAGTTTTTCGGATCCGAATTACAAAAGATTTCTTAAATTTACTTATGTCTAATCAATACAAAATCTTTTATAAATAAAGCTTATAACTTTAATACAGATCCCCAAAATTATCATAAATAATTTTATCGACGCTGTCGTCTATAATAAATTCACAAAAACAAAATTTTCTTTTGTTTCACAACAAATCTTGTTCCTGCGGAACACCAAAAAAAATTCGAATAAATTGTCCAAGAAACCATCACTAGACAATTTCTATGGACCGCAAAAAGTACATACTTCTTCCAAGAATTCACAAATCATAAAAAGTCATCAATAAAAGGATAATGTCCCTTGCGGACACTTCGTAAGTCCTATCATACTAAATAGTCCAAGAAACAATCACTAGACAATTTCTATGGACGGCAGAAATATATACGTCCCTTAAGGATGCATAAGTCATATCAGAATCACCAAAATATGTCCAAAAGTATTACTTGAATAGTTGTTACTACTGACACACAAAGTTTTATAAACTCCCGAAAGAATCTTAAAGGTCAAAGTTTTTGTTAAATAAAGTTCTATATAGTTACTCACTATAGATTTGAACTTGAACAATATCTATAGTTTTCGGCTATCTGCGGTTATAAACTATGGCGGATTGTCAGGGGGCACGAATTTCTTTTAACTGTCTAAGCTTTTTGGCTGACGACAGAAACCAGCCTTACTTACAAACGAGCTTCGTAAACAGATAGTCTCATTTATACCTCCCCCACTGACAATACACGCCGTGCAAGCGCGTTCACCCTAAACGCGGTTGAGTAAAAACTTTCACAATTGTTCACCATTGGCCGAAGTCCCCTAATTTCGTAATTTATTGGAGATTAGGTTATTCGACTTTTGGACTAGCCTTTCTTTCGATTTCACAACCTTTGTGCAAATGGTTGCTACTTTCAAAACAAAGTGGAATTCAGAATAGTAGAGAGCTAACACCGTATCACCACTCCGGGGTCGCTTTAGGGGGTCTCCTGACCGAAGCCTAAAAACGAGGGAGCGTTTTTCAGTTAATTGTCAAGAGGGAACCGTGTCCTGTATCTTACAACTTAACCTGTCGAGGGCTCTCACTAAACTTCCCTTAATTTCCGTCACCTGGGTATTTATAGACCGCAAAAGCTTTCTAATTGGTCAGAATAATCTTACAGCTCTTTGCGTAAAATTCAGGATGACGACAATTTTCAAAATGAGATTTTCTAACTAATGGTCAGTCCTAAAATAATAAGTCATACCTCGAACTGTAGGTAATAGTACTGCCTATTATATTATCAAAAATTTACTTATCTCCAATTTGTATTTTGTTGTGTAATTGAAACATTATTAACATGCATCGAATTTTTCCTTCGCGCCACGTGCCGCAGCAGCGCTTGGCCACGCCCCGATTTTTAAGACTAGGTCTGAGCGGACGGACGGGCGAGTGAACGGTTCTAGATTTCTGGGCCCTTTGAAAGGCGAGATATTTAGATATTTTATTACATAAAATTATTTATTTATGGCTCTATGAAATCTATCTTGCTATGCAGACTTTAAAATATTTTATACAAAGAGGCTTTATACCTTCCTATTATGAAATATCATTTCTCCCTCTATTTAACAAAACCCAAATCAATACCGCGTGTTGATTACCATATTTTATTCTTAATTTTTTGATTATTTACGGTGGTTTTTATTGTATAAACCCAGTTTATACAACACTATTGCCTTAAACCGAGGGGCGTCTCACTCCCGAAATACGTGTACCTTTTCTCGCGAAATCCTGGGAAATCATCCGAAATTCTCCGAAATCGCGAACATGTACGAAATCCCAATGATTAGCAACTAATTTATTTCACCCTGTATACATAGTGTCCCATAGCTTATGAGCCATGGAGCAACTGGAGATACTAAATATTGAACTAAACCCATTAAGTCACATAAGTTTTTTAGAAATGTTTCTCGTTCTAGAAATGAAGCGTGTTGGAAGTGAAAGTTTATTTTCGAAAATAAGCCATAATTTGAAAACAGTATCGCATTGAAAGTTGGCGGTATGAAGTTTTTATGAGTAAGAAATAAGAATCTCTTGACACTTTTAAGTTTCAAATTATAGGGCGCTACTGCACTGTTGAAGAGTTTAAATGGAAATATCTCGAAAACGGTTAGAGATATTAAGATAAAGTTAGTTAGTTAGTTTAGAAATTGCCCTTCGCTGAGAATCTTGGATTAAAAATACTTAAAAACAGGTAAGAAACAAAATCGTACATTTATTAAACCCATTTTATGTAAATAATTAATGTAACAGTTGATCGGTCTAGTTTAATGTTTAGTATCTCCAATTACTCAATGGCCAATAAGTTGTGAGACAACCTATATGTCACTTGTAAAATTTACTAAAATCTTCTGTAAAAATTACACGAACGATGGAATATTCACTATATAAGTTCTCTAACAACCATCTATTACAAAGATTGAAATTCCAGGAACCCGTTGCATCATATTTAAACCTTTTATTCTTGTAAAAATATTTTTACAATATAGAATACCGAAAGTACAATAATAGTCAATAACGTACCATACATTTTAAAATATTTAACTACTGGAGTTATAAATAAATTAATATCACTTACATTCGTCATAAAATTTTTAATTTATTAGAAATAATAACTACTTTTTTATAAATTATGTGTATCTACAATATTACTTTGGTACGAATTATTAATGAAAACTGTAATTAATATTATATTCTATAGGAAATTGTACAATAAAATCTTTATTACAATAATCTTATTATCGTGCCTGTTCAGTGGCACTTACATTCGTTGTAAAATTTAAAATATATTATAGTATTTACTCTATTTGTACTAAATTGATTAGAAATACTAATTATAGTTTTTATAAATTATGTGTAAAATATTATTTTGGTACCGATTATTCATAAAAAATGTAATGTAACTATATTTTATAGGAAATTGTACTATAAAATCTCTACTATAACAATTTTACTGTAGTGTTTTTCCATGTAGACAACACTCCACATCAATTATTATATAGTTACATCAATTGTTATATACACTCGCCGGCACAAAATTCCGCCACCCTGAACTTTTGGTCAAGGTCGATATTTTTGTAGATCTATTTATTGTGTTTTTCCTTAATTATTTCATTAAGTAACATTTTTCGATTTGGCTATATTATACAGGAATAAATCAAACTGATGTTTCTTGTCTATATTATACAGTAGTAAATCGAACTGTTGTTTTTTATCGTAATTTCAACAAAATACCCTGTAGGAAAATTGAGGTGGATAATTTTATTTACATACTGTTTCTTGTAATCTTTGATGTATTCTAAACATTTCGTTCCTTGATTCATTTCATTATCTCATTTCTGCTGCGAGCTGCAAAATTTTAAACGGAACGGTGTTATTTTTATAAAATGTATGTCATGGGTATTTCTACCGAAACACGCACCAACTAATCGCCCACCGTTACATTGAGGAAATCCTCCAAGAAGTTGTTGTTTCATTTGCTCTATTCGTTGGGAACCAATTTACATTAATGCATGATAATGCTACTGCACTGTTGAAGAGTTTAAATGGAAATATCTCGAAAACGGTTAGAGATATTAAGATAAAGTTAGTTAGTTAGTTTAGAAATTGCCCTTCGCTGAGAATCTTGGATTAAAAATACTTAAAAACAGGTAAGAAACAAAATCGTACATTTATTAAACCCATTTTATGTAAATAATTAATGTAACAGTTGATCGGTCTAGTTTAATGTTTAGTATCTCCAATTACTCAATGGCCAATAAGTTGTGAGACAACCTATATGTCACTTGTAAAATTTACTAAAATCTTCTGTAAAAATTACACGAACGATGGAATATTCACTATATAAGTTCTCTAACAACCATCTATTACAAAGATTGAAATTCCAGGAACCCGTTGCATCATATTTAAACCTTTTATTCTTGTAAAAATATTTTTACAATATAGAATACCGAAAGTACAATAATAGTCAATAACGTACCATACATTTTAAAATATTTAACTACTGGAGTTATAAATAAATTAATATCACTTACATTCGTCATAAAATTTTTAATTTATTAGAAATAATAACTACTTTTTTATAAATTATGTGTATCTACAATATTACTTTGGTACGAATTATTAATGAAAACTGTAATTAATATTATATTCTATAGGAAATTGTACAATAAAATCTTTATTACAATAATCTTATTATCGTGCCTGTTCAGTGGCACTTACATTCGTTGTAAAATTTAAAATATATTATAGTATTTACTCTATTTGTACTAAATTGATTAGAAATACTAATTATAGTTTTTATAAATTATGTGTAAAATATTATTTTGGTACCGATTATTCATAAAAAATGTAATGTAACTATATTTTATAGGAAATTGTACTATAAAATCTCTACTATAACAATTTTACTATAGTGTTTTTCCATGTAGACAACACTCCACATCAATTATTATATAGTTACATCAATTGTTATATACACTCGCCGGCACAAAATTCCGCCACCCTGAACTTTTGGTCAAGGTCGATATTTTTGTAGATCTATTTATTGTGTTTTTCCTTAATTATTTCATTAAGTAACATTTTTCGATTTGGCTATATTATACAGGAATAAATCAAACTGATGTTTCTTGTCTATATTATACAGTAGTAAATCGAACTGTTGTTTTTTATCGTAATTTCAACAAAATACCCTGTAGGAAAATTGAGGTGGATAATTTTATTTACATACTGTTTCTTGTAATCTTTGATGTATTCTAAACATTTCGTTCCTTGATTCATTTCATTATCTCATTTCTGCTGCGAGCTGCAAAATTTTAAACGGAACGGTGTTATTTTTATAAAATGTATGTCATGGGTATTTCTACCGAAACACGCACCAACTAATCGCCCACCGTTACATTGAGGAAATCCTCCAAGAAGTTGTTGTTTCATTTGCTCTATTCGTTGGGAACCAATTTACATTAATGCATGATAATGCTGGTTGCACATGTAGTGAACGAATATCTGGATGAAGTTGGAGTTCCAGGATTGGCATAGCCCGTATGTAGAAAAGATCTCAACCTAATCGAACATCTTTTGTATCAAATTCCGTTCGTCCTCGTCCTGTACTACCATAAAACTTGCAAGACTTACGACTGGCACTGACCGAAGAATATTAGGCTATCCCTCAAGGACGGATAAGTAACCTTATTCATTCGATGTCACGAAGACTGCAAGCTGTCATTGCTGCGAGAGGAGGAAATGCACGATATTAAAATTGTTTTTGGTAATTAACTTTATAATGTACCTAGTGCTTGTTTTTCTTAATGAAAATAGGCTTCAAAATCAGCGTTTCGTTTAAAATTTTGCACCTCGCAGCAGTAATTAATGAGATAATGACATGAATCAAAAAATTACAAACATCAAAGATTACAAGAAACATTATGTAAATAAAATTCAACCTCAATTTTCCTACAGGGTATTTTGAAATTACGATAAAAAAAAACAGTTTGATTTACTACTATATATTATAGCCTAATCGAAACATATTATTTTATAAAATAATTAATGAAAAATACAAAAAATCATTAAAATCGCATAAAAAATAAAAAAGTTATAAAATATCAAACTTTACCAAAATATTAGGGTGTCGGAATTTTGTGCCGGCGAATGTAGTTTTATCGTTGACAAGTGAGGCATAAATATTTTTCGTAAATAAACTTCTTGAGATATGCTAACCTCTTTTGATAATAATTCCTTTAATTTGATACTTCTAAAAAAAAAAGATAGAAGCAATAATTTTTAGGTAAAGATTTAAATATAACTACTGTTTTTTTATAGACCTTAATACAATAATACCCAAGGATTTTGGGATATTTTATATAATGCGATTCTGTGGTATAATCTGTTTATTTTTTTACATTAGCAGGTAAGTTTTTCGATAAAATAAAAGGCATTGATAAAACAATTATGTATTTCCTGATATAAGTCAGGTGTAAGAAATATAAAAGGTCGTGCAATAGTGCATCAGGATTCCATAGCATATATACAAATTAAGGTAGAAATTTCATTGATATGCTGACTTACACTGCATCACAGGGTGTATTCAGGAGAATATTTTTCCATGCATAGGGTGGCCCCAAAAAAGTGTGATAACATATTTATAATTTTTTTAATTATATTTGTATTATAATAATATAATTTATTAATTAATTATATTTATGTTATATTATATTTTTATTATACCTCAAATGTTATTTAATTTGCTTGGTGGTTTAATAGCAATAAATTAAAAACTAGAAAAAAGCTTTGTAATCCTGGAGAGAAAAATAAAAAAAACATTTTGAAATTATTTTTTGACCAGGGGATCGGGTAAGCTTTATAACAAGGGGTCCAGGGATACTATGAATCTAATAGTGTTGATCTATTTTATACAGGGTGCTCGCCTTGACTAATAATTGTAAACTACAGTAAATGTTCAAAATATTTTCCATTTTGGTCTGTGCACAAGTGAACACGTTATTGTAAAAATACTTTTTTTCCAGTTCCAGAAAGTTTTTCCGTTAAATTATTCTAAATAATTCCACATGCAAAATTAGACGGGCTTTCATAGTTTTGCGGTATCGGCAGTATTTGGTTCCTTCTCTCTCTTGCCGCAACGGGCATGGCGTCACCGGTAGATTAAATCGGTCAGGATGACGCAATGTAACGTTAAAACAGACGGATTAACAAATTCTGCAGGAGGCAGTAAGTTTAGTCGATTTTTGGATTTTCAAGTACGCGGTATACCGTCGATTGGGGATTCCCAGAGTCGTACTCAAACGCGATTCAGTTTGTTTATTAATTTTTACGTAAAAAGGGGGATCCGTATTTTCGGCTACAGGTTTTAGAGTCTTAATTACCGAAAATTCCGAGAAAAGTCAAACCGCGGATCTTTCCCTCAGTAAATTTTATTTTCAAACACTCGTATGTTTCGTGTATTTGGTGCGAGTATAAATAAAACCCTACATATCTTCGAACACTCGTGTATTTTGGGGCGAGTATAAATGAAAACCTGAAATTGATCCTCGAATACTCGTAGCCTTCCGTACGAGTATAAATAATGCTGAGATACCTTCAAACACTCGTTTTGGGGCGAGTATAAATAAGTTCAAACATAAAGGAATTTCGTTAATGCAACGTGGGAGAGACACTCTGTATTTTTTAATACAGAGTATAAACACCATCGTTTTGACGTTTATCATCTTCGTTGGAAAAAGCAGACTGGTGCGTACCCCCCAGTAACGGTCCACCCGCGATTTCCAAATTTACCCGATTGTGATAAAAAACGGAGTCCGGAATGAAGAAGTAAGTCTTAAAACAATGAAATATCTTAAGTTAATATTAGTAACCTCTACCGCGTGTCTATATTTCCTGGAATTTATAGGGTAGCTGAGCTCTCTTTACTTGAGAAATAAAAATATTAGGTTAGGTTCGATTTCTATTGTAAATAAATTTAAATAACTAAAATTTAAAGTGAGTACGTGGAAGGTGAGTGAGGTTGGTTTGAACAAACAGAATGCTAGTGTAGGTTAATTATAGAGAATGTAAATAATTAGCTCACGAGTATTTCGAGTCGTTTTACTTGACAGACGCAAGGACCATTCCTCAAATCAACCCTCAAAGAAGAAATTAAATAAATAACGCCCTCCGTGTTCTAATATAACAACTTGCATTGTGTTATATTACATTGGACGCGCCCGAGCCAATACAATCAAAAGTCTAGTCTGAACAAAAGTTATGCCTCGTCCTACGTTCAAATAACTATACTTTTAAATTAAAATTCGTCATTTTACTTCCTGAGACATAAAATTTGCCCTCATTTCTTCATGCGCTCTGCTGACAGCTTACAATTAGCGGGGAAAGGATGGTGGGCCTACCCAAGACCGACTGACACGTGCGTGTCAAGTCGGCAATGGCATTATGCCTGGCATCCCTTACCAAGAAACAACGAAAAATCGTAATCGACCAAGATAAGCGTCCGTAAAACTATATAAGTAGGAACGTCTTCGGTTGCGATGACTTTTTCATTAATTACTAAGACTGGCAACGACATAACTGATAGTATCGACCAGCAATCATACATTTTCAAAATTTAAAATGATTAAGAAAGTTAGATAGGCTCTAAATAAATAATTCCTGGGTGGGGAATTCACCTCTGGATAGAATTCAAAAATGGGGACAAAATTAAATTTTCAAAAAATAGCCGTCTACTTAATAATCTGATTAAATTGATTTAAAATAAAACTTAAGGGGAAACTTTGTTATACGGGGGGTTATCAAAAAACGTTTTACGTGAAACGCGCAGATAAGGAGAACGTTTAGAGTTACCTATCATTTATTAAGAGCAAAACGGACGGACGTTTCGGGTTACGTACTCCACTTATATCATGGTATAATACACGAAAAAATTCCTTCGTGTCTTATTCTCAATTAGGTGACAACGTCTTCAAAAGATCTATTTATATCCCTTAACATTTAAGGTGACATACTAGCACAACGGTTCATTATTTCTTTATTTTTTATTTCCTTAGACATTACAATTTACAATATGTGGAAAACGTCAAAGTCAAAGATATGAGTATATATAAAATG
Organism: Barypeithes pellucidus; assembly: GCA_963991005.1. Lineage (NCBI taxonomy): Eukaryota > Metazoa > Arthropoda > Insecta > Coleoptera > Curculionidae > Barypeithes > Barypeithes pellucidus. The sequence continues at coordinate 37,174,074 of OZ022563.1, read as the reverse complement.
TATAATATACAAATACACAATATATAAAATTTAGGAAAGCAATCTTATTAAGATAAAAAAGATAAATATAAAACATGTAGAGGCACCCTTGTGAGATATTCATTAACTGAATAAAAAGCCTCAGACAACAAATATTGCTTTAAACGTTTTTTAAACAACATAAGACTATCAACAACCTTCAGGTTTGGTGGTAGCTTGTTAACGCTAATTAGTAATGGTTAAGCTTAAAAGCCATATCAGGCTTTTAATTATAGTTTGACTAGTCATTTAACTTAAAAATATTGTAATTTAGGGCGAATAAATTATAATAAGAAATTAAAATGCATTTTATTGGTTGGTTGATATGATCTTTGTAATTGGTGGGAGCGAAAAGAATTGTTTGTTATCGAGGAATAATTTTGACTTTTTATATGGGGATATATACATAACCAAATTGTTTATAAAGATCCGCCTACAACTGCTATTCATATGCAGCAAAGAATAAGAAACGCGTTTGCTGGTTTTGCAGCTGAAATGTTGAGGGATGTAAAAAAATCTTGGTGCATCGCTCAAATTGGGAGACATTTTGAACATCTACTACAGATTTAGTAGTCAATACGCCTATGGTATTTAAACAACATAATGTATGAAATTTGTAATTATTTCGAAAACGGCTGGAAATAAGTTATATGTTTATATTACAAAAAATACTTATGAATTCTACATCACAGCTAAATAATATACAGAGAGTTCGATTTGAGAATCTTGAGAAAAATGATTTTGAAATGTGTCGCTATTGGAACCGTATTATGAACACCCGGTATAAAATAGATAAATACTATCAGATTCATAGTGTCTCTAGACCCTTTATTATAAAGTTCACCCATAATTTTAGAATATTTTTTTGCTTTTTCTTTCCAGGACCACAAAACTTTTTTTTTTTAGTTTTTAATTCATTGCTCTTAATCTACTCAAGCAAGTTAATATAACATTTTAGAAAATTATAGAGAACACTAATACGAACCTAAATATATAATAAATAACTGGATGTTCCATTTAAAAAAATACAACTTTATGTTTCAAAATATTTTCATGAAAAAAACACTATGACAGAGTATAAATCAGAATATGAATGAAATTTAACTTATGGATGCCAGACGCACAATTGTAGGTCCCTGTATAATAGTAAATAATATATATAATAGGAACTGTCGAAAAATGAGATACCCTGTACAATGTACACTGAAATATGTATATATCGCGAGTAGAAACAAATATACAGCATGTGACCATATTTTCCTCAGCTAATTGGTCCAAAACAATCGATATTTGAGCTTATTTCCTCAAGTTTTGCTTTTATTTTAGTTCTCTAGCTGCCAAAAAATTTCCCGATTCTTTTCAATTTGGCACAGCAGGGGCTTCTTACCAAATTGAGGGTGGATGGAATGAAGATGGGAAGGGTGTAAATATGTGGGATACCTTTACCCACATTCCAGGTAAGAAATATACAGGATCGTCCTAAAAGTTTCAAAGTCCAGATCAACTGGAGATCTTGTAGCCTATGTCACCCATCTTTGGAATAACGCAATTGAACATCATGGGGAGTCTCGGGCTATTGCATTGGATATTTCTAAAGCTTCTGATCGTGTTTGGCAAGAGGGGCTTTTAAGTAAACTGCGATCCTATGGTATGCCCAGTCGATTCTGTGCATGGTTGTCTAGCTTTGTTAAGGATTGACAGATTTCTCTCAGACACCTTCACCATCAATGCTGGTATTCCTCAACGGTCCATATTGTCTCTCGTCTTACTCTACATTAACGACCTTCTAGTGAAAACTAGATGCTGAGATAAGTATGCTGACGATAGCACACATATCTCATCTTTCTCCTGGAATGCACAAACATCGGCTGCCGACGCAAATCTTCACGGACACGGATATAGTCATGGTAGGACACGCAATCCCATTGGCTTCATCTATTAATTTGTTGGGCGTCAATCTGGGAGGTAATATGTCTTGGCATAACCACATTGTGGCAATAGCCAAGGTAGCTTCTCAGAAACTTGGTGTACTCTTCTGAATCAATAAGTTGTACATACAGAACTACCTTTTCGAGGTCGTTTTTCCCAACGAATGTAACCTCTAACGCTTCAGAACCAATGTGAATAGCTTTATTCGCACACGCACCACCCCCAGAGTGCCTTCAAGGATTTTTCCTACAGTGCTTGTGTTTGATCTTAAAAAAAAATAAATAGCATTTCCATTATTGATTTCTCAGCAAATCTTTTTGAAATTTTCATTCTTTCGTAAACCTCTATATTGTTCACTGTCGTTAATCATCCTTGCTAATGAAGAGTTTAATTAGGAAATAAGAAATATAAAATATACTCAAACAAAAAATTTTATACTACAACCTCTGAATTTCGAACTATAAGAAAGACGGATATACATATATGACCAATTCACTGTGCTTTGAACTCCAGAACCGACTGACAGCGGGCGTTTCGTTTTGTAGCCCACGGATGTCCAAATCGGTATATCTGAAATAGACCAAAATCCATGTAAATCAGGCGTTTGTCTTCCAATATAAGTTGTTATATTGATCAGCTTTTCTTTAACCTTCGATATTCAAAGCTATAACTGATTATTATTCTCTCTCTCTCTCTCTATACTGTTTTAATTAAAATTTAATTATTTGGTAGGCCATAGGCTACTTACTAATTTTAGGCATTCACAATACAGAATTTCAGTAATAATTATAATTTTTTTAGGCAAAATTCAAAACAATGATACAGGCGATATAGCGTGCGACTCTTATCATAAATACAAGGAAGATGTGCAAATTTTGAAATATCTTGGTGTCAAATTATACAGGTAATAAAAAAAAGTAATCATTTCTTCACTAATATTTTAACGATACAGACTGTTCTTACGTATATTTACAAAAATGTACATATTGTCAGCAACACATCCATTTATAGTCCATAAAAATTAAGCAGTAAGAATTAGAGTCAAGAAGTAAGCAGTAACAAATGGTTTATTTTCAATTCTTCAGCTGGACTCATAGTTACCGTAACGTAAATCGTAAGACGTAACGTTAAGTCATTAGATAAATAAACATGTGATTTACAACAGAACAATTCATTGTGAATAAAAGGTATGCGTTAAGAAGTAAGAAATACTTCAATTCAATTTCTTACATTATGTTACGTGCATAGCCTTCATGTTGACACCACCAAATTGTATATTTTTAAAATGTTTTTTTGGCTAATAGAGGCATATTATTGCTCCCGCTATTAGATCGATGTCTTCATCGCTTATAATCATATTTTACATATATTTCTCAACGAAACTATAAACAGGTATGTTCTTACTGCTGACGTCGCATCGTATCGACTGAGGTTTACGTTACGCCAACTATAAATCCAGCTTAATCTAGGACTTATGTTGTCCTTTATATTTATAATCGATATTCGATTATGACATTGACATTAGCAGAAATGTTTTTCTCAGAATCAAAGGTTACTAGTAAGTAACGCAATGATTAAGAAAACCGATCCACATTGATTGTGATAAAATAGTTATTTATGTATCAAGGGTACTAAGTAGATGATTATGCCCTGAGAGCGACAGTCTTACAAACCGAAGGCCTCTGGCCCGAGGTTTCGTAAGTCGCCCCAGGGTATATTCTATTAGTACCCGTGGTGCATACAAACTTTTATATCATACCAGTTCGTTTTAAATCACAATTTTTTTTTTTAATTTAATTTGATTTACCAATATTTTATTTTCACCTGCCACCATTACCTTGATGTTATTATAGCCTGCGTTTTGTTGCTAGGGAGATAAGTATTCAAATGTTTAATATGTCAAAGTCAAAAATCAAAAATGGAACAAGGTTTTGAAATTCCCGACGAAATTGAAAAAAGGCTGAAAAGGCAACGCAAAACCTGTTACCAAGAAAATCCAGAGACTCGTATGACAAAGACAAAAACCAGAAAATGCTGTAGAAACATTAACGAAACTGTGCTGTTGGGGTACTTTAATGATCTATCTGAAAAATTTTCCCCGAGCTCTCTGTGGGCTAAATATTCGATGATAAAGAAGACTTTAATGGTAAATAAGAACATTAATATATGTAATTTTCACAAATTATGCGAGTATTTAACGCAAAGGTCAGAAGGGTACCAACCAAAAAAATCCAGTGTGTTATCTAGAGAAAATGTCCTAAAATGTATTCATGGGGCACCAAATGGAACGTTTTAATAAACAAGGTCGCATTATTATTTGGTGTATTTTGTGGATGTCGGCGGCAAGAACTTGTAAATATGTTAGTCACACATGTAGAGGCTAGAAAATCAGTCTTTGTTGTAACGGTGCCAGAAACCAAAACTGACAAAAAACGAGTTTCCACCATTATTGATGAAGATAAAATTAATAGTTTGAAACTTATAAGTGATTATATGTCTTTGCGGCCACATAGCTGCTCAGAAAAAAGACTATTTTTAAGCTACAGACAAGGCCACTGTACTGTACAACCTGTTGGAAAAAACACATTTGGGAAATTCCCTGTATTATTGCAAAATATTGGGGTTTGAACAACCCCGAAAAGTACACTAGTCACGTTCGACATAAAGAACGTCGGCAACTTTTTTAGCAGAAGCTGGAGCAAGTATATGACTACGCTGAAGCGCCATGGTGGATGGAAGAGTACCACAGTTGCTGACGGATATTTAGAGGATAATATATCCTCAAAAAATGAGGATTCAAGGATGTTGGCATCTGGACGTACCGGCGTACCCCAGAACCTAGAACCAGACAATGAATGAAAGTCAACCTTTGCTGCAGGAAATTTAGCTATCAGCGGAACCTTCCAGAATTGCCAGTTCTACGTAAATACAACCAAATAATATATGAACGTAAATTTATATTTTGTTATTTTGTTAATAAAGAATAAGTTAATCGAAAACTGTTGTTTGCGTCTTAATGTCAGCGCGGGCCATAATGTATACTTTATACCCGCACGGGCATAAAGTAATCCATTATGTGATGGTATCTAAGATATAAAAACGTAATAATGCACTGGTATGACATAAAAAAATAATACCATACTTTACAGGTTTTGACGTCGCGCGTGGCCTCAAATTAGGAGGCGAAATTTTGGCAGTTTTGACGGAGCAGACATTTATTGCGGTCGAACCACGTGTTTATGAAACCCAAGCGTTGAGTGATATTAGGTGTCTTAAAGTGATTTAATATGATTAAGCAGTATTTTGTGTAATCTGTCGAATTTGCTGGTGTAGCTATATTATTGCTTTCCTAGTTGCTGGTTAATTATGGTTTAAACTTTCTCTCGACTCGACCCATAAGATCTAAATATTAGTAATTTGGAATACTATAGAACTATTTATTGGATTACAGGTTTTCCCTTTCATGGTCAAGAATTTTACCAGACGGCACTCCCAATAAAATAAATCAACCTGGTATTGACTATTATCTAAATTTAATTAAGGTAAGTCGTTTTATTTGCATAAAATGAGTTATGATTATTATTAATATAATTTGTTTAATTTATTTTATCTACTATAAATATTTTCATAAAGAGTTAATAATGTTCAAATTTGATAGGAACTAATTCCTCTCAAATTAAGGGCCAATATTTGAATATTACCTTAGCTAAGGTAGCGTTAACATTAAGGTAAACCTTAAAGAAACCATGTTTTAAATTAAATTAAGGATCAATAGAAGCGTTAAGTCGAAGATTATCACGTTCTTAAAGGTATATTCTTTTAGATAAAAGTTAAATAGAGCTTTAATATACTATCAAACTTGTGTTGTCTTATGCTATTCTGTGCCTTAAAGTGAGTTTGAAATATCGGCCCTAAGTCCACCATTAAATTTAGACCTTATAGTTACAGGGATCAAGGAACGTTTTTGCCCGACCTCTTGATCGTGAGTTTTTGTCCTTGTTTAGGTTCCATTCATTTGCGTGTTATCCTTATAACTACTGATGTCCTTAAGTTCTTTACTTTTTTATGATCGAAGACTAGCAATACAGTAAAAAGTCTTTAAGGCACTCTGGGAGTGTGCGAATAAAGCGATTCGCGTTGGTTTTGAATCGGTGGATGTTATATTCGTTGTGAAACACGATCTCAGGAAGTCGTTCCATAAAAATTACGTCCTCCAGATGACGGAGTTTCGGGGAATACTAATCTGTGGTCCGTCATGTATTTCTGCTATTCGTCGCTCTATGTAAAATTAAGAGGTAAAGGTCAGTCGAACATTTGCCATGGCATTATCTGTCAAAGACAGTCAAATCCTCCATCTATTTTGGAATTTGGAATCCTCTTATTTCAATGGAATTCAGTAGCCAAAGTGAATGCTGGTGAGCAGAGCTCTAGACATGAGAGTAGTTCTAGTGAAGATCGAATCTAGGCTTTATAGTGTGTCAAAAGTTGTTGAGGTGTATACCTACAACGTTTCAGTTTGGAAATGATATTTCCTCCTAGATTGAAGCTCAGCAAATTAATAGATAAAGCCAGAGTAATTACGTGGCCGGTGCTGCATGTTAACCCTCACTTTTCTCTAAAAATAGAGAAAAGTGTTGCCTTGGTTTACTTAGCCTTACATTCGACTTGGTTACTGTCACCCCCAGACAATATTTCTTCCAGGTCTTTGTTGAGGTTTGTGATACTTCATTCGTGAGCGGCAGCAAGCCTGTGGCTCGATTCAAGACCCTGGTGCCAGTATTCTTTATCCCATCGCGTTATGCTATAGTCTACAGCAATAGGATACTCTCTTGAAGGCGCTAAGGCAAGACATTCCTGTCAGTTATCATCAGGAGCTTCGTTAATAAACCCGGGGCGCACTTAGATGAGGTTCCTTTATCAGCAAATTTGGGGCAAGCCCTATTTAAAATTTTATTACTCGATCGCCCAGACTAGAACTCTATTGTCAAATCAAGGAAATTTTTCTCCCATCCACGGTCATATCCACCCCCAGGATTTTCTGCATCTTCTGAGGTGGGTGCGTTACCCCAATTATCCCGACTGCCTAGTCTTACAATTTCGTCTACTCGGCTTCTGAAACGGCTAACACGCCGATGCAGTACTTGTTGTGATCCAATTGCGACCGAGTTTCGAACGCTGGCAAGTCCTCCTGAGACTTCAACCGGTCTATCCAATATGCAGGGATCGTCGTTCTCGTGTTTGTTCGGGTTGGTTGACCTAGGTCAATAATAGAGGCATCTGGCGAAACAAGCTATTAAAAAACGATTACTGCAACAATTATGTGAAAGGTAAAATCATAGGTACCTTGACTGAAATGATTAAGAAAGCCGATGATAATTATATAAATTAATAACTCGAGCAAAATTTTGTAGTGAAAAAAATAGTATATTAACCACAGCTTAGGAAGGTATTATTGCCGAGCAATAATAGCGTACTTCTAAACCATGGTTAATAATATACTCTTAAATATCCATGTATACAGTTACCATATTATATTTTCTTTATTACCAAAATTGGCAGTATCAAAGTTGTTATTATCTGCTCCCTTTTTCAAATTATTTTCCTCTATCAATGCAGATATATAAAAATTATATGTTCACAATTTTCTTTCCCATGAGACAAAGGATATGAACAGGAACGAAATTTTTAAATATTTATTTAAAACTCTGCGAGAAGATTATTTAGATACTACAACTATAATTCAAATGCTTATATACTTCACACTTCAAATATCTAATTCCTATATGGGGTACGTGTGGAGTGATAAACCTAAACTCGATGCAGATATTGCAAAATGAAGTCTTGAAGGTTTTGTTCAATTACTGTCGATTGACACAGTACACAGACCCGTATTTGAGTGTGTTGAAATTAGATAAGATATTGATGCGCCTGAAACAATGTACATTTATGTGTAAAGTGATGAATAAAGCTAACAAGACAAATATTAAAGTCGCGTATGCTCGAGATATTCACTCTTACTCTACCAGGTCGCATTTGTCACATATTTCATAGCAAAATAAGAAGCAATGCAGGAGTATATAACCCTATTTTTCGTGCCTCTGAGGCATTTAATAAACTTCCAGATGATATTAAGAATATCATGAAGTATAAACCATTTTTAAAACATTTAAAATTGGACATAGATTCATCTTAATTGGAAGAAGCAGTCAGCTATGTACTTCTTTTTTTGTTTCCTTGCTTTCTTGTTTTCTGTTATATAATATGAATCAAAAGATAATTATGGATTGATTAAGTATGATAGTAATTGATTCTTATGTAATAAATACACTCATTGCTTATTATATGATTTATCCTTGTTACCAGTGTTCTAAAATACTGATTAGAGGATCGTTAAATTATGTATAAGTTTGTAATAATTTATTGATAAATAAACTGTTTTAAAAAAAAAATTATGACACAAGTTCCTAATATCCTAATCCTAAATGTTCATTTTTATACGTATAAAAACTGATTAGTTTTCCTAGGAACTAAAAGCAAACGATATTGAACCTCTAATTACGCTCTACCACTGGGATCTGCCGCAACATCTTGCTGACTTGGGAGGATGGCTAAATCCACAGATTGCCGACTACTTTGCTGCATACGCCAGAATTGCCTTTGAAAATTTTGGACCCTACGTAAAGTACTGGATAACTCTAAATGAACCCATTAGTACATGTAATCATGGATACGAACAGGTAAATATAGATATTTATTTTTATGTAAGAACAAACTTTTACTGCTTATTAGCCTAGTTTTAATACCACAAGCAAGATATCAATGATTCGATCCCGGGTTGGCTCCAACCGATTTATTTATTTAGCTATGACCAGACTACTGTAATTAGGAATGACGCTTTGGAACAGAATCTGTTCTTTTCGATACAGGTTTCTATGTGGAACAGATTGAAACAGGTCGGGGTCGACAGATTTTCCTGTCTCGCTGGAACAGTCTGTTGCGCTGGAACACATTCTGCATAATCGCACAACAATCTGCTTCGCCTCAACAACCTGTTTCGCCGGAACAACCTGTTTCGATAAAACAACAGCGATCGTGATATGCTAGGACACTGTTACAACGGAACAGAAGCAGATAGTCAAGTTAAGCAGAGACACGGAATCTCTGCTTCTATGCAGTATTATAAAAATATTATTTTTTAAAAAATTAATAAATTATAAAGATCGTCCTGTTGTTTGAAATATCATGTTCAAAATTTAAGAATTCCCAAAATACAATGACACGCAAGACGTCTGGCTGTAATTTCTTCTTTGCTGCTTTAACTAATAATATTCTTTACCATGGAAGAATTTTGAACAGATCCGAATTAAATTCGTAAAGGATATAAAGGCTTATCATCCCTCCAACCTGTATATTATTTTTCTTTCCTTAGGGGACTCACGCACCGGGATTTAAACTGGATGGTGTTGGTATCTACCAGTGCGCTCATGTTCAGATTCTATCGCACGGTAAAGCCTACAGAATCTACGATGAGGAGTTTCGATCAACGCAAGGAGGTAAACTATGATTACAAAATATTAAGGAGCCTCTATTGATTTAAAATGTTCGTAAAAATGTATGCTTCGGATCAAGTAATTTTATGGGCGGCACAACGACGAAACAACATAACATAAGTGGGACGCATTATTGCGTTGTTTTAAATAAAGTCATATAGATAACTCACAATAACAATATTTCGAGTTAAATAATTCTTACAATCAGGTGGCGATTTGGCCTTACTATGTAACTAAGGCACTTAAAAATTTAAAAATTTGAGAAAATATAGAAAAGTTATTGGTCTTTTTACCTGTATTTTAATTTGCCATTACGTGTAGAATTTACATTCTTTATCTAATTGCTCATCCATACTTGTGTTTGTCTGAATTAGTTTTAAGTTTAAAAAAATTGACCTATATAGTAGGAAGGTATAATTTTCAAACCACTCTGTATAAAAAATGTCTAGTATTTTTATTAAATAAAACCTTTTCCTCCTAAATTTTTTCAAATTTTTAAATCTTTAACATTACTTTACTTTTCATTAGTTACAAAGTAAAGTTAAATTACTTTCGAGAGATTCATTTAAAAAAAAAGTTATTTTAATGAAATTTATCTCAGAAACAATTGGAGACGGATATAGGAAATTGTTTAAAAAAGTTCTTGGATTTTTAGATAGAATCGAAAAATGTTAAAATATAGTACAGGGCAATTCTATTTAAAATATCAAAGTTAAGCCTAACTTCCGGTATAACCGAAAGTGATAGAAATACGTCAAAATATCTTCATTAAAATGATCGGTATTTTTTCTGACGCAAGAGACAAATAAAAGATTAACAATTTATGTGTTTAACTGATATTTATAACCTCGCATATGAGAGATAACAAAAAGGTTTGACGATGTGCTTCCTGGGAAACCGGGAATGTCTGTTGGCACATAACTAGTTGACCTATTTTTACGAGATTTCATAGAATTATTTAAGCAATCTTTTGATTTTACCAGGTTTGGTAGTTATTGAGATAACATAAAAGATCTGACTCTACCAAAGTTTCAGTATAATTGATTAATCATGATAAGATTATCTCTTAGCTAGTTTTAGTTGTAGCTAATTAGGTTTGGGATTAGATAATTTTTTTTCAAAATTAAATTATTAATATTATGAAGAATTTCATTTTATGACCGGCATATAACTTTATCAATTTTTCAATTTTAGGTCAGATCACCATGAACGTCGTCGCTTTCTGGTACTATCCCAAAACTAACAGTTCTCTTGATTTGGCAGCACAAGAACGAGCTCTGGAATTTACGGTAAGGATTAAAAAAAAACTCGTACGAGTTAACCATTTCTATTTTTAAATATCCATGTAATTGAATTACCATATTGGTGATTATGGAAGCAATATTATTATTCTTATTTATGTTAATTAGTTCATTTTACAATATAATGTTGTAATTTATTCTATTAAAAACATGTTAAATTACTTTTAACAACAAATTTCATTCTCTGGTATGACCACTTGATTAAAAATGGAGTCATATAAAGATTAATATTATAACTCACACAACTACGAGAAAAAGTTATTCCCCGAATATGGTAAAGGATTAATAATTTTTTATTTAATTCATAGTGTTTTAATAATATTTAAGTATAGTTATTCTTATAACTCACAGACTGGACATATATCATTTATCCTCTACAATCTTATAAACTGCAGTAGTTTAAAAATTATTACATTTTGAATAAATCAAAGATATAAAGTCTACTTACTTTTCAGATGTTATTAATATCAAATACCAATCTATGGAAAAATTATTATTTCCCAGGCTATCCGATGATACCTTATACAATAAGGGCGTATTTTTGTTTACACAGTAGCACTTTAAAATACTGATTCAGATTGAATGGTACTACCAAGAAAAGGAAACCTTTTCCATTGATAGGATGTCACCACCTGCAGGCCGGTTTCGAACTATTTTGTTCTCGTCAATATAGGGTAGGAGTCCCATACAATCTGAACAGACGTTATTTGAGTAAATCAAAAATAAAAAGTCCATTTACTTTTCAGGTGGTATTAATATCAAATACCAATGTCTGGGAAATAATAATTTTTCCATACATTGGTATTAGTATTATTATTTCCCAGACATTGGTATTTGATATTAATACCACCTAAAAATTAAATAGACTTTTATTTTTGATTTATTCAAATAACGTCTGTTCGGATTATGTGGGACTGCTAAGGGATGGGACTGCGCATGGAATTTTCTCTGCTACCTTTGATAATACAGCGTGAAGTATAGAGTCTTCTCTGATGATAGGTATGTACACCTATCCTGTACTAACGAGAACAAAAAAGTTCGAAACCGGTCTGCAGGTGGTGACATCCTATTAATGGAAAAGGATTCCTGTTCTTAGTAGTACCATTCAATCTGAATTAGTATTTTATAGCGCTACTGTGTAGACAAAAATATGCCCTTATTGTATAAGGTATCATCGGGTGGTTTGAGAAATAATATTTTTTCCATACATTGTTATTTGATATTACATTTTGATAAGTGAAAAAAAATTAAGCTTTAAAAAATCATATTCTTTAATTTGGCCCACAGTGTATTTTAGTGATCATTTGTAACATCTTCTTATGAAACTCTCAATCTCTCTCAAGACGAGATAAAAATAAATAAAACGTCCAATTACAAACGACATATCATTAGATATGGAATTATGATGAATGTTTAGGAACGGCTTATCATTATGTCTAAAATTATAAGGAATATTGATAAACGATATATAAAATTATGCCCAACATTTATAAACTAGGCTTACACAATTATACTACTAATTACATACAATATTTAAAAATGGCTTTAAATATATTAATATCATCATCATCACCATCGTCAGTTCTACAACCCTGGGTGGATCTTGGCTGACTGCACAACTTTTTCCCACACGGCGCGGTCTTCCATCATTCGGGGCTCAAAGGGAATCTTTATTTTCTGTAGGTGACCTGATGTTATCTCTCCAGCGCATTCTGGGATGTCCGAGAGGTATTTTTCCTGTTGGGACCTCTTCCCATGCTAGTCTCACCAGTCTGTCCTCGTGAAGCCTTTGTACGAATCCTGCTCATCTTAGTCGTTTGGATTTAATATCTTGTACGATATCGCTGTCCCTGTATAGTTCTTGGATTTCGGCATTAGTTTTGATGCGATATTGGTCCGTGGTCGGGTCATGATGGGGCCCAAAAATTTTTCTGAGGATTTTTCTTTCGAATCGTCTAAGTTTTTCCTGATTTGCTTTGGTCATTGTCCACGTTTCACCTCCGTATATTATTATAGGCCTGATAATCATTTTATACATTTTGATTTTTGACGTCCTCGTTAGATTTTTTTGACTTCATGAGGCTACTGAGTGCGAATATCCAACGATTTGCAGATTGAATTCTGCCTTTGATCTCCTCGGCGATGTCATTGTCAGCTGTGATTGTAGCTCCAAGGTATTTGAAACGCTCTACTCTTTCGAAGTTATAGGTGTCCACTGTGATGTTTTGTCCTATTCTATCTCTCTGCTCTGTTCTGTTTATGTACATGTACTTCGTCTTTCTTCATTGATCTTCTTTGATGTTCTTTCGATCCTGCTAAATATGTCTTTCACAGTTAAGATTGTATCGCCGATGAGGTCAATGTCATCTGCGTATGCTAGAAGTAGTTTGGGGCCTTTCGCTGTTCCGTTTTTACTTCGGCTGCTCTGATGGCTTCCTCTAAGACTAGATTAAAAAGTAAAGGTGACAAGGCGTCGCCCTGTTTTAGTCCACTGTGTATTTCGAAGCTGCTAGATATGCTGTTGTTTACTCGTACCTTAGATATCCTCCTTCTATGCAAACCTTAGTCATTCGGATGAGCTTCCCTGGTATTGAGAACTCCGCCATCGCGTTCCAGACTTGGGTTCTCTCTATGCTGTCATATGCCTGTCGGAAGTCTATAAAGAGATTATGTATTGCTCTATTGTATTCCCATCCTTTTTCGAGGAGCTGTCTTAGTGTAAAGAGTTGGTCTATTGTTGACCTCTTTATCCTAAACCCAGCTTGGTATTCGCCCAGTGTTGTTTCTGCATATGGGGTTATTCTGTGTAGTAGTATGTTTGAGAGTACTTTATATGCCGTGTTTATTAGGGATATTCCTTTATAGTTGGGGCATTTTGTTTTATCCCCTTTTTTGTGAATGGGTACGATGATGCTTTCTTTCCACCTTGCTGGGATTCTCTCGTCTAGCCATTTCGAGTTATTAATTTATGGATTTGTCGATGTAGTGTTCCCCCTCCGTATTTCAGAAACTCTGCGGGTATCGTATCTGATCCAGGCGCCTTGAATTTCCTTAGTTTGTTCAATGCCTTCTGTGTTTCTTCCAAGGAGGGTTCATCAACTGGTAGGTCCGCTGTGCTGTAGGTTTCCTCCTTGTGTATTAATGTATACATTAATATGTTTAATATAAAAGACGCCCTATAATTAAATAAAAAATTATACTGAGAAATGCCTATTATATTTATTACTTTCTTATTAAACTCATCTACAGTTAATTTGCTTTATTAGAAAGTCATGTGCATTTATCGTATTGATAATAAAAATGTTTTATTGAATAATTTTGATGTCACAAAAGTAATTTACACTTAGATTGAGTAACCTATTAGCTTACTTATAGCTATTTCAGAACAAGATAGATAGCTAAGCAACAATTTTAATGTTTATTTCTATTATTTAGCTTGGTCTATTTGCAAATCCCATATACAGAGGCGACTGGCCCAAACTTTTGATTGAAAGAGTGGGAAACAGAAGTCAAACGGACGGGTATCATTTCTCCCGTTTACCAGAAATTACTCAGCAAGAAATTGATCTAATCAATGGAACCTTCGATTATTTTGCATTGAATATGTAAGTTACATAATTTGCGATAAATACTGGATGTTAATTTAAAAACGTCAAATCTCTCCGGTAAATAATATTAAAAATCTAAAATACGTGTACATTTTTTTGGTAGCGGGGACACAATTAAAGAGTATTTGCAGCCTTCAAGGTTTGAACAAACCCCTGGAATGGGTAAATGTTTCTCTAAAATTGTACATGGGAAGGGGCACATCATTTTAACGACGATTTAAATCTCTGTCAAATAATACCATAATTTATAATTTTTTGAGTAGAATTTTCCAAGAAAGCGAGTTCCAAAAATGGACTAACTCATGTAAATTTTTAAGGACTTTGAACTCTGGTAATCCTGAGTTACTATTTACGGACCCCTAATTATTCTATTAGAGATTAGTCACAGATATGGACTTGATTTCAACATTAAAAAAACAAAATATATGACCATCAGTAAAAATCAAATACCAATGGGACAGTTGCTAGTCAACCAAAAACCAATAACATATGCCTCTAGCTACGTCTGGGACCACTCAGTTGAGATTAAGCAAAGAATTGAGAAAGCCAGAACAGCTTTCATCAAAATGAACAACGTTTTTAAGAGCCACAACCTACCCATTAAGACCAAAACTCGCTTGCTGCGATGCTACGTGTTCACGGTTCTCCTCTACGGAGTGGAATCCTGGACTCTGACAGAAGCGTCCATGAAAAAATTAGAGGCTTTTGAGATGTGGTGTTACAGGCGCATACTGAAAATCTCCTGGGTGGACCGAATCACCAATAACGAGGTTTTACGTAGAATGAATAAAACACCTGAAATTCTGAACGAGGTGAAAAAGCGGAAACTTGAATACCTAGGCCCCATTATGCGTAACGAACAACGATACAGCTTACTACAGCTCATACTGCAAGGAAAGGTACAAGGAAGGAGAGGTCCAGGAAGAAGGAGGATCTCTTGGCTCCATAACTTAAGAACATGGTTCTCTTTATCCACCACAGGACTTTTTCGAGCAGCAGCCAACAAGGTCAGAATAGCCATGCTGATAGCCAACATCCGAAACGGATAGGCACCGTGAGAAGAAGAATTATTCTATTGCAAGAGGAGTCAACAGAGTAATGATTTTTTATATGATATGAGCAGACCTAAAACACCATAAATCAGTCAAGCTAAGTTCTAGTTAAGTCCATTTTTGGAACGCGACCTTTAAAATGATGTACCCCTTCCAATTTAAGAATCTAACGGCCGATATTTCAAAGTCACCTTACGGTACAGAATAACATAAGTCGACCTTAACAGACGTTTGATAGTATATTAAAGTTCTCTTTAACTCTAAAGGAATAGATCTTTAAGGACGTAATAATCTTAGACTTAATTGTTCCTCAAATTAATTGAAAACATAGTTTTTAAGGTTTATCTTAACGTTAAGGCTACCTTAGCTAAGGTCTATATTAAGGTGAAGGCCTTACTCTGTTTCAAAATATTATACAAGATGTTTAAAAATACAAATATTTTTGTTGTTTGGAAAAATGATAAAAAGAAATTTTTTTAAATGAAACACCCTATATTTTATCTATGGTCGTAAAAGATTTTGAAATTGTCTATCTTTTTGTGTGTAATGTTGCTATGCCTATCTTGAACGGTTTTTGACTTATGAACATTTATTTAGCAAAATTATAATTAATTTTTACGAACTTTCAATAATTTTGTGAGAAGTTAAAAATAAATTATATATTTGTGGGTCGACTTATGTGATACACATACTTAGATTTAGTTAAGTAACTGTAAGCTTCTATGAATTAATTTAGGTTTGTGATCTGTAATAATTAATTTTACTCATAAATCAAGAACTGTTCGAGATATGTAGGTATAGCAACATTGCGCAAAGAAAGACAGGCACTTTCAAGAGCTTTTAGGACCACAGATAAAATACAGGGTGTTTTATTTAAAAGAACATACTTTCTATCAGTTTGCCAAACATCAAAATATTTATATTTTGAATCACTCTGTGTTATTACAATTAATATTTGGAAATACTGTGAATGGCCTCTTGATATTACCTGACTTCCAACAAAATTTCAGTGCGCTAGTTTGTCAGAGTTCAAAAATATAACGCCTTTTTGTAGGATATATTTATCAAAAAACAGAGGTTAAATTAATATATCTCGAGCACAATAACAGATAGCTATCGGAAAATGTTAAGGAAAGATATTAAGAAATTAATGGAGATTCTAAAAAAACAATAATACACATTGTGTTCTATTTAAATTATCAAAGCTTCTAATGCTTTCTAGTAGAAGCGGCAGCGCTGCATAGCTGAAACTAATTTTAAAGGAAAGAGCATATCTACCTGTATAAGCCACCACTTCTAAATGATCCGTTGATTACTTTTTCATCAACGTCTAATAGGCCATCCCTATCACCCTGTGTTTGTATATCCATTTTTCAGTTACACCAGTTATATTGTTGAGAGTAATCCTGATGCTGATAATGTAGATACCCCATCGTTCCTTGCGGACCAAGGTAAGTGCATAAATTTAAATTATTTTTTGAATTGAATATCAGGATCACAAGAAAACTTGCATTAAAGTCCGTTGAGCCAATAAAGATACAATATTGTGACGGTTAATAAGACAAGAAGTTTCAGCACAATCCAATACATAAATTAACCTTTCATACCTAGATCATAATATATCTGTCATGTTTCTTCATGTTTAGTTAAATACATGATAGAGAGGGATCACGGGAATACAGGACAGGCCCGCTTTCTTCCCACTTCAATAACTAGTTCTAGTATATGCAAATCATACATTACACCAAAAAGTGGAGTAATGCTAAATAAACGGATAAGAATATAGTAAAGGAGGTGAGGGGAGGGGTCTCATTCCTAATTGACCATAACCTATTTAAATAGGGAAACTGTTTTACTACACATCCCGTTCACAATAAATTTGACAATTTTTAATATTATTATTTGTTTTCAAATTGACACCCTGAATATGGGTTTCAGGTAATATAAATAGCGCGGATCCAACCTGGCCAACTAGTGCATCCAAATGGTTGTACTATGAGCCGGAAGGGGCAAGGCAACTCTTGAATTATATTCAGACCAAATACAATCC
Organism: Barypeithes pellucidus; assembly: GCA_963991005.1. Lineage (NCBI taxonomy): Eukaryota > Metazoa > Arthropoda > Insecta > Coleoptera > Curculionidae > Barypeithes > Barypeithes pellucidus. The sequence goes on along the minus strand of OZ022563.1, from coordinate 37,156,566 downwards.
TCCGGCAATAATTGTTACAGAAAATGGCTGGTCAGATAATGGAGAACTGGATGATCAAGGCAGAATAACGTATTACAAGGTAAGGAGAGTCCGGGAAAGTTAAATCAATTTCTATTCTAATAATAAAATAAGATTTGAATCGAGTCATTTTCATAGGCGGGATAGTTGATCACGGGAGGAGAAGACGGTAGAAATGACGCAGTTGCGGCTCGCAGTTAATCTCATAGGGGGGGGGGGGGGGGTCATTATGAAAAGCGCGACAGGCAATTTTCTAGGGCCACGCCCTAATTTTGGTGACACAAGAGAACTTTTTTTTTTAATCTGTTTTAACTGAGTAATTTTTAGAACTTGCAGAGGACAACCACTTTCTTTTAGTTCCAACCGTTTTTCAAAATTTGGTTCATTTCTAATTCTAAGTTCTTAAATTTTTTTGCACCACCGACATAATGTATATAATAAGTTTAGTATAAAATTAATAAAAACTACACCCACTAAAAGAACAACCAGGAAATAACGAAATTGCTCGTAACTTCAGCTTCATATTTAATATTAATATTCCGATTACACACAGACCTAATTGCAGATCAAATAAAATTCATACTAAAATAATACCTCCATTGTCCTCCATCAATAGCCCATATTATAGAGCTAAAATTAAAATAGAATAAATGAAAATGAAGGAACCTGCAATCTCTTTTCCAAGCAATTGATAATTACTATAATGATGAGACGACGTACATCTTATTAGATTTTTATAAAAACCTGGCCCCTGCTAACTTCGGGCTTCATTTGCCCGCTTGCCGTAAACCGTAACAGTTTGGATAAATTCGTATGCATTTAACGCATTGAGGACATTCACGGGTCTCAACCCGATTTTCATTTGCACTGCACCCTTGATAAGGATCGTGTACGCGTTTACTGGGGGCGCTTAAAATATTATAGGTAAATTATTATAGTAGGTGCAGTTGTAGTAAATTCCAATTAAAGAACAGGTTTATTTTTTGAAATTTTTATTGGGAAGTCATTGACCCAACGACCTTATGGATAAGCCGCTGCTGATCGGAATGCCAATTCTGAAACACTTTGCCACTGCAGGTTCTGTTCCATATTTTATGCTGCTCTTAGCCCTGATTGTTTGTAATCCAAATTACAAAAATTTAACGGTTCTAATGACACACAATTAATTCGAATTTCGTTAATAATGAAAGAATTTTAATAAAAAAATTGTTAACTAGGTTATAAAACAGATTCTGGAGTTTAACAGTCTACCTCTTGATAGGTCTAATTGTACCAGGCAGGAGGACAAAAAATCTCGATGAATGTAAATTCCCTTAAATTTCTTACAATAAATTCAATCAAATTTATTTTTAAACTAAGCCAGTAGAGATATAATTGGGTTTGGGTCGGTCCAAAAGTATCGCCATGCCACTCGAAGTAACAAAAGAATAACCATTACTTCCTAATATGTCATATTGTCAAGGAAACGTGACATTGACATTGTCACATTTTATTACTTTTAGTATTTGCTAAATTAATAATAAAAATCAATTAGCAAATAAAGTCTATAATACAGTGTGTTGCGCAATTATCTATTCATTTCATTCATTTAGTACTTCACTGAATGAAAAGAACAAAATTTGTACTTACCATTATTTTAGAATTTTTAATGTTAAGTAAATGAATTAAATGAATACATAATTGCGTAGTATTCTATATTATAGATTTTAATTGTTGAAAATATTTTGATTCTTTTGGCAAATTTAGCAAAAAGTCAAAATTTATGTCGCATTGATTGCTTATGAAACATCTTATATTTTCAGCCTTAACTTGATGAAAATCCATAATAAAATTATTAAAGAAAACACTATTTGATGTTTTTGATTTTCACTATATTTTGTCAACATGACACGTGTTTCACCGTCACAGCGGCTTCATCAGATGTAAGGTATAAACAATGATAACTTAATTTATATGTCTCGTAAAAATAATACCTACAATAATATTATGGGATAATTATTTAATAATATAAGAGTTTATTATTTAATGAAGGTAGAAGAAATAAACACATTAACTAACACCTTAAATTTAATAAAGGCGAAGAACATATCAAGCTTGTCATTAAGTAAATTAGGGAAATTTTTCATTTTGTTAATCTCCATAGACTCTAGTAAATTTAACTTCAAGCCCTTTTGTTCTATATGCAAAATCTTGAAATTGTTATTAAAATTATGATTTTCTGATTTTAAATGTTCTGCGTATGTGGAATGTTTATTATTTTTGGTGAAAGAATCTTGGTGGTCTTTAATTCTAGTGCGAAAAAAACGGCCTGTTTGGCCTATATATGAACTAGGACAAGAGCCGCAATTTAATTTATATACTCCGCTATTTCGATCTCTCAGAATTTTATATTTACTATTTTTTATTAACTTCCCTAAGCTGTTGTTAGTTTGATAAGCTACCTTGTTTATTTAAAAAAGTTTTGACATTTTCACTAGCTTTACCTATGTATGTTAATGTTTTGTAATTATATGATTCTTTAGTAATAGGGAAGATTTCTTTTAAAGCAATATTATGAGTCATTCTAGAATAAATACCGTCTATTATTTTGTGATCATAACCATTATTGATAGCAATTTGTTTTATTATATTAAATTCTTTAGTAAAGTTATCTTCTGACATTGGAACATTGATTAAGCGGTATACCATACTATTATCTGCAGCTAATTTATGTTGTATAGGATGGTGTGATTTGTTGTTGATAGTATGGTCAGTATGTGACTGTTTGTGATAAATAGAAAAATCGAATTTGTCGTGAATTCTACTAATAGTTAAATCTAAAAAATTGAGAGAATAATTATTTTCTGTTTCTAGAGTAAATTTGATCATAATGTGTATAGAGTTAATATAACAATATACACCCTATGATCAAATTTACTATAGAAACAGAAAATAATAATTCCATCAACTTTTTAGATTTAACTATTAGTAGAATTCACGACAAATTCGATTTTTCTATTTATCACAAACAGTCACATACTGACCATACTATCAACAATAAATCACACCATCCTATACAATGCATATAATAGTATGGTATACCGCTTAATCAATGTTCCAATGTCAGAAGATAACTTTACTAAAGAATTTAATATAATAAAACAAATTTCTATCAATAATGGTTATGATTACAAAATAATAGACGGTATTTATTCTAGAATGACTCATAATATTACTTTAAAAGAAATCTTCCCTATGACTAAAGAATCATATAATTACAAAACATTAACATACATAGGTAAAGCTAGTGAAAATGTCAAAACTTTTTTAAATAAACAAGGTATCAAAGTAGCTTATAAAACTAACAACAGTTTAGGGAAGTTAATAAAAAATAATAAAGATAAAATTCTAAAAGATCGAAATAGCGGAGTATATAAATTAAATTGCGGCTCTTGTCCTAGTTCATATATAGGCCAAACAGGCCGTTCTTTTCGCACTAGAATTAAAGACCACCAAGATTCTTTCACCAAAAATATTAAACATTCCACATACGCAGAACATTTAAAATCAGAAAATCATATTTTTAATAACAATTTCAAGATTTTGCATATAGAACAAAAGGGCTTGAAGTTAAATTTACTAGAGTCTATGGAGATTAACAAAATGATGAATTTCTCTAATTTACTTAATGACAACCTTGATATGTTCTTCGCCTTTGTTAAATTTAAGGTGTTAGTTAATGTGTTTATTTCTTCTACCTTCATTAAATAATAAACTCTTATATTATTAAATAATTATCCCATAATATTATTGTAGGTCCTATTTTTACGAGACATATAAATTAAGTTATCATTGTTTATAGCTTATATCTGATGAAGCCGCTGTGACGGTAAAACACGTCATATTGACAAAATATAGTGAAAATCAAAAACATCAAATAGTGTTTTCTTTAATAATTTTAATTTGATTATGAAACGTTCTTTCGACAATATAAGGTATTTAGAAAAAATGATTTTTTTACCTCGAGTAGCAGGGCACTTTTGGATGAGTTTCTAGCCCAGGTATATATATTGGTTTAGTTTAAAAAATAAATTTAATTTAATTTTTATGTAAATGTCAAATCTAAATTTTACAAAATTTACAAGCATCTAGATTCTATGCGCTACCCGGTACAATTAGACGAATCAGGACGTAAACTATTCCACACTAAGCACTAGAATCTATTTCCTATCAGTTAAAATAAGAATTATTAAAATTGGTTCATTATTAACGAAATTACAGTTTATTACTGTGGAAGTGAATTTTACATTATCATAAGAAACAAATTTTTGTTGACAAAACTGAAATAAAATAACACAATTACACACTCTCCCGAAAAAAAGACATTCAAAAAGTTTTAAAAGTTCAAGATACAATTCATTCGCATCACACTGAACAAGAACACAGAATAAAAACAATTAACGGATGTTGTTGTCACTATAAAACTCATCCACAGTGCAACGAGGAGTCTTGTTACTTGTCTCTTAAGTCGCTTGTCATACTGGATATGTCTGATACCCAGTGGGAGAGAGTTAAAGCGTTTCTTCCCATTGTAGAAAAAATAATTCCTTATCAGAGCTGAGTCCTGAATCGGCAAGGCCACCGTGTATGTATTACGCAACGGGTATGCTAGAGCAGTTCTAATTATAGACTTTCTTCTTATAAGGCAACCCATTTCCAGAATCAGCAGACAAGCAGCAGTTAATATTTTGTGCTTAATAAATAGCGGTCTGCATGAATCTCTAGACTTAGCCCGACATAAAAATCGAATAGCTCTTTATGGTAAGATAAGCACCCTGTTGAAAAGATAGGGAGAACAAGAACCCCAAAATCAGATGTTATATCTCAAGTGAGACTCAATTAGTGCAAAATAGACATTACGAGTTCTTGGAAATTCTGCATCACGAGACACTACTCGCAATGCATTTTGCAGCCAATTTTGCATTTAAACTCATCGGTTCGAACAGCGATTATGTTATTCGTTTTAGAGAACTGAAATTTCCATCCTATTATTTTGATTTATTTCAAGAATAGCGTATAGCAACAAAAATTTTGAATAGCAAATTTTTTTAGGGTTATTTAGGTAATATTTTGGACGCCATATTAGAAGATAGAATTAATGTCATTGGCTACACTCTTTGGAGCATACTGGATAATTTCGAATGGGCTGAAGGCTACACGTAAGAAAGATATTATTTTTAATTTAGGCGGCCGCCGGCCGGTGGTTGGCTCACAAATCGATTTAATCAAAGATCAACTAATCTGTCACTTGAAATGCATTTGCACGTAACAACAGAAAGGGGATTTCGCCCGCGCTGAAAATCTGCATGTTCTAGCCGTTTTCTTAACCAAATCAATAAAAATATTGTTGTTTTTTACACAGAATAAAACATGGTATGCATGTGAAAGTTATTTTCATAACATCCGATATTCCTCTGTGCAACGTAATTGATATCTCGAAAAGAAAATATTGTGCGAATCTATTTAGAAACAAATTCATTATATATTTTTTTTTCAATTCATCTTTTTTTTTTTTTAGCCAAAAGTTTGGGCTCGTACAAGTAGACTTTGAAAGTCCGAACAGGACAAGAACGTACAAGAATTCCGCTGAGTGGTACAAAAGAGTCGTTGCCGCTAGAGAAATTGTAGACTGAAGCTTAAAGCACTAATATGTTGAAGCAGTTGGCCTAGTTATATTATTATGTAAGGTGCAATGTATAATAGCAGGAACTAAATTCGAACATTTTTGGAAATAAATTATATTTTCGCCTGTTTAGCAATTTATTTTTATTTTTCGTGGAGTTTTATGGAAGAGGATTCAACTAGCAAACTTCTCTTATAGGATTTAGTAAAGAGAGATTTATGATTAATAACGTTTCTATAGGAGCTCTCGATCTGACAACTTGTTGGATGATGAATGTCTCCCATGATCCGATTTGGAATTTCGCCGCGGAACATCATAAGTCCTTGTTATTGAACAATGAGACAACATCCTCATTCCAAGACACGATGAGCAAGGAGTAGGAGACAAAACATCTTTCTATCTCTTATTCTCCTGCCTTTGATCACCCGAGGCGTTGTCAAATTACTTTAGATAGTTGCGATTTTAGATATTTTCCTGAAAACCTCGGTGTGTTATTCTTTTGCATTAAAACTAAGCTATGAAATTAATTAAGATTATTGATAGTGCATGCCATATTTTCAAAAAGGACTGTATAACCATATTTTTTCAATTTATACGTTATTTACCGTTTTGAAAAAAATTAAATTCTTTTTCGAAAAATTCAAGATAATATAGTCATGTAATACCATATTTCCAATCTATATTAAAAATGTTAACAAATTCTATCCAATAATTTTCTTGCAGTTTGTTACACATTTTTACCCTAATGGAGGTTACTGATAAATGCGATTTCTATCATTCTGTTGTTTTGGTAATATTAATGTCTCCTTCTAGCTTTCGCTTAAGTGGCAATTTAAATATATTGATTTTGTGATTCCTCTTCATATACGCTATAAGCATTTGCAATCATTTCACGGGTCTATCTTTGAATGTTTTTACAAGGAGTATACTCATTCATTATCACAAAGTGCAAAATTTTAAGTAACACCCTAAAACACGACACAAAGAACACTTATTTGTAACACACAATTTTCCTATCACTGCGCAACTGGGTGGGTGCATCCATCAAATATCAAGCCCGATGGCTCATCGGGTGCTTCACGAGACGCAACTGTCTGGGATATAACCTATCAAATTAGCTCTAGCTACCTGTAACCATTGACAACGCACTATGTTGCCATATTTTTAGATTAAAAGCACTTTAATCAAAAAACATATGATTTTGCATTTAAATATTAAGATAAATAGTATGAAAGGAAAGGTTTAATAATATTGAAACTATAATAGAATATTGGTTTCTTATGCATAAATGTAAATTTAGTTTTTTCTCGGTACAAGATTATTAAATTAAAATTTAATATATGTGACAACATTGTTAACCCCAGAAATATTTTTGCCCGCATTCCTTTCATAGCCACACATGAACTTTTCGACCTGTATAGGGATCGGTGCAGCAATGTGCTTTATTTCCTAAAATTTATAAATATACATGGTACACCAACTTCCCTTTTAGAAGTATCTGGAGAACATTTCATTGTGAAAACTTGTCTGTGGCTATAAGCGATGGTTTTCATAAAATATTCTCGAACATGCGGTGTTGCCGGATAATACCGATAATGGCAGCAACTTTGGAATTTTAAATGGATTACTCTAAATATTATATTTTTTAGGAATATAAGTAGAAATCGGGAACAGTTTCCTGTATAATATTATACAGGGTGAGTTTTTTAAAGTGTTACAAGGCGATATCTCGCAAACGGTTTAAAATATTTTCTTGACATTTTAATGAGGTAATAGTGAGATGGGGGGACATATTTAAACATATTTTTGTTATCTACCCCCTTTCCCCATTTTGAGGGGTGGGGGGTAACTTTGAAATTTTAAATGGGAATATGTACTTTTGTTTATTAAATTCGGATCTACGTAAAAAACTACGTATTTGTACAAAAAAAATTTTTGGTTAGCTCCACTGGTTACCGAATTATAATTAATTTATTATTAAATTTCTATTGGATTTAAAAAATAACTAAATTTAAAATAAATCAAGTTCACTTATTTCAAAATTATTATTCGTTTACATGGAAATGCATTGTTTTGACTTCAGTTAGTTGAGAATTTTTACATATCAACGATTATTTCTCAGCTTGGTCAATTGAACATGGAAGCGAATTTTAGTGTGCAAGTTGATATGTTGTTAATGTTGGGGGAGTGCAGAAGATCTTTGGTCAGTTAATGTCTGGTGTGGTATAATTGGAGATAGGGTTATTGGTCCGCATTTCTTTGAACGCCATTTAAATGGTGAAATGTATACAAATTTTTTAAGGAACGAATTACCACTATTATTAAACCAAAACATAAATCCTGACATGTGGTTTCAACAGGATGGAGCTCCACCGCATTATGCAATACAGGCCCGTAATCATTTAAACGAATTGTTTGAAAACAGGTGGATTGGTCGAGCTGGTCCGGTCAATTGGCCTGCTAGGTCTCCGGATTTGACCCCTCTTGACTTTTTCTTCTGGGGATTTATAAAAGACAAAGTGATGGCGACTGCACCTACAACTATAGACAATATGAAAGACCGAATCCGCTTTGCCTGCTTATTAGTGACACCTGAAATGTTAGAGCGGGTACGAAATTCGTTTATAAAAAGAGTGAGAAAGTGTTTGGAAGTTGAAGGGAGACATTTCGAACATCTTCTGAAACATGACAGGCGATAAAGGGCAAATAATATTTTTTAAATTTTTATAATCTAATTAATTATTATTCGGTAACCAGTGGAGCTAACCAAAAATTTTTTTGTACAAATACGTAGTTTTTTACGTAGATCCGAATTTAATAAACAAAAGTACATATTCCCATTTAAAATTTCAAAGTTACCCCCCACCCCTCAAAATGGGGAAAGGGGGTAGATAACAAAAATATGTTTAAATATGTCCCCCCATCTCACTATTACCTCATTAAAATTTCAAGAAAATATTTTAAACCGTTTGCGAGATATCGCCTTGTAACACTTTAAAAAACTCACCCTGTATACTTATATTTTATAGTTTTCAATTATACATAATCTTCCGATTTTTTAACTCCATATCAGGACCTGAAAAGAAAATCATTTTAGCGGTTATAGCCAGAAATCTGAAATGTTTACAATTGTTTCACAAGACAATAGAGATTTTACAATTTTGAAAAGTAATTAATTAGTTTCAGGGTGTCTCCAAAACAATATTTCTAAGGGAGATGAATTATTGTAAAAACCTTCTTTCCTTTTAGTGGATCCTGTATTTGATATATTTTGCAAATGGAGGATCGAAATTTCTATCTAATGATATTGTGTATTCCTTTACCTATCTTCAATATTTACGGAATTAGGCCCAATTTTATAAAGTCTTGGATTTAAATTAATTCTTAAACGGAAGAATAATCAGGGGATTAACTTACAGGTAAATTATGACAATTTTATAATAAAGGCTTATATTTTTCACAGAGTAAGAGTAGGCTGCTAGGTTCGGCGAGATTGTATTCTGCTTCTTTTTGAATAAGAGGCTCCTTTCGCTGATACTATGGCCATAAAATAATAAAACTAACTAAGAATACAAAAGTTGAAAATTATATGCCTACTTTGATATTTTGCATTATTTTCAATTTCTTCAATAGGGAGGGTGGAATGAAAATAATGCAAATTATCAAAGTAAGCACTTTCAAATTTTGTATTCTTACTCAGTTTTTCTTTCTGAACAACTTTTCTTAATAACATTCTGTTGTATCTCCTAGAAAAGAATAAGCAATAGCAAAAAAATAAGTTTCTGTAAATTTCCAAGGCATACTTACTTGATTGTTCGAAACTAAAATTATGACTCAAATTAGTTTCAATTCAAGCAGAGCTGGGCCCCAGAAGATGAATTTTGAACTCAAAAATTTTCAGTCTCATCCCGCACCTATTGATGCCTCGATCTGGGGACACACTGTATACTAATGTGCCGGTTTCTTCATCCTCGGAGCTCGGTTATTTTTATTGCTTGGTTAAACTTGATTTGTTACACATAAAGCATGTTATAAATGTTAAATTTAACCGAGGATGAAGGAACTGGCACTTATAACTAAATGTATTATAATATATTGTATAATATACTCACCGGTTTGTCGGACTCTCTAAAACATGATTTAGGAGGCCTAACAATTGTTCCACAGAATTTTTTGAAATCCTAAGCCTTTGTAAAAACTGAAAATCGGTCAGGGTATTTATGTAATTGGGGCGTATCCGAAATATTCTGTCCCGCCTAGGCTGCTAAATAATATTAAAAATTACAAAATCATCTTCGTCGTCTGTTAATAAATCATTAAAAATTTCAAAAATATCCATTTGGTGCAGCCAGAAACAATAAAAAAATAAACTCAAATATTAGGGTTAAGCGGTACCCTTTCTACCGATTAACTTATTACCAGGATGGTTGCTCTTAAGTCGAGCCTCGCTGTCAATCCTAGTTTATAAAATCACCGTTTTCAATATTCTGAGATTTAAACCGTACAGTGCGATTTAAACCCACTTTATAAAATTGGCCCTTATAGCGAAATTAAATTATCTTATAAAAATGTATTTCTTGGTAGTTAGCTGTGGAATGGATTCATTGAAACAAAATAATTAAAAATATATTTAACGTTGTCTGTATTTATTGTTCCACGATTACATTCCACAGCTAACTACCAAAAAATATAATTAAAAGATAATTTTTAATGTCGCGAGAATTTTAAGATATGTATGTATATGTAGGAGCATGCAATATCATTAGACAGAAAATTCAATCCTCCATTTAATCAAATACCGGGTATCCCATTTAAAAAAAGACGTTTTTAACAATAATTAATCTCGGTATATTCCTGTTTCGGGCATTCCTGTTTTGCGCAATGGTTAAAAACTACCTAAAACCTTCCTGTATCGGGCATAGCAAAATATTTACAAATATTGGATTCCGCTTTCGGGCAAAAAATTTTAATAGGCGTTCTCAGTATTTATATGGTGGTACCATTAAATATCATTAAGTAACATTTTTAATTTATGGTAGTCATTGCGCACAATGTAACTTCACAGAAATAGGACAAAAATTCCCAATAACTAATTATGCCCTTACCTATTTACACAGGCCCATAATAAAACTTCAAAGAAATGGTTAATATTTATTTTGAATTGATGGTATTCTGGGAATTTATATATGGTTCCTACTTACGCACAATAGAACTTCAAAGAAATAAGCCTTTATTATTATTACTATTTTAAAGTAGAAAAATTCACAATAACTAATTATGCAGTCTTACCTATGTTTATAAAAACAACAAGTTTCCATGTCATACATTTATTCTTTTGTTTCATACTGTGTGTAGTAAAGGGTTCAACCTAGTAAAACAGTAAATCAGCAAAGTATATTTGACGTGTCAGTCCTTTGAAAATTATTGAGTCGAAACGAGGAAAACCTGTCATTCTTTATGCAGGTTATAAGTAATAAAATAATAAAAACTCGACGTTAAGGTGGATTTATGCTCAGAGATCTTGCTCAGGAATTATTTTAACAGACGAGAGTACAACCACCATACTGAACGAGAAAGAACATAGCCGTGTTCCTGACGTAGCCAAGATTGAAATTGAAACGTGCATATTCACTGCAAAAAAACGTGTCCGAGAAGAAACCATTCCCGTGCCCAATATTTTCAGACAAGAATTAATGAACGTTAAAGATGCCGGACTTGATTTCGTGACCAAAGTGCCTAATTTTTCGTCAGTTAAAACTGCATTATATAACAGAAGGAACCAATTTTTGGGAATACAGAAGCTTCCTAAAAACCGTGGCGAAATAGTTATCCCTGACCACATGCATGAAATGCTTGTAATCGATGATGGAAAAGAAGACTTACTTACTTACACAAGGTACGACATTTTTCGTTGATGGAACTTTCAGCAGCTGCTGCCCAATTATGCGAACAATTATACACCGTTCATATTGACGATGGCAGCACAGAGGAAACAACTTCTATAATCCCAGCGGTTTATGCTCTTTTGCCTAATAAGAAAGAAGAAACATACCAGAGATTATTTAGGCTTCTCCGAGAAAAAACAAAATTGGAGCCAAAGAAATTACACATAGATTTTGAAAAGCAGCAATTAATGTTTTACACAAAGAATTTCCAGAAGCAAAAATCAATGGTTGCAACTTCCATTTTAATCAGGCGATACGGAGAAAGAAAAAAGAAATTGGTTTGGTTTCGCGTTACTGAGACAATATTGACGTTAGAAGTCATATTATGATGTGTGCTGCCCTGGCACATTTACCGGAGGTCTTTCATTCGGATGCTTGGTTGGACATAATGTCTACTGCACCTCAAAATGAGAACGCAACCGTCCTTCAAATTCGGTAGAAGGTTGGCATAATCGCTTTAATAAAACAATAGGAAAAGTTAGCCCAAACATATACGAACTTATGAAAGGCATAAAGGAAGAAATTATATATTACGATATTGTGCAACAAAAATTTGATAACTATATGGACACTCCAAAACGTACTAAAAAGTATTTAAACTTAGATTTTAGAATAAAATTGTTAATGATTTAATGGAAAATAAAAGTAGGTACAATAAGGGAAACTTTAACAAAATTAAGTTATGCTGTTAATTAAATTAAGTTTTTTAAATACACATTTAAAACATGATACTATTTGTTTGTTAGTTCCTACCACATTCAAATTATTAATCACAAATCAAATTATAATGCGATAAAAAAGTTTTTCTCATCTCATTATCATCATAATTTGCAGATATACAGATTGTTGCCCGAAACAGGAAAAATCTAGGTATACATTTCTTTTACAAAACCCGGATTGCCCGAAACAGAACTTTTTTATTATCTTGCCCGCAACAGGAATGCCCGAAACAGACCTGAATCAATCATTAATCTCACTCAGAAATATTGTTATGGACACGCCCTGTTTAAAACTATTAAGTGCTTTTTAAAATTGTAAAATCTCTATTGTCAAGTGAAACTATTGTCAATATTTTAGTTTCTTAGCTGTAACTGCTAAAGATATATGATTTTCCTTTCAGGTCTCAACGCCGTTACAAAATCACAAGATTATTTATAATTAAAAAACTATTAAAGATAGGTATATGGTATTATAAAGAAAATTGTTCCAGATTTTTATCTAAATTTCAAAAAAAAAAATAATATTGACAGAAGTTGCTTTCGGTATAATCTGGCAACACCGCATAATCCAAAATATTTTGTAAACGTAAAAAACCTTCTTCTTATAGTCACAATCAAATTTTCAAAATAAAATATCATTTAATTCTCAAGATACTTCTAATAATCCCCTTTACTTGATGTACCCTATATAGAAGATTTAATTTCAAACCCGTAATTTTATGTTAAATCCTGATTTTTGGCATATTTCATGATAATCTAAAAATATGGCCCTTAACGTACTGTGGCGATTTTCTTTGTAGCTAAACGATACTGGTCCATTGCTTCCGGCAGCTTTTCATCTGAAGACCGTAATAGGTCCTACTTTTATAAATGCACAGTGCAGATGGAACTCACAATGATTCTGACAAGAACTAATAAATTTGGCACCACATAATCTAAATTATTTCCAGCTAATTAAGGTCTTGTGCATACGAAGCTTATCACCACAGACTCGTATTAGATAGGACATACGGAAGGTACATGCTTTGGTAATAGTGGCGTCTGTCAGGCGAACGAAATATTTTCAGCCGGAACAAGAATACCTCCCCCCCCCCCGTTTTCGCAACCCCTCAAAACGGCCAAAAACCACCCCCTAGAGGGGTTAAACGCGCTTCAAGAGGTTTCCCTGCAGAGAAACACACTTTCCCTCCGTTTTCGAGGATGCTGAACATGGTGGTGATGTTGGATATCGCGTCCGACCCCTTCCAACCCCTCCACCGGCCAATACTCGTCACTGAAAAGGTTGCATTTTTTTTAAGTATCAGCGGCAAATATATATTCCCCTCCGTTTTCCAGGATGGTGAGCACGTTGGTGGAGTTGGATATCGCGTCCGACCGACGACGACCCCCCCCCCCTCCCCACACTCTCCGAACGTTTGAGAATGGGGAAAATAGTTATACTTCTCTTATTGGTTGTAATGGTCTCTCATTCCAGTCCAACTGAAAAAATATAATCAAATAGTTTGCGCGAAAAAACGCCAAGGGGTGGTCAGTTTATTTTTAATTTAATTAAAGTTAAAAAAAAATTTTAAATTTCAATTAAATAAAAAAATCATAAAACAGAAAGAGTAATTTAAAAAAAAATAATTTTTTCGAAATTTTTATTAAAAGGTAATGTCGTTCCATAACGTGCTCAGCATCCTCGAAAACGGGGGGGGGGGGGGGGGGGGGAGATATATATATTTGCCGCTGATACTTGAAAAAAAATTCACCCCAAGTATTGGCCGCTCGAGGGATTGGAAGGGGTCGGACTCGATATCCAACACCACCACCGTGCTCAGCATCCTCGAAGACGGGGGGAAAGTGTGTTTCTCTGCAGGGAAACCTCTTCAACCGCGTTTAATCCCTCTAGGGGGTTGGTTTTTGGCCGCTTTGGTTGCGCAACCCCAAAGAGAAATTCTGACGCCGCCATCGTGTTCAGCATCCTCGAAAACGGGGGGGTGGGGGGGGATATATATATTTGCCGCTGATACTTGAAAAAAAATCACCCCTTTCAGGGGCGAGTATTAGCTGGTGGGGGGATTGAAAGGGGTCGGACGCGATATTCAACACCACCACCGTGCTCAGCATCCTTGAAAACGGGGGGAAAGTGGGTTGCTCTGCAGGGAAACCTCTTGAAGCGCGTCTAACCCCTCTAGGGGGTTGGTTTTTGTCCGCTTTGAGGGGTTGCGCAACCCCAAAGAGAAATTCTGAAGCCGCCATCGTGTTCAGCATCTTCGAAAACGGGTTTGTTCGGGGGCGTTTCGGGGCGAGTATTGGCCGTTCGAGGGGTTGGAAGGGGTCGGACGCGATACCCAACACCACCACCGTGCTCAGCATCTTTGAAAACGGGGAGAAAGTGGGTTGCTCTGCAGGGAAACCTCTTGAAGCGCGGCTAACCCCTCTAGGGGGTTGGTTTTTGTCCGCTTTGAGGGGTTGCGCGACCCCAAAGAGAAATTCTGAAGCCGCCATCGTGTTCAGCATCTTCGAAAACGGGTTTGTTCGGGGGCGTTTCGGGGCGAGTATTGGCCGTTCGAGGGGTTGGAAGGGGTCGGACGCGATACCCAACACCACCACCGTGCTCAGCATCCTCGAAAATGGGGGGAAAGTGTGTTTCTCTGCAGGGAAACCTCTTGAAGCGCGGCTAACCCCTCTAGGGGGTTGGTTTTTGTCCGCTTTGAGGGGTTGCGCGACCCCAAAGAGAAATTCTGAAGCCGCCATCGTGTTCAGCATCTTCGAAAACGGGTTTGTTCGGGGGCGTTTCGGGGCGAGTATTGGCCGTTCGAGGGGTTGGAAGGGGTCGGACGCGATACCCAACACCACCACCGTGCTCAGCATCTTTGAAAACGGGGGGAAAGTGGGTTGCTCTGCAGGGAAACCTCTTGAAGCGCGGCTAACCCCTCTAGGGGGTTGGTTTTTGTCCGCTTTGAGGGGTTGCGCGACCCCAAAGAGAAATTCTGAAGCCGCCATCGTGTTCAGCATCTTCGAAAACGGGTTTGTTCGGGGGCGTTTCGGGGCGAGTATTGGCCGTTCGAGGGGTTGGAAGGGGTCGGACGCGATACCCAACACCACCACCGTGCTCAGCATCCTCGAAAATGGGGGGAAAGTGTGTTTCTCTGCAGGGAAACCTCTTGAAGCGCGTCTAACCCCTCTGAGGGTGGTTTTTGGCCATTTTGAGGGGTTGCGCAACCCCACAGAGAAATTCTGATGCCGCCATCCTGTTTAGCATCCTCGAAAACGGGGGGAGGGGGGGGAGGTAGTCTTTTTCTGGCTGAAAATATCTCGATTTTTCGGGGTTTTTATCGACTCACAGACGCCACAAAATGCTCCTTCGGGTTTCAATACCGAACTGTATACACAGCGGGAGTAAGCGACGTGGGTTCGTCAAAGCAGACAAGCTATAATACATCTTCTGATAACTCTTTGGCGACAATAAACCACCTTTTTCTACCATTTTGGTAGATATAGGGATGCATCCAAAATTTCCTACGTTTCTTCTTGTTCTTACCGTTATGAAGATAATTTAAGAAAACTAGGTCCTCTTCATCACTTGACATCTTCACAGTGTAAACGCCGAGATCACACTACCAATAAAATAGAAGAAAATCTATTAATTTGTGGATTTTTTAGGGGGAGACTAACCTTCGTGCAGAACAAATCTTTTACGCGTCTATGACGTAAGCTCCGTGCGAAGAAGTTAAGGTGTAGACAAATCGCCTCAACAAGACGAATCTTTTGGGCCTTTATGAGGATATGCTCCGTGTGCAGGAAGCCTAACTTGAGAAAAATCATGAGACGAAAATTATAACAAGCTTTGAAACACCTGAGCTAGTCTAATTTGATCACAATAAATAAACTACAAAAGATTTTGTTCTGTTAGAGACATGGGTTAGCAATAATGGTAGAATCATACCTTTACTTATATAAATGTTTTAATCATTTAAAATATACCTACTATCATTTAAAATATATATCTACTATCATTTCATATATACCTACCATTACTTATACAGTGCGCGTCTAAAGTCACTTCCCCCCCTGTTAACTTTTGATTAACAGATGTGAGAATAATGAGATTTTGGCACGTTCAATAATTACTGAAATACTACTTTTTTGGCATAAATTCTTTACTTATTCTTAAAAGATGGCTGCTGGGCGCCATTTTGAATAATATTTTTAAATGGCAGGTGGGGTCGTGTGACACCTCATTCGAAAGGTATTTTCAATCTACAAACAGTCCCCAAGTTTGAGAAAATTTTATCGATTAATTTCAAAATGGCGACCACTTTTCTTAATATAATTACATTTTTAGTAGTATTGCTAATTTTAGTACTTTATAATGCTCAAAAGTTGGCAACTACTTAATCAGATGCTCAAAATGTCCACCATTCACTTCTTGGCAGATGTATAGCCTATCGTGAAATTCTTCGCGAACATTATGAAACATTTCATGACTAATTGATGCGCACACTTGGATTATGCCTCAAATATTGCCTTGAAATTGGGCGATCGGGATAACGTTCATTAAAAATGCGCTCAGCAGCATGGTAACAACGTTGCGCTTCCCCAAAAATTAAAACTGCCTCTGTTTTTTCTTCCATAGGACGAAACATTTTAAATGAATTATTAATCAAATCTTTGTATTTTAAGACCACAGGTGACAGAATAAGCGATATAACTTAATGACAAATACTTATTTATTTGACAGGCCGAAACAAATTAATTTTTGGCAAAGCCTACTTTGCATTTACATAAAAAAATGTGGTCTATTGTACTCAAGATAAATGGCGGCTAGAAGTATGTTTCGACTTCTTGCAATGTTTTGATGTTGATTAACAAAATAAAGGCTTAACATTCTGTTGATCCTCACAACCCCCGAAATAGATAAAATTTTGTCAAACTTGGGGACTGTTTGTAGATTGAAAATACCTTTCGAATGAGGTGTCACACGACCCCACCTGCCATTTAAAAATCTTATTCAAAATGGCGCCCCGCAGCCATCTTTTAAGAATAAGTAAAGAATTTATGCCAAAAAAGTAGTATTTCAGTAATTATTGAACGTGCCAAAATCTCATTATTCTCACATTTGTTAATCAAAAGTTAACAGGGGGGGAAGTGACTTTAGACGCGCACTGTATAAATGTTTTAAAGGTTACCTAAATAGTTTATGCACGCAATGGTACATAGGTTGAGTGACCATATTTGTGCTATCTTCATATACCGGTACTCAAAATTCTCATCGATAAATAAAAAAACTCTATAGTATTACGAAACAGTAGAATTTAATTTATAATATTATACACGTTAAAAAATAATCTGATCAGCTGGTTAATATTTTTTGTTAATTTTGTTTGGTATTACTAATTCCTTAGAAGGATATTGCACGTTTTCCACTTGGCAAGTCTGGAACATGCAAAGCAATAAATAAATAATAAACAGCTGATAAGCGGCCGCAATAAAAATTTCTGAAATAGGTAATTAAGTCCAAAAGTTTCCAAATAACAACCGGTCATTAGAAATGTTTGTGACGAAAAGTTGAAAATTTTAAAAAGTTAAAAAAGATAGAAGAATGCGCTTTTCATAGCACATTGCTACTTTCTTATGAAACAAAAGATGCCTCAATTAGAATTTTTCCAGGCCTCCTCGTTCTCGATGTACAGGATGTTGTTGAGAATTTTACATTTACGGAAACCCCCATATTTCAGTTACCCTGTAACTTATCGGAAAGAAATAAAATGTGCTCTTTGTAGTTTTTTACATGGAATCCAGTGACGTATTGAGATTTTTTCTACGTGCAATAGTTTTCAAGAAAGAAAACAAAACTACTTTTTTTTTAAATGGGTTACCCTATATATTTTTTATTAATGTAGATCAGTTTTTAACAAGCTTCTCAGAAATCTATATTATTTTATTTTTAGTCTTAACAATATGCACGTTCTTTGAGTAGGCCATGACGTATATTTAAAAAAATACTGTCAGTTGTGTCATAATGAAAAATTTTTCTGTTCCTGTAGAATATTCAGGTTCTGCAAGTTGTTTTATAATTTCTAATTAATTGTAAAAAATCAGTTTGTGCTAATTATTACAGCCAATGTAAACTAAAATATGATATGCTCGCTTGCTATATCCAGTGTAACGAAAATGCAGATGGCGCACTGGAAGTGTAATTCAATGGTAAAAGGCTTTTTGTAGTATGTATTTACTTGTAGATATCTCGAAAGACGACAACAGGATAAAATAATTTTTCCAAGGATAAAATCAAATTTAATTGAACAAGATTCATTCATCTACCATAAGGAAAATTGCGAGACTGATGATGAAATAAATGTGCTTTTGCTTCAATTGTAACAATTCCTATTATAATAATAAATAGTACAGTACGTTTCACGAAAATTGGATACGACTTAATGATTTCCTGGGTCGGTCCCATTGTGTCGATAAGAGCTTGGCAATAAACAAGTGAAGTATGAAGGGACGGACTAAGGAAAACAAGTAATGATATGATTATATTAATGTAATCAAATGAAATAACATTTTTTTTAAATATTACTAGTCATATTTATTTACATTTATAATGTTATTCTATAAATAGTTCTGTTTCGCTATCGCTATCCTCATCAAAATTAATTATAATTGGATTAATTATACGATCCAGACTAATATACGAATTTTCAACAGTTATTACGTGACGGACTGAATTTTTCCAACTACCTGGGGGAATATCATTAAAGCATTTTCGTATTAATTCTACAACACTAGAACTTAAAGTCGGAGAAATATTTTCAGACCTAACCAGTGATTTTAACTGGTGCCACATATGGGGTTAAAAATGCAATAATAGGGTGGGAGCCGTAGCACTGTATGTCTAATTTCTTCTGCCAATATGTCACAAACATATACTTTTTTTAAACAAAATGTCTTTAAAACTTCTAAAAGATCACTTTTTTTATAACTTTCTTCAAAATATATATCATTCGCCGCCATGTAGTTCTGAATCTCGAATTTTGTATTATTTGAGCTTGGAGCTTTATGTAATTGGCGACTGTGATAACTCGCATTGTCCATTACTATCACGCTATTCTGAGGAATGTTTGGTAAAAGACAATTCTTGAACCATTCCTCAAAAACTAACAAATTTTACCACAAAAAGATATTTAAATATAAATTAAGCAACCTAACCTACCTGATGTGCTTATATTTAATTATAATTATTACAATCCGGTCATTTCCACTTAATAATAACAAACGGTCATAAATAATGGGATGGCCCAAGTACTTTTACCGCAGTCATTAAGTTATATCCGTTTTTCATGAAACAATCTTTGGAGAACCATGTGAGAGATATTTATGAGAAAGTTCCCTAAACGTTCAATTTTTGTTTCTTATATTTAATCGCACCAGTAATTGTTGTCTTTAAATATCCGTCATGGCCTACTCAAAAAAAAATTGCATATTTCTTAAAAAACGTTAATCAGAAGAATTGTTAACCATTTAAAAAATGTTAATTTGTTTTTTTTCTTGAAATTTATTGAACATAGAAAAAAAAACAGTTAGTTACTGGATTATACGTAAAAAACTACAAAGAGCACATTTGTTTGGTTCTGTTCTTTGAGAATAAATGTCTTGTGTTCTTTTAGCCTGGTATTAAAGTTCCTGCCCGTTTGACCAATATCAAAAACATTTAGTTAATAAATAGATAGAATTGTTTGAATCATACAAACTTTTAAACAGTAATCAATGATGCCAAGTCTATACTAAGAGTCCTAAATCTACCGGCTGCGTTTGAAACCGAAAAGTATAATATTAATTATGTTGAATGCATTTGTCATGGTACTTATTAAGTAAAAAATTCTAATAAATACGTGTGTATTTTTTAAATTTTCTACTCGTAAAGTTATTTATATACAGGGTGTTCCTTAATGACGTGCTAATATTTCGGGGTGTGATTCCTTAGGTCATTTTATAAAGAAAAGTGCATATGAACTTACGTCCGCAACGGCTTAAATTTTTTTCTGCAGGGTGTTGAATTTTTATTCTTTAAGTGGGTAGTTCTTAATATTTCCGAAAGTACTTTAGATATTATTTTCAATTTTGGTATGTGTTAATAGGATATAGAACCACAAATTTTAGTTAGAGAAGTTATTCAATTGTTCCACCAGTGGCGTCCCTGCAAACATGTCCTCTGATATTTTTTACAGAAAAGATGGTACGCCACTGACATTTTTCCATGTGGATATTTTTTCTGATTAGCCTGGTCAATTTTACTTGAAAACGGTCTCTTGAGTTTTTCTTGTCAGACGCATCTTTCTTGAGTAAAACCACTAAATTCATATTGAAATAATTATTATTAACATTGATAAAATAATTAATGATAAATTTTGTTTTATAAAAATTGTTAGAGTGGGCAATTCGATTCGAAGACGGCGGAAGCATGCCTTTTAAGGGAATGTGGCGATTTCCAACAATTTTTATAAAACAAAATTTATCATTAATTATTTTATCAATGTTAATAATAATGAGCTTCAATATGAATTTTGTGGTTTTAATCAAGTCTAATGAAAAAACTCAAGAGACCATTTTCATGTAGAATTGACCAGGCTAATCAGAAAAACATGGAAAAATGTCAGTGGCGTACCATCTTTTTTGTAAAAAAATATCAGAGGACATGTTTGCAGGGACGTCACTGGAGGAACAATTGGATAATTTTTCTAACTAAATTTTGTGGTTCTATATCCTATTAACACATACCAAAATTAAAAATAACATCTAAAGTAATTTCTGAGATATTAAAAAATAACAATTTAAAAAATAAAAATTGAACACCCTGTAGCAAAAAATTTAAGCCGTTGCGGACATATGTTCATATGAACTTTTCTTTATAAAATGACCTAAGGAATCACACCCTGAAATATTAGCACGTTAAGGAACGCCCTGTATATCCCAAGAACAAGAAATCACAGTGGCAACGCTGTATGCTAATTTTTACCTGCTAGTGTAAAAATGACCCTGAAGTTTACTAAATTCAGTCATTAAAGGCGGCGGTGTTGTTACCGGTTTATCGCTGCTGCTATTGTGATTGTTTGTGGTTTATTGTGTTTTTGGATTAATTTTTAGTGGTTTTTCAAACTAAAAATAATTAGAGCCATTTATTAGCCATCTACAATGGTTCGTCATGGTATGGTGTGTAAGAAATTCGACTATTCTAACCCCGGATTAATATTTAGTCGATAAGTGAGAATAATGAGGTTATGTTTTTTTTAGGTCAAGCAGTGGTGTAACTAATTTTATATTTTAAGTAAATATTGCAACAATATGGATTATTTCTTTATATTATCTGAATTTCTGTAAAAGATACCTACAACGATTACCTATTTATGACTATTAATGTTTGATCGAAATTATCTTAACGTGTATCTTATTACAGCGTTGCCATTTTTTAAAGACATCTTCTTCTAACTTATTTGAAACTGTAGAACTGTGCATCATTGTGTTTTATGAATGGAATGTTTTGTTTCCCCTTTTATATTATATGTTTATGGACTATACCAATTAAACTGTAATAACTGCGATGCGGTCTATATTGGTCAATCGGGCAGGAGCTTTAATAACAGGCTAAATGGAACACAAAACATCTATTCCCAAAAAACAGAACAAAACAGGTCTTGTAGCTCATTACATTGAACAAAGCCATTTTATTTCTAACAAAATAAAACTACTACGTATACAGGGTGGTTGATTAGTGCGACGAAATCAAATATCTCCGTTGTTCTTCAAAATATCGAAATTTATTAAATAAAAAGGTTCTAGGATACATAATAGCGCACATTTTAAAAATATTTTTGGATATTCAGGATGCTCCGAAAAAAGGGGCATCATATAAGTAGGTACTTTTTTTTAAATAGTACTCCCCATTTCTTTTTGTCTCATCGAATTCGGCATAAAATTTTTTATAAGATATGCTATTTTATTTTGGTGATTTATACGACGTCAGATTATTCAATTTTTCCTAAAATTTTCTCGAAAAACATCATATCAAAAAAATTATTTTAAAATATTACTAATTTAAACTAAAAAATAAATTTTTATATTTTTATAAACCTTAAAGGTGTCCGAATAATTTTACTAAAAAAAGCATCAATATCGTATACAGGGTGTTTTTACATCGGTACAAATGTAGCAATTTTAGATAAATATTACTCGATTTTTTCAAATGGACCCCCTGTATATTATTATGTCAGTTTACGGATAATTTCAACCTCGTTAAATAGGCAATTATAATAAATGCTCTAAAACGTAACGTTATTTTAATATTTTATGTTTTATTTAAAAATGTAAAAATATCGGCACTTTCAATAAGTTGTACATGAGTTAAACAAAAATAAACAATTCGTACTGTCATCATAATAATGAATTTAGATTTCTGACATATTTTGATTAACAACTTTACGGTGTTAAGGTAATTATTGTAGATCAAAAAGCATTTTTTGTTGACACGCTATGAATTTTTCTACAGACGAATTAGTCGATATGGTTTTCATACTAGGAGCAAGTGACAGAAACTGTCTACTTGTTCGTTGACGAAGCTACATTTCATAAAAATGGAAATGTCAATAGGCCTAATTTCCATTATTATGCAAGCGCCAACCCACATTTTATTAGAACTCACAGTCAAACTAGATTGTCAGTAAATGCGTGGGGTGGAATAGTTGGAAACTATGTCATTGGTCCTTATTTTTTTGAAACACGAGTAACTGGACAAGTCTATTTGGATTTTTTGCAAAATGAGTTACCACGCTTGTTAAATAATTTGCCAAATTTTGTAAAAGACAGAATGTGGTATTTGCATGAAGGAGCTCCAGTCCTCCATTTAAACAATGAATTTCCTAATAGATGGATAGGTAGAGGTGGACCATTTCAATGGCCACCTCGATCTCCAGATTTAACAAAAATGGACTTCTTTTTGTGAGGATAGGTCAATGATGAAGTGTATAAAGTGTCTCCAACCACAAAAGAGAATATGAAGAACCGCATTACAAAAGTTTTTCGGAGTATCAACAACAATGTATTAAATGAAGTTAGTAGATCATTTCAAGGGCGCGTAGAGACCCGTTTAGATGATAATGGAGGTCATATTGAACACTTGTTATAGTTTTTTTATTTAGTTTATTATTTTTTTTGTTCAACTCATGGCCAACTTATTGAAAGTGACGATATTTTTACATTTTTTAAATAAAACATAAAATATTACTGTAAACTGACATAATAATATACAGGGGGGGTCCATTTGAAAAAATCGAGTAATATTTATCTAAAGATTGCTACATTTGTACCGATGTAAAAAAGCACCCTGTATACAATATTGATGCTTTTTTTTAGTAAAATTATTCGGACACCTCTAAGGTTTATAAAAATATAAAAATTTCTTTTTTAGTTTGAATTAATCATATTTTAAAATAATTTTTTTGATATGATGTTTTTCGAGAAAATTTCAGGAAAAATTGAATAATCTGGCAACGTCGTATAAATCACCAAAAATAAATCAGAAGAATAAAGAAATGGGAGATACTATTTAAAAAAAATTATTATATGATCCCCGTTTTTTTCGAGCATCCTGTATATCCAAAAATATTTTTAAAATGTGCGCCAACAATCAGACTGAAATACCCTCCTCAAGTCCTCAAGTGCTAACCTAATTTTAAATAGTATCATCATATAAGAATAATAACGTTATCTGCCCTGTATAAAAATATAGGAAAACCCCACCAAGGACCTCTCAATATAATAAACCAAATTTTAAGTTTATTACTATTGACATCTCACATTAACCATAGCATAAATACATCTGTAAAATCTCCTTTTAAATTAGTCTTTGTACTCCTCTGAAAATGACCTGAGAAGGCCGAAACACGTATCAGGAAACTGAATAGAAAGTGAGAAACATTACAAGTAGTTCTTGTTAATTTTTTCTATATAATAATAATTCACTAGTCAACAAATAGAAAAAAAAAATTGCGACTGACGTTATAATAACTGCGTGGGGAGTTTTTTTTTTTTTTTTTTTTTTTTTTTTCCGTCGGTCTATTTTCCGCGACTAAGGCCAATCACCGACGCCAGGGAATTTGTCACACCCTATCTGGGAATTTTGCCGAATCCCTCTTTGTCGAGGGTAGGGTTCTTTAACGTGCCCAACATCCATGAACACGGGACCCACAGTTTAACGTCCCTTCCGAAGGACGGTGCAACTTGCTTAAAACCAAATTCCAAATTTTAACGTCGACGCTTGTATGAGCCGGGGAACGAACCCGGGTCGCCACGGTACAAGGCCGCTGCACTGACCATTGCACCACGAGCGCCGATGCGTGGGGAGTTTAAAGCATCCTGATTGAGCATTCGGCAACTGAAATTTTCCACCACGTATTGATTTTAAATTATAGAATATATTATTTATTTTCATATTATACAATCATTTTTATATAATATTTATACATTAGTTCAAACCAAGAAAAAAAACAAAGATGTTATAAGGATAACAGGATTTATTCACAAAAATACACATGAAAATACAATTATTATAGTAAGTCTTTTGTACATAACTTCATTGAAAATGCTGACTTTCGTTTATATTCCTGATGACTTTCTCTCATAAGAAACCAACAATAATCCCTCATGATTGCTGAATCCCAACCACGCCCAAATTTTCTGGGAAAAACTTTAAATGGGAGTACAAGATGTCCCATTTTGCTGTAGCTTTCAAGTAGCTCTTGTTTTTTTTGTTTTTTTATTATGAAAACACAAGCACTATAGGAAAAATCCTTTGGTTTTGAATCGTTGGAGGTTATATTCGTTGGGAAAAACGACCTCGGGAAGGTCGTTCCACAAGGATGAAGTCCTCCAGATGAAAGAATTCTTAAATAATGAAGTTCGAGGAGTACTAAGCTTAACCACATATGGAAGGGCGGCAGTGGTTCGTCGTGTATAAGAGGGCAAGGTCAGCCGAGCACTTTCCATGAAAATATCTATAAAAGAGAGTCAAATCCCCAACCTGTCTTCGATGTTCTAGGCTGTCGAGGTTCTACGTCAGCTCGTGGTCTCCAATCAGACGGCCCTCCTTTCGATGGAATCCAGCAGCCGAAGAGTATGTTTGGGTGCAGAGCTCCAGACGTGAGAGCAGTACTCTAGTGATGGTCGAATCTGGGCTTTGTATAGTGTCAAAAGTTGTTGGGGAGCGTACAACTTTCTGGTTCGGAAGAGTACATCAAGTTTCTGAGAAGCTATCTTGGCGATTGCCACAACGTGGTTATGCCAAGACATATTTCCTCCCTGATTGAAGTCTAGCAAATTAATAGATAAAGCCAGTGGAATTGCGTGTCCGTCCATGACTATATCCGGTTCTGTAATGTTAACCTTTTTAGAGAAAACTACTACCTGGGTTCTTTTAGCGTTAAATTCGACTTGATTACTGTCATCCCAAGCCAAAATTTCTTCAAGGTCTCTGTTGAGGCGTGACACTTCATGCTGTCTGCGAAGATGTGCGTCGGCAGCTGATGTTTGTGCATTCAAAGGGAAAGCTGGGATAAGTGTGCTATCGTCAGCAAAACTAAATATCGGAGTTTTGTACAAGTTTCTCGTAATTTTCTGTTTATTTTTTGTTTCCTAAAAACTCCACGCAGCTAATTCAACTTCACTTCATTTTTGATCAAACTGTTGATCCCTTAGTATTATTCTAATTTGTGGTCTAACAAATATTCCTTCCTTAAGCTTAGCATCACTTGTTTAGGAAAAATGTGTTTAAGGTATTTAAGTGCATTTCCTTCTTTATCTAATACTTTAACGACATTTTTCATTAATTCCAGTTTAATGTGTACCTAATGGAGGTAACAGAACTTTTTTGGGATCAACAAGAGGTTTATTTTTTACGTTAGCTTTACCTGGGGATATATTGATCTCTTGGAAGCCATTATTTTACTTGATAATGGCTCTCTGTTACTCTACTATCCCAAATCAGCAACAAATCGGCATAATTCTCGTATACAGTATGTGGCAGAGTAAAATTTGGAATTATATGGGTTTAAGTGGGTACTTCCGTTATTTTAAGACCTAGGGGTTGAGAATTCGTGATTGAGGTGTTAGACACCCCCACGCGATATTGCCAGATTATGCACAATTTTCCTAAATTAGGCAAAACTTAAATTTGTCAATGTTGTGCTCCGGTATATTATAAATTACTTTTTAAAATAATGTGACTAAAATACTCATTAATTTTTGATGAAAAAGGCATAACTCAAACATCTTAAGTGTTTTTTACGATCACTTTTCGCATCCAGAGAACAAAAATTAACAAAAAACAGTCTTTTACATTACAATCGCAAATTGGCTGTAAACTAGTGATTGATAATGAGTTAAAACGTTTTACAAATATCGTCATGAGTAGGACGAACAAACCCGATAAACATTACCTATTAAAAGTAATTTTGTGTTTCCGACAGATTACAAAATCCACATTCTAATTATTATTTATGCTTATATTATACCGGGTGTTTCAGGAGGAATGCTCACCCCCCATAACTTTGGTGGGTTTGTATGTGATATTATTTTGCATTTTATTACATGACGAACTCCATTTTGTCACGTCCGGTTTAAGCGGAAATGACCTCAACTTTGGATTTTAATGGGACACGAAGTATATTTTTAGCTAAATCGATTCAAAACACCATTCCAAATTAAACGACACCATATACTTCACTTTTTGACACTTTAAAATCGGGTATCATTTAACTGGTTAGCAAAATATTCTTATTTTTGGAGAACAGAAAAATGTAATCGGTCAGCCAAAATGGCTAGTTGATCAGCAACTTATGGACAGCAAACATTTCTGAATCGGGACAGTGCCCTGGGAAAACAAGTGAAAACCCGCCCCCGCTACACTTTTTGTAGCCGTTTTTCCTTCTGTATTCGGCAAAAGAAAACACAAGAAAGTTACATAAATTGACAATGCCCTGGGACTTCTGAAGTAAACTGCTTCTAGACATGTTTTCTTCTACTGGTACTTTTACCAATTGTAAAATCTTGCTGACCAAGTAATCATTTCGCAGCTCGACTGTTAATAACGGTAAACCATTTAATTACTTCTCCTTTAAATCATTTTCTTCTTAATTTTATTTTTCATCTAGATTGCTATAAACTCCCTAAAATAGTTTACTTCTAAGCCCAAAAGATGGCGGATTTTAAAGTTGTATTTATGTTCATTTATTTGTTAGCGTTATGGCGTCATGGGTCAAAGCCGTTTGCGCTTCTTATTATATTTGTTGCCATGAATTGATGTTTGTAATAAATTATCTCTCCTTTTCTAACTCGACATAAGGATGTGTGATATTAAATTGTTGGAAAAAAAGTCATCTATCTTTTTGTCCCAGTGAGCAAATATGTTTCCATTTGAAAAAATTAAGTTTTCTGTTAAGAAAAGTCTTCTTAAGAAGTTAATAGTGGAGTCGTTATGGTATTCGAAAATCCCTTGACTAAATCGAGTAATTTTTTAACTCAGCCGGTTTTGATGCTACAAAAAAAATGTGATAAGCAAAATTGAAGAGCTTGGCAGAGCGCGTAAGCTCGAATAAACCCAATCCCGATATCTCAATGAGTTCGCGAATTAACGCGATTTTCAACTGCAAAAACAATAAAATTTAATTAACTATATCTCGAGACGGGGTGGAGGTGGGGCATCATTTTTTCGCGAATTAACGGGCGATACCGAGGGCTGGGGTTGGTGGGGCAATTAGGAGGGAAGTAAGGGGGATTGGAAATTTTTTACATAAATGCTAATAAGTAGTTTATTAATCGAGCTACGGGGATCGGGCCGGATTCAATTTGTTCGTTTTTTTATCAGCTACGAGGTGGGAGTGGCAAAAAAATCCCAAATGCGCTCTGGGCGCGGCATACAAGAAATGGCCATCTCCGAAAATATTATGTTTAACTTTGGTATATGTTAATAGAATATAGAACTTCAAATTTTAGTTAGAAAAGTTATTCCATTGTTCCACCAGTGGCGTCGCTGCAAACATATCCTTTGATATTTTTTACAAAAAAGATGGTACGCCACTGATATTTTTCCATATGGATATTTTTTCTGATTGGCCTGTTCAATTCTCCATGAAACCGGTCTCTTGAGTTTTTCTCGTCAGACGCACCGTTCTTGATTAAAACCACTAAATTCATATTGAAACTCATTATTTTTAACATTGATAAAATAATTAATGATAATTTTTTTTCATTTCATTTGCGAAAATAAAAATTAAAAGGCATGTTTCCGCCCGTCTTCGCATCGAATTGCCCACTCCCCATGCGGCGCCCTGCACAAATCATTTCAGAATGTCGAGGGGATCCTACTGTATCGATTGGAAAAAAAAAATTACTCGATTTCGTCAAGGGATTTTCGAGCCGTTTATTTCGCCAGGACGACTCCACTATAAAAAGTGTGTAAAAAATTTAAAACACAATAAAACTTGAAAATTGCATTTTTATCAAGAATTTGGCTTAGAAGCATTTTATTGAGTTCGTAGGAATCTAGATGAAAAAATAGAACGAAAAATTACTTAAAGTGCCAAAAAGTGACGTCGTTGAAGTTGGGATCGTATTTTGAATCGATATTGCCATATTGCGATATTCTGGGTGTTTAGATATCCAAAATAATATCGTAATAACAACAAACCCACCTAATTTTATTTCTGTAATTTAAATAATAAAAAATTTATTCGGGTGAGCGTTCCTCCTGAAATACCCGGTATACAAATATCGATATACTCTTATAAGACTCTTGATAATAAGTTAATAGGGATAGATAACGGACCAATCGTTATAAATTTGAAAAAACAAACACTTGAGTTATGAATAACAAAATCTTAAAAACTCATTATGTAAACACCACTTAAAATATGTTTCGATCACTGTTAACATTATATAATCTTAGTTTTCAAAGCAATTAAGTATAATAGGTACATATAGCGAATAGTATTATTTAGTTTAAATTATAATCACATAAAAAAAATAAAGTCGAGTGTCACAAGATGATCCTAGTTCCTGTAACTTTTTTATTTTTGACT
Source organism: Barypeithes pellucidus (assembly GCA_963991005.1). Lineage (NCBI taxonomy): Eukaryota > Metazoa > Arthropoda > Insecta > Coleoptera > Curculionidae > Barypeithes > Barypeithes pellucidus. The sequence continues at coordinate 37,127,108 of OZ022563.1, read as the reverse complement.
ATTAGTAGGTAAGATGTTCAAATTCCTTTACACTTTATAGAATCTCTGTGATATTCCACAAAGTAGTAAATTTTCTTGTTAATTCGAAATCTATTTAAATCTTGTCTGAACCCAAATAATTTAAAAAATTAAAATTGTCAAAAATAAACCTTACAGTATTTTTATAAAAAAATTTTTTAAAGAATGTTCTTTCAATACTGTTTCTTTCCCTTTTTGGGTTTGTCAGTTGGTTCCTTATTACAGAAAGGGGGCTGTGCTATTTTAATCTCGCAATTGTAGCATTTATGAGGTTAATGTGGCACCTATATTTTAAATTTTTTTATGAAAGGAGTTTTTTTTACAAATTAGCTATTTTTTCTGGTGCAAAGTTGTAATTTTGGCAAGGTCATGAGTTCCTCATTTAAAATTCCACTGAATATGAAGGTATGCCTTCGAAGCATGTATGGAATAATTTTTCTAAAACTTTGTTATTAAACTAGTGGAGCAGATTTTTTAGTTTCTTTCCCCTTCATCCTCGTTTCACTCAACTTTGAGATGGACTATTTCAAAAAAAAAAATAGCTAAATCTAATTATTATAAACTATTCCCTATAAAAGAATTTAATACTAATAACAAGTATATTTTTCATATACAAGGTGGTTGATTAGTGCGGGTCAAAAATTTATTACATACAAAGGTTCTAGGATAAATAAAAGCGCACATTTTAAAAATATTTTTAGGATGCTCCAAAAAAACGAGGCTCATATAAGTAATTTTTTTAAATAGTACCCCAATTCTTTTTGTCTCATCGAATTCGGCATAAAATTTTACATAAGATATCCTATTTTATTTTGGTGATTTTTACGACGTTGCCAGATTATTCAATTTTTCCTAAAATTTTCTCGAAAAACATCATATCAAAAAATTATTTTAAAATATTACTAATTTAAACTATAAAAAAATTTTCTATCATTTGAAAAATCGAGTAATATTTATCTAAAGATTGCTACATTTGTACCGATGTAAAAAACACCCTTTATACGATATGATGCTTTTTTTAGTAAAATTATTCGGACACCTCTAAGGTTTATAAAAATATTAAAAATTTCTTGTTTAGTTTAAATTAGTAATATTTTAAAATAATTTTTTTGATATGATCTTTTTCGAGAAAATTTTAGGAAAAATTGAATAATCTGGCAACGTCGTATAAATCACCAAAATAAAATAGCATATCTGATGTAAAATTTTATGCCGTATTATTCGATGGGACAAAAGGAAATGGGGGGTACTATTTAAAAAAAATACTTATATGATGCCCCGTTTTTTTGGAGGATCCTGTATATCCAAAAATATTTTTAAAAGTGCGCTTTTATTTATCCTAGAACCTTTAATAAATTTCGATATTTTTAAGAACAACGGAGATATTTGACTTCCTCGCACTAATCAACCACCCTGTATATCTTATTTGTGCAGCAGACTGTTATGTACCGTGTTATGTAACACAGGCGTTAGTTCATCTATATTCAACAAAAAATCTAAAAGAAAATTTTTTTAGTTGTTTGGCCGGCCCGAAATTTCCTGATTCCTTTCAATTTGGCACAGCAGGGGCTTCTTATCAAATCGAGGGTGGATGGAATGAGGATGGGAAGGGTGTAAATATGTGGGATACTTTTGTTCGTATTCCAGGTAAGTTAAGGGTATTTTTTGTTAAATTTCTTAGAACCAAATAAAGAAATCATATGAATTGTGGTTCCTTGAAATAACATATAGGCTGTCAATTTGATAATTTTCCACCCTTTAAAAATCGAAAAGACACGTCAATTTTATTGTAAGGTGGGACGCTCTAAGAGAATATTTGCAGCCCTCGTGGTGTAAAATCTTGGGAGAGGTAGACTTATGATGAAAAACGAGAATGGGAAACTACTAAGAACAAAGTCACGGTCTCACGATTTACATACCCCGGGTGTCCCGCTAAGGTCGATGAGCGGCTGTATCTTGATAACTATTTGTCCTACAGCTTTCAGGAAAAAAAATTATTACAAATGTGACGCCTAGAAGTAAGATAAAGTTATTTTCAACTTTGAGATTTTACCGCTGGATATTTTTCATTGAAAATCAAAAAAATGATAATATCTCTTAAACCCAATGGTGATGGAATGTCAATTGGAACTGTGTTTAATACTAACACTTAACACTCTACAAATATTTTATTTAACAGTTTGGCCTATCTCCTGAAATAAGGGGTGGGGAGCTTCGGTTCGTGTTGCAGAAAAGTTCGATAAAGTCCGAATACATTAACTGATTTTATCGAACTTGGTCTTGTTGTAAAGTTATTTCAAAGACGAATTATAGTCTAAGAAGCGAAGATTTGAAAAATGCCCCTGTAGATTAAAAACTAAGAGAGCTATGACAAATTTGACACCGGAATTTTTCGTTCCGTTAAAAAGTAGGACAGAAAAGTGAAATTGGAAAAAATATCTCTCTCTTAATTATAAGGTTATTTAATATATATAGCGCCATCTAGTGGTGAATTAAAGTACTCATTTTGCTTGTGACGAAGATGTGATTGTGAACTTTCGTTTCAGCCAGTAGTCGAATAAATGCTTTAAGTTGAGCTGCACGTGTTTTTCAATTCGCTTCCGGTGTTTTCTGTGGATTATCTGGATTATTTGATAAAACCAACAAAAAAAACTTCGTTCTTTGATAATGATTTTAATACCCCCAAAAAGTGTGGTAAATGGGGCACCCTGTACAATAGTACAGCCATGTACCATCGTGCCGATAAAATACTAGGACAGCACAATTTCTTATTTTCTCCTTGGCTATTAGGAATTATTTACTGTCGAGTCTGGTACAAGTAAAATGTCATTACAAATTTTACATATCAACATAGATTGCAACTTTATCATTAACTTGTCAAGCACATTTTTTTTAAAAATATGCCCCAATTAACACCCCAGCAAAAGGCTATTATCTACAGTCGGTTACGAGATGGTTACGAGATTGTGCTTTTATTAGGGATATTGCAGGCGAACTGCGAGTAAACAGAATGGCGACATTAAATATACCTACTTTAAATAAAGCATTTGACTTTTTCTTAATAAAAAATGCGTAATACATTTAGTTCCTCCATAATATAAACTTCCGCTCAACTTTATAAAACAAGTGACATATTTTGATTCCACCTCGTATCGCAAAATACAAACCATAAATTATGTAACCTAGGTTACTTGCTAAAAGTTGGGTGTTTTTACCTTTACAGCGGTCGAGCACCTTTATAGTCTATGAGATATGTATTTCCGTTCCCAGTTTTTTATCAGCACGATAGTACGTCGCACATGGTTGTACTGGTGGAATAATCGTGTGTGGTATACAACGTGTCCAAGATAAGGAGGGCCAGTACAGGGATCTCGGAAACGGTAAGAGATACGAAGTCAACATCACAACATCAGGAAATTTTGGAATACGGTCCTGTATTTCACCTAATTTTATAAATAATATCTCATAAGTAAGCTCTAAATTTTTTACTTATGTTGAACTAGTTCAATAAATAACAAATAATTTAATAATAAACCACAAATAAGTGAACGAAAATCATACCCAAAACAGTAATAAAACGAACAACGAAAAAAGTAAGGAACTACATAATCAGGTGTTCAAAATGATTTCCGTTATTCTCTAAGCACAAATAACACCTTCTAACTGACACATAACAGTTTTTTTGAGATAAAATAAAACATGCGATAGAATATCAAACTTTTCAGCATTTGTAAATTTATGTTTCATATTTTCTGGAAAATAGAAAACCTCTTAACACGCTCTCAAACGATCACAATGGGAATGTCAAGTGAATTAAATCACGCGTCACCATCTTAATTTTTTTGTTTCAAGCGCCTACTTTTCTTTTAAATCCCGAATCAACAGAAGTTGAAGATAAAGAAATAATGTTTCTATATTTTGTTCACTTATTTGTGGTTTATTATTAAATTATTTGTTATTTATTGAACTAGTCCAACATAAGTAAAAATTTAGAGCTTACTTATGAGATATTATTTATAAAATTAGGAGAAAAACAGGACCGTATCCCAAAATTTCCTGATGTTGTTCAAAAAACTCTCAAAACGTCATTAAACCAAAATGTGTCATACATCGTTGCATTCGGAAGAAAAAGCTCTCAATTCCAATATAAGAAAAACAGGACCGTATTTAAAAAAATAAAATTGATAATGGCTTTTCGAAGACGCTGTTAGATAAAGCGAAAAAAGTGGCAATGCAAAAGTGCAATTTCCTTTAGAATTCGATCTTAAAAAAAACCAGGAAAACAATAAAACGATTTTTCAGAATTTCGTTTTTTTCCGGATATCTCCGGAACTACTCGGAATTTTAAAACTTTCTAAACGGCATATTATTAGGCACGTAAATGCGCAACTGTACCTCCATTTAACCGACTTCGTATCCCGAGATCCTTGTACTGGCCCTCCTTATCTTGGACACGTTGTATATCCGCCTCGGACATCTGTGTGCATTCATGTATGCATACATGAGTGTACACTACTGGTGTTCGACCATGTGTGTGCCAAACGAACATGCACTCCGTAATACTGTTCACTGTCATTTAACGCTGTGGGCTTCATTTATCCTTAGATATTGGCGATTAGTGAATTCTTCTGGTTAAGTTAATATTAGACACGGGATGAAAAACAATTCCGCATCATTTGCTGAAGTTCGTCGCCACGTCTAAGGTCTTTAAACAACTTTGACTTTGACTTTTGACGCAAATAACGATTGCCCATTTTCTGGCTTGGTGGTCATTCTCGGTTTACTTAATTGTATAATGCTGTGTAGCTTCTATGGCACATTTCGTTAGACATAAAAAATTGCTATTTTGTCTTCGAAAATGAATCGTCCGTCTGTGGCCAAATTATGTCCGCGTTCATGTGCGCTGTACAAACCAATACATGGTTGTACAGTTATGTATTGACGCTGGTACGCTCGTGTGTGGGCACCTATAGGGATGAATACAGATAATAGCGTCGTGATATAATGCCTTAGGGATGGTTGGAGCAAGGTATTCATTCCTTATCGCCTTTCACTGCTATCTGCTTCTGCCCCGTTGCAACAGATATTCGAGCATTCGAGCCAGGTTGTTCGGGTTTGTTCGGGTTTGTTCGGGTTTGTTCCAGCCGCTCCGGCGAAACAGATTGTTCCGGCGAAGCAGACTGCTTCAGCGAACTGTTCCAGCGGAACAGGAGCACCTATTACCCATACCTATTCCACATAAAACCCTATTTCGAAAAGAACAGATTCTGTTCCAAAGCGTCATCCCTATAATGCCTTCTTTTTGACGACAAACCAAACTCCAAACAATCGTTTGCAATTTAGTCTTATTTTCGTTCACGTGATGATAAGCAGCATTTTATAAAGAAACGAGGGGAAAGAGAAGCATGCAAAATTACTAATTCAAATATTTTTTAGGCACAATCCAAAATAATGACACAGGAGATGTTGCTTGTGACTCTTATCATAAATACAAAGAAGATGTACAGCTTCTGAAATATTTGGGAGTCACTTTATACAGGTAATAGTGTTTTGATTTTCTATAAAGGGTGTTTGGTTCATCGATATATATCTAAAAAGGAGCGATACGTAAGATGATCTTGAATATATTTAACCATATACATATACTCCCAAGTAACACTAATGCTCTTATTGCCATCTCCAAGGTCGCTATAAAACTATACAATAAAATTTCGACTGAAACCAAATGAACTTCAAGACAGCCTGAGGACTACCATAAAGCAACTTCTAGCCACAAAGGGTTCATCCTAAAATGGTCTTCAAGACTAAATTTTAAAACTACATTAAAACCATTTATTCTTAATTTTATATTCTTAAAGAGTTCTCCAAGTCAACTTTAAATTCATATATTAAAACTTATTAAGTGACGTTTTGCATTTAAAATATACTTGAAGCAGAACAGATTACCTTGAGAATCATTATAATTAATCCTGAAAAAGTTTTATTGTGTTTACTATAGTCGGACAAAGTGGTAATAATATGAAGCGATCAAATAATGTCCAAATGTAAACTATTATCATAAAGAATATACCAACGGATGGCACTTTTCTGATAAAATATGATAAAAAAAAACTTCTACATAACTCGGGGGCTAACGATTTAATGATTTTTTAATTATTTAAAAAATATTTAAGAAATATCGTCAATTTAATTGTCCATCTAAACTCTAAACATCTAAATGCTTTTTTTATTACATTGCATGTTTGAACACACCGTTCTACAGTTATATTATATTAAGAGGATGTAATGCACATATTAAGAGGATGTAATGCACATACACAGTGAGGACGTAAAGTAAGGAATAAATTCATTATCTCGCAAACTACAATTTTTTTAAAAAATCGCTCGAACCCTTCGATTTTGTTTTTCGAACGCGCATATTCTGACATAAAATGTAGATATACAGGGTGTTGCAAATAAGAGTGACACAAAAAATTTTTTGTTCTTAAATAGAACTCACTGTATATTATTGCATGTACGGATTCTTCGGAAAATCCTAAACATTTTTCATGTAGCATGTGCTATACCTTAGCCGAAGCGTTTTGGAGTTATTCTCATTCAAAATTTGAAAATCAGATATTTCGCAATCAATCAAGACTTGCATTGATTCATGCACGCTGAGGAAAACCTGTAGTCAGCATGCGTGAAGCGCAAGAAAAGTCAAGTAGGCTTTGGAGTTATGATGCAAGAACCAAAAGAATTAATGTCAATAGTTACTGTTATTGTCAGTTTTATGTGTATTTTCCTAACGTTTTACTAGTTTTCAAAAGACTCATTTCGTTTGTTCATAACTAAATTAAATTAAAATGCGGCTCACTGAGAAACAGCGCATAGAGGTTTTGATAATGATGGGCTACGGTGATAGGGTTAGAACACAGCAAGAAACTTGTGAGTTATTTAATCAAAAATACCCCAATCGTCCGCCAATATCACAATCAACAGTAAGCAAAATTGAGTACAAGTTTAGGCAATTCGGTCATGTAAGAGATGTCCCTACATTTGGTCGTCCTCAAGTTGATGAAAATGAACCATTAGAAGTCTTACTGGCAGTTCAAGATAACCAGCATGTGGTGTCTAGGCAGGTAGCAGGTGACGTGGATATTGAAAAAACAACAGTTCTTAAAATACTGTATACAAATAAATACCATCCTTATAAAATGCAAGTTCTCCAAGAACTTTTGGAAAGGGACTTTGAGAGGCGCCTTGAATTTTGTGAGCGTTTACAGGATATGTGTTTCGTAAACAGAAATTTTGTAAAAAATATAATTTTTTCCGATGAGTCCACATTTTGCTTGAATGGTGACGTAAATACTCAAAATTATCGATATTGGTCCGATGTAAATCCACACTGGATGAGGGAAGGACACACACAATTTAATCAAATGATCAATGTGTGGGCTGGCGTTGTCTATGACATTGTTATAGGGCCTTTCTTTTTTGACGGAAATTCAACAGGCGAGAGATACTTGAGTTTTTTAGAACAAGAACTTGTTCCAGCTCTGGCCACCCTTTTTCCTGAGTTAGAACGTCCCGATTTTCCACATCATAATATCTGGTTGCAACAAGATGGTGCTCCCCCACATTTCGCTGTGGGAGTTCGTACATATTTGGACGATACTTTTCCAAACAGGTGGATTAGAAGAGGTGGTTTTATTGAGTGGCCGCCAAGGTCACCCGATTTAACACCACTCGACTTTTTTTTTATGGGGATACCTTAAGGGAAAAGTATTCAAAAGCCAGCCTGCAAATTTAGATGATTTAAAAGATCGCATCCGGCAAGAAATTCGGCAAATTACACCCCAAATGGTTCGAAATGTTCAGCGAGAATTTGTAGATCGGTTAGGCTATTGTCAGTTGACCAACGGAAGACACTTCGAACCTATACTTTAGAAAAATTATTTTTAAGTTCACCTAACTGTTTTTTCAATAAATAAGACATTTTTAAAATAATTTTATTCTTTGTTTTCTCCATGACTTTTTCCACTTTTCAAATTTTGAATGAGAATAACTCCAAAACGCTTGGGCTAAGGTATAGCACATGCTACATGAAAAATGTTTAGGATTTTCCGAAGAATCCGTACATGCAATAATATACAGTGGGTTCTATTTAAGAAAAAAAATTTTGTGTCACTCTTATTTGCAACACCCTGTATATCTACATTTTATGTCAGAATATGCGCGTTCGAAAAACAAAATCGAAGGGTCCGAGCGATTTTTTAAAAAAATTGTAGTTTGCGAGATAATGAATTTATTCCTTACTTTACGTCCTCACTGTATATTTTAAATCATTTTTTTTTTGGCTATTGAAACTGTCCATCATGGATGAGTCTATAAAACATGGCGCGATCTAGATTAAAACTTACTGCAAGTTTATAGAATATTTTAAATCTTACTAGACTTAAAATGAGTGTTAATTACCACTTTAAATACAACTACTTTCGCAGAGGTCGATTAACTCTTCATTTTAAAATCTTACAAATTGTGTGGGTTTTGGCGCTTGTGCTTTGTTTTAATATAAAATACCTGGCGCTAACATTTTCCATTTGAAATATGTGTTCTAATTTTCTTTTAAGCATAAAGTAGATACACGGCCTGTACTGGTTCACTTAGCTTATTGAGAAGATAGCATTTTCTCCGAATGTGGAGGGAGTAGAATTAGTTTAATAGTCGTCAAAAATTCAACAGGCATTTCTTTTAAGCAAATTGACTAAATTATAACCTTTGAGTTTTAAAATATTCTTAATGTACTCTTTAAAAAGTAAAAATTATATTTTTGAATTTAATGTGGAATTTAATTGAGCATATAGGCTTAAGATGAAATAGTTTCCTTAATGGGGTTTAATGAGTACATCAAGGGTACTCCATAAAACTACATTAAAATTATTTGTCTCAAAACTGTTTGTTTTGAAACCAACTTGCTAGTTAATCCTTTAAAAACGCAAATTAGTTTTAAAATCGTCAATGTCAGGAGTTAATATAATGTTTAAAACCAGTATAAGATCAATCATTAAGAGTACAGTACGTTTCACGAAATTTGGATACGACTTAATGATTTCCTGGATAGGTCCCATTGTGTCGACAAGAGCTTGGCAATAAACAAGTGAAGTATGAAGGGACGGACTAAGGAAAACAAGTAATGATATGATTATATTAATGTAATCAAATGAAATAACATTTTAATTGTTTTTTATTTAAAATTGAAAGAGTGTATAAAATTCTTTGCATAAGAATAAGTGGTCCGTAAGAACTTTTAGTTTATTTTAAGGTAACTTTAAAATCAATATATTTTTATTGAACATATTAAAGCACTTTTAAACCATAAATAAATCAAAAGAATCTTATAATAAAATTGTTACTTGTGCTATTATACATAATATACAGGATGTAACACGTGAAAAGAATACTATAGGTTCATATAAACTTCTTTCGTATCGGCCTCCTCTTCGGAGATATGGGCTCCCAAAGAGCACAAATGGAATCAAGTTTTTTACACATAATTATTGAACCACCTGGTATATTTCAATTATTTTTTAATATGATGTATACCAGGTAAGACCCGTCAAATTACTACCCAAGAAACTGTTGTGAATTACTCACAGCTGCAGGGACGGACTAGCTATAACACTCATGGGCCCATTTTTTTTACGCCCTGTATGATGAGAACTTTGGACAATGTTTTTTACATACCTTTAACTATTGACTAAAAATTAAGTACTCTTCATTCATGTCGCTAATCCTAACCGTTTTCGAGAAAACGTCATTTTAATTACATCTTTGTTCCTATGAAATGATGAACGTCAAAATTCCGCTTTTTCATATTTAACTCGTGAGAAGATAGCGGGATCAGTGCAAATAAAATGACGTTTCTTCGAAAACGATTAGGATTAGCGACAGGAATGAAGAGTACTTAATTTTTAGTCAATAGTTATTTAAGGTATTTAAAAAACGTTGTCCAAAGTTCTTATCATACAGGGCGTTAAAAAAAATGGGCCCATGAGTGTTACAGCTAGTCCGTCCCTGCAGCTGTGAGTAATTCACAACAGTTTCTTGGGTAGTAATTTGACGGGTCTTACCTGGTATACATCATATTAAAAAATAATTGAAATATACCAGGTGGTTCAATAATTATATGTAAAAAACTTGATTCCATTGGTGCTCTTTGGGAGCCCATATCTCCGAAGAGGAGGCCGATACGAAAAAAGTTTATATGAACCTATAGTATTCTTTTCACGTGTTTTCTTCATATCCGGGAGATTTCCCACATGTTCCCGGACACCCTGTATATCAGATATCATCGTTTTTTCCCACTTTTACCGAGTTTGGTGACTAGATCCATAGAAATTGTAATGAAAGTTTTGTCAAACATTTTATCTCTTTGTAACCTTATTTCCTATGAAGTTTAATACGTATTTCATCATTTATGTGCAATTTACTCAATGATTTATTGTAACAACCAAATTTGACTGTTTGAGGCGCATAAAATAAAATATGTAAATAAAATAATCATTAAGGTGTATGTTCAAATCGTCTTAAAAATCACCCCTTTTCAGATACACGTCGGTGAACCAAACACCGTGTATATTATATTAGGTATACGGTTATTCGAAGTTATCTACGAAAAGTCTGGATTAAAAGCTGTAATACAAAAACTAGGTATAATGGCCGATTCTCATTTTCGTGCAAGGTGCTCGTGCTCGGCAAAGGCAAGGCACCGGCAGGGCAAAATATATTAATCATTGAATCTTATGGATTTTGCGGGTGTAATTTCACACTATGCGCGCTACGTCTCGGCAAGCAACGGCGCGTCAAAATTCATAAGACGCAATGATTAACCTATTTTGTCGCGCCGGTACCTTATCGTTGCCAATCACGTGCCTTGCGCGAAAGTGAGAATCTGCCTTAAATGGAAAAATTACTGTTTTCATTCAAGGAAAGTTAAAAGTTACGAAAAGTAATACCCTGCCACGTTATATATGGTATTTAATTACCCCCCATGACCCCCCCCCCCTCTGGATCCGCGGCTGCTTTAGTTGAGCTAGATAATTAATAGTTTTCAATAAGTTTTTTCATTAAATAAGACTCGTGTAAACCTTATTTTTGTTTAAATTCCTTACGACAGAGCTAAATCAAAGAGCAGAATTTGTGTGTAATTAGTAGGCCGTGCGGCGTTTTTTTTTTTTTTTTTTTTTTGGACAACCGAGGAGAATCTGCTTACAGACACCTTACAGACGCGGCTGTAAGGTAGTGTCGGGATGGTAATTTTCGGAGGAAAATTACCGACCGACTAAACTCCCCGTGTGAGTCAGGTATGAGAAACCTGTAACTCCTTTTCACTCGATGTGTTATTTTTGTCAATCATAAGCATGATTTTTAGGTTAAGCCTTTAGGCGTAGTATCTTCCTCATTTGAATTTATTCAAATGAGCAAAATATAAGAGCTCCTTAACATGTTGGGGGTAGGTGTAGGGTAGGTGGTGTATTTTTACAATAGTCATGTAGTGTTTGTGTATGGTGTGGTTTATATGAAGAACAAGTTCTTAAGTAATTTTGAGTATGTATTTAGTGTATGATCCACTCTTTAGGCAGTTTGTATGTTTGACGTGGCTAATTACTTGTATTTTCTTGAAGTCAGGTTTACTCGGTGTGCACCATGACGCTGTTCCGAATGTTAGCAACGGCCTGATGAACACTTTGTACATCGTGACCTTTGTCCTTATGCTTAACTTGATCTTTTAGTTGAGCATTAGATATACAGGGTGTCCGGGAACATGTGGGAAATCTCCCGGATATGAAGAAAACACGTGAAAAGAATACTACAGGTTCATATAAACTTCTTTCGTATCGGCCCCCTCTTCGGAGATATGGGCTCCCAAAGAGCACCAATGGAATCAAGATTTTTACACATAATTATTGAACCACCTGGTATATTTCAATTATTTTTTAATATGATGTATACCAGGTAAGACCCGTCAAATTACTACCCAAGAAACTGTTGTGAATTACTCACAGCTGCAGGGACGGACTAGCTGTAACACTCATGGGCCCATTTTTTTTACGCCCTGTATGATGAGAACTTTGGACAATGTTTTTACATACTATTGGTTAAAAATTAAGTACTCTTCATTCATGTCGCTAATCCTAACCGTTTTCGAGGAAACGTCATTTTATTTGCACTCTTCTCACGGCTTAAATATGAAAAAGCGGAATTTTGAAGGTTGAACATTTGATCGGAACAAAGGTGTATCTGTTACTGAAATACGCCAAATACATGATGTATATGAAATGCAGAGTACTTAATTTTTAGCCAATAGTTAAAGGTATGTAATAACCATTGTCCAAAGTTCTCATCATACAGGTCGTAAAAAAAATGGGCCCATGAGTGTTATAGCTAGTCCGTCCCTGCAGCTGTGAGTAATTCACAACAGTTTCTTGGGTAGTAATTTGACGGGTCTTACCTGGTATACATCATATTAAAAAATAATTGAAATATACCAGGTGGTTCAATAATTATGTGTAAAAAACTTGATTCCATTGGTGCTCTTTGGGAGCCCATATCTCCGAAGAGGAGGCCGATACGAAAGAAGTTTATATGAACCTATAGTATTCTTTTCACGTGTTTTCTTCATATCCGGGAAATTTCCCACATGTTCCCGGACACCCTGTATAGCGCCTAGTTGTGAGTTGGAGGTCTTTAGTCTTTTGGCTGCATTTACTTTCCAATTCCTTTTCCGCTTTATCTTGAGGCTCAGTTACTACAGAGTTGTCGCCTGTTGTTATGGGCGGTATTGGTGCTTTGTGGCCTTTAATCAGCAACTTTGCCATCCGAAAAAGGCTGCTGTCCTGTACATTTATGCTTTCTATCCCACCTTTCGGGATACAAGTCCCTTATCTGGTTTCTGATCCTCTGTGTTGCCCGGTTTGCCTCTTGTTTGATCCTCGGATCTCCAGTTCTGTGCGCTCTATTTTTAAGACGGTTCTTCGCTCTTATTTCGTCTTTCAGCTCTTGACTGAAGTTACCGTATTTTGAGCCGCCAGCTGTTCTAGTTGATGTTGGTCTAGCATGTGCTTGCCGTACGGTCTTTGTGAGCACATTCACATCCTCATCGATGTCCGGTTCTTCTACAAGAGGAGCGATAGAATCACATACCTCCAGCTCTGTCTGGAATTTCTTCCAGTCAGTTCTGGTTTTGGTTATGACGCTAAGATCCCTCTTGCGTGGGTCGCCATATTCGATTATCACAGGCCTATGATCAGATGTTAGATCATTGATAACTACAGGCTGTGATATACGATCTGTGTTTAAGACAGTCAACATTTTATTGTGTGCCACCGGGGTGCCTGGGTGTATTCTTACGCCTTCCGGGACGTTAACCGCTTTACCGTAGTCGATGTTCATTGACTTCAGATATCTCGTGACATCGTTATACTCAGATTTGTCCCGCATTATGATAGGGGGCACCTTCAGTCTGGGGGCTGACCCGGTCACAATATCACTCCCCGTGTTGCTACCGGAGGCCTTTGACGTATCGGTAGAATATCTGGGGTCTGACATAGTCGCAATTTGTTGTGTGAATTTTATGACTATTTCCGCGTTTTTGATTAATTGCTCGACTAGAGCAGAGTTCATAGTCTTCGGAAAGATTGGGGGAGTGATTTTGGGGGTCGGCAAAACTTGGAACTCTACGTTAGTCCGCATTGCAGCGCTAATCTCTACTTTTTTGTTAATTTTACGTTTTTGTTTCCTAAGGTTAACTACCTTTTGGAAACTGGTGTCCTCCGAGTCTGAACTCTCGGGTTCAAACTCAGTGGCCACGTGCATGTCTACTACTTTGGATTCTAATTTTGGGAGGGGTAAAGCGACTACTAAATTTTTAGCTGTTTGGAGTTTTAGAATCTCACTTTCTAACCTTTTTATGTTGTCTCGTAGTGCATCGATTTCCTGGTCCTTTGCGGCCAGCATTTCATTGAACTCTATCTTCATCTGGTCGCTATTGTCTGTTATGGCGGCGTTCATCTCTTTCAAAGTTTCGGTCATCCATGCAGTCATCTCGGACCTCATTTTGTCGTTGTCCGATGACTCCGACATCTTCGCGCTAAATATTTTTAAAGAGAATGAATCTAAAATAGGTTGTGTTTTAGTTTGTATTATTTTAACGATATTGCAGTAAAAGGGAGGGCATATACTTGATTTTCTTATAAGCAAATCAAGTTGTTAAGGCAAGTTTGGTGATTTTTCACCGATATCGTCTTAAAAAAGACAAAATACGGCGAGCAGGCGCGGCTTTCAACGGTTTTCAACGGTTTTTCGCTCCTGAAATCGACGTTCTTTAACAGCTGCGGCGAGGGAACTGAACTGTCGTGTCTGTCGTCTGCCGTGCGCCACGCCGTGCGGCGTCAAAGTTGCTTGGTTACCATATAAGTAGGGGAGGGAAGGGTACATTCAGCCATGGGGAACATTCTGCCAGTTAAATTTATTCATACATTTTTCAAAAATCCCGCCAAATGTATACCAAACAGTATTGGTAACATAGTTTCCAATCTTGAGTAAGTTGTAACGTATTTGTGCAAGTTTTGTAAATTTAAAGTGATAAAATTTGAAATTTGCTGTTTATGGTAAGTATTTTATAGATTTTTTTGTTGCTGTTAAACTATTAAAAATAATTGGAATTAGTTTTCATTGCACGCCGACTATATGTTCTTAATAGATGTTTTCATGGTGATTTCTAACCTGAAAATTATTCTGTTCAGTTAGAGTAAATATTATTGTGAGACGGTCATATGGTGAACAATCGACCATCTCAGTTCGGACGGTGACCAAATGTAGCCCAAGTGGAAACAAATCTTCGTTTTTCAGATGCCGCGAAAATGTATTTTAAAAACAAATAGAGATTATTAACGTTTTTAATGGGACATATTCAGAAAGACGAGCCGCGAAAGTTCATGATATAAAAAGGTCAACGCTACAAAGCAGGATAAAGAAAGTTTTGAGCAAGCAAACGAAAGAAGAGTATCTAAGACGTAATGGAGACAGAGCAGACGATTCAGGAAACGATAGTATCGATGAAGATTTTTCATACTCAGTAAATACACAGTCAGACAAGTGTTTACTAATGATCAAGAGTTAGAGTTAGTCAAATATATCAATTATGCTCTGATATAAACTTTGCGCTTACTTTTCTTGATGTCCAGAAACTGGCATATCAGTATGCCCTAGTCCTACCTAACTCTAATATTCCACCTGAATGGCATGATGCACAACAGGCAAAGGAAGGGTGGAAGAGAGGATTTATGCAAAGGCACCAAACTCTGTCGCTACGTAAACCGGAAAGCACTAGTTTAAGCAGGAGCATTGCTTTCAATAAACATAAAGTGGATCAATTTTTTGATAACTATAAATCGATGTTGGACCGATTTAAATTTCCACCGGAAAAAATATTTAACTTGGATTAGACTGTGTTGAAACCAGTGAAGGTAGTTACAACATGTGGTAAAAAACAAGTTTCACGGGTTGCTTCCGCAGGAAGGGGCAAATTACTTACTTTTGTAGAAATAATAAATACTGCATGGAAGTCACTACCCCCCTGTTTACCTTTTTCCTAGAATTAGGAATTTAGATGACTTCATGGTAGGTGCACCAGTTTCAAGCCTGGCATTAGGCAACAAATCAGGCTGGATGACACCCGAAACATTTCCCTCTGTCTTAAAGCATATATTTACACAAGCAAATTGTAGCGTAGATAAACCTATTCTAGTTTTGCTTGACAATCATGAATCCCATGTGTCCTTAAATTGTGTTAAGTATTGCAAAGAAAATGGAATATGCATTCTGAGTTTTCCACCACACTCCACACACCGACTTCAGCCACTCGATATGGGAATTTATGGACCATTTAAATCCTACTGCAGTGTCGCTTTTAATGATTGGCTGACCTGGAACCCCGGTAAAACCATTTCTGTCAAAAATATACCTAGCTTAACCAATCTTGCTTACCTGAAAGCTTTTTCTGCGGAAAACATTATCAGCGCAGCTTTAAAAAACCTGGCATTTGGCCCTTAAACCGTTTAGCGTTTTCAGAAGAAGATTTCGCTTCCAGTTATGTAACTGACAAACCTCTAAGTGATAATTTTAATGTTTCAAATATCCCCTCTTGCAGTGCTATAAAGAAACATATGAAAATTAAAATAACTCCAGAAGCTGTGCGCCCTTATCCAAAAGTAGGGAACAAACAGACTAAAACTAAGAGAGAACTAGGAAAGTCAAGAATTTATACAGACACTCCTGAGCAAGAAAGGTTCGAGGAACTAGAGAAAAGGAAGGCCGTAAAAATAAAAAAAGTAGTCCGTAATGTATTAAGTTCTAGTGAGTCAGCTATACCCAGAAATTCGAAAAAAACTCATCAAGAAACCAAAACTTCAACAAATAGAGTCTACTTCGAGCGAATCGGAAATTTCACTCAACGATCCCTCGGATGAAGACTTTACCGAGGAATTAGAAAGTATTACAGAGTTGAGTGGTGATCAATTGAAAGAACATTTTTCAGATTTTCTTAATTTTTATTAAATGTAATTAAATTGGACTGCTGGCTCTATGTATATATGTTGCCAATAGTATACCCCATGCCACTGTTCATATATGATTTCCAGTTAATTAAAAATTATCGTAATAATAATCGTAAAAAATATCTTTGCTTGGGGGCCGAATGTTCCCCTCCGTCCCCTATACGGGAGTGACAGCGAACTGAAACAGTGCGCCATGGCGCGATTTGGACAAGCTATATTAGTACCTGAAATTGACCAAAATATTGAAGGTACCGCCATTTAAAAACGTAGAATTTATTTTATAATTCACTTGCACAAAAAAGTCAGTAAATAATCTTAATAAAGCCATTCGTGACTTAATAATTTGCGAATTCCTCGACCGTGGTATCGTCCAAATGATTAAGATATTTTAGATGTAAACGTTTTCGAATAACTATACCTACCTACATGAAGTTTACCCGGCAAAACTCAAAGTTCTCGTGATTAAACCTATGATTATTAAAAAAACATCATTATTGTTGTATCCTCAGGTAGAGTAATTAGATCTATATTCGGGAAATTGGGGATTCAATTATAAGACACTTTATTTTTACTTAATAACTATTTATTTAAACGGAAGTCAAAAATCCACTATTTCGCCTTTACAACTATGTGGCAGCAGGTACCTGGCGGATCGCGTACCGCTTTTTCTATGCATTCCTTAAACCAGGTTTATATGCATTAAAAATAAAATGTATTTATTTTTAACCATACATTAATATATCCCAATATACTACAATTATGTTCACAGTTTCTATAAATTATAGCTACATGATGTACGAAACATTATAAAAGCCAAAGACTAGAAATTGTATGTTGAGTCCATTTTGGACCAGAATGATTTATTGCTTTCTAGCGGCCAATTTGTGAAATTAATTTTTATTTTTGTAGAACGAGTTTTAATGAAATTCCTGCATCTTTTGGAAAGCCAAAAGTTGTTTACATAAGTTCCATTTTCCTAGCTAAGCCGATTTATAAAAGAAATAAATTAAATTTTGAAAATATTTTAATTCTTATTTTTTTGGCAAAGTATATTTTTTCTATAAATGCAAATAAATCGAGGGCACGTTAAAAATATTAAGCCAAACTGCTCGAAAAAATTTACTGCGACAATGATTTCTTGGTTCTTATGTGCCATAACTATAGGTATATGAAATAAAATAACTTATTACGAATTCATCAGGGCGAAATTATTGTTTCATATTGTTTTTCTTTTATTTTACAACAGTAAAGGTATCCTAATTATTTGTGTCCTTATTTTGTCCCTTTTGACATCTTCAAATATAAATATCAGCCACACACACATGCTTTAACATAGCCCCACCCCTTTATACAGTCATTTTTGAATAAACAGATAAAGTAACAGTTTAGAAATATTTTCGAACATTTCCGATAAAAGTTTCGATTGTGCATCGAAACAGCGAAAGTCATAGCTAGTACCAACCACTTGGAAACACGTAAAAATGTGCAATTTAAAATGTATACGATCCGAAAATATTTCTATTTTTATTGCCAACAGTTTCCAATTTTGATCGGAAACAGAAACGATAGTTTACAGTATATTTACCATAATGTGTCTGAAAATGCTACTTGGGAAGTATGGGAAGTTCTGAAATTGACACCCTATGTGTAACGACATCATTGATCATACTTAAAATCAACTTTCAATGTAATTTGATGACGTTCTTCGCGAATGAATGTAATCTACTATTCATATTATTTTCCGTTTCCAGATTCTCTATTTCTTGGGCAAGAATACTACCAGACGGAACCCCCAACAAAATTAATCAACCTGGAATTGAGTATTATTTAAATTTAATCAAAGTAAGTTTTCCTGTCGACACGTAAGTTTTAAGAGAAGAATTTTTACGTTACCGGCTGAGCTGACACTTTTAAAATCCAGTTTTATCCAAATTTGGTAAATTCTTCTCTGATCTGAAACGGGATTTTAGAAACTGGCTATTTGGAATAACCTCTAAATCTGCATAGAGTGTTCCAATAGTATTGTCTAATAGAGTTATACGTCTAGACCAGTTGAGTGGGCTCCAACCTTTCATTCCAACGGACCTGTATATAATTAAGGGTGTCATTTAACTGGTTAGCAAAATATTCTTATTTTTGCGAACAGAAAAATGTAATCGGTCAGCCAAAATGGCTACTTGGTCAGCAACTTATGGACAGCAAACATTTCTTAATCGGTCAGTAATTAATATCAGTTCTCTAAATTATTTTGGTACGCAAATTAAATATATAAGCTGCTATGAGCGATCCACTTTTAATCAGATATTAGTAAGCAATCAGCGGGTAAGCAAAATATTTAATCTTAGTCACCAAAAAAAAGCAATAAAACGTGAAATAGTGACAGCGCCCTGGGAAAACTAGTGACAACCCGCTCCCGCTACACCTTTTTGGGCCTTGACTGCTACACCGAATAAAAACACACGCACGCAATAGCTACTCGTATCACGCGACTGCTTTCGCTTCGCCCATAATAACGAACTTTGCCGATTATTCAAAACAAACGCAATCCAATGATTTATATTGATAACCATTCTTTAATATGCAAACCTCTGAAGTAAATTGCTTCAAGACATGTTTTTTTTCTACTGACAAATTGTAAAATCTTGCTGACCAAGTAATCATTTCGCAGCTCGACTGTTAATTAGGCGAACACATGAAATTACAAGCGGACTGATATCGGTTAAATTATTGACAGTTTGTAGCATTTTTTGCAGAACAAGTGTTGCAGCCTGATTTTTATTTATTGCAAGCAAAATCTTTTTATGCTGATCAAATGATTTAATGGCTATTTTTTGCTGCGAACCAGTTTTAATAACGGCAAACCATTTAATTACTTCTATATAATTAATACTTCTTTGCGGATCGCTTACACTCAAGGAGAAAATTAAAACTTTATTCCACACTGCCTTCAGTGTATTAAAACGAAACATTATGATTTTAAGCAGTTTTTGTGACTTTTGATCCGCTTACTGGATGTTGATAAGCTTTTAGCAAAGTTTTATTTTTCCGACAGAGGGGTTTCCAGGTATAACTACGTACTCACATACTCACGAAAGTGAGAGTAAAAGTCTTTTCTCTACACATTTTTTTATTTGTCTTCTTATCTTTAACAGTTTTAAATTTATATCGCTTTATCCAGAACATTACATTTTATAACCTACCTACTCATGTAGTTATACTTGATGCGACAACTTACATTTTTATCGCGTCAAAGACCATAGAAGGTTTATTAATAAATATACGATTTAGCCATTAATCCATAAACTAACAACAAAAATACATATTAAATTAAACAATACAAAAGTTAATAAAAAAACAAAATGGAATACTTAAGTAAATAATCATGAACCATTTAATAATGTGTTGGTCTCCCTCGTGATTCTAAAACAGTCGCACATCGGCTGCGCAAGGTTGAGATGCAGTTATTTATACCGGGTGACAATTTAAAAACTTGAAATGGCCATATATTAGAAACGAAAAACTGAAGAGAAAAAAACGAAAAAAACAGTTCCTATAAAACGAAGGGGGAACAAAAACAAGCGTATTAGCCCACCCCTATCTGCAACCCCTTGGACAGGGTGAGATAAACCCTTAAAATCTTAAATAGAAAGGCGGTCGAGTGATATATCATTTTGAAGCTCTTGAAAAATGCTTTCCAATGGTACCATAGAAAGGTACATTTCAGGAAATTATTCTCTGTTTATTAAGGAAAACAATAAATGAAAAGACAATTTTGAAATTTTTTATTATTAGTTAATTAAATGTTCAAATTCAATTAAGAGATATCTCTTAAGAATTCTAAACAGTTTAAGCGTCGGTATTTCGTTTTGGTTTATTTGTTATTTTTTTTTGTCGAAAAAAAAAATTTGTTTATAAATATTCGCATTTTATTATCACAGAATTTACCTTAAAGGTAACTTCTACTAGTATTATTATTTTAAGAACAGTTAACTTTCGGTTCAGTTTAAACGAATAGCAGCACTTCTTATCTTTAACAATGGTGTACAGCACAGCTGAACGGGTAGAAATTATTTTCATTTATGGTTCCCAGGATCAATGTTTTTTAAGAACAGCTCAACGTTTTAACGAAAGGCATCCAGGTCAAAATGTAAGCCCGGAGTATGTTCGCCAACTAGTAGCCAAATTTAAAGAAACTGGTTCTGTCGCGAATATAAAGAGAAATCAACCGAGGCTAGCCGACGAAGCAGCGCAAATTGAAATTCTGGGGCAGTTTGCAATGAATTCAACTTTATCAACTCATGAAGCAGCTGTAGCAACTGGATTATCTCGTGAATCAATAAGAAAGGTACTTAAAATTCATAAGTTGTATCCCTATAAACTGCACATACTGCAAGAACTTGGTGACGACGACCCTGACAGAAGAATACAGTTTTGTGAAATAATGACAGATAGAATTACGGCAGAACCTCGACTAGTTAAAAATATTTGCTTCAGTGATGAGTGTACCTTTTATTTAAATGGGCATATTAATAAGCAAAACTGTCGTTACTGGAATGACGAGAACCCCCACGTATTTAGAGAAGGGCATACCCAGTACCCCCAGAAAATTAATGTTTGGGCTGGTATATTGGGAGATGCTATTATCGGCCCAATATTTATACAAGGAAATTTAAATGGCGACAGGTATGCTGAAATGCTACAGAGGTCTATCGAACCACTAATAGTGCGAGAATTAGAAAATCAGAGGGACATACTCGGAAATTTATCTTTAGAAGGACGCTTACTACATTTCCAACAGGATGGAGCACCTCCGTATTATGTAGTTCCCGTTAGGCAGTGGTTGGATGATAATTACCCCAACCAGTGGATTGGAAGAAGAGGTCCTGTTGCATGGCCACCTAGATCCCCGGACCTAACACCTCTTGACTTCTTTTTGTGGGGTCACCTAAAATCTGTGGTTTTTTATTATTTAACTAACTAATAATAAAAAATTTCAAAATTGTCTTTTCATTTATTGTTTTCCTTAATAAACAGAGAAGAATTTCCTGAAATGTGCCTTTCTATGGTACCATTGGAAAGCATTTTTCAAGAGCTTCAAAATGATGTATCACTCGACCCCCTTTCTATTTAAGATTTTAAGGGTTTATCTCACCCTGTCCAAGGGGTTGCAGATAGGGGTGGGCTAATACGCTTGTTTTTGTTCCCCCTTCGTTTTATAGAAACTGTTTTTTGCGTTTTTTTCTTCAGTTTTTCGTTTCTAATATATGGCCATTTCAAGTTTTTAAATTGTCACCCTGTATAACAAAAGGATAACGCATCATTTAAGGATGTAGATTATAATGCGAACAGGATTTTTTAATGAAAATCGTTTCTCTTCATTAAGAGAACTTATCAGGGACCTCCATTAAGGTAAAAAGGTGTAAACATTTTAAATTTAGCTTCGAAATATGGTACTACATGGTTATATTATCTTGAATTTTTCGAAAAAAGGATTTTATTTATTTCAAAACGGTAAATAACGTTTAAATTGAAAAAGTATGATTATGCAGTCATTTCTGAAAGTAGTGCATGTACAGTACGTTTCACGAAAATTGGATACGACTTAATGATTTCCTGGATCAGTCCCATTTTGTCGACAAAAGCAATAAACAAGTGAAGTATGAAGGGACGAACTAAGGAAAACAAGTAATGATATGATTATATTAATGTAATCAAATGAAATAACATTTTTTTTAAATATTACTAGTCATATTTATTTACATTTATAATGTCATTCTATAGATAGTTCTGTTTCGCTATCGCTATCCTCATCAAAATTAATTATAATTGGATTAATTATACGATCCAGACTAATATACGAATTTTCTACAGTTATTACGTGAACTACCTGGGGGAATATCATTAAAGCATTGTCGTATTAATTCTACATCAGACCTAACCAGTTATTTTAACTGGTGCCACATATGCTCTATGGGGTTAAAAATGCAATAATAGGGTGGGAGCCGTAGCACTGTATGTCCAATTTCTTCTGCCAATGTGTCACAAATATATACTTTTTTTATACAAAATGTCTTTAACACTTCTAAAAGATCACTTTTTTATAACTTTCTTCAAAATATATATCATTCGCCGCCATGTAGTTCTGAATCTCCAATTTTGTATTATTTGAGCTTGGAGCTTTATGTAATTGGCGACTGTAATAGCTCGCATTGTCCATTACTATCACGCTATTCTGAGGAATGTTTGGTAAAAGACAATTCTTGAACTATTTCTCAAAAACTAACAAATTTTACCACATAACGATATTTAAATATAAATTAAGCAACCGAACCTACCTGATGTGCCTATATTTAATTATAATTATTACAATCCGGTCCTTTCCACATAATAATAACAAAAGGTCATAAATAATGTGATTGCCCAGGTACTTTTACTGCAGTCATTAAGTTATATACATTTTTCGTGCAACAATCTTTACTATCAATAATCTCAATTGCTCTAGATAGCTTAGTTTTAACGCAAAAGAAGTGTCACACCGAGGATTTCAGAAATATTTTTTTTTTTGGCTTGAGCTATTCAGCTATTCAGCCAGTCACTTATAAACAGTTATATTATATAATGCGCCTTGTGCCAAAAAGTTTCTGAAGTAGGCCTAAAATAATCTTAAACTATCGACACCTAGAAAAGGAAAGTAGACAAGGTCACACTCTTCTCGTTCTGGGCCGATCAGAACATTGAGAAACAAACAGGTAGGCCAATGGGAGGGATAAAACATTGGGATCACAATAGGAACATCATACTAACTAATAATATTCTAACAAAGAAGAGAGCAAAATAGAATTTACAATAGTAATATTACGACTTAATGATTTCCTGGGTCGATCCCATTGTGTCGACAAGAGCTTGGCAATAAACAAGTGAAGTATGAAGGGACGGACTAAGGAAAACAAGTAATGATATGATTAAGTATATTAATGTAATCAAATGAAATAACATTTTTTTTAAATATTACTAGTCATATTTATTTACATTTATAATGTCATTCTATAGATAGTTCTGTTTCGCTATCGCTATCCTCATCAAAATTAATTATAATTGGATTAATTATACGATCCAGACTAGTCTACGAATTTTCTACAGTTATTACGTGACGGACTGAATTTTTCCAACTACCTGGGGGAATATCATTAAAGCATTTTCGTATTAATTCTACAACACTAGAACTTAAAGTCTGAGAAATATTTTCAGACCTAACCAGTGATTTTAACTGGTGCCACATATGCTCTATGGGGTTAAAAATGCAATAAAAGGGTGGGAGCCGTAGCACTGTATGTCCAATTTCTTCTGCCAATGTGTCACAAACATATACTTTTTTTATACAAAATGTCTTTAAAACTTCTACAAGATCACTTTTTTTATAACTTTCTTCAAAATATATATCATTCGCCGCCATGTAGTTCTGAATCTCCATTTTTGTATTATTTGAGCTTGGAACTTTATGTAATTGGCGACTGTGATAGCTCGCATTGTCCATTACTATCACGCTATTCTGAGGAATGTTTGGTAAAGATTGTTTCACGAAAAATGGATATAACTTAATGACTGCAGTAAAAGTACCTGGGGTCATCCCATACTTATGACCGTTTGTTATTATTATGTGGAAAGGACCGGATTGTAATAATTATAATTAAATACAGGCACATCAGGTAGGTTAGGTTGCTTAATTTATATTAATTATCTTTTTGTGATAAAATTTGTTAGTTTTTGAGGAATGGTTCAAGAATTGTCTTTTACCAAATATTCCTCTCCAAGCTCAAATAATACAAAATTGGAGATGCAGAACTACATGGCGGCGAATGATATATATTTTGAAGAAAGTTATAAAAAAAGTGATCTTTTAGAAGTTTTAAAGACATTTTGTATAAAAAAAAGTATATGTTTGTGACACATTGGCAGAAGAAATTGGATATACAGTGCTACGGCTCACACCCTATTATTGCATTTTTAACCCCATAGAGCATATGTGGCACCAGTTAAAATCACTGGTTAGGCTTGAAAATATTTCTCCGACTTTAAGTTCTAGTGTTGTAAAATTAATACGAAAATGCTTTAATGATATTCCCCCAGGTAGTTGGAAAAATTCAGTCCGCCACGTAATAACTCTAGAAAATTCGTAGATTAGTCTGGATCGTATAATTAATCCAATTATAATTAATTTTGATGAGGATAGCGATAGCGAAACAGAACTATCTATACATAGAATGACATTATAAATGTAAATAAATATGACTAGTAATATTTTAAAAAAATGTTATTTCATTTGATTACATTAATATAATCATATCATTACTTGTTTTCCTTAGTCCGTCCCTTCATACTTCACTTGTTTATTGCCAAGCTCTTGTCGACACAATGTAAATCATTAAGTCGTATCCAAATGTAACTGTAAAAGACAATTCTTGAACCATTCCTCAAAAACTAACAAATTTTACCACAAAAAGATATTTAAATATAAATTAAGCAACCTAACCTACCTGATGTGCCTATATTTAATCATAATTATTACAATCCGGTCCTTTCCACATAATATTAACAAACGGTCATAAATAATGGGATGGTCCCAGGTACCTTTACTGCAGTCATTAAGTTATATCTATTTTTCGTGAAACAATCTTTACCTATGGATAAAATGAGACTACAACTTAATATTATTTTTATGAAGGTAGCTAATGATCATGTGTAGTGCTTTCTTATTTGGTGTTGATAGAACGTACATGAAGTTTAGCGGTGTATGGTTTTTCTATAAGTTCTGTAAAGTACTATATAAACAGTTGGTGTATTTTGCACATTCGAAGAATATATGATCTAGGTCAGCTGCTACATAGCAGAGGTCACACAAGTTAGTTTGTACAACTTTAATTTTATGGAGATGAAAGGGGAAACATTCATGTCCAAATCTTAATCTAGTTACTGCAGTAACAAATCTCCTGGAAACATTAAAACTATCATGCCAGAGTACTGTTGGAATATGTGGAGTTATACGAAACAAACTTGTGTTGGTCGCTTTGCCATAGTTAGTCCAACGTTGTTGCCATTTTTCCCTTATCTTATTTTGTGTGATTTTAAATGAATCTAAAATGGGCAAAAAAATATTTATCGCAATTATCTTAAGGTATTTGGCAAAAATGTCTCATGGTTCAATAATAATGACTTATGCTGTTCCGCGGCGAAATCCCAAATTGGATCACGCGGTTCACTGATAAATACCCTTATAAGTTCACCCGTTCCTCTTTTATTTTTATTATAAAAAGGTGAAGCGAACTACACAACTAGTACACAAATTTAGAACTTCCTATTGTTCCGAAGTCACATTACAGGGTGAAAATAATGGCATGCATTTGTTCCAATATTATACAGGGTGTTTCGGGAAGAAAGGGAAATATTTTGGGAACATGTTCAGAAGGTCAAAATAAGAGAAATTAACCCATATGTTTTAATCCGATTCTTAACCGTCTCTGAAATAATCGGTTCTAAAGTTTTTTTTGTGACTATTTTTTATTTCAAAAGCAACACCAATAGATACTAGTAAAACAACAAAAATTCCACTAATTTAGAATGTTTTCGAAAATACCTCTACCAATTTCAATACAAGCTGTACCACGTTTGTTAATCGCTCGTGTTGCGCGTTGAATTGCTTGGGAATTGTTTATAATGATATTTGCAGCATTAAAAATTCGATTGTGGAGTCCTTCCACGGTTTCTACTCGTGTTTCGTATACTAGTGATTTCATCCACCCCCAGAGGCAATAATCCAGTGGGTTTAGGTCTGGTGACCTCGGTGGCCAAGCTTGAGGTCCTCCTCTGCCAATCCAACGATCAGGAAAACGATTATTCGAGAAATTACGCACCCGGCGACTAAAATGAGGTGGGGCTCCATCGTGCTGAAAGAACATTCAGTGTCGAACAATTAGCGGAACATCATCCAACATGTGTGTTAAGTGGTCTTCCAAAAACCGTAGATATCCATCTCCAGTAAGACGCTCATTCAATACAAAAGGACCAAACAACTGATCGTTGAGCATTCCACACCACACATTAATACTGAATCGATGTTGAAAGTTTCGTTCAAACGTGGCATGAAGATTTTCCTCTGACCACCGATGTTCATTGTGACAGTTATTGATTCCATCGCGGGTGAACTGAGCTTCATCGCTAAATAAAATGTATTTATGTAGGCCTCGATTTTGTTGGACCCATTCACAAAACTGAACCCTTAAGCCATATTCACCTTCTTGAAGATGTTGGACCGATTGAACATGGAAAGGCTTTAAACCGTTTTGTGTCTTCCAAACGCCCACATGTGATTCTAATCGAAGTTCTTTCGTAATCCGCCTCGTACTAACACCTGGGTTCTCTTCAGCCATATCCAGAACATTCTCTTCATTTTCCACATTTAGACCCGCCGCTCGTTCATAATCAATCCTTACGCTTGGAAACATTCCGGTTTCCTGAGCATTTGCAAAAACTTTTTGAAACACTTCGATTAGGAACTCTTCGATTTGGAAAACGACGTCGGTATTCATCAACAGCCCGCTACCATTACAGAAACCATACACGAATATCATGTCAGCATACTCCCTATGGATGAATGTGTGAGGCATTACGTATGGAACCTTTTCTCTTTTCGAGTCGAAACACTCAGAATAAATCGAACTGACAACCATGCTTGTCAATTAAATTAGGTATTGACAAGCAATGAAATACCTACAAACTGGAGTTAGAAATACACAACTTTTTAATTACTACAAAACTTTACAAAAAAAACTTTAGAACCGATTATTTCAGAGACGGTTAAGAATCGGATTAAAACATATGGATTAATTTCTCTTATTTTGACCTTCTGAACATGTTTCCAAAATATTTCCCTTTCCTCCCGAAACACCCTGTATAGTCCTCACCTGGTATATACTTTTCGAACTACATAGATACGTAATCCATATTTTTCAGGAACTGAAATCAAATGGTATTGAACCAGTGGTAACACTATACCATTGGGACCTCCCTCAACATCTTGCCGACCTGGGGGGATGGCTCAATCCGCAAATTTCCGACTATTTTGCCGATTACGCCAGAATTGCATTCGAAAACTTTGGACCGTATGTCAAATACTGGGTGACTATAAATGAACCTACAAGCACCTGTAGTGCTGGATACGAATTGGTAAACATTATTTTAACTTTTTAAAGATTTGTTTAGGACCGATAAGCTATTTGTGTAAGCATAATGTTCCCCTAAACCAAGCTCATTAATTGCAATTTAAAAGTTTCCGCCATCTTTTTTCTCTCCTTACTTACCTAAGCACCCAATCTCATAACTTTTTCTAATTTAAAATCATGTATGTTTATGTTGGCTTTAACCAGTGGCGGCTCGTGACCTATGATAGAGGGGGTTCACAAGTATCGTGAAATTATTTTAAACAACAGCTGTATCTAAAACTGAGCATTAATACGAGCTTGAGTGTTTTAATTTTTTTAAATTTTTTGTGTGAAGTGCCCCAGCTTGACTATTCCAATTTTTATCCAGGCAGGTTCCGCAACGCCGCGACCAAACAACAAACTGAAAAATAAAACGGTTAGTTGTGCTGCATCTATAAATACAGTTATTTTTTTTCGTATATTTCATTTTTAAACTTTGTAATAAAGTCCCTAGATTTACTTTTTGTGGTCTGCGTTAAATTAATTTCGGGTTTAGGTCTTCCCGCATTCTTCACTTCAATTTTTTTCTCCAAGCTCAAGGAGCTAAGTTATTTTTTAATTAGTCCGCCGTGACACTATGCATTTTAACTTAATAAATATATAATATTAAAATATTAAAACATACACACTCGAATTTCTAAATATATGCACGAACAGACAACAGCGCGGGCACACTAAAATTGTGCGACTTTTCCATGTTAAATCGCCATAGCGACGCTATCCCCCGCCACCTGTTACTACAGAGAAACTGCATTATGACCCGCCCACTTATTCGCATATGCGAGTATATCGCGTCATACGCGTCATTATCATTGCTGAGTTGCCGGATGAATGAATGAATGAATATACAGTTTGGTTTGATGGTATGATAAAATATTAGGGAGGGTCGGATACGATAAATAATATTCAATGAATATAAATTAATATTTTTTTATTCGTTTTGGGGGTGCACGTGCGCATGTGCTCCTGTGGAAGAACCGCCACTGGTTTTAACATTAATACCTTGTCTTATATTCTGTGTTCTCATTTTATAATTATTTTGATTTTTCTGTTTATAGGTTAACTATAATTGGCGGGTGTTCGGGAAAAGTAATATAAGTCGAAAAGAAGAAATTGCAAAACTTTGATAGGCTCTTATTACAACTTGAAGACATTTCTTGAAATGCGTTCGTAATGTATGTTTTTAATTAGCATTCTTTATTAAAATTTAAAGCAACTAAAAAATTTCACCCGATATTTTATCAAAATTTTTGAAAAAAACGTGACAACTTACACTTTATTCATCGATTGCAAATAATAAACAAATATTTGGTATAACTACCTATTCAGATTTTTTTAATCGGCAACTAACAAGAAAAAACTTATAAAACACAAATAAACATACATCAACTAAAGTTTTATTTCTTTAATTTTTAACGATTATTTTCAATCATTGCCATGCCTCCTTGATATAAATTTTGAAATTTTGATAAAAGTCCGCCTATATGCATTGCTACCTAAGGTTAATCTTTTTCAACATTTATTTGCTTTGGACCCTTGCACGACAAGAATATATTTTAGAAGTTTCGGTCAACTCTCGCTCGTTTTCTGAGTAAATTAATACTTTTAAAAATGTCATACTCTTTTTTAACTTGTATTCAAGAACACCTGGATTTTGTGACAATCGTAATTATCTCATTGACCCCTACACTAATTTTTCTTCAGCAGTATTGACGTTTCTTTGCAGCCAAATAATTTCATGCAAAGAAGAAAACTCATAGAAGTATTTTCCGAACATTTCCGTCACTCAAAAGACTTTTTATTTCCACAAAATCTGACTAAATTTATCAAATCTCATGGATGTTCAATGGGACACGTATGTCTCTCCTGTGCAATGTTAAAATGAAAGTCCACAACTGTCGTGTGTAAAATGTTATATATGTCGTTTGAAGACCACTGCCGTAAATCAAAAGTATAAACATCCTTTAAAAAATCTTTCAAAGCAGCGTTTTCATTTACGCGTTTGGTTTCATAAGCATCTCATGCGTCCTCTTGATGGGTTCTAACCAGAGTTTGGTTTTTTACCTCTCGTTTTCATTCTTGTTGTTTTCAGTGAATCTTGTCACCTGTCGCGCAAATTTGATATTTAATCCCAAAGAATCGAACCCTAAACACAAAATTGCCCCCTGAATGTAAAGGAACAAGTCAATTTGACGTAAAAATTAATTTATATTCATTTTATTAGGGAATAGTGAGAAATCTCAACTTCATTTTAAATACAACTATTTCTAAAAGAAATAATGGTATAATAGGCGACTATACAAATTTTAATTATTTTTATTATAGGGGAAAGAGCGGAATGTAAACATATACCATATTTCCCAATGAATTTTCAACATAGGTTTTGGTTAGGTCTATTTATATCACTGTTTGATTTTTAATCTTTGCTGACAAAATAAAATAAAAACAAAATGATGACGAGAGCGGCGTACGTAGAGATGTCGTACATGTATCTTAAGACACTAAGAATTTGATCGCTTTGTAAATTAGACTTATGGCTGTAGTCTCTATAGACAGATATGCATTTTTTGAAGTGACTTGAAGAGTTATCTCAATTTCGGTATTTTTCGACTTATACCACTTTCCCCAACATATTGGTGAAATGAGGCGCTCAATTTTTAATTTTCAATTATTTTCCTTATTTCTGACATTCCCCCCAATCTTTACTACTTCTGTTAGTTTTGCAAATCATGGGTTGTTGAGAGATGATTAAATTTCATCAGTAATTATAACTAATTATTTCTCTTTTTTCTTCCCGTTCTTGTATTTACTGTGACGCGCACACTAATGCCGCGGCGGAATAGTTGTTATGTTAAGGGCAAAGCTCGAAAACGGCCAATGGTCGATATTCTTTGCTTTATTTTAAAGATTGAACGTTTTAAAGCTAAAGTAGAATATGGATTTTATTTTAATTTCTTTAAGCATTAATATTGTGAACATATAACTAGATAGTATAGAGTACAAGAATCGAAGAAGAGCTCGTTTTTTTAATGTACTCGCTGTACTCGGATACTCGTCTCGAGAATCGAGTACGGAGTTAAATTACTACCTTACGCTTTTAACTTCTATACTCTCGGTCGATTCGATTTGGAGCTAGTTTACCTGCAAAACGAAAACTGTATTTGCGTCCGAATAAGAAGCTGAGTGAAAACAGGGATGGAATAGGATGGATCAGACGTTGTTGTTTAGTTTTTATTAATTTTTAATAGTAAAAACGAAAGAATATAAGCAACAAATTTAAGGACAATAAGAATTTAAAAATATTATCATATCCAATTTCTTTGGTAGTAGGCGATTTCTTTTTCGGCGGTCACCTTTGTACTTGTACTCGGTACGCGAATAAGTACTCGATTCTTGTGTACTCGATTCTTGTGTACTCGATTCTGAAAATAACGATTCTTTCCCAACTTCATACCAAACAGATACAATAAAATTAAAATCGTAAAAGTTACATGGACCTCGCTACACGTATTTTATGATACGCCGGCGGTGATTGGCTATGGAGTACGCTCGAAGGCAGTACTCTATCTCGGTGTGATGTAGTTAAATCGAATTAATCCTATCGAAATATAAAATAAGAGAATCGATCACTTTTGTACTCGGTACTCGGTTGTTGTGTACTCGATTCTGAAAATAACGATTCATTCCCAATACTACTAATAACTAAACTTAACAATATAAAATATTTTTTTAGCTTTGGGCGTTTAATAATTACACAATTTATGGTTTGGTTCCTTGAAGACGATCAAAGCCCGAAATTGAATTACATTTTATACATTCGCCGCTTTAAAACGTTCAATCCTAAGATTGAGCAGAAATATCAACCGTTGGCCAGTTTCGAGCTTTAGTTATCAGTCATTTCCCGGACTGAAATTACTAGGGTTAGAAAGGAAGAAGTGTGATTGATTTCATACATAACAAACCCGAACAAACCCACAAAACATATAGTTCATATTTTAGTTACAGTTACTTACATTAGGTATTATTTTAAGGGGATACACGCACCTGGACTAAATTTGCCTGGCGAAGGTATATACCAATGCGCTTATGTTCACCTTCTAGCGCATGCTAAAGCATACAGGGTCTATGATGAAGAATTTAGAGCAACACAAGGAGGTACGATATAACTTTATTAATAATAATTAATTGGTAAAAGCCACTTAACTTTCATTAGTGATTTTCGAGATACTTAGCATATTAAACTGGTTGGCTGGTTTTACATATTGTTATAGAACGTGACAAGTTATCCAAATATAGCTTCGAGCAATTTATAAATTTATAATTTAAAAAATATGTATATTTTTGCAGTATATTGTTTACTAAGCACATAATGTAAACACTCGCTTCTAATAATATACAGGGTATTCTTGGGGAATATTAATAGAGATACCAAGACTGAAATTTTGAATCTTGAACATGGGGAGATTTGAATTATTCCGATTACTTTCGATGATTTCCGAAAAACCTTATTTCAAATTATTCATGCCCTAATTTTTGAATTTATAAGAACAATCGTTTTAAGCAAATTCTTACGTGCTATAAGATGGCGGTTTTAGTTTTAAAATATGACTTTCCGTTAATTTTCATAATAACATAATCAGGTAAATTTTTTTAAATACGGACTTTAAATGATAACTACTTTTTATAGACTAATTCTAAAGTATTTTAATTAGAAAGTTTAGTATACAGGGTGTTATGGAAATGACATATTATATTTAAATGGGTGACTCCTGGGGTGTCCTAGGGAAGCGATAATTTTTTTTAAATCAAACGTTTAAAAAGTGGGGTAATTCACCCCTAAACCTACAAGTGACTCCGCGTCATCATATGATGTTATCCGGCGGAGCTGTCTGACAAACACATATTCGTGCAATGTTGCCAAACTTTGTAAAACTGTAGAACTTTTTGTTCCTTATAAAATTAATTATTTAGCTTACCTTAGGATGCAAGGAAAGTAAATCGAGGATACTCTATGCATCATGCTCACACTTTATGCTCTATACGTGCCCTGATAATAGTGTGGGACTGCCTAATAGCTATTAAGAAGTAAACTCAAAGTCACAGTCTACTCCTCGCTTGCTTATACCCACTAAAACTGCTTCGTCCTCTTCTTTCCAATCTCGGGACATGACCGGCATATCTAAACTAACTAAATCACTTAAAGAAACAGACAGACACCCACAAAACCACTATACACACTACCGTACGCTAGAATAAACGCACATAGGACGTCCAAATTTCAGTGACAATCCGTAAACTATGCTTGCAGAAGCCACATGTCCCTTATCCGACCTAAAGAAACA
Source organism: Barypeithes pellucidus (assembly GCA_963991005.1). NCBI lineage: Eukaryota > Metazoa > Arthropoda > Insecta > Coleoptera > Curculionidae > Barypeithes > Barypeithes pellucidus. The sequence goes on along the minus strand of OZ022563.1, from coordinate 37,093,895 downwards.
TTTTCTAAAAGTTCTGGCAGGTCGTTTTGCAGGATATGTGGTCCTATTAGGTGATTATCAATAATACCTACCGATATGTTCAAGAAAAACCTTATCTGGCTATTGGTCTCGCTAATTAAATATTCCATCTCGGGTAAAGCCAACCTCATCTGTGAACTGTTACTATCCTTCGGAATTAGTCAGGTACTTCGACTTGACTGTATGTACCACTGTTGTATCCTTCTTGTAAAGTAAAGAAAGTCGTGTCAACTCTTTAACTTTTGTAGTACAGCGGCTAACGTGTTTGGATTTCTCTCTCCTCTATAACTCGCTGATTACCTAAATATTCCATCTCGGGTAAAGCCAAGCTCCATGTATAAGAGCCTTGCTTGTCGGGCATTTCCTGTGCTACTCCATAGCACAAGACCATATCCGTTAGTTCGATTGAAGTTCTTGGCATTTTGAGTTAGAATAGCAAATTTATAATATTAGAAAATAATTTATATCTCTCTATCGCACGCACATTTCGGAAAATACCAGAACTATTGCCAGTTTTGAAACTGGAACGTCGAAATTTTTCGCGCCAAAATATTAAATTGAAAATTCTATTAAAAAATATGAATTTTGTCCTAAAGCATGAATGAAAATTATACGGAGAAGTAATATTCAAAAGCAAATGACATATTTTATGAATATAATCTTATAAAACAACATCTTATAAAAAAGACGCCAGCAGGTGGCAACATTGTAGTGTTGTTGTGTAGGTGATGTCATACAGAAAAAAAGAAGAAGAACGAAAATGTCAAATCAAACTGCCCGATTTTACCGCTGTTGCTGCGCCATTTCCATAACACCCTGTATATTGGTCGCAACGTTGACTCTGATTATTAAGTTGTCTTTTTTCTTTATGTCAATTAACTCTAGCAAGGCTATACCTATATATTCTTTATTTCATATATGTTTATTTATTTATGTAAAATATTATTTTTTTAGGTCAAATCACTATAAATGTCGTCAGCTGGTGGTTTTACCCTAAAACCGATTCAGACTATGTCGATCTGGAGGCACAGGAAAGAGCTCTTGAATTTAATGTAAGGATGTGTTCCTCCTACATAGTGCTATAAAAAAAAACTAGATATAGGGAGGTCTATGACTATTACAGTGTTTCTATACAGGGTGTGTCATTAAGGTGTCTGGCTTCGATAGCGCATAAACTATTCAAGATAGAAAAGAAAGGATCAATACAAAAGTTAAAGGGTTTACTAAGATATGTACATAACCGTAAAAATATTCCACAACCTGAAAAGTGGGACCGAATAAAAATATTTTTTTTAAATAAGACAGCCGGTATGTTTTTCCAGAATTGGATTTAGTAGAACAAGAGCTTTACTACCTTATTTTTTTTTTGAACTGAAGTGCAGCGTTGTCAAGTAATTAAATTTTTCCGAATTTTTTGTAATTTTTAAGGATACGATTTAAAAATCTGCAACCTGTTGACACAACCTAAACAAATACAACTTACTTTGTGGCTACCCTAAAGTACGTAATATCGATTGCTACTATTTTTTTAAATCTCTTATACAAGGCGTGCGTTAGTACTTGGACAACTCATCGATATTAAATATGCTTTATTTTAATCTTTTTAAATAGGACACCCAATATATTTTTAGACATAGGGATATACCTATCTTCCGAACCCCTTCAATTTTTGTTATATATACCCTATACCTAAATCTTTGAATTTCTGAAATATTTTAAGAATTCTCTAAACTCAGGTAAAAATGAGAAGTTCCGATTGCATAATTTAGTCAAGATTGCTTTTTAATAAAAAATAAATAATTTTCTTTAACACAGCTGTCATTATTAAATATCATGACAACGAGATCCTCTTTGGAATGATTCATATTTTTCTCTCGATAGCTGTAATTATTAAATTAACTGAAGGAATTCAGTAGTAATAAAGCACAAAACTTTAGAAAACTATTTATAATTTAATAATGACAGCTGCGTCCAAAGAAATATTGACTAAAAAACTACTACTATTACTACTAAATTATGTATTCAGAAGCTTCTCATTTTTACATGAGTTAAGACAAATCTTAAAATATTTCAGAAATTACAAGATTTAGGTATAGGACAGATTTAACAAAAAAGGAAGGTATTCGGAAGATAAATCTATATTCCTGAAAATATATAGGGTGTCCTATTTGTAGTATCCTTTATATACCATCACGGGACGCAATCACTGATCACTATTCTCACTCTATAAACAATAATTAACGTTATCCTACATTCACGTTGTTCACTGGTTCCCTGTCTTACCACGACTGACTACGTTCAGTACTTACGTAACTCAGCGAAACAGTGTATTCGTCATCTGCATTTATATCTACTTATTATTCATTTGAAGTAGTACACTACACTATTTAAAAAAATTAAATTAAATCATATTTAAAATTGTTGAGTTGTCAAAATTCTAACGCACGCTTTGTACAAGATATGTAGATAGTAGCATAGATCGATATTACGTACTTTAGGGTAGCCATATTGTAGATTGATTGTAGGTTGTATCAACAGGTCGATATTATTTTTAAATCGTACCCTTAAAAATTTATAGAATTTTAGAAAAAAATTAAATTACTTGACAACGCTACATTTCAGGTCAAAAAATTGAATACGATTATAAAGCTCTTATTCCGCTAACTGAAAAGATATAGCGGGTGTTCTATTTTTAAAAAAATCATCTTTAATCAATGCCACTTTTTAGGTTGTAAAATATTTTTGGTTCATGCATTTTAGTAGAGCCTTCAATTCTTGTATGGAACTTTTTTTTCTATCATTAATAGTTTAGATCATTTCAACAAATAAAGTCAATAATACAGAATGAAATGCAATTATCTAGTCATTTAATTGATTTATTTATCATAAAAAATATAAAATCATTAGATATACAGGGTGTTTCCTAGCCTCTCTGAAAAAATGAAGGAGGTATGTCTTATTTTAAGACGAAAATGTGGTGTAAAATTTTTCGCATGTCAGACACAAGCGAATTTCAGGTAAAAGCTGGTCAAAATAGATAAAACCAAACGAACAAACCCCTGTTATATTTCTATTATGGCCAACCTTAAAATTATTTCAGTCAAAGTATGTTTTTCTAGTGTGGTGTGTCAATTAAATTAGGGTGGTTGAAAAAAATCAGTGTATTTAGTTCTGCTATTCCGCTAAGTTTTTGTAAAAATTTTGAAAACCCATCATGAGCCCATTGCTGGTGGTAAGTACAATCCTATAAATTTTTCAAATTAAAAATATTTACACTAGTACTTTTGATTTCATACACTTTGTTAACATAAGTTAAAAGAAATTAAACAATTTTTTTTTGAAAATTTTTTATCAGGCAAAATATAAAAAAGGGCACTTTGGAATGCGACCACACTATTTGTTTACTATTGTTTGAAGGGTCCTGAATATGGTTCAACTTAGAGTTGCTACGACCATTTGCGACCTTTCCGAAAATTGAATTTAAAAAAAAAATTGTTAGGTACATTTCTACAAATATGTGATTAAGACATCGAACCAATTTTGAATAACTTTATTATTACTAAACCGATTTGGATAAAACGTACATAGTTTAATAGAGAATTAAACATACTTTTAAAGAGGCAAAAAAAATTTACGATATTTTTCAAAATGGTGGCTATATAAATTTTTACATCAATCATACGGTTTGTCAATCTTTTGTTGTTCTTGCAGGATCCACAGCAAAATCAGTATCTTTCACAAGGATTCAGCTCGTGGAATTATTAAGAGACTATATGGAAATAGAAAGAATATTTGAAAAAATAAAGTCCTTACATCCCATCTGATGACCCAGAACTCGAATAAATCAAAATTTCTATTTATCAATAATTTTTTTTGAAAAATTCAGATATGTATTTTGGGTTATCGTTGAAATGAAATTGTATAATTGGAGAGGGGGGGTTGGAGTTTAGGGTTTCAAAAACTTATTTATATAAAATTTATGCACATTTCTCTACATTCCAATTTTTTTTTTATCTCTAGTGAAACATACCTTATTGTTCAACGGGGGGGGGGGGAGAATATGTTTCTCCAATGATAATATCGTAAAAATAAACCACCTTTCTTTGTTTATTCCAATTTCTATAATTTAATAACCATAAAAAGAGGTCTAGAGGGGGCAAAAATATAAATATATTAAAAACAAAATGCAATGTTACCATATTTATAATGGTTTCTTACAATTAAAAACATTTTTTGTCTCATGTTACCAAGATAATCTTTTTGGCCACAATTCCGTCGAAATTCGCCTGTGTGTGTCGCTTCTATTTCGAAATACAGGGTGTTGAAAAATTATTGTATTTTTTATTTTATTAATTAATACTCTAACGATATTCTAATTATATTATGATATGTTAAACAACTCGTTTATACTACTCCTGTTAGTTCTGTTGAAGCTGAGGAAGACTTTCGACTGCGTATTATTGCTGATTTTAATATTAGCGCCAACCCGAGATTTTCCAATAGGTAAGAGACAATTTAGCACATCGTGTACATGGCTCATGGAGGACATTTGCAGCAATTTATTTTATTTTTGTTCATATGAGATCATTATTCACAGTTTTTAAATCATATATCATATTAATAAAATTAAACACGTTGTATTTCGAAGCGACATGCGAAAGACTTTTATACCACATTTTCATCTTAAAATAAGGTGAGGATTTACCTCCTTCATTTTTGCAGAGAGGTTGGGAAACACCTTGTATAAGCCATACCTAGTTAATATTTTTAATGTTAAGTAATTGAATTAAATTAATAGACAATTGCGTAGCACTCACTTTTAATCTAGCAAAAGCCAAAAATAACGCATTGATTGTAAAATAAAGGTATTTTCGACAAGACGTTAAAATAAGGTTTTTGATATTGCTGTAAATTTATGACGCACGCTTAACTTATACGATTTTTTATTATAAAGTATCCCCAGACAAGTAATAACACTGTCTTTTACATTTTCGGAAGAACAAATCCTAATAATTTGTGATAAAAATCCTAAAAAGCATAACATTCATATAAAATATATCGAGCTCTGGCAGTGCAATCAAACAAAAATAAACGGGTCTAAAGGGAGCGCAGGAAAAAAACGATCTACGTCATTGGTTATTTATTGACAACTATGTAATTTTGAGGAAACTTCTTTCACATCCTTGGATAACGATTATTTTTTTAGACTTATCGTCCGATAAGTGGCACTAGTGACAGGATAAATTAATCAATAATAACCAAAACTCCGTTAATTTATTTTTTATTTCCTATCAAAACGTAATTATTTGATTGTTTAAATGCAAAACTCTTTTGTGAATACAGCAGCATTTTTAAATGAACAACAACTTCCTATCATGTCCTGTTAATATAACATTACGTTAGAAGTATTTTTTTTATTTTCAGTTAGGACTTTTTGCAAACCCTGTATACAGGGGTAACTGGCCCCAGCTTGTTATCGACAGAGTGGCAAACAGAAGCAAATTAGAAGGATATTCTTTCTCCAGATTACCAGAGTTTACTCAGGAAGAAATTGACCTTATAAATGGGACCCATGATTATTTTGCGTTAAATATGTAAGTAACATAAAGAAAATATTAGTTAATAACAATAATTTTTTGTTTTAACGTCTTCGTTCCTGTTATTTTAAACACGACTTATTTGGCACAATACTTATAATCAAAACTATTGTAAACTACAGATTCCATAATCCACTCATAAAACTCTTGGAAAGTGAAGCTGTGATTGTGTGAAATGTTATTGAAAATCAGTAATGGGTGGAAGAGAGAACTACATGTTTGTTGGCTGAATGTCAACAATCCTGAAATGTGGTTATATCAGATGGTTTTAATCATAACCATACTTACCGATAAAAAGATAAATCCTTATTTAAATGGTCCACTCTTTTACAAACTACACTTGAATGCACCATGGTTGTTTAAAATAACACAAAAACAAAAACACAAATCAACTAAAATATATACACAATCCATTGGATCACAGCGCCAACGTTGTAATGTTTACGGAATTAGTATTCATATTTGGGCTGCTGGATCGAAGCGCAGCAGTAAAATAGAAATAGATGTTGCCAGAGTGCAGTTGGATTAGTTCAAGATTCGTTTAATACTTTTAAACATAATAATATTCTTTTACAGAATCTTTCACCGCCTTATCACAGTTTATAGTAAAATTATTGAGAAATAAATTTATTTTAAACACGGATTGACCTTAAACCAGTTGTAATTGTCAAATTAACAAATTTTTAATTGGAAATTTGCGATAAATATGACAATCTGGCTATACTGCAATAATGACCGTACGCGTACGCTAGAAATGTACATTTTTCTATCTGTACTTTGTAATATCTTTGCTTACAATAGTCTTGCTGACGAAGTTGAATAAAGTAATTGAACAGGTAGGGATGGGTATTTGTGAGACATACGATCTTAAATGAGAAAAAAATGATCTTAAATTGGAACCAAACATTCTAAATGGCAACCACATGAAAATATAATAGTGGAATCAATCTATCTATTTTTCAGTGCTTACATAACATACAGGGTGGTGTCCAATGGGGAGCGGCCTCGATCTATATACAGGGTGGTCAATTAGGGCGATTTTTGAACATATCTTGGAACAAAGTCAGGAAAAATTAAAAACCGAAACAAAAAATTTTAGATGTTTTCAAATATTTTGAAAGCCCCTGTATTTATTTGTGACTTTTTTGCGTCATATTATTGGGCTCATAATTATGCATTTTGCCCCAATTTAATCGACTTCGTATTTCTTACCGTTTCCGAAATCCCAATGGCGAAGGCCAAATTTGTAACACCCTCTACAGGTATATGCTACATTTACATTTACAAAGACGCATATGACAAAGAATTGGGGCGGGAGGGGGTTCGACAAAGGGGCGTAGCCGCTGAAAATTTAATTGGAAAATTCATCCATTATTTAGCTCCCAAATTTCAATTATGCCCATATATGTAGTTACAAACGTATTAATAGGTTTTGGTGGCATATACTGCTTTCGAGTTTAACAGACATTTGGATAAGCTCATTCATCTCACGTTGCTTGAATGGCATAAGTAACGTTGGACGACATGTGCAGATACGCCCATTTGAATTAACACGGCAGAAGTATAGAAAGGAAAATAACCCCACTGGCTTAATAGAAAGTCTATATAGGTTTAAATGGATTTTTCTACATATTTTGTAGGTACAAATACCCATCTTCCTTCAGTAGAAGATACTAAAAGAACAATATGACATCTAAGTACAATATAATAACATCAATAAAGTATTACCTTTATTTTATATATCCAAATAAATCCTGTTTTAATTAGCATATTTGTGCTTTTTAGATATACCAGTAGCATTGTAGAGGTCGATCCTAGCACTGACATAATAGGCACTCCATCATTTAGTGGAGATCAAGGTAAATAAACCCTAAATTATTATTATTTTATATAGATAACAATTAAATTATTGAATAGAATTGCAAAAAATATTTTTTTTTATGTAATAGGATCACGAGTACTAGTACTGCAATAATTATTAATTCCACAGCGCTTGTATGTTAATAAGAACCTATCATTTTTACTACTACCTATATTATATACACTTAGTTTGGGTTCCATCTCGTGTGAGCGTCTTGAAGATGTAGTTGTACTACGAAACGGCCGTAATGCCAAATCTCTTTTAATATAGTGACAAATAACAAAGTAAACTTTAGTTTCATTTTATATATTTAAAATGTATTGTCACAAAGTAACGGACGAGTCAATCAATTCTTTAAATTATATAACTTTTTTATTTTTCATCTATCAATTATTTACTTATAATACCTTAGAAACGGTTGCTATAAAGATCATCATAATATCATAAGAAATATTAGCGGGCGATAAAGTTCATAATGCCCGGTGATTTTCATCATGCCCGGTAATTATTAAAGAAAATATTGAACAAAATTTGTATTGTAAATTTGTTTTCACTGTTTTCCTATATTTAATGTACAATTTTTTAATTTTCCTGAAAAAGAAACTGGACAACAAATATCTAGAATTTTTTTTATTAATATTAAAATTTACCTTAGTTTCTCTAACGATGGCATCACCTGAGGTAGAAGACAGACAATAATTATGCTCCACAATTATTATTTTCGCCTAAAAACAGATAAATAAAATATTAACCTATAAATTTTTCGTTACGTGAGTAGTACCTACTTACCGTGGTTTACCAGATACACAAACAACTCAATATGTAGTTAATCAAAGTTTTCAAAACAAAATAAACTATACTAAAATGAAGGAAATACACTTCTAAAACTTATTAGCACCAATCAAACTGGAAAAATATAAAAACACAACACACTCAATGAGGTTCTTATAAAACTTGGGTATTTGAGTAAGTCCCCAAACAGCTGATCGTCAACTGTGAAAAGGCTTGAGGGTTCGCTGCAAAGACTATAGCTATGCATTTACCATTTCAGTATGTAAGGAATAATCTGCGTTCCTTAATTCGTTTCGGCCTTAATGCAAGGTACTGAATGATCAATTTTAAGGCATCTGTGGTCTCCTTCAAATATAGTAAAACTTTTTGACGTAGCAGTTTTAGTTTCTGGTACCTGGACAAGCATAACAGGCCCCTTATCCTCAATATCATCAATGTTCATTTTTACCATCTTATCCCGTCTTGGGCCGCCAAGAACTTCCATTACGAATATCACTTTATGCAGCATGAAGGTATCATTCGGCGCATTTTTGATAAAAGTTTAAACTTTTGACTTTTTAGGAATTGATATTCCTTTGATTTATACTATTCATTGACAATATCTTAGTATGAGTTCAGACTTCACCTGGGAATAGTTTGTCCAAAGGCTATTTGTGGTATATTTTTCCGACTAAAATAAAGTAAAAATTATTAAAAATTGTCATTACCAATGAGCAAAAGGATTACATACCAATTCCTGAAAGTAAGCCATCATTACTGTTTCAGTAATCACCGCAATTTGGGTTTTCATTGTCCCTTGTAGAAAAATTTAATACTCCTTATCGTACAGGACTACCGGTAATAAGTTTTCCTTACCTTTTTCAGCATTTTCTTAACTATTTGGTGAAATTTCCATATTTTCGTTTATAAATCGTAAAAGACGCTTAAAATAAAGAACCCTTAGCAATCGTCAAACTTATTCTATGACAATCGATCAAAGCTCACTAAATATTAAAAATTGGCGAAAATAGTTTAAAAAAATTATATGTTCAATTGATGAAAACTACAGTATTTTATACACCACAGGCGTTACAGACTACATAGCGGTTTGATAAGTTAGTGACTTTTTGAATTTCCCGCGCCGAGACTTTAAAGCTTTGAGCTAGCCGAGTCATTTAGTTTATGCTTGACAGTCATTGAAAGCAGACAACCTCTTGACTTTTAACAGAAATGGAAAAAAGTGAATTTCGTGTGCTGATTAAGCATTATTTTTTGCGTAAAAAGACCATCAACCAAGGAAAGGCTTGATAAATACTATGGGGACACTGCATGATCAATTTCAATGGTTAAGAAGTGGTTTACTGAGTTCCGTTGTGGTCGTATCAGCACAAGTGACGCCGAACGTACAGGTCGCCCAAAAGAGGTAGTTACACCGGAAATCGCCGATAAAATCCATGGAATGATATTGAATGACCGGAGAATGAAAGTGCGTGAGGTGGCTGAGGCGGTAGGCATCTCAACTGAACGGGTATAGTATTTGCAGAATTATACCGTTGATCTTTTGACTGCAATAAAACCTCATTATCCCTTCGACCATAAAATAAATAAGGAAATCCCAAATTTTATAACCTTTTCGAGCAGAGCCGGACCAGGTATACAAATTCAATTAATACCTATGCCTGATGCATATGGGTATTTCTCCCTTAACTTTAAAAAATGCAGAAATTCTTACAAAAAATTTTTTTACACAATATGTGGTAGTAATTATCTCTAAACGATATTTTAGGATATAAATTTTGGAAAATGAATGGTTAAATACAAGGCAAGTAATGATTTCTATTGGCAAGTGACTGGCAAAATGCTTATTTCATTATAAAAGTCACTTCTGTCCCCTTGACTTTAATACATAATAATTCATATTTTATATAACATAACTACTTAACCTAAAATAATTTCGGTAGAAGACATTGTCTTATGACCGCTTTTCCACTTTACTTTAACAAAGTTGAAAACATTTTAAAAAACTGAGGTAGCTAAGAGCAAAAATGTTTTATTTTTATTATTTAAATGTAATTCTTCTTTACTGAAAGAGTAAACGTTTAATTTGATTATGGCATGTTTGTATATAGCTAAATTAGTGGTATACAAAGAGGCTTTGGAAGCCAAATTAACTGCAGCATTATAAAATAATTTTTTATTTGCAAAAGATTTAAAGAGACAGGAGTGACAAAAATGAGGACAGGTGTGACAATACAAAACAACCTCTATTATTGGTTTAATTTGTTTAATATAGTTGAAATATAAAACAGTTTGATTATACACATTAAAGAAAACAAAAGGTGACATTCTACGAAATAAATAAATATTCTTAAATACGATTAATAAGTAAAATATGTATAACATATTATTGGGTATTGGTATTAATGTTAAATTTTGGCAATCCACGGCCATAACTTTTTGGTACTTCTAGTTTTCCCATGACATCTTCATAGCTGAATTCGTAAATGTCTACAATGTCTGGAAATCCATAAACAAATCCTTGAAAATCTCTAGTTCATTTTTGACGTAAAAAGGTTCCCTCAAATTTATTTCCAGTTTCTATTACTTGACATATATATTTTAAAGCTTGGGCTCCTTGCTTTGACTCTGATTTAAATCGGATAAGTAGCCAATCATCTTTTTTAATTTCTGCTTTATTAACACTTATGATCGGATTACAATTTTTCAAAGTCATCTTCTTTTTAAAATATGACAGAGGTATGTTACTTTCTTCATCATCACTTGATTCCATATTTTCTGTGTGTGTTGAAGAAATGGCAACATATTTAGGAGTAATTTCATTATTACAGTATGACAGAGATGGGTCTTCTCCTATATCTTCACTTGACTCAATGTTTTTTTTATGTACTGTAGCAGTATCGATTCTTAAATTATTAGAAGTATTTACCTCTACTAAACGTTTTGGACCAAGGAGAGTATCACAATCGTTTAAGTTTAAGAGTAATTTATCAAAGAAATGTTCTGACGGTTTTAATACGAAATGATCACATGCAAATTTAGAGTTACAATAAAAGCAGCTTCTGTGCTTTAACTTTAGTTTACTATTTTGTTCATTAGACCAGATGACTTGCCGTATTTTCATTGTATTTGGAACCGAGGCTGAATTATCTGCAATTATCTTTTTTGACAGCTCAATAATCTCATTTATTTGACTGGTTGTGACTTCATATAATAGTATCTTACTATTATTTTGTCTAACGCTTTCAATAAAATTTTCCGCTGATGTGATACTATTCCCATGGCTGATTGTTTGATCAGCAACTCTTTTAAGTGCCCCTCCAACACCATCTGCCACACTTTTACCATGTCCAGGTTCATAAAAATTCCATGTTAAAAAGTTTATTTTAAAGAATGTAGCAAAATAGCACATGAGATGAAAGTTGGTCTTATTTTTGTATTGTGATGTTGGTCCATTACTAACAAAGTGAAAAATATTAATATCCCTTTCGGATAACAAATTTAAAATAGGTTTAAGATGGGCGGGCCCACACTGCACATGCATTGTGAAGTAAATCATTTGACACACCACAAAAAGAGATACACTCCAGTTCTTTATTTTTGTTTTTAAGATAAATAACTCCTGTATGAAGGGAGATTTGCCTTCGAGATCCTCCAAAGTGAACACTTTGAATCTCCTCATTAAATTTGCACATGAAATTTTCTGAAAAATCTATATTTATAATTGCTTCTTTTTCGGTGATTTGATCCCGGAGTAAACGAATCTGATTTTGTTGGTGATTTGCTCGATGATGATGAGGCATAATTATTTTTAAATTATTTTGGAAACTAGTGCGAAGATCTTCTATAGTACTTTCAATGGATACTTTGGTTTGAATTTTTACTTCTAATTCATTTCTGTTTTTATCTATTCTTTTTTCTGTTCTTGTTTCCCACTTAAAGTATGATATGTTTCCTTTTCCGTTTTCCTCAGACACAATAATTTCGTTTTCTTTGAGTGCACAGCTTTCACACTGCCGAGATACACATTGGTCTGATTGACTTTCACAACAAATTTTTTCTAAAATATCATCAAGTGAGTTTATTTTAGCGCAAAATTGCTTTAGTTGCTGCATTTTTTTAAATAAAAACATAAAGTTAGCATGTCTGACGCAAAGGCAGGTATTTCTAGCATTAACGGTGGGTTTTACAACCCAAAATGGTTCGTACCGGCAAAATGTGGAATAGCTTACTTTTTGATGTTTAATAATGTATTTTTTGTACAAATTTGTTAGGGTGTCGTTAAGATACCTTTTTTGCATTTTTTGTTGCCTTACAGTAATACAATCCTTTTTTCCCGGAGTTTGAACTGAAACTTCATCGCTGATAAAAAAATCAAAAATTAGCTTCTTCATTTTTTTAGCATATTCTTCCATTCTTATTTTTTTATCAGGCATTATCTTTGCTTGACTAAGTGATTTGCTGTATCGATGATTGGAAATTAAAGTATTCATTTTTCCAGCTACTCGGTACCTTTTCGCGACCCTACCGCTAATTATTTTACTTGCTACCTGTTTTTCAACTTCGGTAGAACATGATTGCACATTTGATTTGATTTGTTCCTGCAGGACTTCGCTAAATAGTAGCTGTTTTTTTATTTCTTTTGTGTCTCCTCGTTGCAAAATAACATCAGCTTTTGTATTTGGTGTAAGCGTCGTCGAAGACTTTCGAAGCAAGTTTCCATGTTTTCTTTGTAGCTGTTTTTTATATCGCTCAGCCTTTGCTTTTTCAATGGTGAGTTTGTGCTGTGTTCTCTTTAATTGCTGTTCTGTCCATTTTAGTTTATTAAAAAAAATTTTATTCTCCTTATTTGACAATGGTCCTTTGGGTGTTCGTTCAGGTGTTTTTGTCTTATCAGATTTATCTACTATAGCAATTTGATTTACAACTTCATTGATAGATAAATTGAAAACATATGGAGTTGCTGGTCTTTGATTATTGGGAGTACCTGCTCTACTCTCTGGTGGACTGTTGTCACTCACAAAATTTTCAACGTTTTTGAGTTTCATGCGGCGTTTTTGTTGTCTCATACGCCACTGATTTCTTTGAATGCGTTGATCCCTTTTATTCTTTTCCGATATTGATGTTATTATTCCCAAACGCTTTTTTTCCTGATAAATTTCTCTTTCTTTTTGACAATATTCTTCGTGCTTGTCCTTGTCTTCCTTTAATTTTTGGCGCTGTCTTCTTTTTTTTTCCCTTTCTTTTCTTCTCTTCTCCTCGGTTGAAATAGGTTTATTTTTCTTGGTTCGAATTTTAACCTCAGCTACCTTTTTGGTTACCTTAAATCCCTAAAATTGTAATATTTTTATGACATTTTGTTTAAAAAAATATTTTCAAAAATCAAACCTTTGATATTGTAGACTTCGTCAAAGCCGGCTTGCTCTTCAATTTTGGTAATGACGATGAGGACCCACGACTGAAAATGTTGATGTCGCGTCCTTTTTGTATGGCAAGTTGCGCTTGTTTTTTCTCGTGGTATCTTTGCTTCTCTCTTCGCTTCTTTTCCTCATACTTGGCTTTTTCTTTTTCTTTTCTTTTTACAGCAGCTTCATTTTTTAATATTTTTAGTCTCCCAGTTAAACCCTTAATATCAATTACCTTATTTTTCATTGATGAAATATTCATTTCCTACAAATTTTTAATTTCTAATAAGGCTAGCCTTGATACTATTTATTATTCTCGTAACGTCCAACTTAATACAACTAACGATACCAATTTATTGATATACTCTCAACAAATATAATTAACTATATTAAAATGTTTATTATTGATGTCACTTCTGTCCACTTAAGTCACATCTGTCCCATATCAAAATTATTTAAGTTGGGACAGAAGTGACAGGGGACAGATGTGACATTTATCATGTTCTCTTGCATTAAAAAATGTTAGGTTATGTTGACCTTCCAATTATGATTGAATTTCTTTGTAATTTCATCTATTTTTAGTATAAAAGTGTCAATAAACGTTAAATTAACATACTTAATACATTTCTGCCAAGGGACAGTAAAGACTTAAAACTGATTTTACCTACCTTTTCACTTTTTGCCACGTTTTCTCACTAACAAATTTTAAAAACCAAAAGAAAACAACATTCCACTGTTGAACACTATTAAGAATTGGCCTGTTTAAGCTATGATATTAGATAGCAGTGCCACCTGTAAACGCGTAGACATACTATTATCAAGCGGGACAGAAGTGACCTAAAACACTGGGGACAAATTTAACTTGCTGAGAAGTGGAAATCATTTCTTTTTTTTTCGCGGGAAATATAGATTTTCTTGTAGAGAACAAACATAATTTTCTTTGTTTTAATAAATGGGGCTTTTTACGGCACTATTTTGACCGGCAAAATATGGTCAAAGTAGGAATTTTCGTACTGGGGACAGGGACAGAAGTGACATTTTGCTTGTTTGCCATCTTCTGAAAAAAGCACCAATAAATAATTTCAATAAAATCAATTTTTTTCTATTAACTAAGATTACATACAACATGTGTTGCAAAAAAAAGTTTAAGTTTAACAAATTTTTAAGGCTGTTATATGCTGGGGACATGGTTTTCTAAAGTTAAGGGAGAAATACCCATATACAAAGTGATTTTTAATAATTTTAATCTTTAGTATGAGGCACAAACTGTACCCACTTTGAATTCCCTCAAAGAGCGGCTGATTAAAGACGAAACAAATATCCCTTGTTCAAGCCTTAAGAAAATATTGCGTAAAATGGGTTTTAAATACCGAAGCATTGATAAAAGACAAACATTAATGGAATCTCAACGTTTACGGGAATGGAGACTTAAATATTTAACAGCTGTTAAACAATTTAGTTCGCCCAATTATTTACCTTGACGAAACATGGTTCGATACCCATGACACTCCAAGAAAAGGTTGGAATGATTCTTCCAAGAAAAGGTTGGAATGATTCTTCCAAAAAATGTCAAACCAAGGCACCATCAAATAAAGGCAAAAGAATCACAATATTACATGCTGGTTCAGAGAACGGGTTTGTTCCAAATTGTCTGTTGCTTTCAGCTAAAAACATAGCAGATTCTTCTTTAGATTACCATCAAGATACCGACGCACAACTTTTTGAAGATTGGTTTAAACATAAACTCCTTAAAAATATACCTGAAAATAGCATCATTGTAATGGACAATGCTAGTTATCATAGTCGGCATTATTTTCAATTATCATTAATTGTTATCATTATTTTACATTTATTATAGGTACCTAAAACTAAAAATACCTATCTATTTATTTAAAATTATAAAAATAAATCATGTGGTGTGGTATACATTTTTAAGCCGGCCCTGATCCCATTTATTGAGCTTTGAAGAGGTTGAGGCGTATACAATATAATCAGGTAGGTAGTTTATTTCTGGCAGTAAGAGTCAACGGTATAATTTTGCAACAACTATACATCACATTTTACATGAATATTTGGATATGAAAAAGCTATCCGCGCGATGGGTGCCACGATTGCTCACACTCGACCATAAGCGCAACCTTGTGACCACTTCAAAGGATTGTTTGGCGATGTTCAACGAGTTTTTGCGCCGTTTCATAACCGTTGACGGAACATGGATACATTACAATACACCAAAGACCAAGGAACAATCAAAACAGTGGGTTTCTCAAAGTGAACGTGCACCAAAGAAGGCGAAATTGTGTTTGTCAGCCAATAAAGTCATGGCTACAGTTTTTTGGGATGCAGGCGGTATAATTCATATCGATTACCTCGAAAAGGGTAAAACGATCACCGGTAAATATTATTCAGAGCTTTTGGACAGATTTGATATTGATTTGAAGCAAAAACGGCCGCATTTGGCGAAGAAAAAAGTGTTGTTCCATCAAGACAATGCAGGGGTGCACACGTGTGTTGTCACCATGGCAAAAATCCATGAATTGGGCTACGAACTGCTACCCCATCCCGCATATTCTCCAGATTTAGCCCCATGTGACTATTTTCTATTTCCAAACCTGAAGAAATGGCTGGGTGGTAAGAGGCTTGGGTCAAATGAAGAGGTCATCACGGAAACAAACGCCTATTTTGAGAGTCTTGAGAAAAGGTATTATTTGGAAGGAATAAAAAAATTGGAAAAACGCTGGACTAAGTGAATAGAGTTGAAAGGAGATTATGTAGAGAAATAAAACGTTTTTTTGCCGAAAAAAATATATTTTATCAAACCGCCCTCGTATAATACCCATCAGGCGAAAACTATCCTCGGGCCAAATGCCCCCGGGATACATAACGCCTTTGGTGCATAAATAACTATTATTTCAATTACCGTTTTGTAGGTACTTTGGCTAGCGTAGATCCAACGTGGGCCACCGGTGCATCCCCGTGGCTATATAATGATCCGGAAGGGGCAAGGCATCTTTTAAATTATGTGTACGAAAAATACAACCCGTCGTCAATCATTATCACTGAAAATGGTTGGTCCGATACTGGAGAGTTGGAAGATAACGGCAGAATTTTATATTATAAGGTATGTACTGGGTGGCGCAGAAGAATAAGGATAACGTCTCCTACTCCTTCGATGCAACCGGCCAGCGCGCTGGCTTGTCCTCTCTTGGAATGGCGATGTTGTAGTGGCGTCTGTGAGTCGGAAAAAAGCCCGAAAAATCGAAATATTTTCAGCCGGAACAAGAGTACCTCCCTTCCCCGTTTTCGAGGATGCTGAACGCGATGGCGGCGTCAGAATTTCTCATTTGGGTTGCGCAACCCCTCAAAACGGCCAAAAACCACCCCCCCAGAGGGGTTAAACGCGCTTCAAGCGGTTTCCCTGCAGACGAAATTTTCGAAAATTTCGAAAAAAATTACAATTTTTTTTTTTAATTACTTTCTGTTTCATAATTTTGTTATTTAATTGAAATTAAAAAAAAATTTTGTAAAAAATTAAAAATAAACTGACCACGCCTTCGCGTTTTTTCGCGCGAACTATTTGATTATATTTTTTCAGTTGGACCGGAATGAGAGACCATCAGACCATCATTCTGGTTTTATAACCAAAAAGAGAAGTACAACTACTTTCCCCATTTTCAACATCCTCGGAAACGGGGGGAGAAAGGGGGGGGGGGGGGGGGTCGGACGGTACTTCCAACACCACCAACGTGCTCAGCATCCTCGAAAACTGGGGGAATATATATTTGCCGCTGATACTTGAAAAAAAATGCACCCCTTTCAGGGGCGAGTATTGGCCGGTGGAGGGGTTGCAAGGGGTCGGACGCGATATCCAACACCACCAGCACGACGACTGCCTCATTGTTCAATAACAATGACTTATTTCGCTCCGCGGCGAAATCTCAAGTCGGACCAAGCGGTCCACTGATAAATTGATAAATACTCTTAATTATTGATTTATTTTTCAAAACCTACTTATGTTGTTGTCGTTGTAGTTGAATAATTCTAAGTAACCTATTTAGTTTATGGATAGCTCCACTAGTTTAAACTAGTTTAAACTAGTGGAGCAGATTATGAGTTTCTTTACCTATCCATAAACTAAATAGGTTGCTTAGAATTATTCAACTACAACTTACAACTACAGTTTAAACTAGTGGAGGAGCAGATTATGAGTTTCTTTACCTATCCATAAACTAAATAGGTTACTTAGAATTATTCAACTACAACTTACAACTACAGTTTAAACTAGTGGAGCAGATTATGAGTTTCTTTACCTATCCATAAACTAAATAGGTTACTTAGAATTATTCAACTACAACTAGTTTAAACTAGTGGAGCAGATTATGAGTTTCTTTACCTACCTATAACTTCACTCCACTTCGAGATGGACTACTTCAAAAAAATATATATATATATATTTAGTTTATTCCCGCCGCGCCGTTGTGATTTTTATTAGAAAAATGGCAAATAAAACAGCCTTCTTTCAAAACACTAAAAGGAATACCTACCCAAATTGTCCTAAATAAAACTGTAAGGAAAGAAATAAAATATCAAAAATACTCTAAAAGCCATAAAATAATAATTATTATTATTATTATTATGGTAGGCTTATTGATGTCGTGATCTTCGGAGTTATGTTCTTTCATCTTTCCAACAACAATATGTTATAAAAAACGCATTTTGATGTAAATATTTTTTTTCGATTTATCCATAATTTTTACTCGTTGCAGATATTTTAAATTAACCCAATCCTTTTATTGTTGAATATTACTTACTTACTTAATGTATTTAATGCTTTTTATAGTGGGATGGATTATTTAATAATAATTTATAACCCCGTAAAAACGTTTAAATGAGGAGATTTGGAGCAAAACCGAATAAATCCACAATAATGATTTTTTGGGAAAATATGATTTTTCTGTAGCTCAAAAAGTACTAGCTCTTTCGTTTGGTTGGGTAGTAAATATTATTCAGAATAATATACGTTCTACAACATCATAAATTGGAAAAATGATAATTAAAAAAATATATAGGTACATAACAAACTAAAATGGATTTATTCGGTTTTGGTTGAAAATATCGGATTTATTTGGTTCAACTCAAAATTTTATTACCAAATATTAATAAAACATTCTTGAAACTAGAACACACATAAAAACAACGTGGTTTACTAACAAAACATTAAAATAAAAAGAAAAACGTGTTTTCAACCTTTAAATTAATTTGGCAAAAATCTGTACTTTGCACATAAAGAAACTAAAAGCTAAATAATAGGGACTACATATTATTTATTTAACAAAATCACAAGTTTTTGGATTTGTTGGTTTTACAATAAAACATTGATTTTATTTACAGGATTATGAGAAAGAAACGGATCAGCCTTTTATATAGACTACCGCCCACTTAATCAAGATTCGCTCGGACCCGTCAAACTTATTTTTTTGAAATACATTTTTTTTAGAAAAAATATATTATATAGGGTGGATCATAAATATGTTACTTGTATCAACTTCAATTTTGACGGGTCCGAGCGATTCTTAATTAAGTGGACGTTATTTTATGTAAAAGCCTGATCCCTTTCTTTATCATAACCCTGCAGAAATTTCTTAAGGATTTATTCGGCTCCTTGCTGAAAATTTTGAAAATCATTTATTTAGAAAAACAAATTACAACAACACAGTTACAATTTGTATAAATTCCCGAAACAGCACATGTACCTACATACACATTTTAACGAACTGAATCGATATTCGCAGCTAACTTAATTTTTTATATAAAATGGAGCTCCTCAAATATGCTCATACCTAGCGACAATAAGAACAATAATTTAAAAAATTATGTATTCACCTTTAGAGCTGTTTGTAGGGTTATTTAACTAATATCTTAAATGCCATATTAGAAGATGGTGTTAATGTAATTGGCTACACGCTTTGGAGTATACTGGATAACTTTGAATGGGCCGACGGCTACACGTAAGTAAAATAATTTTTTTCTAATTTTTCAACAAAAATCATTATTCAGATTTGACAAAAAATTAGATAACAATGTAGTGAAAATTATTAACTAAAATCATTTCAACAAAGACATGTCCACCACTGAAAATCCAACACAAATCAAAATAAAGAAATAAATTTTATTATAGTAGCCGTTATTTTATTTTTTTTAACATATTACAAATAATGTTATTAGTACGGTTTATACAAACTCTCAAATCAGTACTTATAGCTCTAGCCTCGAGAGTACCTAGTACCTACCAAAAATAGCGGAATATACTGATTCTAACTCTAAATCAGATGATGTCTGAACATTATTTATATTTTAAATACATTCGAGTAATTTGTTATACTTCTGTGACGCAGGCACAATAGGATTCCTTAAGCCTTTATCAGATCTACTATATATTTGATAAATATTATGTTGAGCTCTTGGAATAATTTTTTTGTGAATATTATTTACATGTTCATCCAAGTGCAAACCCATGTACTTCATTACAGACACCTTCTGCACATACATTATCTTAACACAAAAAGACGTACAACACAACAAGATGTACACGACCAGCAGATGTTAGGTATTCCATACATAGACTAACACTAACGGAGAAATATCCACATTATATGTGCCTTAAGTTAACTTAATGTATTGTCAGAAAATTTCAAATGAATTGACACACAAAAAATATTTAAATGAGAACTAAGAAAGTATTTCATAGATTTAGAACCTTACAGTCTTATGAGAATTTTGTGGAAGGTTGTAAACTATGGTGTTAAGTTTGTTCTTTGTTTGATATGACGTCATTTCATATGTTTGCTTTGCTTTTTCAGTGTAACAATTTGAAATAAAGATTGTTATTATCATTATGATTATAACACATATATTTATGATTTTAGGAAAAGATTTGGAATTGTTAACATAGATTTTAGTAGTCCAAATAGAACAAGGACACTCAAGAGCTCTGCCGAATGGTACAAGAGAGTTGTTGCTGCTAGAGAGATAGTCGACTGAGGCGATGGAGGAATGCTTTATTTTGTAATCAGCAAATATCATCACAATAGAGGATTATTCATAATGCGGCTTATAAAAAAATCTGGGAATTATAAGATCCATCTTATTCAGTCAGTCAGTCAGTGTAACTGAAGCAGGATTCTAAACATATCTTGTAATATCAGTATAC
The DNA here is from genome assembly GCA_963991005.1 of Barypeithes pellucidus. NCBI lineage: Eukaryota > Metazoa > Arthropoda > Insecta > Coleoptera > Curculionidae > Barypeithes > Barypeithes pellucidus. The sequence continues at coordinate 37,073,015 of OZ022563.1, read as the reverse complement.
GAAGTATAGTTATAAGTATAATTGAAAAATTACATTGTACTTCTGTAACATCTTACTTAACAGTACAATATAATGTCATTTCCCAAATGCTCATATCTTAGCTAACCAGTTCAGAATTTAAGTATATTATACTAAATATATTTAGAGTCTTCAGTTGTCATTGACTGTGGCTATGATGGGGTTGATGGCCTATTAGACGCTTATAAAGAACTAGTCAACGGATCACTTTGAAAATTTGGTAGCTTATATAAGTTTAATATTTTCAGCCTTGCAGTATTGTATTACCGCTTCCACTTGAAAGTATTAGTAACTTTGATAATTTAAATGGACCATCCTTATGTATATTATTATTTTTTTAAATTTCTATTAATTTCTTAGTAACTTTCCTTAACGTTTTCCTATACCTACCCATCTGTTATCGTTCTCTAGATAATAATTAATTTAACTTTTGTTTTTCTGAAAAACGTCTCCTTCAAAAGGGGGTGATATTCTTGCACTCTGCAACCCACTGAAATTTGGATGGGAGTCAGGTAATACCGAGAGGCCTTTCACTCTGTTTCAAAATATTATACAGGGTGTTTCAAAATATTATACAGGGTGTTTCAAAATATAAATATTTTGATTGTTTGGAAAAATAATAAAAAGTTAGTTTTTTAAACGCAACCCTCTCTACTTTATCTATGTCCCTAAAAGATCTTGAAATTATTTATCTTCCTGTGTCTAATGTTGCTATACCTACATATCTCGACAGGTTTTTGACTTATGAGCATTTATTTAGCAAAATTAATTATTGCAGAGAGAGAGATAATTTTGTAAGAAGTCAACAATAAATTATTTGTGTGTCGCCCTGTATGCTACAACTTAGATTTGATTAAGTAACCTTAAGTTTGTACGAATTCATTTGTGATGGTTATATGTAAAAATTAATTTTGTTCATAAGTCAAAAACTATTCAAGATATGTATAGCAACATTATACACAGGAAGATAGACAATTTGAAGAGCTTCTAGGACCGCAGATAAAATCATTTAAAAAACATACCTTTTAACATTTTTTCAAACAATGAAGATATTTGCATTTTGGAACACCCTGCGTTATTACAATTAACATTTGGAAACACAGTGAATGGCCTCTTGGTATTACCTGACTCCAAACTAAATTTCAGTGCGCTAGTTTGTCATAGTTTAAGAATAGCACCCCTTTGTTTAAGACATGTTTTTAAAAAAAAAAACAAAGTTAAATTAATTACTATCTCGAGGACGATAACAGATAGGTATAGGAAAATATTAAGGAAAGTTATTAAGAAAATAACAGAGATTCTAAAAAAATCATAATACACAGGGTCTTCACTTATATTAGCTGCCAAATTTTTAAAATGATCCGTAGGCCATCCACCATCAACCACCCTGTATTTCTAAACATATTCATAGTTAATTATGTCCCATTGTTAAAGTTTCAATAAGAGAAGTCTACTAATGTTCTAATGGGCCCATAACCGTGAATTATCCTGCATAATTAATGATTATATAAATATACTAAACGACACTTACTTTTATTTTAATAACCTATTAATATTCATTGTCTCTCTATCCTATTAGAACCAGTCTAGAATTTAGAAACAGAAGAAATAGTCTACACACAAAAATTCCAAAACCAAATTATTATCAAAAAGTAATCAGTAGGCCGATAATTAGAGTGTGTCACAGTAAAATTTGTGTACAGCGTGTTATGGAACTCGTTTATTATAATTAAATGGGTGACTCCTTTGGTGTCCCAGAGAATGCCTTTCCTCAAAACTACATCAACCTTAATTTTAGCCCGCCTTCCCCTAGTTGTATGCATGCTAATAAACCTCATTGTGAACAGCCCAAGCACCACTGTATGTTGTGTTGCCTACTTAGTAGGTGCTGTAAAGGAAACCGGTTACAAAAGTAAAAAAGAAATTTTAAATTAATCTCCTATGTCTTCTGTTTATTGTAGTCGTATTGAACCTATAAAAATACATAAAGTAGTTAATTACCGCCTAATGCTTGTAACAATTAGGTAAATTCTATTTTAAGTTGAATTAAAATCCTGAACCGTTACAATATCCACATGTGGGTTAAAGTTGTAATAGACATACGTAAGGAAGATATCATACGATTCAGACAATCAACATGCTATGATAGTCACGTCTAAGCTTTGTCTAATTATCAAGTGTAAACATTGGCATTTGTCAAGACAACTACATGAGAAGAAAGTTTAGTTTTTTGCCGAATTTTACAAAAAATAAACAGTTGTTCGTGTTGATTATACAAAACAAATTAGTTTTCATCCCTTACAATCTCACTACTTTGTGTATCATCGAAAATTAACAAAGTTTTCAGTGAAAATAGCCCACGAAATCAATCATATTGGATATAGTGTAGGTAAACTAAAACGCGATCATTTTTACAGTGAAAAGCCGTAGGAGTTAAAAAGGAGTATTTATTATTTATTTATTAATGTATTCTTAGTTTCAATTGGCTGTAATGAAGAAAGAAAAATTGCATTCAAGCACTTGTGCCGTGGCAAAATATTTTACAAGATGCTGTTTTTGAATGGTTTTGTAAAGTGTCCATAGTTTTGAAGATTGTGAAAAAAAATCGGCAGAAATGAATGTAAGTGAAATAATAATTATTATTAGTTAAGTAATTTGTGTAAAACCTCATTGGTACTGTGTATACATGAATTCTTTTAAAGTTAAAAGTGATTGAAACTAAAGGACTTAACCCCATTTGTCTGAAGTTTAAAAGGCCAAGCGCAGGTCAGGATTCGTCCGTCCTCTAAGGTCCGTCCCATGCAACATTGCATAAATTTTAATTAATTACATAATGTACCGGGTGATGCATCGTTAAGTTGAACATAGGAAATCCCATGTAATTTTTAAGGTGGCTTAATATTGACTCCCCTGTACATTTTATAGAAAAACTGCATTATAACTTCTTGAAGAAGCCGACATGGTAAACCTATGTGCTGAGTTTGAATACATTTTGGTCAACCAATCCTAAGCTATTCAATTAACACATTGACTGCCATGATGGTCTATAGAACCGAGAAGGAAGTGTTCCAACTTTAAAAGTACAACCTATTAGACTGGGATGCAATTTGTCCCTGGCGCCACCCGAGTCCATTAGGCTGAGATCATTTTTAGCTCCAGCAGTCTTTCCTATTCAGGGAATATTTATGGTGGTAGACCAAGGTGGAGTATGTGACAAGTTTGCACTGCTGAGTTTGATATTCTGTCTCTGCCAAGCAATATTTTTTTAAATTGACCCCAATGTTACCAATTGCCTTTGGGAGATTTAATATTTTTTTTATCCGTTGCCAAATTGAACGAACATGGCTTCGGCAGGCCATGTGTTAAATGTGATGGTGTGTGTGTACAGGAAATTAAATTTTAACATTGACGAAACGAAAACTAGTGTCAATGACAATATTTTCATTATTCGTTATGTTCAGTTTTATGTCAGTTTTTGGTAAAAACATTGTAGAAATTATTTGCTCTATTACCTGAGCTACGATAGTTTCACAGGTGTGCCATCCCGTTTAATTGAATAGCTTAGGATTTGCTCACCAAAATGTATTCAAACGGCGCACATGGGTTTACCATGTTGGCCTTTTCATGAAGTGATAATGCAGTTGTGCTATTAAACGTATAACGGAATTTCATGGGATATCCTATGTTCACCTCAATGATGCATCAGCCAGTATAAATATTGTTTAGTTTAATTTTGAATCATTCTATGCACCCGTGTTTAACACTAGACAGTCCTATGGACTTACATGATAGTTGTAATACCATTTCCCATTAAGAGAACAGCAGGCAAGAAACTTATGACATACATTTTTTTGGCCAAACACGTTAAAAGATTTTTAAATTTTGAATATTTTTCTAAAACAAACATCATTAAATGAAGTTCTTTGTGTGCTAAGGATATTCTATTCTCTTCCTCACAACCGAGGAGTCTGGTCTTTCCTGGTCAAAGAGCAAAATGCGAGGCAAAAAGCTTTAAAAAGATTAAGAACCGCCGAAATATGCAAGTACAATTTGACATATTTAAATATACAATGTTGATATTATGTGACTATTAAGAGTGTATCCTGCTTCTCTGGCCAATAACATGAATATATATCATTCAACTGCAATTAACAATTTAACACGAAAAATACCATATATACAGTTGGTATACAATGTGTCCAAGATAAGAAGGGCCAGTACGGGGATCTCGGAAACCGTAAGAGATACAAAGTCGGTTAAATGGAGGTAAAGTTGCGGATTTACGTGCCTCATAATATGCAGTTTAGAAAGTTTTAAAACTCCGAGTAATTCCGGAAAAACCGAAATTCTGAAAATTCGTTTTATTGTTTTTTGAGATTGAATTCTAAAGTAAATTTCACTTTTACATTGCCACTTTTTCCGCTCTATCTAACAGCGTTAATTGTTTTGTAATCCGACGAAGGGCCATCACCAACTTTCTTTTTTTAAATACGATCCTGTTTTTCTGATATTGGAATTTGATAGCTTTTTTTCTTCCGAATGCAACGATGTATGACACCTTGTGGTTTAATGACGTTTCGAGGGTTTTTTGAACAACATCAGGATATTTTGGGATACTGTCCTGTATTTCTACTAATTTTATAAATAACTTCTCATAAGTAAGCTCTAAATTTTTACTTATGTTGGACTACTTTATTCAATAAATAATAAATAATTTAATAATAAACCACAACTAAGTGAACAAAATACAGAAACATTATTTCAAACTTCTGTTGATTCGGGATTTAAAAGAAAAGTAAGCGTCTGAAACAAAAAATGAAGATGGTGACGCGTGATTTGTTTCACTTGACATTCCCATTGTGATCGTTTGAAAGCGTTTTAAGAGGTTTTCTATTTTCCAGAAAATATGGAACATAATTTTACAAATGCTGAAAAGTTTAATATTCTATCGTGTTTTATTTTATCTCAAAAAAACTGTTATGTGGCAGTTCATTTTGAACACCTGATTATGTAGTTCCTTACTTTTTTCGTTGTTCGGTTTATTACTGTTTTGGTATGATTTATGTTCACTTATTTGTGGTTTATTATGATATTATTTGTTATTTATTGAACTAGTCCAACATAAGTAAAAAATTTAGAGCTTACTTATGAGATATTATTTATAAAAATAGGAGAAATACAGGACCGTATCCCAAAATTTGCTGATGTTGTGCAAGAAACCCTCGAAACGTCATTAAACTACAATGTGTCATACATCGTTGCATTCGGAAGAAAAAAAATTCTCAAATTCCAATATCAGAAAAACAGGACCGTGTTTAAAAAAAGAAAGTTGATAATGGCCCTTCGAAGACGACTCGTCGGATTACAAAACAATTAACGCAGATAGAGCGGAAAAAGTGGCAATGCAAAAGTGCAATTTACTTTAGAATTCGATCTCAAAAAAAAACAGGAAAACAATAGAACGATTTTTCAGAATTTCGGGGTTTTCCGGATATCTCCGGAACTACTAGGAATTTTAAAACTTTCTAAACGGCATATTATTAGGCACGTAAATGAGCAACTTTACCTCCATTTAACCGACTTCGTATCTCTTACGGTTTCCGAGATCCCTGTACTGGCCCTCCTTATCTTTGACACGTTGTATACGCGGCAGGGTATTACTTTCCGTAACTTTTCCTTGTCCCCTTCGACTAGTATGCATGTGCGTACCTTGTACAATTTTTAGGATGGTTGGAACGAACCTAATGGCATATGAAACTGCCAGGGTTGTTCCAGAGCGTACTTTTGTATCGAATTCGGTACACTTAACAACATTTTGGCACGTTGGTACCTCTTTCGAGTTTTTGATTCACTTTTGTGGCAATAAACTTATTTTTTAGTAATTGTAAAAATATGATATCATACATTATGTTCCGTTTAAAATATCAAAATATCCGTTACTTTCTAGTATAGGAACGGCGACACTAGAATGTAGAAAATAGTTGAAGCGTTTATGGAAAACGACTGGTCTACGAGAACCGTATAATGTACCCAAGTAAAGTGGCCTATTAGAAGTATCTAGAGAACTAAATGAGATTTTATTTTGAAAATTTGGCTATGAATTACCCTATATATTATATTTTTTTTGGAATCTAGGTAAAAATCTAGAACAGTTTTCTGTATAATATCATATACCTAACTTTAAGACTTTTTGAATTATAAATAATTTTGTGATTTTTTAACGCCGTATCGTTACCTGAAAAGAAAATCGTATCTTTTTAGCGGTAACAGCTAGAAAGCTGAAAATTTTGCAATAGTTTCACAAGACCATGCAATTTTATAATATTGAACAGTATTGAATTCGTTTTATACAGGGCGTCTCCATAACAATATTTCTGAGGCAGATGAATTATTGCAAAAATCTTTTTTTTAAATGGGACACCCTGTATTTGATATGATTTGCTAATAGAGGATCAAATTTTCTATCTGATGATATTATGTATTCCTATACCTATCTTCACTATTTTCGGACTTATAGCGAAATTTAAAAATTATCTTATAAAAATATATTTTTTGATAGTGTGGTTGGCTGTGGAATGGATTCATAGGAACAAAATAATGAAAAATCCATTTGACGTTATGTCTGAGTTATTGTAATAAAAATGGCTAATTCACATTATTCGAGCTTAGATATTTTAAGTTTATTTTATATTCATGGGGAGTGTGGTAGAGTTTTATCTAGAACTTGCAGAAAATTTAATGAACTGCATCCTGATGCAGCTCCTATGACTCCCTAAAAGTTGATTGGCCGAGGCGGTCCATGGAAATGGCCCCAAGGTCTCCGGATCTTACCCCCTAGAATTATATCTATGAGATAGGATTAAAGAAATAGTATACAAGACACCCGTCACAACAAGGGAAGATTTAGAAAATCGAGTACGAACAGCTTTGGGGTCTCTAGAAGAGAAATAAATGAAAGAGGTGACAAATGAACATGTTATAACCACAATTTATGAATGTTTAAGAGCGAACTGAGGGCATTTTAAACAATTTAGTTATTAGTTATTTTATTGATGTAATTTTCATTTTGTTCATTTATTTATTAATAAATTCCTTATTGGTTAACTATTTTTTTTTACAACAATACAGACAACGTCACATGGATTTTTCATTATTTTGTTTCTATGAATCCACAGCCAACTACCAAAAAATATATTTTTATAAGATAATTTTTAAATTTCGCTATAAGTCCGAAAATAGTGAAGATAGGTATAGGAACACATAATATCATTAGATAGAAAATTTGATCCTCTATTAGCAAAACATATCAAATATAGGGTGTCCCATTTAAAAAAAAGAAGATTTTTGCAATAATTCATCTGCCTCAGAAATATTGTTATGGAGACGCCCTGTATAAAACGAATTCAATACTGTTCAAAATTATAAAATTGCGATGGTCTTGTGAAACTATTGTAAAATTTTCAGCTTTCTAGCTGTAACCGCTAAAAAGATACGATTTTCTTCTCAGGTAACGATACGGCGTTAAAAAATCACAAAATTATTTATAATTCAAAAAGTCTTAAAGATAGGTATATGATATTATACAGAAAACTGTTCTAGATTTTTACCTAGATTCCAAAAAAAATATAATATATAAGGTAATTCATTTAAAATTCCGAAGTTGCTACCACTTTCGGTATGATCCGGCAACACCGCATCATCCAAAATATTTTAGAAACGTAGAAAACTATCTCTTATAGCACAGCCAAATTTTCAAAATAAAATCTCATTTAGTTCTCGAGATACTTCTAATAGGCCACTTTACTTGGGGCACCCTGTATGTATGTTCATTTAGATAAGGTATACCAACCCATAATTTTTTTAATTAGTTTGCATTCTGCTCTGCTCTAGTTAATTCAGCATTATTTAGAAATCTGACGCTGCTCACATTAGTCAATTTTATTTTTATGAATAATTTTTACAGGCCGTTTAGATTTTTTTCCTTTCTATCCTTTGTTAAGTTCTTAGTGTTTGATTAATTACAATTGCGACAAAAATCAACTCATTATTTCTGTCTGTCTTGAGAGATGCTCTGAAGTAGGAGATCAAACTTAGCGTGCCTCAGTCATCTACAAGGTGTTTCTTCAAACCCGAACACAACGGATTTATTTTATTTTCCTACTTTTAAGAGGACGTTCTTCGATGGAGGAAATATTTTGTGTCTTGAAGGTACGGGACAAATTCAGACGTTGTTCTGGCAACACTGGTCGCCATCTAGTGCCGTTCGCCGTAGTTTTCCATGGAAATTTTGAAAGTTCACCAGAATTTTTCGTGTGTGTTTATTAAAATAAATATCTGAATTTTCATAAAATGAGGTGCGCTATATTTGGTTGAAAGAAATATAAGGTGTTTCCGCTTTCCTAAGGATAAAAAAAGAAAATTAGAATGGATAGGGTTTCATTTATTTTGTTAACATTTACTTATACTGCAGCTGATGCCTTCGAAACATTTATGGCAATTAAAGTATTGTCTGTTTAACTACTGAAGCATATTATGAGTTTCTTTACGAGAGTTAGAAACGCTGACATCAATATAAATCTCCATTAGTAGATCCTATCGCGATCCTATGGTATGCCTAGTCGATTCTGTACATAGTTGTCTAGCTTTCTTAAGGACCACTCTCTGCAAGTGGCGATTGACGGATTTCTCTCAGACACCTTCACCATCAATGCCGGTGTTCCTCAAGGGTCCATATTGTCTCCCACTCTCTTCTTGCTCTACATTAACGACCTTCTAGTGAAAACTAAAAATCCAATATTTAGCTTTGCTGACGATAGCACACTTATCTCATCTTTCTCTTTGAATGCGCAAACATCGGCTGCTGACGCACATCTTCGCAGACGGCATGAAGTATCACGCTTCAACAAAGACCTGGAAGAAATTTTGGCTTGGGGTGACAGTAACCAAGTCGAATTTAACGCTAAAAGAACCCAGGCAGCAGTTGTCTCTAAAAAGGTTAACATTACAGAACCGGATATAGTCATGGCCGGACACGCAATCCCACTGACTTCATCTATTAATTTGCTGGGCGTCAATCTGGGAGGAAATATGTCTTGGCATAACCACGCTGTGGCAATCGCTAAGATAGCTTCTCAAAAGCTTGGGGTACTCTTCCGAACCAGAAAGTTGTACATACCTCAACAACTTTTGACACTATACAAAGCCCAGATTCGACCATCACTAGAGTACTGCTCTCATGTCTGGAGCACTGCACCCAAACATACTCTTCGGTTACTGGATTCCATCGAAAGGAGGGCTATTCGTCTGATCGGAGACCACGAACTGACGAAGAACCTCGACAGCCTGGAACATCGAAGACAGGTTAGGGATTTGACTCTAGTTTACAGATATTTTCATGAAAGGTGCTCGGCTGACCTTACCCTCTTAATTCCGCCCAGAGTGACGAATAGCAGAAATACACGACGAACCACTGCCGCCCACCCATATGCGGTTAAGCTTAGTACTCCTCGAACTTCATTATTTAAAAATTCTTTCATCTGGAGGACTTCATCCTTATGGAACGAACTTCCCGAGGTCGTTTTTCCCAACGAATATAACCTCCAACGATTCAAAACCAACGTGAATCGCTTTTTGCGCACACGCGCCACTCCCAGAGTGCCCTAAAGGATTTTTCCTATAGTGCTTGTGTTTGATCATAAAAAAAAAATTTAGTGATTTAAATATCACTCTCCTGGTGACGTCACAAGCCACGCCTTATCGGCGTGGAATCTTACCTGTTAGTTATTTATACCATGTGTGTATGGCAGAGTGGTCCGATCAGAATGTTTGCACTGTTACATATCTTAAATATATACAGGGTGTCCCATAACTAATGGTACACAGGAAAACTGCAGATTCCTTGGGTAAAAATACTGCGATTTGGCCATACTTAGTTTAGTTCAATAGCTGGTAATAACCGAGATACAGGGTGTCCAATTAAAAATTTAATTTTCAATTTTCCTAAATATCTTATTTCTGAATCAATATTTTTGCACAAAATTTTGTGGCTAGGGTTATTTTGAGGAAAGGAATTTGAATTTGTTAATAATTTTGATGTAGATTGTAGGGGGCGCTCTCTGCGGTACTCTGGATACATAAAAATAAGTGTAACTTTCTTAGGCCTTAGTATAATTATGTTTTTATTAAAAATATCAGTTTTTTCGTCATCTTTAAGCAATAAAGGTATACTTTGTAAGTGTCGCTCCGACTAACCGTTTTCGAGATATTTTCAATTACAATTTCTAATGCGCCCGTTTAAATTTTGATTTGTAAATGTGAAATTTGTAACAGTAGGCTTTGGTAAAAACAAATGCAATGAAAGCACTTTGAAACCTCATTTCTGTCAAAGTTTATTTTCATTTGTCAGCATTGTGGGTGTTTTTATGGAGTTTTTCAAGATACTGTTATCAAAAATTAAACTAAAAATGCCGCGACATATCTGTTTTCTAACGGAAAAATGCGAGACATGGTATATTTATACGCACAAGAAAATTTTAACAGACGCAAGGCACATCGGCGTTATTTGGAAATGTATCCAAATAGAAGGCAGGCAGATTTTAAAATTTTTAGAAGCCTATACGACAGACTGGGAAAAACAGGATCCTCCACTATTACGATTTGGACGCAAGGATCCTGTGTCGTGTACATGTCGCGGCATTTTTAGTTTAATTTTTGATAACAGTATCTTCAGAAACTCCTTATAAACATCCACAATGCTGACAAATGAAAATAAACTTTGACAGAAATGAGGTTTCAAAGTGCTTTCATTGTATTTGTTTTTACCAAAGCCTACTGTGACCAATTTCACATTTACAAATCAAAATTTAAACGGGCGCATTAGAAATTGTAATTGAAAATATCTCGAAAACGGTTAGTCGGAGCGACACTTACAAAGTATACCTTTATTGCTTAAAGATGACGAAAAAACTGATATTTTTAATAAAAACATAATTATACTAAGGCCTAAGAAAGTTACACTTATTTTTATGTATCCAGAGTACCGCAGAGAGCGCCCCCTACAATCTACATCAAAATTATTAACAAATTCAAATTCCTTTCCTCAAAATAACCCTAGCCACAAAATTTTGTGCAAAAATATTGATTCAGAAATAAGATATTTAGGAAAATTGAAAATTAAATTTTTAATTGGACACCCTGTATCTCGGTTATTACCAGCTATTGAACTAAACTAAGTATGGCCAAATCGCAGTATTTTTACCCAAAGAATCTGCAGTTTTCCTGTGTACCATTAGTTATGGGACACCCTGTATATTGTACCCGCAGTATGTCCTCATTGCTAAAAGTAAATAGCTCTTGCTCCTCGAGTTTTCCCTAGAAGCTGCACATCCCGTTAATTTCAAGAATCAGCACCCTGACCGGCATGCTTGATGATCCCGAACATACCGTATCAACCAACTCCCCAAAATAGCGCTTGCGTTACGTTGCCAAAAGGGCACATGTGCATTATTTACAGTGTTGCCAAGTCGACAGCTGTTATGTCACCCGGTCGGTCACCCGTATATATTACAAGAAAGACTTTCAAATAATTATACTGGTTGGCATGTGTTAACCCTAATGCCAAAGTTACGGTACAGGACATGCGATAACGGTAATTAGTCGGCAATATTTTAGGTGGGTTATGCAAATAAAATTCTCTGGGGAAATACAGGGTTGGTCGGGGGGAACGGACCAAACTCCAGGAACGTATTGTACCGGGTGGTCAACTAAGAATGGCCGTCGGCTTTATCGCAATAGCTGGTAGTGATAGAGCATCCGGGTAAATTTTTTTTTACTAAAAGTGCCCAAGAGAAAATGCTGGAAATTATTTTCGACTTTGTAAAATTACCGCGAGAGGGCGTTACATCATGGCCAAGGTTAAAATTATGATTTTCTATGTGTTTTGACTAATTGAGAGGTATCGAAAACATCTGTATTTTAATCCTTACATATTTCCTAATACGTGTTGTCTCACATAAATTTTCCAATCTAGTAAAATAAAGTGGTGAGGATGGGGGATTCAATTTAAAAGAAAATCTACGGTTACTCCGGTTTGGCTCAACCGATTTTAACAAACTTGGTCTCGTCTATATTTACCCTATAAGATGTGCTTTTGTTTTCTTGAGTTTTGGCGTCGCCGCTAGATGGCGTTAACTGAAATATAAGCAAATATTAATCTTTTTCTTAAAAGAGTTAAACGCAATGATATATTTGTTTTAACAAAGTATAATAGAGAATTAAATCCATAATATTTCGGTAAAAAATGCAAGTTTGTATCTTTTTTAGAACCGGAGTTATTGACCAAAATAAATTATATATACAAATTTTTTCGTTTTACGGGCGTTTAAATTTTATTTATCGTATAATTTTAACCCTTTTATTCATAAATGAATAACATGGTACAAAGGAGGATGATAAGCTTCAAATTACAAATTTCTTTTATATAAAAATGAACATTTTAAAATTTCAAAAAAATATTTATTTAAGTATTATTATTTATATATTATTTAAATACGTTGGTTCTTGTATAAGGTATTTAAATTCAAAAATATACCATTAAAATAAAAAGAGTAGGCTTTGATAACAAAGTAAACGACGCGTTGACATAGTTAATGATTTTCTCAGTTTTTCACTTAAGTCGTTTGGTTTCTGTGTTTTTAAAAAGTCTTTTTACCAAGATGCGTTTGACGAATGAGGCGGCATTCGATATGGTTGGCGTGTATTTCGAATGCATGCGAAATGAAATAGTTGCTTTTAGGATTTATGCCAACCAGTTCCCAGGAAGAAGGCATTATACAAGTAGGCTGGCGGAAAAGCTCAGGACTACCGGAAGTATTCATCTTCCGATGCATAGAAGGCAGAATAGGGGCCGTACCGAGGAGAATATTATAAATGTATTAGCATATATTGCATTCGATCAACATGTAGGGACCAGAACCCTATCTAGAGAGTAAGGAATATGCAGGACTATTTTAATGGTATATTTTTGAATTTAAATACCTTATGCAAGAACCAACGACAAGGTATAAATATTTTTTTTTTATTTTAACATGTTCATTTTTATATAAAAGAAATTTGTAATTTGAAGCATGTTATTCATTTATGAATAAAAGGGTTAAAATTATACGATAAATAAAATTAAACGCCCATAAAACGGAACAATTTATATATATATGGGTAAATATACGAAAAGTGTTTAAAAACAATTATTTTTTGGCAGAAATAGAAATTATAGCGGACCTTTTTTATTATGTCTGTTATAAAGTTTAGAACTTCTCTTATATATAAATTAACTTAAAAACGTAGATTTCAACAAATATTTTACGAATTATAGCCATTTTTTTAAAATGGGGTCGCACGGAACTGACGGGTACCTACTCCCACGGGACTGAAAACAACAAATAAATAAACCATATTTTTTTCAATGTTGCACCTAACATTAAGTAAATCTCCCTTTAAAGAAAAATCCTTTTATTATAAAAAATCTTTACATTATAAAGGTAAGAAAACGAACAATACTTAACTAACACAACTCATAGAATGAGTACAAAATAAAAAACTAATCTATCAAACTTTTTCAAAAACATTGATGGTGTCTTTAAATCTGTAAAAGATTCTGTTTCCTTTAAGAATCAAATTAGGTTCCGGCAAAATACCAATAATCTGTTCCTCAGTAATATAACTCTTATCTGCGTCATCTAATTTAAAAAGTTGTGGATCATCCTGTTTTTTGCTTACTATCTTTAAAAATGTCACTAAAACTTCTTCCTCGTCTAATTCACCTTGACAGACCCCAATATATTTGTAGTTCGTATGATCTTTTTTATTTTGATTGAACATGGAAACTAGTACATACGTTCCTGCTTTAATATTTTTTTTATTTACGGATTTAGGAAAACATGAGGACCCCGCTGCATGCTCGTCATCACTAGCATAAATATCGTCATATCTAATTTTAGTGTTAGGTAAATTTGGCATAGTCATGGAGGAATCACTGGAGGAAGAGCTAACATTAGATGCATCAGAAAAGCTATTGTGGTCTGGGTACATAATCACTCCTAATTCATAATGACTACAAAACTTATCGCAGCTGCAGGACATTCGTCGCAGCCAAACTTTAAATGTATCGACATAAGTTTTTACTTGTCTGATATTCGTTGTACCTACAAATACCTTGGCTGGAGTGTTATTAATAATGTTTCTGATTTTCTCTATTTCATCAGATTTAATTTCAAAGAATGTGACTCCAGGACAATTTTCTTTTAAAATTTTCAGTAAGTCTTTAAAATGGGCTATATCTTTTCCTTCCGCGACTATTCTATCCGCTGTTCTTTTACAAACACCTCCTATACCGTCAGGTGCCCCTTTGCCGTGACCGGCTTCTTGATAATTCCATGTAATCTCATTTACTCCAGGAATATATTTGTTGACATGGTGAGCAATAAATGAAAACATTGTCTTATTCCGGTATTGCGCTGAGGGGCTATCGCTCAGAAAATGTAACTTTGAAATGCCTCTTTTCGAATATTGCATCAGGATGGGTTCAAGGTGGGCCCATATTGATGCAGGCCCATGTTCCAAGTTCTCCGAAAGGGTAGAAAAGCATTCTGATCCAGACTTTGTATACGTTACTACGGTATGCATGGAAATTTGCTGCCTGGAGCCTCCAAAGTGAAATGACTGGACTTCTTCTGAGTACTTGAGGTTATAATTTTCACTGAAATCACAGTGTATTAGCACCTCATCTTCTCCAAGCGATTCTTTAAGTTTAGTAATATAAATGTACTGGTGAGTTATTCGAGCTTTGTGTGCCATAAATAATATTAATTCTTGTTCAAATTTTTTTTTGAACTCGCCAAATTTTATCAGAATTGGCGTCTTGGCTATTTTATTTGTATACTTAGTTGTTCTAGATTTCTTGTCAAAATAACTTTGCTTCAAATTTACCCACTTCAAATATTGCAAATTCTCATCCGGAAGACAGTCATTGTAAAAGATAACTGAATCCTTGCAGTCTTTACACTTTCGTAGTAAACAGTCCTCCTTTTGGACGTCACAGCAAATATTCTGTATGATTTGTGAAGGAGTTTTTGAAATAATTATTTTATTTGAGAACAAACAGTCAACCATTAGTTCCATATTTGCGTGGACTAAACATTTACAGGTTTCTCTTTCAGAAATCTTCATGATTTTTACCCAAAAGGGTCGCCATCGGCAAAATAAGCTATAGCTAATTTTAATATCTGAATTACTCTTGGAAAAACTGAGATACAGATTTTTCATTGTATTTAGTAGTAGTCGTTTCTGTTTTGTAATTTTCTTTTTTGTAATATAGTCCTTTTTTCCAGGACAAAGGCGGCTGTTATTATCTTGCTGGTAGAAACTTTCTACTTTCTTTTTGACATCTGTCTGTTTGTTAATTCTCGACTTATATTTTCTACCCACTTGCAATAATGTTTTTGTGGAGTTGGCCTTTAACACTCTAAACTTAAAATATTTTGCACATTGAGTTTTAAGCTTGTACTTTTTTACCACCTTTCCTTCAACCAATTTTTTAAAAACTTGCCTCTCTTGTTCACTTTTAAGGCTACTAAATGAATCTTGCAATTGATGTTTTATAACTTCACCAAAAAGAAATTTCTTCTTTACTTCTTCCACTTTTTTAGGGTCGCTTATGCATACTTCAATGGATGCATTTACTTTTGTTAAAGGGGTGGTTGGACTCTTAGAACATTGGGGTGCATTTAATTTTTGTTCTTGTTGTTGATAACGAAAGCATCTCTTTCTGTATCTGTTTACTTCTTGTTTATATTTTTTCACCAGAGAAACCAACTTTTCTTTCTCTCTGTGACGTCTAACGCATCTTCTATTTGACTCATTGGATTTTACTTTCCTCTTTACTTCTTTCTTACGTGTGGAAGTTTCTTTAACAGCAGTATTCTTATTGACATCTTTCTTCTTGTTGGATCTGCTACGCTTTGAGTATTTTTTCCACTCTTTTCTCTTTCTCCGCTGACCCCTTGGAGTCATGTCCTTGATGCTTAATCTAATTTTTTGCTCTTTTTGTCGTTGATATTTTTCTTTTTCTTTTCTTTGATGTTCTGCCCATTTGACTGGATTGTCCTTAATTTTCTGTCGCCTTTCTTTCTCTAGATCTCGCTTTCTTTGCTTCTGCTCTTCAGTTAATGGTTTTGCCATGTTACCTGGTTAAAAAATGTAGACTATGAGCTATAATGTATGCTAAAAATGCATGCTAAAGCCAAACTGCCAGTTCCGTGCTTATCTAGTCAGTTCCCTGTTATTATTTTGGCATGGAACTGTCGGCACGGAACTGTCATTTTTTAAGAATAATGTTCATAACTTTAAAACGCAAATCAATTTTTAAAATATAAAATAACAAGATTAAAAATATTACATTTTTTAACCTTTACCTCTTGAAATATTCTGGTTGCCACAGTATATATCCTAAAAAATCGTTGGCACGGAAATGTCAGAATAATAGGTTACAGACCACAAAATTGTATTTTTGATCGTATTTCCGCGAAAATTAAGCAATAAGTACCGTTCTCTTCAGCTTTCCAATGAAAACTGAAGCAAGGTCAACATATTAACCCATTTACCACGACTACCCGCCACGCGGTATTCGAGTTGCAACCGTTTTTGTTTCTATGCGCGGAAATGGGCGCCAATTCATGGACAGGGATTAAGGGTAAATAAATTGCAGAAAAATGTTTATTTACAAAATATATTATTTCCAATAGAAAAATATTTTATTTTGTAACCTATTCATAAAATAAATATTAAATATATTTTGATTTAAGGTTTATCTGGATGTCTTAAAGTATAGAGGTTTAGCGTGGGACATGGCAGGGAACTGACATTTAAGAGTATTTTTATAAAAAAAAAATATTGGCAATCAAAATTAAAACCTCAGATTATACGGCAGATTAGGTCAGATCAATATTGTTATGTTAGAATATTATTTGTGCCCTGAAAAGCCTTTGTTTCTTCAGAATAAGGTGAAACAGGTAATTAAACACTTTTCGTATATTTACCCATATATAATTTATTTTGGTCAATAACTCCGGTTCTCAAAAAGATTCAAACTTGCATTTTTTACCGATATATTAAGGATTTAATTCTCTATTATACTTTGTTAAAACAAATATATCATTGCATTTAACTTTTTTAAGAAAAAGCCTAATATTTGCTTATATTTCAGTTAACGCCATCTAGCGGCGACGCCAAAGCTCAAGGAAACAAAAACAAAAGCACATCTTATAGGGTAAATATAGCGTTCTTAAACGAGACCAAGTTTGTTAAAATCGGTTAAGCCAAACCGGAGTAACCGTAGTTTTTCTTTTAAATTGAATCCCCCCACCCTCACCACTTTATTTTACTAGAGTGTAAAATGTTTTCGATACCTCTCAATTGATCAAAACACATAGAAAATCATAATTTTAATCTTGGTCATGACTGTAACGCCCTCTTGCGGTAATTTTACCAAGTCGAAAATAATTTCCAGCATTTTCTCTTGGGCACTTTTAGTAAAAAAAAAAAATTACCCGGATGCTCTATCACTACCAGCTATTCGGCGGCCATTCTTAGTTGACCACCCGGTACAAGTGAAAAATAAAGTAAAAAAACTCAATGTCCGTATCTGACTTTCATTTGTTTTCAAGTTAAGGTAATTCTGGGAGTGTTGCCCCACATAAAATGAAAACTCTCTAGAAAATACAGTTTCGTATTTATCATTAAAACAAATATAAAACAACATTAACAACATTCTGAAGCTTCGCTAGGTACAAAATACACTAAATATATTAACTCCGTTTTTACAGGGTGTCCCATTTTCGATACTTTTATAGGGTATCTCCGTAACTGTTAGTGCTATCAAAAAAGTAATGTAGGGTTTGTTCGGGTTTGTTGTTGTACTGTTTTTGGGCCAAACTTAAAATGATAAAACAAAATTTGAAAATTTTCGCTCGTTTAAGAGATACGGGGAAAAATTAAAAAATTGACAATTTCAAAATTACCCTATATTTTCTTCGTTAAAAGAGATACGGAAAATGTTTTATACAGAAGTTTCTTTATATTGATTGTTGAATATTCTGACGTTTTCAGAATAAGTATACGGGGTCAGGTAAAAAAGTTCTCGGACCTATTTTCATTTTTGTATATTTTAATCTAAAAATATACTGGTTTAAATTCTCCTTTCAAATATATAACACACCATGGATGATATGGTTTTCTAGGCGATTTATTTAAACTTTATACCTTAAAACCAAAGTAGGCCATGAAACAAAAAGTAATATCCTAGAGACAGCTATGTTGACATTCTAGTTATTTAACGTCAATTTAATTTTTTACATATTCATTTGTGAAAAAGACTTATCAACATTTTGAAAAACTTGATTATCTATCATCCATGGTGTGTTATAATTGGCTTATTAGCTATCTTTTTAGATTAAAATATACAGGGTGTTCCATTTAAAAAATGAGGTTAGGTCCGATAACTTTCTTACCTGACCCTGTATACTTATTCTGAAAACGGTAGATTATTCAAGAGTCATTATAAATAATAAACTTATGTATAAAAAATAAATTCTCAATAAACTCAAAATTATATCGAGCCATGTCTGAAAATGAATTTACAGCATCTGCGTGACCCCAAAATCACGGGAAACGCATTTTCTGACAAGTCAACCCTTGCATATACTTTTCCGAACGTGTCAAAAAACAATTAAAAAAAAAGAAAAAAGCAAACTTGAAGTTAAAACTTTCTAGAATGGAACATTAAATGTTAAAAATTATGTGAAAAAAAATTTGTTCGTCGTTCCAGATCTCGCCATTTCATTATTGGAATTTTTTAAAAATCTCCACGGAGGAAATTCGGAAAACGATCTTTACATGTCAGAAAATTGTCACACTACATTCCTTGACACCCAAATATTGTTGAAAAAACTTTCAGAATAATCGCACCTAGCTAGGCGGAATTCTGACAATATTACGCAGAGATACTTGAAGGCAGGTATCGTTCAGTTGTATGACGGGAAAAATGATTTGCAATATTATTTTTATCAGAAAATTGTCACTTGACACTTGAGACTTTATAATTTTTCCATTCATTTTTTTTTTGACTCGCTCGCTAAGTATATGCAAGGGTTGACTTGTCAGAAAATGTTTTCCCGTGACTTTGGGGTCACGCAGATGCTGTAGATTCATTTTCATACATGGCACATAATTTTGAGTTTATTGAGAATTTCCAATCTAAAGCGGCACAGCGCCTCTGATCAACGCTCTACGGCATTTCATCAGATATAAAAGTTGTAGAGGGGGACCTAAACTCCACGAAAAACCAAATTACTGATATTCCACTTCACGGACCCCCTATTGTCAAACCTTTGTCAACCCAGTGAACAAACCCGAACAAACCCCCTATTGTCCCTAACTATAAAATCTATTTTAAATATTGACAGTTTTGGCATATCAAGGATAATGTGATTTATAGAACAGTTACGTAACAGTAGAAAAAATATATTTAAGGCGTATCAACTCGACAAGTCAAAATTGGAACCATTTACAAATACGTTACATCACATTTTTTAATTACGGCATAACTTAAAATAAATTATCACTTCTAATCTCCCCAGTGCTTGGATTATTAGAAAAAAATTGTATCTCGTCTTCGAACCGGGATAATTTTTAAAACATTTATGAAAATTTCCGGTTATTAGTTAAAGCACGTGGGGGATTCACTAAGAAAATTCCACACCTAAAAAAACAATTTTTATTTCACAATTCAAGTCAAAGTCCATTCCATATGTCATTATTTTGACATTATTTTAGGTTTCCATGGTAACCAAACAAAAATAAATGCCGGTGTGAAATTTTCAACATTTATTTTCACTTGTAATCTCCCACGTGCTTAGATTATTACCGTTATTAATTCAAGTACGTGGGGGATTCAGTAAGCAAATTTCACACCTAAAAAAGCAATTTTTATTTCACAATTCAAGTAAATGTTTCATTATTTTGACATAAATATTTCCAATTATTAATATCGATTATTTCGCCTCGAATGTTATATCTCGGATTCGTCGTTACCATTTTCGACTGACGAACTACTTAGCAATTTGTCGTCTCAGACGAACGACTCTATACGCATTTTCGCCATCCGCCAAAATCTTCAAAACAAACGAAACTTCGTTAGATGACGACAACACCGTAACGTAACCGCGGGCAGTCCATTGAATAACATCGATGCAGTCAGCATCGAAAACACGCCGAAGAATCGACGCCGGCTAGGACGGAGCATTAGAAAAGCACGCGGGGTGCCGAGTTTTCGGTCCTCAAAACGGATTTTTAGTAAGTTTTAGAGTGTAAAAAGGGCCTAAAACTCATTTACCTGAATTAAAAATTGTTTATAGTGAAGTTATTTTCGGTTGTGGCATCGTTTAGTAGGATTGCGCCGCGCCATTTAAATTTAAAAGGATTTAAAAGGCCCGTGAGCCGGTAGTGACGTAATAGAGCAAGGGGGTGTTGGGCATAGGTTTGTACCGTGTTCTTTGTTCTCTGTTGGGCTTTCGTTTTTTGACGCTTTAGAGCGATTTGTTCAGTTTTGTGTGAAAACTTTTTTGTGGTTACCTACAAGCGCGATATATTTAGTCAGGTAAGTTTCATTACTTCTTTTTTAAATTAGAACCGTTTATTTACTTTTTATTCAAAGGTTTACTCGATTTTTATTCCATATAATACTCATGGTGATTGATGGTGAATGGCCTATTCAACTCATCACTTTGAAAAGTTGATGGCTTATACAAGGTGTCCATTTATTGTGTTATTCTTCGATATCTCATATAATATAGTCGATAGGGGAAAACTTTAAATATCAAAATTAAAGGATTATTGAAGATGTATAAGTATTTTAAAAATGTTTTTAAATATACAGTGTATTTTACAAAAGCGAGACCACTAAAATTTAAATTTTTTTAAAAGGAACACCCAATATTTTTTACTCGATATTAATTAATGTCCCTCCTCATTGCTTATGTAATCCAACTAATTTTTTTAGTGTTGGGAAAAACCGATGATTTTAATAATCGAGTACTTGATACTCGAGCGATTTTAATAATCGAGTTAATCGCTCGAGTGAATCGCCTGAAATTCCAATTTACCAAGCGATGACGTCACCGACTGCTTAACGGGCTGCCTACCCCTTTACATGTGATCAGGTTGGGTATTTAGCAGACATGTAACTACGGGTGGGCACAGGTTTAGCTAAAAAATTATAGTGTCACCAAAAAAATTCCAGAAATTTATTTATTTGTGAATAATGAATTTTTACCACGTATCTCGATACCAAACAAAAAACTGCAAAAAATCACACAAATATGTATTTATTGTTCGGGTTTATAATTGTGCGTTTTTAACCCGAACAAAAAGTGTTACCAAGAGTTATTTTTCTTCACATCTTTCTCAATCTACGAGCATAAAATAAGTAGATATTTAAAATAGCTTGTCAAATTCTTCCACTTTAAATTATCAGGTGCCCACTGTGTGCACTTCAAAAATTTAGGCTGTTACGCGACTGGCAAATTAAGAAAATTGGTTATTATTTTTTTAAATCATGTACTCATGTATTAATAGTTACCTAAAAGTTCCTGTTTAAATTTAAGAATGCTTACTTTTAATTACCAAAAAATTTGTCGATACCTATGTTTTGTTAACTATTTTGCTCGTTTTCAATTAACATTTTCTATAATGTATGTTAATTTTGAGAAGTCTTCTTGAGTTTAATAATAAAAAGTTCCTGTTTAGATTTAAAAATTATTACTATAAGATTAGCAACGAATTTTTCTATATATTTTGTTAACCATTTTGTTCGTTTTGTTATTTTTCATTAACAATTTCTATTATTATGTTATTTTTCTCGTCTATAGTAATTAAAAATTTTAAAATTATATCCTTTAATTTTTTAATATTTACAATCGGAGACCTAAACTACTCCGCTGGCTGGCCAGTCAAAACAAAACTTTACCAAATCATGTCGCGATGACTCCGCTAAGGGATTCAGCATACTTTTTTATATGCACCTTCTCGTTTATGTGCCTTTAAGAAAGACGTATGTCGTGTACTTGCTCAGCGTCAATCTCGAACGTCGCCAATCGGATCGCGCGGTGCTTAGACCAGAGGTCGTCTATCAGATAACCGGCGATATTTTTCGGTTTTTCGCCTGATTTTTAACTAGATTATTTCCTATCGAGCGAAAAACTGTTCGAATATACGAGCAGTTTTTTAACTCGATCACACTACAGCGGTATATTCCCGTCGGCGTCAAGCGAAGCTCGGGTATCGAGTGAAAGATAATAAGTGACGGGCGACGGTTTTTGCCTGAATAGATAACTCAAGCGGTTTTTTTAATAATCGAGTGATGTCGGTTATTTCAATAATCGAGTGATCAAGCGGTTTTTCGCTCGAGCGATCACAACACAATTTTTTTTCCAATCTGTTGCAGTGTTTCCCATATATTAATTATTCTCCTATTATTTTTTTTCGTACCGTCCCAATAAATATACCTAGTAAAGTTTCTTTATTGATTTTAATTTGATTCTTTTTTTACATATAGTTGCATTTAGGTTATATTTAGAGATGTAAAATTACCGGTAATTTAAAAATCGGTAATATTACCGGTAATATTACGCAATATTACGGTAACATTGGTAATTTATAAAAAAAAACTTTTTAGGTAATACAAGTTTTTTTTATTTCAAAACTGTAAAAACATTACGAAAAACAATAAGAACGTTTTTTTTAAACTAGTCAGAGTCAGAATGGACTACGTAATAGAGTGGATAATGGTAAATCATCCTCATCATCATCCCCAACCTCGTCATCTGATTCTTCTTTCTCTTTCGTTAATTGAGTCAAGTCTATAACTTCGAAACCGATATCTTCTTTTTCTATTTCTTCCTCAGTATCTTCTACTATTCTCGAATGATCTTCTTCATTTAGTAAATTATAATTATGGGCAATATAAGTTAGTTTTCCGGCCCTCTCCACGTTTAGTCTGTTTCTTTTTTGCCGATGAATAAATCCATAAGTACTAAAGGTTCTTTCGGTTGCGGCTGTTGACGATGGTAAATTTAAAATGTCTACAGCTAACCTACTTATTTTAGAACTGGAGCAAATTCCTGCCCACCAAACAGATCCAGACATAGATTTTTCGCTGGAAATGACGAATTCCTTAGCAAAAATATTACCTCTAATTTTGTACTGTGCGAGTGGTTCCATAATAAGATCTACTTGTGAAGAATACTTTGGATGACGCCTTGCAGTTCATAGATGAACTCCGTTGCAATTAAATTTTCAGCTTCAGTTAACTTCTCGCCGCGTTGACTTGGTTCTAATAGGTAAGCAGCAAGATGAACGGGTTTTAAACATTTATTTTCTCGTTTTTCAAGAATTGAACACATTTTCTGGTTTTCAAACATAGTAATAGATAAATTTGATCAGGTCAGGTCAGGACCGTACTGTTGGCAACCCTGGGTATTCCCCGATAAATGAGAGTATGGAGCGGAAAAAAAAACAATATTTCCAATGTTACCGATCTTGCGGTAATATTACGTAATATTACCAAAATTACGGTAACATTACCTCGGTAATATTACCCTTTACATCTCTAGTTATATTAGTAGGTGCAGGTTTTCGACACTTTTATAGGGTATCTCCGTAATTGTTAGTGCTATCAAAAAAGTAATGTAGGTGTCAGGGGTGCTCTTTTTGGCTCAAATTTAAAATGGTAAAATCAAAATTTGAAAATTATCGCTCGATTAAGAGATACGGGGAAAAATAAAAAAATTGACAATTTCAAAATTACCCTATATTTTCTTAGTTAAAAGAGATACAGAAAAATGTTTATTACAGAAGTTTCTTTGTATTGATTGTTGAATAATCTGCCGTTTTCAGAATGAGTATAGGGGGTCAGGTAAAAGAGTTATCGGACCTAACCTCATTTTTTTAAATGGAACACCCTATATATTTTAATCTAAAAAGATACTATTTTAAATTCTCCTTTCAAATATATAACACACCATGGATGATATTGGTTTACTTGGCGACTTATTAAACTTACTTTAAACCACAGTAGACCGTGAAACAAAAGCTAATATCCTATAAAGAACTATGTTGATTATTAACATTTAACGTCAATTTCATTTTTACATATTCGTTTGTGAAGATGGCTTATCAATATTTTGAAAAAATTGATATGTTTATATTGAAAGTGGAAAAAACGAAGAAATGGCGCAAAATGTATATTTTGTTCGCTATCCGGAAATATGGTAACCATTTAAGGAGATATTCCGAACATTTGCGACGATTTCCGTTATTTTTTACCTTAATCTGAATCTTTTAATTCGTTTCAAAGTAATAAAGTTTAAATAAATCGCCTAGGAAACCAATATCATGGTGTGTTATATATATTTGAAAGGAGAATTTGAAATAATATCTTTTTAGATTAAAATATATAGGGTGTTCCATTTAAAAGAATGAGGTTAGGTCCGATAACTTTTTTACCTGACCCCGTATACTTATTCTGAAAACGGCAGATTATTCAACAATCATTATAAAGAAACTTCTATATAAAACATTTTTCTTTATCTCTTTTAACTAAGAATATATAGGATAATAAAATTTTGAAATTGTAAATTTTTTGATTTTTGCCCGTATCTCTTAAGCGAGCGAAACTTTTCAAATTTTGATTTTACCATTTTAAGTTTGACCCAAAAAGAGCACATGACACCTACATTACTTTTTTGATAGCACTAACAATTACGAAGATACCCTATAAAGGTTTCGAAAATGGGACACCCTCTACTATTTATAAGGTTTTGAGTATTTTTATACAGGGTCTTTTAATTTTACTTCTAGAATTCCCGAAATTTGGATTAAATTTACTCCAAATTGAACACCCTGAATATTTTTCAAGAATAAAAATTTCTACTAAGTCCCCTTATAACTCTAAAATATTTTTAATTTTATCACGGCGTTGCCAAATCGATTTTCTCAAAAGTTTCGTTATTTATTTTTTTAATTTTTATATTTTGGATGTAAATGGTCTAAATTATTGTAATGCCCTGTATTTTTTGCCACAAATCTTCTACGCTTTAGAACATAATACCTAATTTTATACCGAGCCAATAATTCTCATCAGTCATTAAGTTTCGGTGATTTCCATTTAAAAATTATTTGAAAACTTCACATCTAAGTTAGCCAGGCAAATTGACAATTGCCATTTACTTAATTTTTGACAAAATAAATACATTAAGTTCCTATTTTATTTTATTAATTTTTCTTATTTGGACGTTATCAAATTTAGTATTTTGTTTAAGGGTATGGACGATATAATGCAATAAAATACAGGATAACACAATAATCCAGACCTACACTCCTACACTTAAAATAAAAATATGAAATACCGAAAATTTTGAGAAAATCATTACGTTTTGTCAACGCTGCAGACAATAATAAGAATATTTTGAAGTTATAAGAACACTAAGTTGAAGCTTCAATTCTTGATAACAAATACATGGTGTTCCAGTTGAAAATATTGAGTGAATTTATTTCAATCTTTCCGAAATATTGAAATCAGATAAAGCACGCTGTATTAAAATAAATCTTGTGAAATTTTAGAGTTTGTACTCATATAACCCAGATTGTGAATGTTTGTAAAATTTTGACCCAATTGAGATCAGTATAAAGTCTGTAGCATATTTATTGCGGCCGTATAAAAACATTAAAAATAGGAAAATAATTAATATCTTGGCAACAGTGCGACAGATTGGAAAATAATTGTAATTGCATAACCAATAACGAGGGGCACTAATTCGGAGTAAAAAATATAGTGCATTATATTTAAAAAAAAAATTGAAGGGCCCGCTTTCATGAAACACACTGTACCTACGTTTAAAATTATTTTTATAATTATACATCTTCAACCGAGTCTTCAACAAGCTAATATTTATATTTAAAATTTTCCTCTATCCATGATATTATAGGAGATATACTCACTAAATGAACACCCTGTATAAGTGGACATGCTCTCTCTTTTAAAAATATTTTCAGTCGTGCAGTGCTGCCGCGTCTACTAGAAAGTATTAATAAGAACAAAAATCTAAAATTTTCTATTTCGGTTCTTATTTTTTCCAGTTTTTATTCGAAGAGATGTCCGAAAATAAATTTCACGTTCTCATTGCGACTTTTTATTCTTCACAAAATGGCATCATCATATCTTTAATGCGACGTTTCGTCTTTGGGTCACCATCATCAATTTAATTTTTTTAAATACAGGTCTGGACTTTTTTGTCTAAATTATGGAAGAAAAACTAAATCTACGTTCAGCGGTATACAGCACTTAATGTTTTTCCGGCGTTCCGGTTCCTTAAATTGACCATTTTCATTAAAATACCCCTAGTACGTTTCTATAATTTGCTTTAGTGTCAAACAATTCGGTTTAATTTTAAACTGTAAACCCCAATGGTTGTTTTGTTTTAAAAAAGTTCTGACTTAAGAGTTAGATTTTATTTGTATTAATAAAATAAATTACCTGTAGGGACTTACACTAAGTAAAGATTTGATAAAACTATTAGTTTGAAATTTAAAAAAACTAATAATAATAATTAAGGACAGAAGTAGCAATAATAATTTTAAAATCTTCAGTTTCTTCCTAACAAAACTAAATTACAGGAACGTACTGGGGGTATTTTAACGAGGATGGCTCGGAAGATGGTCAATTTAAGGAACAAAACATCAGAAAACCAGTAAGTAATGGCTGTATACCGCTGAACGTTCTGAACGCGGGCTAAAACGAACCTTAAAAATCATTCCACGTTTTTATTTTTTATGGTTATGCTCCTCCTCAGTTATATTACATTAACATCTATTTTGCAACTAAAAATATGGACACAAATAGAAACATCGATGCGAATAGAACCTTTTAGCAGGTTCCGCCTCGGCCTAAGTGGGAATTTTAATGTGACATCAGTTTTATCTTTATTCCTATTTTATGTTTATTATCGTTTTTGCATAATTTGAAAAAAAAATATGGTTGTTTACGCCGATAATTAACTACGAACATGCTAAATGGTTCCAACGCATCACTTTTTATTGTAATTATCCTTTTGGAATCGGAGAATGTGGATATAGTAATTAAGAATGAGCAACCATTTTTAACCAGAAATTCGGGATTTAAAATTCGCGTTAAATTATACAGCGGATTATTAAAAATCAGTATTATTGTAATTGAATAAAAAAAAGTCTAAGGATTTTCCCAAATTAAAAAAAGAAGATTGTAATACACAGCTTTATCCCTCAGCAGCGATATCGAAATGTTTCTGTCTGTCGCTTGTCGGTTTACAAACTTGACGTTTCGTTTGCGTTCGCCGTTCGTATAAACAGAGACGAGAAGAGCACACAAAAGGGAGACGGCAACAATGGCTAGACCAACGGCAACTATAAATGCTCTTAAGGAAACCCGTGCTTTTAATTTTCAACGGCGGACGAAACGGCGAACGCAAACGGAACGTCAAGTTTATAAATCCACCTTAAAGCTCATCGCAATATACCGGGTGTCCCTCTAATGCTGACGAACCGCTGTATCCCGATAACTGTTTATCCTACAGCCAGCCCCGGATGTAGGGGGGACACGCCTGTGCCCATGTCCCAGGCGGAAACGTCAGTGGACGCCATTATTCACAATATCGGCCAAATTGCGGTTTTGTTAAAAATCTTATACAGAGTGGCCAAAATTATTAGTACCTACACAGTAAAACTGCAGATACTTTGGGTAAAAATATTGTGATTTAGCCAAACTTTACTTAGTTCAAAAGTTGATAATATCCTAGATACAGGGTGTCCAAGTGAAAATTTTATTTTCTAATTTCCTAATTAAGTTACTTTTTAACTAATATTTTAACATACAATTTTTGGTTTATTCAGGTTTGTTCGGGTTTGTTTTTAGGGGCGAGAAATTTAAATTTGTTAATTATTTTATTTTTATGTAGATTGTAGCAGCTGCAGCACTGGGTACATAGCAACAACTGCCACTCTTTTACGCTTTAGTGTTTTGTGCTTTTATTAAAAATATCAATTTTTTTCATCACATTTACCCAAAAATGTGTCTTGTCGCTCCGAGCAATTGATTTCGATATTTTTGCATTTTTGCGCTTTTAAAAATATTACAACATCATAACATCATCAAATAGCTGTTTCCAAATTTGTACACTAGTTGAAGTGTTACCTAAAGCTCTAACCTTTTGACGCAATGAAGGCAATTTTAATATTATATTGCGCTGTAGGGTACGGTTCGGTTCCTCAGAACTCCAAGAATATCTTTTTTTACCCTTATACAGGGTGTCCCATAACTAATGGTACACAGGAAAACTGCAGATTCCTTGGGTAAAAATACTCCGATTTGGCCATACTTAGTTTAGTTAAATAGCTGGTAATAACCGAGATACCAAGTAAAAATTTAATTTTCAATTTTCCTAAATAACTTATTTCTGAATCAATATTTTTGCACAAAATTTTGTGACTAGGGTTTTTTTAAGGAAAAGAATTTGAATTTGTTAATAATTTTGATGTAGATTGAACCGCTCTCTGCGGTACTCTAGATACATAAAAAGAAGTGTAACTTTCTTAGGCTTTAGTATAATTATGTTTTTATTAAAAATATCAGTTTTTCCGTTATTTTTAAGCAATAAAGGTATACTTTGTAAATGTCGCCCCGACTAACCGTTTTCGAGATATTTTCAATTACAATTTCTAATGCGCCCGTTTAAATTTTGATTTGTAAATGTGAAATTGGTCACAGTAGGCTTTGGTAAGAACAAATACAATGAAAGCACTTTGAAACCTCATTTCTGTCAAAGTTTATTTTCATTTGTCAGCATTGTGGGTGTTTTTAAGGAGTTTTTGAAGATACTGTTATCAAAAATTAAACTAAAAATGCCGCGACATAACTTGTTTTCTAACGGAGAAATGCGACACATAGTATGTTTATACGCACAAGAAAATTTTAACAGACTCGGGGCACATCGGCGGTATTTGCAAATGTATCCAAATAGTATCCAGATTTTAGAATTTTTAGAAGCCCATACGACAGACTGGGAGAAACAGGATCGTTGCGTCCAAAACGTAATAGTGAAGGATCCTGTTTCAACCAGTCTGTCGTATAGGCTTCTAAAAATTTTAAAATCTGGCTGCCTTCTATTTAGATACATTTCCAAATACCGCCGATGTTCCCCGCGTCTGTTAAAAGTTTCTTGTGCGTATAAACATACCATGTCTCGCATTTCTCCGTTAGAAAACAGTTTTAGTTTAATTTTTGATAACAGTATCTTCAAAAACTCCTTAAAAACACCCACAATGCTG
The DNA here is from genome assembly GCA_963991005.1 of Barypeithes pellucidus. Lineage (NCBI taxonomy): Eukaryota > Metazoa > Arthropoda > Insecta > Coleoptera > Curculionidae > Barypeithes > Barypeithes pellucidus. Next base: position 37,043,531 of record OZ022563.1, on the reverse strand, counting down.
ACAAATGAAAATAACCTTTGACAAAAATTGACAAATGAGATTTCAAAGTGCTATCATTGTATTTGTTTTTACCAAAGCCTACTGTGACAAATTTCACATTTACAAATCAAAATTTAAACGGGCGCATTAGAAATTGTAATTGAAAATATCTCGAAAACGGTTAGTCGGAGCGACATTTACAAAGTATACCTTTATTGCTTAAAAATGATGGAAAAACTGATATTTTTAATAAAAATATAATTATATTAAGGCACAAAAAAGTTACATTTCTTTTTATGTATCCAGAGTACCGCAGAGAGCGCCCCCTATAATCTACATCAAAATTATTAACAAATTCAAATTTCTTTCCCCAAAAAAACCATAGTCACAAAATTTTGTGCAAAAATATTGATTCAGAAATAAGTTATTTAGGAAAATTTAAAATTAAATTAAATATCTCGGTTATTACCAGCTATTGAACTAAACTAAGTATGGCCAAATCGCAGTATTTTTACCCAAGGAATCTGCAGTTTTCCTGTGTACCATTAGTTATGGGACACCCTGTATACTGTTGCTTCAACAACTTGCTCAGGTTTGTTTCGAAGATTTCGAATACGAGGAGCCTTCTTGCTCTGACGTAGAATGCTAATCATCTACTATAAAATGTGCATCATCTTTTTGGAATTCTCTTCTTCATCCGATAACGGATTTCTTCTTCATACCATTGCCTTACCAGTTTCTCAAAATTAGGATCAGTAGTTAGAGTTAGACTCCATTTTCTAAAATAAAAGGGCAATACAATGAAATACTTCCTATCAACTACATATACTTACCTTTGAAATAATTATAGCTAATGGATGTTGGTGTTTCACTGGGACATCAAGGGACACTTCAACTTGAATCTAGATGAACGCCAAACCTAATCCTTATAAAATTAAAAGATATATGGGGAAAATAAAAATACATAACGGTCTCGCAGACCGACCTCGCGGGTTAGGGATTAAAGTAAGACCAAGTTCGAGAAAGTCGGTTAACGTATTCGGGAGTTAACGAATTTTTCTGCAATACGAGTCAGACGGTGATATTTCTAAGCGGAAAATTATGTTAGTATACCTCTAGGGAGGTTAGTATACCTCTCGGGGGGTGGTATACCTCTAAGGGTCAGGAACAGACCCAAAAGCTGTAGGATAAATAGTTATCGAGATACAGCCGTCGACTTTAGCGGGACACCCGGTATAAGTGACTCGTTTATTAAATTATCTCTCCTATAGTTGTGGCGACATCTAACTAATTCTGAATTAGCTACTGTTAATTTTTCCTGAACAGCTACTTTCAATACATTCAGATATACAGGGTGTTATGGAAATGACTTATTATATTTGAATGGGTGACTTCTAGGGAGTCCTAGAGAAAGTCTACATACTTTTTTTTTAAATCGAATATCTAAATACTAAGGTAAAAACCCTTTTTACCCACATACTGTCGCGCCGTTCGATCTGGATTCACTTAGCAACAATGTGGGCCACTAGAGTATACTAACAGTGTTATCAGATCACACCGCATGTCTCCCCATTGGTTGAGTACTGGCGGCGCGCCCTTCATACTTCATTATGTTCCGAGACTCGGGAGTGGAACGACGTCGTGTCGAGGGTTCCACGTGCTTGACGTATACGAATTTTAAACGTTTCGTTAGTTGTATTGCCCGATTTTTTTTTGTTGTGAAATAATTCATAATAAGAAAATTTGTGTGATATTATCTACTGTTGGTTCTGTTGAAAAACATACTTTTTGTGTTTTATTATTTTATGGAATTTAATTATAAAACGGATCATTTTAAAATAAGATCGAAGGTAAGAGAGTATGTACCTTCAAATTGTAGTTTTATTTGTCTAAAAAGTTTGAAAAAGAAGTGATAAAGCGCGTCAAAGACGTCTTGTTGTCAAGAACTGAACACGTGCGTTTAGTATTCTATGTTGCAATATGACAACATCGCTATAATGCGCTAACCCCTTTTGAACCTCGAGACTGCCTCAATAAAATATTGATTGCGAAGGGCCTCAGGAGCGTCCATGTAAATTTTGAGATTTCATATAAAGTGTATATTTCGCTTAAATTCAAAGCGCCATTTATGGTTATTTTTCTTCAATTTATTTGCATCTCGGGATTTGCCGGTTTAAATATAATACGTCATTTCCATAACACCCTGTATACTACTAGGATAGGTACTTATTTTACTCGATTAAATAAAAAAATAAGATAATTAAAAGAAGCTGAAATTACAACATAATTAATGATGACTACATGTTTTCTTACTCTGCAGGAACGAGCTAATCATACTGCCATTAAAATATCTATTTTCCCAACACTATTAAGTAATTATATTGTAACATCATATATATTCTGTCACCAGGAAATGCAAAACATCATTGCATGTACTGCCTACTCGGTGCCGATGTCGTAGTTTTTCGCGCCAAATCTAACAGGAAAAACATGCACTTGCTTCTTCGCGGTCAGAGCGCATCTCGGGCAAAATAATCGCGGAATGAAAGCAATCAACAACGGGTAAAACAGAATGGATTTGGATTGTTAATTTTCTCGAGTACTCTCGAGTAACTCCTATTTAATGGAGAAAATGAGCACCTTTCACTCAATTGACTGTATTTTTTTTATGATCAAACAATAGCACAAACATTATTATAGTAAAGATTCTATCGTAAGATTTTCTATAAAATATGTATTAGTGGAGTCGCCCTGGCGAAATAACCCCAATCGATAGATACAGTAGGATCCCCTCGACATTCTGAAATGATTTATGTAGGGCGCCGCGTGGGGGGGGGGGTCACGCCCCGTAAATCTAACCTACAACGGGAAATTGAAAATAACTCAGCCGGTTTTGATGCTACAAAAAAATGTGAAAGGCAAAATTGAAGAGCTTGACAGAGCGCGTAAGGTCGAACAAACCCGATCCCGATATCTCAATGAGTTCGCGAATTAACGCGATTTTCAACTGCAAAAACAATCAAATTTAATTAATTATATCTCGAGAAGGGGCGGAGTTGGGGCATAATTTTTTCGCGAATTAACGGGTGATACCGAGTACTTTGATGGGTCGGAGGCTGGGGTTGGTGGGGGCAATTAGGAGGGGAGTAAGGGGGATTGGTAATTTTTTACATAAATGCTAATAAGTAGTTTATTAATCGAGCTACGGGGATCAGGCCGGATTCAATTTGTTTTAGATATGTGTTTAATTTTGGTATGTGTTAATAGGATATAGAACATCAACTTTAGTTAGAAAAGTTATTCAATTGTTCCACCAATGGCGTCGCTGCAAACATGTCCTTTGATATTTTTTACAAAATAGATGGTACGCCACTGATATTTTTTCATGTAGATATTTTTTCTGATTGGCCTGTTCAATTCTCCAAGAAAACGGCCTCTTATGTTTTTCTCGTCAGACGCACCGTTCTTGATTAAAACCACTAAATTCATATTGAAACTCATCATTTTTAACATTGATAAAATAATTAATGATATTTTTTTTTCATTTCATTTGCGCATCGAATTGCCCACTTCAACAATAAAATATAATTATTGAGCTTTTTTATGTTGGATGTTTGTAAATAATAAGAAACTATCAGTTTGTTTTACTTTTTAGCTTCTTTATACTCCTTAGTAGGTTTAGACGAAAACACTTATATTTTCTGTTAATTTTATGGTTGAAAAGTTGGAATAAATAATATTTTTTACAACAAAACCTGGTAGCTGATTTTGCCCTATGTTACATTCTATTAAAGTTTTTTGCTAAAACCATAAAGCCTTTTTAAGAGACAGGGTGTTAAAGATTTTCATGTTTTTTAAATAATTTGTTAAAATACGTGACAACTAGACTAGGTAGACAACTGTCAAATATGTTTATGTTTACAAAACAAAATCAGCTTCTTACCTACTAGATCCTTTTTAGTCTTTATTTAATACCTAATTTCACAATAGATTGCAAATGAATGAATTTAATTTTTTATATGAAAACGGTACGTCAACGACAAAAAATCTACATTTGCTCAGCAAGGAATGAGAAAATAATTTTTATTTAAAAAAAAAGTGGTATACCATTCTTTTCTTCAAAAATACCGAGGGCAATTCCCTCACGAACGCCACTGGTCGGAATAAAATAACATGTTATATATCATAAAATGCCTCTTGATGAATAGAAAGTGTGTACCAAATTTCACAAAAATATCTAGAGCAGTATCAGAGATATTAATAAAAAATTACAATTTTTGAAAATCAGTGTATATCCTGTATCTCAAAAGTTAAGACGTTTAGGACATTTTTTTTCTGAGAATGGACCTAAGAGTAACCTCCTTATATTAGCATGTTATTAAGAAACACTCTGTATAAATAAAGCAGAAGTTGGCACGAATTTGAGATTTATAAATAACTTTTTCAAACATGCCAATGCCCGTCAGAGCAAGACGGAATCTAATCATGATATCGTTCTTGTTAGGCCCGCCACAGTCAAGTTCTTTTACCGTAGCAAGAACTTTGTTTTTTAATATCGAAATATAAAAGAACATATTTCGTTCGACGCTATTTTGGCGAAACCCTCGATATAAAGGAACAATTTGGCCGTTTTGTCTTTTAAGTTATGTGCTGAACGGGTATAAAGACATAAAAAATATCTTATACCGAAATCGATGGCAGTATTTCTGCATATAAGCGAAGCAAAGTACTCTGCTCATTTTCTAATTACATTCCCTCCGTATCTTCTATGCTGTTATTACATTTTTTGGAACGTCTTATATGATCGATGACTTCTGTCAGTGCAACTCGTTTAGCTGTTTCGTTGAAAGAAGAACTTGTGGACTTTATATTAAGATCCTCGAATTGGCAATATGTGTATACCTGGTGTCGTCCCAAGTTATATTCAAAGTATTCTTTGAACATTTTGTAATAATATGTGGAATATTTAATTTATGAAGTGGAAACTTCGTCTTTTAAGCCTGATAAAAACAACAAAGATGTTTAAATAATAGATTGTTACCTTGGTTTTCGATCATTTAACATCTTTTCATTGTATCCTGAGAATATGAAACTTATTAAACTTCAGGTCGACAAGTTTATCTGTAGCTACGAAAGGAATGCGAGCAAAAAAAATTCTGGGGTTAACAATGTTGTCACATATATTAGATTTTAATTTATAATCTCTTAGCGAGAAAACCCTAAATTTGCGCATTTAGAATAAATTGTAAAAGGTATAAAAGGAACCAATATTCTATTATAGTTTAAAACTCTCTGTTCATACTGTTTATTTGGATATTTCAATGCAAAATAATATATTTTTTTGATTAAAGTACTTTCTATCTAAGAATACGGCAACATCGTGCGATGTCAATGGCTACAGGTAGCTAGAACTCATTTGATCGGGCTTGTTCGGCGTTGTCCGATATTTGATGGATATACCCACCCAGTTGCGTAGTGTTCATTGTGTCGCGTTTTAGGGTGTTAATTTAAAATTTTGAATTTTGTGATAATGAGCGAGTATACTCCTGGTAAAAACCTACACAGTGAGGGAGTGGTGCGTGTGCGCAAAAAGCGATTCACGTTGGTTTTGAATCGTTGGAGGTTATATTCGTTGGGAAAAACGACCTCGGAAAGGTCGTTCCATAAGGATGAAGTCGTCCTCCAGATGAAAGAATTCTTAAATAATGAAGTTCGAGGAGTACTAAGCTTAACCACATATGGATGGGCGGCAGTGGTTCGTCGTGTATTTCTGCTATTCGCCGCTCTGGGCGGAATTAAGAGAGCAAGGTCAACCGAGCACTTTCCATGAAAATATCTGTAAATGAGAGTCAAATCTCCAATCTGTCTTCGATGTTCTAGGTTGTCGAGGACGTGAATATAAATGTTATAGGATGGGTGAACAGAAATCGCAAATCAATATATTTAAATTGCCAAAGCAAAAGCTAGAAACGAACATTAAGCCAACCAAAACTGAAAAATTTACATCTTGTAAATAGTCATTTTTTAAACCTTGATAAAAAATAGTTACCTACCTTCACACATAAAATGCAATTACTAAATAATTACCTATTTTTATTACATTATTTAAAATAATAATAGCACGCCCATGACTAAATGTTTTAAACGATATTGCTTCCAGATACACTTGTCGACCTGTAACAGCTTGTATTTATTATAAACTATTATTTTAGTACGAATTACTAATAACAAATGTAATTAATACTTTTTTTTATAGGAAATTTTACGATAAAATCTTTATTACCTATAATAATTTTACTATACCTAGTCTTTTTTCCGCATAGTTCGGATTTCTCAGAAATTTAATAAAATCAAGTAATTACTAAAATATATTGTAACAAACCCGAACAAATGTATTTGCACGGAACAAACACTATAGTAAAATTATTACAATAAAGCTTTTATTGTACGATTTGCTATAAAATATAGTATTAATTATAATATAATATTGTAGATTTACATTAATTTCTAAAAAGGTATAGTTAGTAGTTCTAATAAATTTAGTAAAATCAAGTAAAATATATTGTAAATTTTACAGCGAATACTATAACTCCAGTAGTTAAATATTTTAAAGCATATGGTATATTTTACTGATGACTATTATTGTATATTTTTATTGTAAAAATAAGTTTAAATGAAGCGTTGAAAAAATATTTTTACAACAGAAGGCATAAATCAGGTGCAGGGGATGTCGTTCTTCACAACAAATAACAGTGGCGAACTTAACTGGGAACAAATACCGTCGATCGAGAAGTCAAGCGCGAGATTGGGCACGGTTTGCACTTGGATGTTTGGCCGCTTGGGAACACTATGTGTCAAAATTTTTACAAAAGATTTTAGTAAATTTTATAAAAAAAAATAGTAAATTTTACAAAAGATTTTAGTAAATTTTACAAAAGATTTTAGTAAATTTTACAAAAATACAAGGTGTTATGGAAATGACTTATTATATTTAAACCGGCAAATCCTGAGATGAAGATAAATTGAAGAAAAATAACCATAAATGGCGCTTTGAATGATTAAGCGAAATATACACTTTATATGAAATCTCAAAATTTAAGTGGCCGCTTTTGAGGACCTTTGCAATCAATAGTTTATTGAGGCAATCTCGAGGTTCAGAAGAAGTTAGCGCACTATAGGCAATGTTGTCAAATTGCAACACAGAATTTTAAACGCACGCGTTCAGTTTTCAACAATAAAACGTCTTTGACGCGCGTAATCATCTTTTTCAAACTTTTTAGAAAAAAAAAACTACAATTTTAAGGTACTACTCTCTTACGTTCGATCTTATTTTAAAATAATCCATTTTATAATTAAATTCCAAAAAAAAAAACACAAAAAGCATGTTTATCAACAGAACAAACAGTAGATAATATCACACAAATGTGAAATCACATCACAACATTTATTATTATGAATTATTTCACAACAGAAAAAAATCGGGTAATGTTACAACTAACAAAACGTTTAAAATTCGTATACGTCAAGCACGTGAAACCCTCGACAGCGTCATTCCACCCCCGAGTCTCGAGACATACTGAAGCAACTATAGTGGCGCGCGGCCGGTATCCAAGCAAGGGCGAGAGACGCGGTGTGATCTGACATCACTGTTAGTATACTGTAGTGACCCACATTGTTGCTAAGTGAATCCATATGGAACAGTATGTGGGTAAAAGGTGTTTTACCTTCATATCTGGATATTCGATTTAAAAAAAAAGTATGTGGACTTTCTCTAGGACACCCAAGGAGTCACCCATTTAATTTAATTTTATGGCAGTTCCTAAAAAAGTACCAGGCCCATATAGAACCATACATTATGGTTAGTTTTACTATTTTTATAGTAAAGTTAACTAAATTTTTCGTTGCGTGCAAGCTTAAAGAGGTGTTGAGTCACATAAGATGCCGTAATTCCCAACGGAACTATTTAATAATGGAGACATACTGCAATTTTATACTTCAATGGAACCAATAATGCAATAAGAACAGACAGGGATACGCGATACGCGGTTCGCTGGCCAGTGCACCATTCTTGCACGCGGTTCCGTTGCATCATCTATCGAATATATCGATCCGAACGGAGTTCCGTTAGTTCGCAAAGAGAACTGACCACCGGTTGACTGACCAGCACCTCGTACCTCCTATCAGATAATCAAATTATAATGGATTAGGTATATCATATTAAGTTATTTAATTACTCAATAAGATGATCACAAGCAGTGGCGGCTTGTGACCTATGATAGAGGGGGGTTAACAAGTATCATGAAATTATTTTAAAAACTTTATTTTTTTTTGTAACGACCAAATAATTATATTTTTCGGCGTCTTAACCGTAGGAGGGAAAAAGCAATAAGAAAATGCGTTAGGTAAAACATATTTTTATTAATTTTTTTAATTTTACACAAGGAAATACAATTTTTCGAAAATAAGAAAGGTTTTTTTTAGTGTATAATGGCTTAAAGGTAAAGTCCATTCTTCGGTTCTTAATTGTAGAAAATTTATCAATAGTAGCCTCATTAAAGTTTGGAATACCCTCTATACAGGGTGTGTCAGTAAGGTGTCTGGCTTCGATAACGCCTAAACTATTACAGAATTTAGTCAAGATAGCCTTTTAACAAAAACAAAGTCATTTATTTTCAAATGAACTGACTGTGAAACTGATAAAACAAGAAGTGCACCTAGGATGCTGGGATAAGCTAAGGCTAAGAAATTAAATTAATTAATCAAATTTAACAATATTTACAAGATTTACAGCATTTCGCTGACAAGAAACAAATAAGAATAATAATAAAAATATTTTAAATTATGTTGAATATGACCTCCTAGATTTAAGATGCAAGCCCGAATTCTTTTTTCAAAAGATTCGCCTACATTTCTCAACATATTCGGAGGAATTGTGTGAAAAACTTCCCTAATTCGTGCTACATGTTTTCTCTTGTTGTGGGAGCAGTTTGGTACACTTTCTCTTTTACGTATCCCCATAAGAAAAAATCAAGCTTGGTCAGATCGGGAGATCTTGCCGGCCACGATATTGGTCCTCCTCTACCTACCCAAAGATCAGTAAATCGTTCATTTAAAAAATTTCTTACGAGCATACTGTAATGAGGTGGTGCTCCATCTTGATGAAACCACTTTCTTCCACGAGTGTGTACTGGCAACACATTTAACAGTACTGGTAAATAATTTTGTAAAAAATCAAGGTAAATCTGACCTGTAACGTTTTCGTCAAAAAAATGTGGTCCAATAACATGATTACCTATTATGCTTAACTTCCCTAGTGAAAAAAGGATTGCTTGTATCGTAGTAATGAAAATTATGCCGATTTACTGATCCATTGTAATGAAACGTAGCCTCGTCACTAAACATAACATAACCGAAAAACTGAGCTTGATGTTGTATCATATCCTGTGACCACTGACAAAAAATAACTCTCCTTTCATAGTCTTGTTCTCCTAATTCTTGTAACAATTGGATTCGGATAATCCTTGATGCTGATGATGCGCTGAAAGGAAATTCGTGGCCAAACTGTCTCGTACTTTTGTGGGGATCTTCAACTAAATTTAACATAACCATAAATTTATTTTCATCGTTAGTAGCTGGCTTAACTCTTTCATGTTTCTCGTAATCAACACTCCATGTTCTTTCAAATCTCTCTTTTAGCCTTTCAAACGATTTTCGATCAGGATGAGTTCTATGAGGATATTGTTCTGCGTATACTCTGGAAACCAGAAATGCATTTCTATCGCTTGCACCAAAACATAGATCATGTTAACCAGTTCCTCTTTGGAAAAATTCATATTTCTATTATCTCGATAAAGTTAACTAAAGGAATTCAAGTCTTAAGCAGTTATGAATTACAAACTTAAGAAAACTAACTTTATAATGACAGCTATGTTAAAGAAAATTATTTATTTTGTGTTCCAAGGCTATCTTGACTAAATTCTGTAATCAGAACTTCCAATTTTTACCTGAATTAAGACAAATCTTAAAATATTTCAGAAATTATAAGATTTAGGTATATGACATATTTAACAAAAAATAACGGTATTCGCAAGATAAATCCATATACCTAAAAATATATAGGGTGTCCTATTAAAAAAAATTAAATTAAAGCATATTTAAAATCCCTAAATTGTCCAAGATCTAACGAACACTTTATATAAGAGAATTAAAAATTACTAACATAACTCGATATAAAGCACTTTAGGGTATAGTTGTTGCAGAATTATACCGTTGACTCTTACTGCCATAAATAAACTACCTGATTAAACCCTATTGTATACGCCTCAACCTCTTCAAAGCTCAATAAAAGGGATCAGGGCCGGCTTGAAAATGTATACCACACCACATGATTTATTTTTATAATTTAAAATAAATAGATAGGTATTTTTAGTTTTAGGTACCTACTTATCTTTTTTCTTAATAAATCCATGTCATTTTCGTCAATGCTTCTAAATGTGCCAGAATCACTCCGATTTTTTTCTAGGATTAACAGGTTTAAGTACTATGTCTCTTACCGAAGATAAAGGAGTTTTTGTCAAAGTAGACGTCTCTGCTAAAGCATCCATCGAATTAAAATTTCTACTCAACAACGATTGATACACATTTTTAATTATTAGTTTGGCATCGGTAGATAAATGCTTTCTTTTAAAAATGACACTTGAAGATGCCCCCCTATCAGCACAATTGCAAGAACGCCACATTCTACCACTAATAAGCCTAACTAAAAATTACTCGCCGGAAAACCACTAAAGATTAAAATTATTAAAAATCACTTTGTATTTATATATGCATCAGGCATAGGTATAAATTGAATTTGTATACCTGGTTCGGCTCTGCTCGAAAAGGTTTTAAAATTTGGGATTTCCTTATTTATTTTATGGTCGAAGGGATAATGAAGTTTTATTGCAGTCAAAAGATCAACGGTATAATTCTGCAAATACTATACTCAGAATGTAAATCACATTTGTTCAGGTTGTACCCATGGGTTGCTATGATTTTTATATCGTACCATTAAAAAGTACTAAAATTTCAGAAAAAAATTAATTACTTGACAACGCTGCAATTCAGTTCAAAAAATTAAATACGGTTGTAAAGCTCTTGGTCTGCTAAATCAAAATGTGGAAAAAGATACCTAGTGTCTCATTTAAAAAAATTATAAAATATTCCGTTCCACTTTTTGGGGCCACCCTGTAGATTGCAAAATATTTTCAGGTTATGCATCTTAGTAAACCATTTATCTTTTGTATGGAACGTTTTTATCTATCTTTAAGAGTTTAGGCGCTATCGAAGCCAGACACCTTATTGACACACCCTGTATATAAAGAACTCGGTAAAAATGTTTTTTTTTTGTTTTAATGTTAATAAATATCGTTCACCTTCGGGCGTGGTATGGTAGCAATTATTTGTAAAATTGTAAAGGGGGCAGAAAATATGCATTTATTCCTTTTTTTGTCCAGGCAACAATGTCCAAATAACAAACAGGAAGAACAAAACAACAACAATGGTTAGTTGTGCTGCATCCATAAATCCAGTTATTTTTTTTCGTACCTTTTTTTCATTTTTAAACTTTCTAATAAAGTCCCTAGATTTACCTTTCCCATAAATGTTATAATCGAACATGTAAATCACAGGTGCCTCTTTGGGACCCGATAGTTTTGCTAAAAGGAAAGAGGGACATTAGGAAAAACTGATATATGAACTACTATAGTTCGCGACCAAAACTAATGACAATGACGTAACAGTCGAAACCATGGAAACGGCCAAAATGCTGTGTTGTCATTGGTAGTTTGCACTGGTTTCCATGATTTCGACTGCTACGTCATTGTCATTAGTTTTGGTCGCGAACTATAGTGTTGTTTCGACCTCCCCTGTATGCTAATGAAATATTGCCGAACACTCTGTATTTTAACGATCTAGTCAGAAAGATATAAAAATAATTTACACTTTTACTTGTGTGTTGCAGGAAGAGGATACCATTAAATAATTTCTTTTTTAACGGAAACGAAGCTAAATGTGTATTTCCTTTCTTACATCTAATTTCAGACGTCAACTTTTCACTTTCTTTGAAAGTGTAGCTTACAGAAATATAAAAATTATCGTTCTACGGGGGCAGAATTTTACGCTTTTTAAACTATAATTATTTTTCGTAATTATTTCAACTAAAAATAATTATTGTACCGTATAATCAGTCGGATTGTTGCATCAAATGTTACGGTATTTAATAAAGAAAGCAGAGTATTTCCGGTAAGTACCAAAGTTTATTAATAATACGAGCAGAAAAAAGATCCTCGCTCGATGAACGTGCAGAAATTTGGACTTTGTCGCACGCCGCTGAAACAAAAATATTCTTTTCTATAAGATTTTAAACGAGAGAACATTACTCCTAGAGTTTTAAAGTTCTTGTCTGAACCGGAATTCAATAAATTCTACATTGTTGCCAATGCCAGTAAGTACATGGTGTTAATTAAGTATGTGCAGTAATTTTAAGAGACTCTTTGGGTGATTCTAAGACGAAAAGTTCATATTAAATGCTTCGTTTCCAAGATACAGGGTGTTGAAATAAATTTTTAAAATCGGGTTTTCGTAAATATCTTAAATATCCAAACCCGATATTGTTGAAATTTGTCAGTTTTATTTGTAGTGTTAAGGGGCTAATTTAGCCCTAAGTAAATTAAATTTATTGAGTCCAGTGGCGTCCCGGGCGGAACCTTAACGAATATTATTGAAAAAAAGTAAGCCACTGGCTTTTTTGGAATTTTTATATTTTTCTCGAATTAAGCAACTAAAAATACAACACTTTTGTCTCTTGAATTTTTTTCGTATCTTACTCTGTTTTCGAGAAAAAAAATAAAAACCACTTTGATGCATGTCCTTGGAGATGCATGACATTTTCTTTTTTAATCAGAGTTTGCTTTGGAAAATAATTACAGCATTTAACTTGACAGTTGACAGCTACAAATAAAACTGTCAAATTTCAACAATATCGACAAAAGGATATTTAAGATATTTACGAAAACTGTATCTTGAAAACGAAGCATTTGCGGATACATGTTTATATGAACTTTTCGTCTTAGAATCACCCAAAGAAGAATTTTAAAATTACTGCACATACTTAATTATCACCCTATATAACCATGAAGAGGCGGAAAAAATGCACGTAATTTTTTTTTCAAATTTAATTCACACAATTTAAAAAATATGCTTAACATTTGCGAGTGCAATCAATGGTTGTCTCAATTTTTGATGTGGGGTTGGGCATTAGCCCGCCTCGTAACCGTATGTACAGGTTGTTTCCTTGAGGCCGACCACCGGCCAATATCTCGGTAACTAAGGGGCATAAAAATTAAGGGAAAAAAATTTAATTATTAAAGAGACTATGGGAAAATCCTTTAAATTATTTTTAAGTTCCGCATTTCGCCGCAAGGGGGTACAATTGAAAAGTAAATATTAAAATTCTAAATTTCTTCGAATATTCCTACACGATTCCTACATTAAGGTGATAACATTAGAAAGTTAGTTATTTCCAGAAGAATAATTTTTAACACTGTAATGGTTATTTTAAATAGAATACCCTGTATTTTGGCAATTCTCGATTCTATGTGAAACTTCAAGGATCCTTTTTTAACAATTTCATATGTCTTTCTTCAACCATTTCTGAGATACAATTTATTAAAGGAATTTTTTATAAAGAAAAACATGTCAAAGGTAATTGACCTTATTTTGTAACTAATCGAGAATTAAAAATTTTGAGAAAATTTAGAGAAGGTCTTTTTCGTCTTTTTATTTCATAAAAATAAGACATTTTTGATACAGCGTATTTTTTAAAATTAATAATGAGTATTTATTATATACGGCGTTGAAAAAAGGTCGGTACCCCGGAATAACTCCGGTGCATCGCATTGCAGCGGAAAATGTCTGGGGAAAAAGTTGTTTGGTTTTGTTCGTTAGTTAAGTTAAGATTTTCAAATGGAACCCCATATTTTTTATTGGCGTATCGTGTTCTCCGACCAAAAATAAACATCTTTTGTCCGAAATTTTTTTTTTATTTGGGCCCATCCTTCACCAATAATCACGAACATTTTTTAGTACAAGGCGGAGAAAAAGAGTATTTCCGGGATAAAACTTGATTTTCGCACGGTTTTGATTTTGTCTTTCTCATGGTGATTATTGGTGAAGGATGGGCCCAAATTAAAAAAAATTTCGGACAAAAGATGTTTATTTTTGGTCGGAGAACACGATACGCCAATAAAAAATATGGGGTTCCATTTGAAAATCTTAACTTAACCCCACCCGAGCCCGGCGGTTGAGGGGGTGGGGTTGGTTTAAATTGCAAAACTATTCCTCCTTCAAAACCAAACAACTTTTTCCCCAAACATTTTCCGCTGCAATGCGATACACTGGAGTTATTCCGGGGTACCGACCTTTTTTCTACACCGTGTATTATACTAGAAAGGTATAATTTTTAAAATACCCTATATAAGAAATGTATAGTATTTTTATGAAATATAAAGATCCATACCTTTTTTAAATTTTCTCAAATTTTTAAATGTATACCTGCATTAATTAAATATTAAGGAATTACCTTTGACATGTTTTTTCTATAAAAAAATATCTTCAATGCATTTTATCTCAGAAAACAGAAGGTACTTCGATTTTTACATTAAATCGAAAAATGTCAAAATATACAAGGTATTCTATTTAAAATATCAATTAAAGTGTTAAAAATTATTCTTCTAGACATAACTCTGAAACGAAAGAAGATATAGAAATGCGGTTTTCACTTTCAAATTTAATCTCTTTCCAATTAACATCATAATTATACCGTATGATTCAAGTTTTCTGGAAAAATTCAAAAAACCGTTATTATTGCAAATTGCGCCCTCTATCAATTTTATTAGGAACTATCGCGTACCACTGGAGACATTTAAGGCAATTAAAAGTACTTGCATTTCTCTTCCAAACATGTTAAGGTTTACGAAAATTGAATGTCGTTTAGGAGTTATAGCGATTTAAATGGTTACACTCTCAATAGCTTGCCCCACTCTTATCAAGGTCGGTACGTCAATGAGCCTTAGACCAAAATGATACAGAATTGTCCAAATTTTGAGATTGTGGGAATATTTGGAGAAATTTAGAATTTTAATATTTACTTTTCAAATATGCCCTCCTTGCCGCCTTAATGAAACACCCCGTGTATATCGGAACAGGTACATAATCATAAATAGGTACTTTAAAAAATTTAAATTGTTGTACTGTTGCTTTAAATTTACAGTTATTTCAGCTAGAGGGGGTTAATAGCGTATTATTATAAACCCTTATATAAAATACAGTCCTATTTTAAGCCAGAGACAGATGGTATACTGACAATCAACGCTAATTCATTTTTGTTTTAAAATGTGTGTTCTGAAATAAAATCTATTTTATAATTTTAAAGATATTATAATAACCCAAATTCAAACGAGATTACTATTAGATGTTCATGGCGTATTGCAACTATAAGCCATTAAAGTAACACGATATTCGTGGCTATAAAATAATACACCTGAGTTCCTGCACGAGTTAACTTACGGCCGGTATTATACGTTAGGTTTAAACCCGGGGCAGAGTGTAAACTAATCTTGAAATACACAAAATAGTTAGTTTACCTGCGACCTTGAAGATCATCTGAACCTATAAAACCTGCCGTTACTTAGTGAAACAGATCTTCGACCGGTGCCGCGCTGTGACATTCTCATTCAATACACCTGTCTTTCACAGCGGTTTTGATTTTGCCCATACTTAAGTCGCAAGGGAATTGTTTTTGGTAACATAATAGGAGATTGATGGAATGATTTAGAATTTGTTAGTGTTTTTTATATGTGATTGGAATAACTTTTATTAAGAACTGCCATCAAAGGATAGCAAAATTTTAACAAACATTTTTGGTAAAACTTGCAAAAATATTTAGTAAACCATTATATTTTTGTAAAATAAAAATTATAAAATTTACTAAAAACTATTGTAAAAATTTCGACTGGTGTATTTAGTGTTGGGAAAAACCGATGATTTTAATAATCGAGTACTTGATACTCGAGCGATTTTAATAATCGAGTTAATCGCTCGAGTGAATCGCCTGAAATTCCAATTTACCAAGCGATGACGTCACCGACTGATTAACGGGCTGCCTAGCCCTTTACATGTGATCAGGTCGGGTATTTAGCAGGCACGTAACTACGGGTGGGCACAGGTTTAGCTAAAAAAGTATAGTGTCACCAAAGAATTCCAGAAATTTATTTATTTGTGAATAATGAATTTTTACCACGTGTGTCGATACCAAACAAAAAACTGCAAAAAATCACACAAATATGTATTTATTGTTCGGGTTTATTATTGTGCGTTTTTAACCCGAACAAAAAGTATTACCAAGAGTTATTTTTCTTCACATCTTTCTCAATCTACGAGCATAAAATAAGTAGATATTTAAAATAGCTTGTCAAATTCTTCCACTTTAAATTATCAGGTGCCCACTGTGTGGACTTCAAAAATTTAGGCTTAGTTACGCGACTGGCAAAATAAGAAAATTTGTTATTATTTTTTTAAATTCATGTACTCATGTATTCATAGTTACCTAAAAGTTCCTGTTTAAATTTAAGAATGCTTACTTTTAATTACCAAATCATTTGTCGATACCTATGTTTTGTTGACTATTTTGCCCGTTTTCTTATTTTCCATTAACATTTTCTATAATGTATGTTATTTTTGAGAAGTCTTCTTGAGTTTAATAATCAAAAGTTCCTGTTTAGATTTAAAAATGTTTACTATAAGATTATCAACGAATTTTTCTATATATTTTGTTAACCATTTTGTTCGTTTTGTTATTTTTCATTAACAATTTCTATTATTATGTTATTTTTGAGAAGTTTCCTCGTCTTGATAGTAATTAAAAATTTGAAAATTAAAGCCAGTTAAAACAAAACTTTACCAAATCATGTCGCGATGACTCCGCTAAGGGATTCAGCATACTTTTTTTATATGCACCTTCTCGTTTATGTGCCTTTAAGAAAGACGTATGTCGTGTACTTGCTCAGCGTCAATCTCGAACGTCGCCAATCGGATCGCGCGGTGCCTAGACCGGAGGTCGTCTATCAGATAACCGGCGATATTTTTCGGTTTTTCGCCTGATTTTTAACTAGAGTATTTCCTATCGAGCGAAAAACTGTTTGAATATACGAGCAGTTTTTTAATTCGATCACGCTACAGCGGTAAATTCCGTCGGCGGCAAGCGAAGCGCGGGTATTGAGTGAAAGATAATAAGTTACGGGCGACGGTTTTCGCCTGAATAGATAATTCGAGCGGTTTTTTTAATAATCGAGCGATGTCGGTTATTTCAATAATCGAGTGATCAAGCGTTTTTTCGCTCGAGTGATCACAACACTAAAATTATTTTCACTTACATTCGTTGTAAAATTTACAATATACAGGGTGTTATGGAAATGACGTATTATATTTAAACCGGCAATTCCTGAGATGGAAACAAATTGAAGAAAAATATCCAAAAAGGGCGCTTTAATTTAATATGCCCTGTACATGACCTTATGTCAAACCAAAAATTACCACGTGACGCCCCTGCCAGGAAGGTAAACAAAAGAACATATAGCGAAAAACGTGAGTGAATCTTGTACAGTGTTGTCATATCTTCAGGGTAAACTCTTTAGAAAATCATCAAACGTTTGACAGATTTCAAGTTGTTTATTTTTCAGGGTACATTATTATAAACTTTTACGTTCAGCTCAGTTCACTGGGAAACAATCTCTGAATTATAAACTCGAACTGACTCGAACAAACTACCGCGGAGTTTATAATGGTCAGGTATGTTCTCACTTGTTCAATTCGAACGACACCCGTCGAATCTGAACAACTAAAATGCCACTTTACCCTTTAGCAGAAAATAAAGCAATTTTATTTACCTTTTCGGCCTTATTTAAAACCAACTTAATTTATAAAAAAAACACGGTAACCGAACAAGAACCGTCACAAAACACCAAAACAAAGTCACATAAATTCACATCGCGCATCTCGTGAACACATCTAAGTACCATTCAATCTGAATTAGTATTTTAAAGTGCTATCGTGTAGACAAAAATACGCCCTTATTGTATAAGATTTTACAGCTGGTAGTCTGGGTAATAATATAATTCTTTCATACAATGGTATTCGACATCTAAAAATGTTGAAACTAACCTTTGAACCTGTTCCTATCTTCACGTGTCTGTTGTCTATCTAAAAATACAGCGTTGCCACTTTCGATGTTTTATAAGATTATATTCATAAACTGCCTAATTTCCTTCTATAATATTACTTTCCTGTATAATTATAGTCTCGGAAATGGCAACCGCGCTGGCTGTAGTAGCGGAGAGTTCTCGGAAAGAAAGTCCACGGTGGACTAGACCATTTATTTCAAAGGGTAGTTCCTGTCAATTGTTAACATAATTGTTTCATTTTATCTTTAGTAAAGGGTTAATGGCCCATAGAAATTAGCGTTAGAGTGCTCTTGTTCTATGTGTGCGGTAGTGTTATTTTAAAGTGTAATTATGCGTTAGTGTTTAGTGCTTTCGTGTAATCTGATAATAGGTGCATATCTTCAAAAAAACTAATTTGAAACTCGTGGGTGCCTGTGTGTTTCTCTAAGTGATTTAGTGTGATTTGTTCTGTTTCACTGTGTTTTTTTCTTTCGCCTTTATGCCGATTATATTCCCATAGAAAAAAGAGCTGAAGGTGTCTGTGCCCTAGATTCCTTAATCGCGTTCTGGATTTACTTTCTAAGTAAGCTAAATATTTATTTTTATAAGAAACTAAAGTTTTACACTTTTAAACAGCTTGGCAACATTGTGCCTGAACATCTGTTGCATATATGAATGCGCCGAGGAGTCGTGTGTGGGTTTAGGGGTGAATTACCCCACTTTTTAAACATTCGATTTAAAATATATATATATATAGCGCTTCTCTAGGACACCCCAGGAGTCACCCATTTAAATATAATACGTCATTTCCATAACACTCTGTATATTACTTGATTTTACTAAATTTATTAGAAATCCTAACTATAGTTTTTTGTTAATTATGTTTACAATATTATTTTGGTACGGATTATATAATAATGAAAATTGTAATTATTACAATATTTTATAGGAAATCGTGCAATAAAATCTTTACTATATCTTTAATATAATAATTACTAAATAATTTTACTAAGTGCTTGTTAAAATTTACTATATTATATTTTATTATTTACTTGGTTTTACTAAATTTATTAAAGATTTTAACTATAATTTTTTTGAAATAGGAAATTTAGGAAAAATTAAATAGGAAATTTGACAATAAAATCTTTACTATAATAATGTTACGCCACATTTTGGACTTATTATGGAAAAATTATTCGTTTCTAACATTTACACACCGTTTTTTGCTGATCAATACACCTTCATATCTTCTGCGAGAACTTGTTAGCTCCAATTTATACCATTATTGTCATTATGTCTTTTTAAATAATAACCTAAAAACCATAAATCACATTGCAGGAGCAATATAATAAATTATATTATTGAAAATTTTGCCCACCTGACGACCCCCCCCCCCCCCCCCCCTTTCATTCAACCAGCCCTCCCAGTGGGTTAAACGACGAAGAATATTCTTTAACAGTGTCTCCTTCCCTTCACAATTAAATTGACGTGTCGTTCCAATTTGTAATATTATTTACTGAAAGCGATATAGGCTACAATAGCAGTTAATTTTTTTTACTATATTTGGTAAATATCGGTGTGGAGATTCCATGGTTTACTGATTCGTTAGAATTATGACGACTGTTGTAAAGGGAGGAGGCGCCACCACCGCCCAATACCAAAGCAGGGGAGGAAAGTTATTCTGGTCACAAGCAACAATTTTTCAAATTTTTAATTGCCTAGTAACGATCAGCTTCTGAAGAAAAAATACCTTGAGAGGTAATAACTATTTTACAATCCCGTGCTTTCTGTTCAAAAAAATTACCGTGTGAAACATGAGTACACCTGTTATTACAACAGGAATATTGTTATATTCACCTACATAGATGTTATCATCAATTTTAAATCTAATATTCATGTTATAATATTAATTGCTCCTAGCACTAATGAAAAAAGTTAATGAATAACCTTTGTAAAGGATACCAGAACAAAATACCTCAGCAGATCGGCTTCTAGATTTAGAACAATTGAACGAGAAACAAATATGTAATTTTTACGAACAGAAATAAAACATCTATTTTCATCAGGCGTAATTATCTTCAGTATGTAAAAGGATTGGTTAAGGATACGTTGAAACAGAAAAATAAAATAAACAATGTATGGAAAAATTATTATTTCCCAGACCACCCTTATTACAATAAGGGCATGTTTTTGTCTACACAGTAGCACTATAAAATACTATTTCAAATTGAATGGTACTACCAAGAAAAGGAAGCATTTTCCATTGATGACACTACGCGTTATTTTTTCTCGACTACCGTTGATAATACAGCGTGAAGTATAGAGTCTTTTCAGTCTGATGATAGGAATGTACACCTAAACTCGAATGACGAGAACAAAAGAGTTCGAAACCGGTCTGCAGGTGGTGACATCCTATCAATAGAAAAGTCTTCCTTTTCTTGGTAGTACAATTCAATTTCAATTTGATATTAATACCACCTGATATATAGACTTTTTATTCTATAAAAATAAAATATTAGATACTAATGAAATTTTTATTTTACAAGAAAGTTTTATTTGCTTATTTCCTACAGTTTAAACCGAAGAAAATCAAAATCTTGTGATACGAAAAATTTGTGTTCAATCCATTCAAGGAGCTTTAAACTTAAAGAATGAACTACGCATATAGTTGATATTTTATTCTATGGTCGAATTCCAATAGAAATAATAATATATAGAGAATGTTTTATTATTTATTAGTTTATTTGATGAGCCGGCGACGGCTTCTTTACAGCCCGACACCGCCACGGCCGCATTTGTCCAATTACTTTACGAGGCGGTGTAATTTAAAAAAATATATATATCGTTTAATTTTTAAAAAAATTACAATCGCCGCTGGATAGCCAGTCCCAGTCAACACAAAACCCATGTCGCGGTGAATCCACTAAGGCAGGGGTCGGCAACCTGCGGCTCGCGAGCCACATGCGGCTCTTTGGATGTGAAGCTGCGGCTTTTGGTTCCATACGCAAATATTATTTATTTTATCGAAAAAAACATTAATAATTCGTTCTGAATCGACTAACGAGGATTAGGCACCGATTCTATCTCTCAGCGACTTGTACTCGCTTTTCACCGCACCCCTCCCCCGTGACATGCGTCATTACCGTCGTCAGTCCGTTGAAAGCTCCCTAATGACGCCGTCGTCGGATGTTTCTATGTAGGTTTTAATTCGTTTTCGACGCAAGACAATTTGGCGTCTTCACCAGTGCTTCGGCTGTAACCAGGGGTCGGCAACCTACGGCTCGCGAGCCGCATGCGGCTCTTTCGATGTCAAGTTGTGTCTCTTTCGATATCAAATTGCGGCCGTTATTGGCTCTTTAAAAACTGAGAAATTGTGTAAATTATAACTTTTGGCTCTTCCGTCTCAAAAGGTTGCCGACCCCTGCACTAAGGGATTTGACATACTGTTTGTATGCACCTTCTCGTTTATGTGCCTTTAACAAAGACATATGTATGTCATGTCAGCCTTCTGAGCGTCAAACTCGAACGTCGCCAATCGGCACATTTCGGGTGACACCCGGCGTCAAGGGAAAATCGGGAAACGATTTTCGATTTTTTGCTTGAATTTATAACTAGAGCACTTTTTAGAGTATTTCCTATAGAGCGAAAAACTGCTGGAATATACGAGCAGTTTTTTACCTCGTGCGATCACACTACCAAGCAGCACATTTCGGTCGGCGTCAAGGGAAGCACGGGTATCGAGTGAAAGGTAATAAAAGCGACGATTTTCGCTTGAATTTATAACTCGAACAGTTTTTTTAATAATCGAGCGATGTCGGTTATTTCAATAATCGAGTACTCAAGCGATCACAACACTATTCAAAATGTTCATAGTTGTAACAGACTGATTTGATGTGTAAAGACTAAAATGATTTTAAAATAATGGCTTGTCGAGGTTAGATCTCCTCTGAAATTTCAACCCGGGTCTCTTACTATCACATCCATTTCCAATTTGTAATCTCCGAAGATTGGTGACTCCAACATTAAACTGAATAAATTTATTATACGAAGTTAACTAGTTTTCCCACTTCTATGATACTATGCTGTTTGCCCGATGACTTGGAACCACAATTTAAAAAAACTTACAAATAACCATAGTAATTAATACAGGAACAAAATATCATCAAATTGCCATCACGTTAAAACAATAGGTCTAACCACAAAACAGGTTTTTTCAACGGAAATAAGTTATCTATTTTCATCTTATACTAATTAAATCTAATGCCTGGCATTGTTTACAGCTACCGTCGAATCGGTGTACAATTTTAAGACATGTCTTCCTTTTTTTTGATGTTACGTACTTCAGACAATTTTAACTTAAAAAGTTTTCTCCTGCCTCAAAATAAATTGCGTCAACTATTGAGATTGTCGACAGAACTGAGCAGTTAATATTAATTTCAAAACATAACAAAAATTGGAAACTAAAAAATTACGAGAATGGCGTGAATTAAATGAAAACCAACTTAAAAGATAACATCGACCTCAGTAATGGGTGTTTCCCCCACGAGCACGAATGATAGCTATAGTCAGTGGCGGCTCGTGAACCATAGGTCGTATGGTGAAATTATTTTTAAAATTTTATTTCTGTGTAACGACCAAACAATTACTTTCTAGGCGTTTTAAATGTAGAAAGAAAAGAAGTAATAAGAAAATGCGTTAGGTATATTTTTATATTTTATTTTATTTATTTTTTAATTTTACACAAGGAAATTTGGAAAATAAGAAAGGTTTTCTTAGTGTGTATAGTGCTTATAGTAGAAAATTGATCAATAACAGCCTCATTAAAGTTTGGAATACCCTCTATAATTTTTTTTTATATATTTAATTTTTAAACTTTCTAATAAAGTCCCTAGATTTACCCTTTGTGGTCTGCGTTAAATTAATTTCGGGTTTAGGTCTTGCCTCATTCTTCACTTCAATTTTTTGCTCCAAACTCAAAGAGCTAAAGTTATTTTTAAATAGTCCACCGTCAAACTATTCATTTTAACTTAATAAATATATAATATTAAAATATTAAAACATACACGCTCGAATTTCTAACTAGGTGCACGAACAGACAACGGCGCGGCGCACACTAAAATTGTGCGCCTTTCCCATGTTAAATCGCTCCCGGCTCCCGCCACATGTTACTACAGAGAAACTGTATTATGCCCCGCTTACTTAATCGCACATGCGAGCAAGTCTCATCATAATCGTCATTAACCTCGACCGAGGCACGGTTGCCGTATCGAGAGCCTATAATATACAGTTTGGTTGTTATTAGAAATCCTAACAATAGTTTTTTTATAAAATATGTTTACAATATTATTTGGGTACGTATTGATAATGAATATTGTAATTATTACAATATTTTATAAGAAATCGTACAACAAATTCTTTATTATAACAATTTTACTACAGTGTTTGTTAAAATTTACTATATATTTTAGTAGTTACTTGATTTTACTAAATTTGGGTTGTGATAGCTCGAGCGAAAAACCGCTTGAGTACTCGATTATTGCAATACCCGACATCGCTCGATTATTAAAAAAACCACTCGAGTTATAAATTCAAGCGAAAAACGTCGCTTGTTACTTATTACGTTTCACTCGATACCCGAGCTTCGCTTGACGCGGACCGAAATGTGTGGGAAAAAACTGCTCGCATATTCAAACAGTTTTTCGCTCGATAGGAAATACGCTAATTATAAATTCAAGCGAAAACCCGAAAATCATCGCCTTTCACTTGATACCCGACCTTCGATCTACGCGCCGCTCCACCCGAAATGTGCCGATTGGCGACGTTCAAGTTTGACGCTCAGAAGGCTACTAAAAAATAAACTACTAAAACTTACATAAACAACCCCTGGTGTTTTATTAACACATTCTTCTTAGTCATAAAAATTTCAAGTGATTAATCGAGCATCACTGGATTATTAAAATCGCTCGAGAATAAAGTACTCGATTATTAAAATCGCTCGAGTATAAAGTACTCGATTATTAAAATCGCTCGAGTATAAAGTACTCGATTATTAAAATCATCGGTTTTTCCCAACACTACTAAATTTATTAGAAATTCTAACTATACTTTTTAAATTATGTGTTCGGTTCCGTGTATCGGTACCACATTCTGAATATATCTGTAACTATTCAATATACGTCAATATAAGTGAAGATTGTTAATAGTGGCAACATTGTAAAACATCCTTAAGGCAAAAATGGTAGAGTAAACGGATTATGTAGTTTATGCAGGCGCCCTCTCTCGAAATGCGCATGTTACGAGAGAGCGCGCGTACGTAATCTCTCCGTCGGCACCTACGTCATCGTATTTTTCACGATTGCCGTTTACTCTATCGACGCGGACGTGACGTTAAAAAATTTCGGTAATTCCCCGATCAACCGAGTCCAAATACTAGCAGTAATTGCCCATTTTATCATAAAAACAAATAAGTAATGCTCAAATTCCCATTCCCATCAAAATCATACCTTTCAGCGCATCGGTTTGGTTGTTTTTCCTTAATGTCATAATAAGGTGAAGGGTGCCATCTCAGTACCCCCTAGAAAAAATGCTATCCACGACAGTGGCTCAGTTCTTGAATCGAATTAGTATTAATGCATTGCTAGTTCAGATAACGCTCGTGTCGTGCAATATTTTCATTTTGTGCAGTACAAGTAAGAATACGATGGGAGAAAATGGCGATAATAGTAAAAACAAATGTATCTGTAATTTTTTACACCAGAGGAACGAAACAGTTCACAATTGCTAGATTAAGAAGTTATTCCGAAAGCAACAGGATATTCTTAAATATGGATTTTCACTTACATATACAGGGTGTTCCTTAATGACGTGCTAATATTTCAGGGTGTGATTTCTTAGGTCATTTTATAAAGAAAAGTTCATATGAACATATGTCCGCAACGGCTTAAATTTTTGTTTTTTAAATGGTTATTTTTTCATATCTCCAAAAGTACTTTAGATATTATTTTCAATTTTGGTATGTGTTAATATGATATAGAACCACAAATTATAGTTAGAAAAGTTATTCAATTGTTCCACCAGTGGCGTCCCTGCAAACATATCCTCTGATATTTTTTACAAAAAGATGGTACGCCACTGACATTTTTCCATGTGGATATTTTTTCTGATTAGCCTGCTCAATTCTACATGAAAACGGTCTCTTGAGTTTTTCTCGTCTGACGCACCCGTTCTTCGAACAAACCACTAGACTCATATAGACACTCATAATTATTAACATTGATAAAATAATTAATGATAAATTGTGTTTTATAAAAATTGTTGGAAACGGCCAACTTCACTTAAAAGGCATGCTTCCGCATCGAATTGCCCACTCCCAACAATTTTTATAAAAAAAATGTATCATTATAATTATTTTATCAATGTTAATAATAAGTTTCAATATGAATTTAGTGATTTTAATCAAGAACGGTGCGTCTGACTAGTAAAACTCAAGAGGCCGTTTTCATGTAGAATTGACCAGGCTAATCAGAAAAAATATCCATCCTGTAGCAAAAAATTTAAGCCGTTGCGGATATATGTTCATATGAACTTTTCTTTATAAAATGACCTAAGGAATCACACCCTGAAATATTAGCACGTCATTAAGGAACACTCTGTATAATTGCCGATATATTATATCGGCAAAATATTGCCGACACTGATTATCGGCATTAATTGTCGATGTACCGATATTTATATCAGTATCGACCGTTCACTAGTATAAACAGAACTAGTTTGTAATTACAATAATTTTTATTATGTTAACAAAATTGTTAATGTATCAACTAAATTGTTCATTGTCTCAACCAAGTTATTATTTCTCAACCAAATTGGTCATTGTTATTAAGACGGCCGTTTAATTAAAGATCGCCAAGCAGGCACTACTTTTATCAGAGTGTTAGCCAAATGTACTTAATTTTTTTTCTAATCTAAAACATTATTTGTACAGTTAAAGGATTGGAGAAGGAAATGAGAAAATTACGTTAAAATACATAATGTAATAAGAATAATAATAACAATTTGAAATATGACTTATTGTCACAGATATTCCCGAAAATTGCTTAATGCCTAACTAATATGCCAGACAATCTAAATATCAACAAATTAACTAAAGACATTTATTATTAACGGCTAAAACCCCGATAAATAATAATAAAATAAATATTGATCAGCTATTTACATAAACTTTCACTGATATCGTCGTTAGAGACGTAATTGTGTCGTCACCCAAGCGCTTCTAAAGTTTGAACATTCTCTTCCAGGGTGCATTACTAGTTTTCATAAAAGATACCTGTAACATACCGCCTAGCAGAGTAAAATACCAGGAAGGGAATTTTTGTGACAACAGTGTTCATACTCCCCTAAATTCCTCAATGTAGGTATTTTTTTTGTCTGCATTTTATAAATCTAATTTATTTTTTACCAAAGTCTTTAACCGGGTTGCCGGTTTATACAGAATGTTATGGAAATGACGTATTATATTTAAACCGGCAATTCCTGAGATGAAAACAAATTGAAGAAAAATATCCAAAAATGATGCTTTAATTTAATATGCCCTGTACATGACCTTTTGTCAAACCAAAAATTACCACGTGGTGCCCCTGTTCGGAAGGTAAACACAGCAACATATGGCAGTTAATCTTGAACAGTGTTGTCATATCTTCAGGAGAAACTCTTTCTTCTAAGTCAATAACCGTTTGACAGATTTCAAGTTGTTTATTTTTCAGGATACAGTATTATAAACTTTTACGTTCAGTTCGCTGGGAAAGAATCTCTGATTTATAAACTTGAACTGACTCGAACGAACCGCCGCGGAGTTTATAAATGGTCAGGTATGTTCTCATTTGTTCAATTCGAACGATACCCGTCATATCTGGACAACTTAAAAGTTTATAAATGCCAATTACCCTTTAGAAAAAGAAATGCAATTTTATTTAGCTTTTCGGACTTATTTAAAACCAACTTAATTTATAAAAAACACCAAGTACTCACATCACAAAATCACATTAGTTTTCGCGTCATAACACATCTAAGTACCGTTCAATCTGAATTAGTATTTTAAACTGCTACTGTGTAGACAAAAATACACCCTTATTGTCTGGGAAATAATGTATTTAACATCTAAAAATTTTAAAAATAAATAACACGTTGGTTCTCTCGATCGATATCGGCCGGTTTCTTTAAACAGCTGATTGTGGACAATCGGGCTAATATTTAAAAATACAGCCTTGCTACTTTCGATGTTTTATAAGCGACTATCATAAATTGCCGAATTTCCTTCTATAATATTACTTTCCTGTATAATTATAGTCTCGGAAATGGCAACCGCGCTGGCTGTAGTAGCGGAGAGTTCTTGGAAAGAAAGTTCGACGACTGGTCCGAAGATGGACTAGACCATTATTTCATAATTCCATAATAGTTTCATTTTATCTTTAGTAAAGGGTTAATGGCCCATAGAAATTAGCGGTTTTCTATTGCGAAATGATTAAGTGCTCTTGTTCTATGTGTGTTATTGTAAAGTGTAATTATGCGTTAGTGTTGGGGTTTAGTGATAAGCTTATTATGCACTCCCACACTCTCATCAGGGCACGTGATGAGCATAAAGTTTTTCCCATAGAAAAAAGAACTGAAGGTGTCTGTGCCCTGGATTCCTTAATAGCGTCCTGGATTTACTTTCTAAGTAAGCTAAATATTTATTTTTATAAGAAACTAAGTTTTACACTTTTAAACATTTTGGCAACATTGTGCCCGAACATCTATTGATTACTCAGCTGAGCAATGTAATATGTTCATGTATGAATGTGCCTAGGCGTTGTGTGTGGGTTTAGGGGTGACTTACCCCACTTCGATTTTAAAAAAAACCACGTTCGATTTAAAAAAAAATATGTAGCGCTTCTCTAGGACACCCCAAGAGCCACCCATTTAAATATGATACGTCATTTCCATAACACCCTGTATATACAGCTTTCGGGAAAAAAAAAATGATTATAAAAGTGACCCCTAGAAGTATACTAAAATTATTTTCAATTTTGAAATTTTACCGCTTAATTCAAAATTAAAAAATTATAATTTCTCTTAAAATCAGTAGTGAAGGTATTTCACGTGGAGCTGTTTTGGACTCTTCAATTAATACTCTACAAATTATTTATTTCACATTTTGGCGTATCTCCTAAAATAAGCGGTGTGGGAAGGTTTGGCTCGTGTCGAAGAAAAGTTCGATAACTTCCTAATACATTAACCGTTTTTATCGCACTTAGTCTTGTTTTAAAGCTATTTGATTGCCGAATTATAGTCTATGATAATACTTAAGTTTTAGTTTAAGACTGAACCGCTAGATGGCGTTTTTGACCGCTTTAGTAATTTACTCCATTTTCCATGAAAAGTTAAATGGAAGCCTAACGTTTTAATTTGCTAGTCTTGCTACTCGTAAAATTATTAAAAAAGTGGAGCAAACCGGAAGTCGATATCGCTTTTCAAACTTAAGTTATGAGCAAAAATCTATTTTTTTAAAAATGATAACATCAAATGTTCGTTGATATTAAGTAAGCCGTGAGAACCCATACAATAAAATCGACAATTAGCTGTAGTATTAGTTTCACCGTAATTTGTTATTTCAAATTATAAAATTGTGTTTTTGTTGTTAAAAACAGATTAAACAATTTGAAAATCGTCGTATTATATTGCTAAAGCATATGACAGACTGGCCGTGTATTTCAATGTTTTGAAAATACAGTTATTGCCTGTCAGGAGTATCTGGACTAGTGTTAGGAAAAACCGATGATTTAATAATCGAGTACTTGATACTCGAGCGATTTTAATAATCGACTGAATCGCTCGAGCGATTAATCACTTGAAATTTTTATGATTAAGAATAATGTGTTGATAAAACACCATTGGTTGTTCTTGTAAGTTTTAGAAGTTTCGTCTAGAGTTTTTATTAAGGAAGAGCACTTCATTCTGATTTTAAAAAAAATTATATCCTTTTTTTTTAAATTACAATAGCCGCTGGCTAGCCAGTCAAAACAAAACCCATGTCGCGCTCTAAGAGATTTGGCATACTCTTTTATATACACCTTCTTGTTTATGTACCTTTAAGAAAGACGTATGTCGTGTCAGCCTTCTGAGCGCCAATCGGCACATGGTGGCGCGGCGCGTATAGCGAAGGTCGGGTATCAAGTGGAAGGCCATGATTTTCGTTTTTTCGCTTCAATTTATAACTAGAGTAGTATTTCCTACTGAGCGAAAAACTGTTCGAATATACGAGCAGCACATTTCGGTCCGCTTCAAGCGAACCTGGGGTATCGAGTGGAAGGTAATAAGTAACAAGCGACGATGTTCGCCTGAATTTATAATTCGAACAGATTTTGTTAGTGTTGTGATCACTCGAGCGAAAAACCGCTTGATCACTCGATTATTGAAATAACCGACATCGCTCGATTATTAAAAAAACCGCTCGAATTATCTATTCAGGCGAAAACCGTCGCCCATAACTTATTATCTTTCACTCGATACCCGCGCTTCTCTTGCCGCCGACGGAATTTACCGCTGTAGCGTGATCGAATTAAAAAACTGCTCGTATATTCAAACAGTTTTTCGCTCGATAGGAAATACTCTAGTTAAAAATCAGGCGTAAAACCGAAAAATATCGCCGGTTATCCAATAGACGACCTCCGGTCTAAGCGCCTCGCGATCCGATTGGCGACGTTCGAGATTGACGCTGAGCAAGTACACGACATACGTCTTTCTTAAAGGCACATAAACGAGAAGGTGCATATAAAAAAGTATGCTGAATCCCTTAGCGGAGTCATCGCGACATGATTTGGTAAAGTTTTGTTTTAACTGGGTAGCCAGTGGAGTAGTTTAGGTCTCCGATTGTAAATAGATATTAAAAAATTAAAGGATATAATTTTAAAATTTTTAATTACTATAAAGACGAGAAAACTTCTCAAAAATAACATAATAATAGAAATTGTTAATGAAAAATAACAAAACGAACAAAATGGTTAACAAAATATATAGAAAAATTCGTTGGTAATCTTATAGTAAACATTTTTAAATCTAAACAGGAACTTTTTATTATTAAACTCAAGAAGACTTCTCAAAAATAACATACATTATAGAAAATGTTAATGGAAAATAAGAAAACGAGCAAAATAGTTAACAAAACATCGACAAATTTTTTGGTAATTAAAAGTAATCATTCTTAAATTTAAACAATAACTTTTAGGTAACTATGAATACATGAGTACATGAATTTAAAAAAATAATATCCAATTTTCTTATTTTGCCAGTCGCGTAACAAAGCCTAAATTTTTGAAGTGCACACAGTGGGCATCTGATAATTTAAAGTTTAAGAATTTGACAAGCTATTTTAAATATCTACTTATTTTATGCTTGTAGATTGAGAAAGATGTGAAGAAAAATAACTCTTGGTAATACTTTTTGTTCGGATTAAAAACGCACAATAATAAACCCGAACAATAAATACATATTTGTGTGATTTTTTGCAGTTTTTTGTTTGGTATCGAGACACGTGGTAAAAATTCATTATTCACAAATAAATAAATTTCTGGAATTTTTTTGGTGACTACTACAATTTTTTAGCTAAACCTGTGCCCACCCGTAGTTACGTGCCTGCTAAATACCAGACCTGATCACAGCAGCCCGTTAAGCAGTCGGTGACGTCATCGCTTGGTAAATTGGAATTTCAGGCGATTCACTCGAGCAATTAACTCGATTATTAAAATCGCTCGAGTATTAAGTACTCGATTGTTAAAATCATCGGTTTTTCCCAACACTAGTTTTTTTAATAATCAAGCGATGTCGGTTATTTCAATAATCGAGTACTCAAGCGGTTTTTCGCTCGAGCGATCACAACACTAATCCGGACAAAATTTTTGTCGGATGCTTTTTAAGAAGCGTTTAGCAAGACGGTGCGAGAACCTGGACAAGTATTAGCGGTACAAACTCAAACCATCGGCGAAAAATGTTATCTCTCATGATATCTTACAGCGTACGCCTTTTTGAAAATGCAGAGGCTGTATGTCAAAATAACAAATTACGGTGACACTAAGGACAGCTACTTGGCAATTTTATTGTCTGGATGTTCATGGCTTGCTTATTATTAACGAATATTTGTGTGATTTTGCTCATAACTTAACTATGAGAAGCGATACCTGTTTGCCCCACTTTTTAAATAATTTTACGAGCAATAAGACTAAGTAGCAAATTACAAAGCTAAGCTTCCATTTAACTTTTCATGGAAAAATGGAGTAAATTACTAAAGCGATCAAAAAACTGAAACGATAAAAAAACTGAAGCGATCAAAAAACTAAAACTTAAATATTATTATAGACTATAATTGGGATACCAAATAGCTTTAATACAAGACAGTTCGATAAAATGTTGAATGAAGTTATGGAACTTTTTCTTCAACACGAATCAAACCTTCCCCCACCACTTATTTTAGGATATAGACCAATTTGTAGAGTGTTAAATTGGAGAGTCCAAAACAGTTTCATGTTACCTACCATCACTATTGATCTTAAGAGATATATCATTTTTTGATTTTGAATTAAAAATACCCCACTTAGTGGAAAATAATTTTAGTATACTTTTAGGGGCCACTTTTGCCTTAGCGGGACACCCGGTATATATCCAAAAAAGGCGCAATTCAGATGAGGTATACTAGAATGCCGCTCTGATCATACTTAACCTATAAATTAAATTAATAACAAAAAAATATTTTGTGTCATAATGGTTTTTTTTATTGATCAAACACAAGCACTATAGGAAAAATCCTTTAGGGTACTCTGGGAGTGGTGCGTATGCGAATAAAGCGATTCACGCTGGCTTTGAGTCGTTGGAGGTTGTATTCGTTGGTAAAAACGACCTCGGGAAGGTCGTTCCATAAGGATAAAGTCCTCCAGATGAAAGAATTCTTAAATAATGAAGTTCGAGGAGTATTAAGCTTAACCATATATGGATGGGCGGCAGTTCTTCGTCGTGTATTTATGCTATTCGCCGCTCTGGGCGGAATTAAGAGGGTAAGGTTAGCCGAGCACTTTCCATGAAAATATCTGTAAGAGAGAGAGTCAAATCCCCAACCTGTCTTCGATGTTCTAGACTGTCGAGGTTGATTGTCAGCTCGTGGTCTCCGATCAGACGAATGGCCCTCCTGTCGATGGAATCCAGTAGCCGAAGAGTATGTTTGTGTGCTGAGCTCCAGACATGAGAGCAGTACTCTAGTGATGGTCGAATCTGGGCTTGTTAAGGTGTTTACAACTTTCTGGTTCGGAAGAATACACCAAGTTTCTGAGACGCTATCTTGGCGATTGCCACAACGTGGCTATGCCAAGACATATTTCCTATAATAGATGAAGCCAGTGGGATTGCGTGTCCGTCCATGACTATATCCGGTTTGTAATGTTCATTCAAAGAGAAAGATGAGATAAGTGCTATCGTCAGCAAAACTAAATATCGGATTTTTCATTTTCACTAGAAGGTCGTTACTGTAGGGTAAGAAGAGAGTGGGAGACAATATGGACTTGATTGTAAATAAATATTGTTTTATGAATGGAATGTTTTGTCTCCCCTTTTTATATTATATGTTTATGGCCTATATTGAACTTGAACAATAAATTAACACAAAAAAATATATTATTGTTTTGTGATGTAATGCAACCGTGCTTTAAGAGAAGGGAAGAAGAAAACATGCAGGAAAATAAAGAGAGAAAATAAAAAAGTTATATAAATCTTTCAATAAAATCTTTATCATAATAATTTTACTGGTCTTTTTTTCGTGTAATTCATTTAGTATTCAAGATAGAAACGAAGTCTTTTCGTATAATCTAATTTGTTCAATGTAAAAATATCATCTTTTAAAAGGCTTCTTTTAGTATGGTGTGATCGAATCAGTATTACGACAATCCAATTTACATATCTACATTAATTTATCCACTTTATAGGATTTTTCTTTAGAAGCCAAATTAACTTCCTATCCTATTCCTATTTAGTATACTGGTAATAAATAAAAGCTCAAACAGTTTTATGAGCCTTTTTGGGGAAGTTTGCCTATTACCGGACACAAGTAAATCGCCATTGGGATCTCGGAAACTGTAAGAGATACGAAGTCGCTTAAATTGGGGCAAAGTTACGTAATTTTGGGGCCAATAATTTGCCGCAAAATTTTGGAACAATCCAGACTTTTGCTCAAACTCAATGCATCTTTTAATAGTCTTAAGCGCCTGTCTTTAAGAGTCAAATTTTATTTGCATTAATAAAATAAATTACTTGTACTTACGCTAACGCTTTTTTCCTAAAATCAAGGATAAAAAAGTTTTCCATCTGAAGCCCATATTTTCACGCACGCTCTAGTTAGGATTTGTAATAAATTTAGTAAAATATATTGTAAATTTTGCAACCAATATAAGTGAAAATGGTTTATTTATAACTCCAGTAGTTAAATATTTTAAAATGTATGATGCTATGCAAATTATACAAAATACACTCTTCTTGTACTTTGGGTCCATCGGCCTTGTGTAGATAATAGATGACGTCCAGTATTAGAGGAACTTCCCCTACATGTAACTTGAGTCTTATAAAATTCTTCAGCTGAAATGTACTATAAATTTAACGTTGTAGAAGATCTTGATTTAAATAAATGAGACAAATAATTATAAACGTTGTTACATAAGTCATTTAAGGTACAAGGTTGCCAAATATTTCAAATAATTAAAGGAGATGGCACAGAATCACAACTACAATACAATATACACAGGGTACACCAAGTAAAATGGCCTATTAGAAGTATTACGAGAACTAAATTTTTGATTTTATTTTGAAAATTTGGCTGCGGCTATAAAATATGGTTTACTACGTTCATAAAATCGTTTCGATCATGCGGTCTTGCCAGATCATACCGAAAGTGGCAACAACTTCGGAATTTTTTTTTGAATCCAGGTAAAAATCTAGAACAGTTTTCTGTATATCATATCCCTACCTAAAGTTTTTTAATTATAAAATTTCAACAACAAAACTTATCGTGAACAATTTTGTCGATAAAAAAACGAACTCTAGTTATATTAGCTTCGATAAAATTCGCATCTTCCTTACAAGTGGTAAAAATGTCTCATTGGTCCACAACATTTTTAAAACCCGTTTCTGTATGCCGAGTACTAGAAAATGAGTTTGAATAAATGTCAAGTTTGAATGACTTTTTCTTTTAATACAGGGTGTTATGGAAATGACGTATTATATTTAAATGGGTGACTCCTGGGGTGTCCTAGAGAAGCGCTACATATATTTTCTTTCAAATCGACCGTTTTAAAAGTGGGGTAACAACCCTCTTACATGTGACTCTGCGGTAATGAATCATAACACCCTGAGGCAGTGTATCACAAACACCTGTTACGCGCAACTGCATGCCAAACTGTGTAAAACTTTAGTTTCTTATAAAAGTAAATATTTAGCTTACTTTGAAATTAAATCTAGGCCGCCGACACGAGTAAGGAATCCAGGGCACAGACACCTTCAGTTCTTTTTTCTATGGGAAGAGGTTGATGCTCATCACGTGCCCTGATGATAGTGTGGGACTGGATAATAAGCTTATACCCACTAAACCCCATTTGGCCTCTTATTTCTCGGAACATAACCGGCATATCGTCGAGAGAAAAAAAATACATAGTGAAATAGAACAAATTACACTAAATCACTTAAAGAAACACACAAACACGCACGAGTTTCAAATTAGTTTTTTTGAAGATATGCATGCGTATTATCAGATTACACAAAATTATATTATCAGATTACACAAAAACACTAAACACTAACGCATAATTACACTATCGTACACATAGAACAACAGCACACACAGAAGATAGGATACAAATTAATTCACAATAGAAAGTCAGAAATAATAAAAACGGTAATTTCTAATTAGTCTAAAACATTAATCCTTTAATGGAGAATGATGAAATAATTATGTTTGCAACAACAGGACCTCCCCTTCAGTCTTAACATAGATGAGTCCAACCAAGGGTCGAGTGCTTCGTACATATTCGGAGAAATAGCGCGGTTGCCATTTCCGAGACAATAATTATACAGGAAAGTAATATTACAGAAGGAAATTCCGCAATTTATGAATATAATCTTATAAAACATCGAAAGTGGCAACGCTGTATTTTTAGATATTTCCAAATAACGCAATATCGATGGACCGAATAAACCCGAAACAGACTGAAACGTGTAGTTACTAGAAATGTTTAGATGTTAACTACCAATGCATGAAAAAATTATATTATTTCCCAGACTACCGGATGAAACTTTATACAATAAAGGCGTATTTTCGTCCACACAGTAGCACTTTAAAATACTAATTCAAATTGAATGGTACTTAGATGTGTTCATGAGATGCATACAAATTTACGCGAAAACTAATGTGAATTTCTGCTTTTGTTTTTGTGTTTTGTGAGGTTATTGTGCCCGTTTTTGTTTGGATTACCTACTTGGTGTTTTTTTTTATAAATTATGTTGGTTTTAAATAAGGCCGAAAAGGTAAATAAAATTGCAGTTTTTTTCTAAAGGACAAAGTGGCATTTAAGTTGTTCAGTTCCGACGGGGGTCGTTCCAATTGAACAAATGAGAACATACCTGACCATTTACGCCGGGGCGGTTGGTTCGAGTCAGTTCAAGTTTATAAATCAGAGATTGTTTCCCAGCGAACTGAACTGAACGTAAAAGTTTATAATAATGTGCCCTGAAAAATAAACAACTTCCAATCTGTCAAACGGTTATTGACTTTCTAAAGAGTGACAACACTGCTCAAAATTCCGTTTTCCGCCATATGTTGTTTTGTTTATCTTTGACGCCAGATCATGTACAGGCTTAGACTAGAAAAGAAAAAGGACGGATAATGCGCCGACTGTGTGTTACCATTTGGCACCAAAGTTAAAGTGCCAGTGGCGTATCATTCGAGTTGACGCAGCAATAAAATAGAAAAGATTGTAAAGTAATATTTGTTAGTCTATTAGTTTATGAATAGAAAGAACACTTACATCGAGTGATTATTTTGGATTTTTCATTCAGAGTATGTTGTAATGTGATTGTTTTTAATATAAATGCTGTCATGTCAACCGATTCTATCTGCAAATCTATAAAACCACACCACGGATTTTTAAATAAAAATTTCGTCAGAAAGCAATGTCAGTATCTCTCTGTTATTATTGCAATATGCTTAATTTTGTAGTGTAGTTATAGTTTCATAGATCTGAAGCGAAACTATTTTAAAATAGGAAATGGAAATTAATAAATTGTGAAATTACGAGTTAAAAAGCAATATAAGAAAATTTTTTGTTTTTTTTTAACCAATGTAGGAATAATAAAAAATACGATGGTAATAAAAAGTATACATTGTTTATTACCAAAAACAAAATAAACGAAAAGTAAACGTGATGAAATCTTGTTTTATTATACATTTGTACAAATACAATAATACTGTTTCTATTTTGATTTCATAATGTCCTTAAACTTTATAAATCGTAAAATACAAATTGAATGTTCTATTTTAAATAAATAATAAGGCAAGGAAATATCATATACCACATTAGGTTGAAAATATTTAGGAGGTTCCTGAAATATGGTTGGGGCTGCTTCCTTCAACAAACACACTTTTTCAACTGTTTTATAAAAAAAACGCTCTTGAAAATGGTTTGAACACATTCGGTCGACGCCACTGGAAAAATGGCGATTTTACTCTGCACAATTTTAAAAACAAGCTAATTTATGAATGAAAATTAAATAGTATACACTAGAAACCATTATTATTGGCTTTAAAATGGTATAACATAAATTATATTTATAAGCTATGGAAATAAAGTAACTATTTTTTAAGATATTTGCGATTATTTATGGCAGAGAACGGTGCGCGGTATCCCCTCTCTTTCCTAATCAAAGTGTACAGGGCATATTAAATTAAAGCGCCATTTTTTGATATTTTTCTTCAATTTGTTTTCATCTCAGGAATTGCCGGTTTAAATATAATACGTAATTTCCATAACATCCTGTATATGCAGATTTTTTTACATTTTCCTTATTTTCACAATCGAAATACGACTTTAAAGGTAGGTATTTTCCTATTTATATTGTCCGCTTGTTTTCTTCTTCTTGAAATTTTAGTCACATAACCTTAAACTTACGAATCGTCAAAGATCTAGAGTGGAGATCATAAGCGAGTATCGATATTGCTTATATTAAAAGAATTTCTCGAATTATTATAATATTTAATTTAGGTTCTGGAAATTATCAAAAAATATAACTCTAGCGTCGTTTTAATTTTCGATTCAATTTTTCATTGTAACACTAAAAATTTTGTTTTTTTTTGGAAACTTTACTCAATCATCTTTTGGTATGTTTATTCTTAGATTAAATGAGTCGAGCTTCGCTCTCGGGATTTAATCAGAGATAGCATGTCAACAATATTTCGTAAAATTTCCTAAACGAAACTTGTCTGAACAAATTTTATCGATAAAAAAACGAGCTCTAGTTATATTAACTATGGTATAGTTGTTGCAGAATTATCTCTAGACTCTTACTGCCATAAATAAACTACCTGATTAAACCCTATTGTATACGCCTCAACCTCTTCAAAGCTCAATAAATGGGATCAGGGCCGGCTTGAAAATGTATACCACACCACATGATTTATTTTTATAATTTAAAATAAATAGATAGGTATTTTTAGTTTTAGGTACCTATAATAAATGTAAAATAATGATAACAATTAATGTTAATTGAAAATAATATAATTTAAAAGTATAACTATTAGGATAACAAGTACAATAAAAATTAATTAAATTCTAAGGAACTATTGATAATTTATTCAAAATTTAACTCTGTATCACTATCACTATCTTCATCTAAGCCTGAACTTATAATTAAGGGTTGAACATTTGTAATCATACAATTGTAAGAATTTTCCACCTTAAGTACATGCTGTACACAGTTTTTCCAGCTTTCTGCAGAAATTTTTCTTACTTCATTATTAATTAATTCTACTACAGATGCATTAATGTAGGAGAAATATTATTTCTCCTAATATTGGATTTTAATTGGTGCCATATTAGCTCAATAGGATTGAATATAGAACAGTACGGAGGAAGACGCAACACTGTATGTCCATTTTCTGCTGCAAGTTTGTCACACTCGTATTCCTTTTTTATTTTAAAAGCTTTTAATACTTCTAGCAGTTCTCGTTTTTTGTAAGTTTCTTCAAAACATAAATCATTTTCAATCATAAAATTTTGAATTTCTGCTTTTGTATTATTAGAATTGGGAATGATTTTTGCTTGCCGACTATGATAACTAGCATTGTCCATTACAATGACGCTATTTTCAGGTATATTTTTAAGGAGTTTATGTTTAAACCAATCTTCAAAAAGTTGTGCGTGGGTATCTTGATGGTAATCTAAAGAAGAATCTGCTATGTTTTTAGCTGAAAGCAACAGACAATTTGGAACAAACCCGTTCTCTGAACCATTCTTTTGCCTTAATTTGATGGTGCCTTGGTTTAACATTTTTTGGAAGAATCATCCCAACCTTTTCTTGGAGTATCATGGGTATCGAACCATGTTTCGTCAAGGTAAATAATTGGACGATTTTCTTCTCTAAATTGTTTAACAGCTGTTAAATATTTAAGTCTCCATTCCCGTAAACGTTGAGATTCCATTAATGTTTGTCTTTTATCAATGCTTCGGTATTTAAAACCCATTTTACGCAATATTTTCCTAAGGCTTGAAAGGCTACAAGAGATATTTGTTTCGTCTTTAATGAGCCGCTCTTTCAGGGAAATCAAAGTGGGTACAGTTTGTGCCTCATACATTTGGTAAATCTTTCTTCTTAATAAATCCATGTCATTTTCGTCAATGCTTCTAAATGTGCCAGAATCACTCCGATTTTTTCTAGGATTAACAGGTTTTTTCTACTCAACAACGATTGATACACATTTTTAATTATTAGTTTGGCATCGGTAGATAAATGCTTTCTTTTAAAAATGACACTTGAAGATGCCCCCCTATCAGCACAATTCCAAGGACACCACATTCTACCACTAATAAGCCTAACTAAAAATTACTCGCCGGAAAACCACTAAAGATTAAAATTATTAAAAATCACTTTGTATTTATATGTGCATCAGGCATAGGTATACATTGAATTTGTATACCTGGTCCGGTTCTGCTCGAAAAGGTTTAAAAATTTGGGATTTCCTTATTTATTTTATGGTCGAAGGGATAACGCGGCTTTATTGCAGTCAAAAGATCAACGATATAATTCTGCAAATACTATAACAAACAGAATCCGCGTATTTGTATTGATTTTGACTGGTGAATACAACTCTCCATATTTTTGAGAATATTTTATTATTTTGTAGTCATCACTACACTACACTAAGAAGTGTTAAGAGTTGCTCATGATGTTTAAATGCATTAAATTGCGAAAGTACTTACATTTACGAAGTACATACCTACATAATGTACATCCAATGCCGCTTGGAATCATTAAAATCCCGTTAATGTCTGACACATTCGCCTCTTGATAACATTTGTCTGTTTAAAAGTGCTTCAATGATTTTTGCCGAAGTTATAGGTATGAACCTAACCGTGGGTCATTATTTTACAAACCGCACACTTTTTAACCTTGACGTTCTAGAATCGTCCGAAATTTTTTTTGCAACTTATACAGGGTTAACATAAAGGTTGGGAATAAATTAAACGGTGGATTTCTTAGTCAAAAATAATAAAAAAATTTCATATAATTTAATTTTTCTTAAAAATTTAGTTTTTGTTTAATATCTTTTGAACGCTGGCAGATAACAAAACGAAATGTTAGCAGTAACTTCACTTGATAATGCCCTAGGAAAAGTATAAAAATTGTCTTCCTGGGATACTCAGTGGCGTGCATACGGATATTGCCGTAGGGTTTTTTAATGAAAAATGTGGTACGCCACTGGTAGAATTATTTTTTGTTAAAATTTATGAATTTTTCTTTTATTCTAAACAAAATTCCCCTCTTGCGTTTTCTTTGTATCTC
The DNA here is from genome assembly GCA_963991005.1 of Barypeithes pellucidus. NCBI lineage: Eukaryota > Metazoa > Arthropoda > Insecta > Coleoptera > Curculionidae > Barypeithes > Barypeithes pellucidus. The sequence goes on along the minus strand of OZ022563.1, from coordinate 37,003,176 downwards.
TTGCCATTTTCCCGTAATTAAACATTTTGCAAATATCAGTTTTCAGCAATTTCAGTAAATAACAGTAATAAAATAACACTTAGAAATTGAAAACAATTATTTTAATAAAGCATGTAAACCAACACAACAAACAAAATTACAAAAGGTGCTGACAACCCATTTCAACTCTTTGACGAAGAATCTGTACGTTAGAAATGGGAACGGAATAAACCATGTTTTTTAAGTGCCCCTATAAATAATAATTTAATGGATTAAG